>CM057340.1:140110298-141313561 GCA_030015575.1 Agapanthus africanus
AATCCTCTTCTATATCCTCTAGGTTACTTTGATTAGCAATCATAGCCACCTAGTTACCTCAAGTGAGAGGTTAAAGCTTGGAGAAGGAGCTCTCGGGTGGATCTTCTATCACATCGAGGAGGCCGATGATGAGGTGAACAACAAGAACAAGAAGGACTAGAATCTTGAGATATAATCATCTCTCATAGTAGTTAATCACTTCTATATAGTTGTTAGTTACGGTTTAGCAAAGATCCGTAAATTTAGTCGATGTTAACTCAAACAAAATGATTGTTTTCCCTATTCCGTCTCCCCGCATCATGTGGGGTGTCTAACGCCGACTTACAGTGGTATCAAAGCCTAGCTAAACCATAACTAACATGTTAGCAAAGTCGTTAGAAATTCGATCGCAAAACGAACCCGAAAAAACATCATTTTCACATAGTTTCTGCCGATTTTAAAACGGGGTCTAAAAATTTTTCAGTGACCCTTAAAAATACAAGCAGGGTTTTTTAAGAATTGTGAAGAAATTTGGGACTGTGAATCGGCCAAACCGCCGCGGAACCGCCGCCGATCCAAGGGATCTTCCGCGGATCCACGGCCAAGTTGACTCCGAGTCAACCCAAATTTGCTCAGTTATTCTTCTATGTTGATGTTGTGTTTTCTGGGTGTTTTGTTTCTGCTCAGGTTTTATGTGCACAGAGAATTGTTCGCAGTAGATTCATATGTGTTGCTTGATTGAAATTCTAAGAATTTTGGCTAACTGGATTATATCTGTGTTGTGTTTAATGTGTTCGTAAACCTCCCCTAACTGCTAGTATGTCGGTTAGCAGGGGTTGCACATTTGTGTAATGGTTTTTACTGGTTTGTGAATGTGGACTTGTTGGATTGTCATGAATGGATAGCCGGGGATGTGATACGAGTGTTTCTTTCATTCAAATGTAAATTGTAATTTGTTGTAATATTCTTTTGCGTGGCACATCCGGGTTGAGGTTGTAGCCATCGTTGTATTATTTCATTTACTGTTTTCTGCTCCTAGGATAGACCCAAGGTGGGGTGCACAAACAACCGGGTACTTTGAAGTGCTTAGTGGCCTACTCACGTCGATGAGGGAGACCGGTTCACTTCGGGTACTAGGCGGGTAGTTTGCCGTGCCTATAGGGGTCTAGGGTGGGGTTTTGGCTATTCATCACGACTGTGTAATCCGTCTTTCTTTGCAGGCTCAAAAGGAATGCGGATTCGTAGAAAATCCAATATGTTCATCTGTGATCTGGAATGCCTATTATTGCGTCTGACGAATGTACAATATCTGTATATGATATCTATTAGGCGTTACTTATGTTTTGCACCCGCGCTAGCTCAGCCCCCGCTCTGTCGTTAGTTAAGTAACCTAACGGGTGAATGACGGGGCCCAGTGGCGAATGCGGATGGCATAAGAGGACGTTGTATTTTCGTTGTTTTCTGCAATGATAGGTTAATTGATGGGACACATTATATTAATGCAAAGAAAATAAACCAAAGTTGAATCGTTGGAACAGTTTAAAAGAAACCACTCGGTTATTTTAAAACAGAAGATATTTTTTAAATTGCGGAGCTTAAACCACTCCTTTTAAAAAGCTATCAGGTTCCTTCGACCATATCAAGTTCATTACGTTCAGAGTTTCGCTAAAACCATTCGTAGCCCTCCGTCATTTCATTTGGATATTCAATAGTATTCAAGCCATGCATTTTGACAAACGCCAATGCATGGTGTTTGGTAGCTGCTGGGTATTCATTTGTTGCATAGATAGATGAGTTAGTTTGGGAAAGTCGTGCTGCCATTTGGCCAACGTTAGGGGTATGTACGGATGGGTTCAAATTAACAAGATAATGATGGGTAGAACTTGACATGTGACTTATGACATTTTGACCAACGCCAAGGTCATAAGAGCATGGGGCAGAAAATGATATCGGGAATTTCTAAAGAAACTAAAATTTTCTAAGAGTTGCATACCATTTAGAGTGTGATAATTTTGGTAGGATTCCTTCAGCTTTATCACACGATGATATTTGGATCCCGATCCTACTGTAAGTATCCGCTACTCATCAGGAGATTCATCACTTAACGATCAATGCTATAAACCAAGTAGGTGTTGAGAAAGGTGTCAGCGGGCTACGCCCCCAGAGAAAAGAGGTTATTTAATTAAGAAACTTCGTGAAAGCGTCGTAAAACCTCCCTCGAAGTACCGACACCGGCTTGGCTGAAGGGTTAAGCAAGTATTGTACGGTGAGAATAGTCCTGACTAGTTCTTCCTTTTTGGTTTGAGGAGGGATTCGAGAAATAGTAGGAGCCATCCTGTTTAGATAAACTAAAAACCCCTCTAAACTTGCAAGAGCATCATGCTAAAGTGTTTCCTCTCTCTCTCCTAATTGCAGCGACCCAGAACATGACAGGCTTTAAGTTACTATTAGAGAATAATATTTTGACAGGGCCAAACTATAAAGACTGGTTCCGGAATGTCAAGATGGCAAATACTTATGACAAATTGGGGTATGTCCTTACTACTAAGGCACCTGCTGTCCCTGGTCCAGAATCTAGTGTCGCGGATAAGGAAATCCGCAAGACCTGGGAGATAGACTGCGCGAAGGCCAAATGAATCGTGCTTGCCTCTATGAATAATGAACATCAGAGGAGGCACAAGAATATGGATCTTGAATCCATATTTCTCCACACCAAGGAACTGTATGGAGAGCAATCTTGTATAGCTAGATACGAGACCTCGAAGAACTTGTTTTAGTCGAAGCTGGCCGTCGGATCATCTGTAAGAGAACATGTCCTTAAGATGATTGGCTATATTGAAGAGCTCGCGGACCTCGGGAAAACATTAGAGAACGAGCTATATACAGACTTGGTTCTTCAGTCCTTACCTTCCACCTACGCCCAGTTTATTCTGAATTTCTACATTCAAGGAAAAGAAGTTGAACTTCCAGAACTCTTTAACATGTTGAGGAGTGCTGAGGGCACCTTACAGAAACCAAGGGAAATACCCACTATGTTTGTTCGCGGTGCTTCCTCTTCCAGGTCCAAGGCAAGGGCCAAAGGAAGGAAGAAGAAGGCCGCTACCAAACCGAGAGGTGGTATTGGTAAGGCGGAAGCCAAGGGAAAGGAAAAGGTTGCGGTGCCAGTAGTGGCAAAGGACGAGTGCTACCACAGTCGTAAGAAAGGCCATTGGAAGAAGGATTGCAAAGCTTGGATTGCCAAGAACCAGGACCCGAGGCAAGTTGTGGCTTCGGCTTCAGGTGTTTTTGTAATTGAAAATTGTCTGTCAATTAACTCTACTTCCTGGGTATTGGATACCGGATCAGGATATCATATATGAAATTCATTGCATGCACTGAGAAACCTAGAGTGCTGAAAGTAGGTGATATGACCCTCCAAGTTGCTAACGGAGCTAGCGTGGGTGCTGTGTCCGTAGGGGATTATCACCTTGGATTGACTAGTGGACATGTTTTGGTTATGCGCAACTGTTTTTGTGTACCCAGTTTAACGTGTAATATCATATCAGTATCGTTGTTATTAAAAGAAGTTTATGATTTCATGTTTGTAAGCGATGTTATTAACATCCACCTTAATCATGGTTTGATCGGGTCCGGTACACTAGATAACAGTATATACGTGTTAAACCAACTACAGATTTTCAATGTCCAGAACACACTAAAAAGAAAGTCTCCAGATATAAATCAGGCTTTCTTATAGCATTATAGACTAGGTCACATCAATGAGACAAGGTTAACTAAGTTACATAGAGAAGGATATTTGGATCCGTTCGAATATCAATCTTATGCCACTTGTCAATCATGTCTCAAAGGAAAGATGACAAAGACTCTATTCACTGGACATGGAGTAAGAACGAGCGAGCTCTTAGGACTCATACACAGCGATGTATGTGGTCCAATGTCTACACATGCAAGAGGTGGTTTTTCATATTTCATTACTCTTACAGATGATTACTCTAGGTATGGATTCATTTTCTTAATGAAATATAAATCCGAGGCCTTTGAGAAATTCCATGAATATAAGAATGAAGTAGAAAACCAAACCGGAAAAAGTATCAAGACACTAAGATCTGATCGAGGTGGTGAATACTTAGGTGCCGAGTTCCTGGGTTACCTAAAAGAGAAAGGAATTCTCTCTCAGCTTACTCCTCCATACACTCCACAACATAATAGTGTGTCAGAAAGACAGAACCGAACCCTATTGGATGTGGTACGTTCCATGATGAGTAATGCTGAGTTACCGCGATCTTTCTGGGGTTATGCGCTAGAATCAGCAGCATATCTTCTGAACAGGGTTCCTACCAAAACTGTGCCTACCACACCATATCAGATGTGGAGTGGAAAGAAACCCTATCTTCTGTATCTGAAGATATGGGGATGTACGGCTTTTGTTAAAAAGCAGCATGCGGACAAACTCGAGGCACGATCAGTACAGTGTTAGTTTGTAGGATATCCAAAGAACTCCAATGGGTATTTTTTCTATTACGCAGAGGAACAAAAGGTTTTTGTTTCTCGTAATGCCCATTTTTTAGAACAGCAGTTTTTAGAAAAGGAAACAAGTAGGAGCGCAATAGAACTGGAAGAAATTCCAGAACCACAAACTGGTGCTGAAAGTTTGGTAGAACCAGTAGTTCCAGAAGAACAGAACATTCCCGCACCCCTCCACAGGAGTAGTAGGCCGTCTCATCCGCCTGAGAGATACTACGGTTTTCTCATAGACGGGGATAGAGAGGATTACGTCATTGATAATGATGAACCTACTAGCTTCCGGCAGGCCATCCAGAGCGGCGACTCAGTAAGATGGCTGGATGCAATGCGGACCGAGATGGAGTCCATATACACCAACAAAGTATGGACTTTGGACTTTGCTCCAGATAGGGTAAAACCCATAGGATGCAAGTGGATCTTCAAGAAAAAGAATAGTGTAGATGGACAGGTGGAAACCTATAAGGGTAGACTTGTTGCAAAGGGTTTTCGTCAAAAACCTGGTATGGGCCATAACGAAACTTTTTCTCCAGTGGCTATGCTCAAATCCATTCGGGACCTTCTTACTATTGCTGTCTTCTATGATTTTGAGATCTGGCAGATGGACGTAAATACGACTTTTCTAAATGGTAATTTAGAAGAGTGCGTCTATATGGATCAGCCAGAAGGTTTCAATCAGAGTAGGAGCAACGGGAAAGTGTGCAAGTTGCTTAAGTCCATTTATGGGCTAAAGCAGGCGTCGCGGAGTTGGAACATCTGTTTTGATGAAACGGTCAAAGAATATGACTTTATCAAAAATCGAGATGAACCATGTATATATAGTAAAATTATAGCACGAACTGTCGTATTCCTCGTCTTATACGTGGATGACATTCTCTTGATAGGAAATGATATTCCTATGCTACAATCTGTCAAAGGATTCTTGTCACACAGGTTCTCCATGAAAGACCTAGGTGATGCCTCTTACATTCTGGGGATCCAGATCTATCGTGATAGATCTAAGAGGATGTTGGGACTTTCGCAGTCCAGGTATATCAACACTATACTGAAAAGATTCAGTATGGAAGATTCTAAGAACGGTAATTTACCGGCTTGTCATGGAATCACCCTCTCTAAAGAGATGTCTCCCAAGACTGATTTGGAAAGGGATCGCATGTCGATTATACCCTACGCTTCTGTGGTAGGCTCTATAATGTATGCGATATTGTGCACCAGACCAGATGTAGCTTACGCACTGAGCGTGGTAAGCCGGTACCAGTCAGACCCAGGGGAGAAGCACTGGATAGCAGTAAAGAACATTCTCAAGTACCTGAGAAGGACTAAGGATATGTTCTTGGTTTACGGCGGAAAAGACCTCCAGATCGAGGCTTTTGCTGACTCCGGCTTCCAGAGTGACAAGGATGACTCCAAGTCCATGTCAGGTTATGTCTTTACCCTCAATGGAGGGGCGGTGTGCTGGAAAAGTTCCAAGCAAGACACCGTTGCTGACTCGACGATGGAAGCGGAGTATATCGCTGCTTGCGATGCCGCAAAAGAAGCAGTCTGGATGAAGAAGTTCCTCACAGAACATCAGGTGGTTCCATCCATTGTTGATCCAATACCTCTGTATTGTGACAAAAACGGGGCTATAGCTTTAGTGAAGGTGTTGGAGATAGTGCCCTCAGAGTCAATTATTGGATCACATGCACGTGATTGCAATGATTGAGGGAGGACCTATGCCAGTAGGACAGTCTTACTCAAGATGATAGTATGTTATCTGGTTTATCATTATCATCGTGTACTGCTTTAGGTGACCTTACAAGTCACTATTGCGCGTTCATAGAGCCCATAGGATTCTTGCTTGACGGCCAGCAGTATGATGGTGATCATATACATGGGAGCTGGGGTCTATAAGCACATCCTGAAAAGGTCCCTAGTCATGGGAGTTTCGAGACAGGGCATCGATACTCCAGAGTAGACTAGTGTATACAGTCGAGACCCCGACGAGGGGCGGTGGCTAGTCTCACAAGCCACTGGTGTCAGTTGGTTCAACTAAGATGTATACAGGTGCTCATTGGGTTATGAGTACACCGGACAGGACTCGCCGGGAACCTGCTAGTTGGTCTTATACCTGACGTCAGATAGCAGTTCCCTGGTGACATGTGTACAGGTTAGTTCATCGACCTAAGATCGTCATTTGTATCGTGTGAGTTCCCACTAAACTTTGATTACTACCTTACCACGGCTCAAGGGAGTCATGCAAACAGGTTTTAGTTGGGTACAGTCCCGCGCCATATGGAGGCAGTGAGCGGATCTGCAGGGGTTCGTCTCTCCCGGTATTGGGGGTGAGGTCGCGCTGTGTTTAGGAGAGCCATTACACGAAGTCCTTGGCCAAGGCAGGAGATTTACTGGTAGGTATTCCACTAGTATCTCAGGGTGTTCTAGGCTACACTCCGAGACGACTTGTACCACTTTTGGGGGTCTGACTTTTACCAACCCCCTAGGCCCGCCATGCGATGCTGATAGACGAACGGACCAGACTGTATGGATATTGTCACTGACAGGCTCAGTAGGGTGTCAGGATGAGTTCGCTCATCGACGTCACTTTTGGTCAATACCTGGTATCCCGTTATGTAAGGCTAATACCTCTGACGTGCTAGTGGTTAAATCCACAGCCAAAGTGTTGATGAGTCTTTAGAGTCCCCCACAGACAGTTTCTCAAGTTTCGGGCGAAACGCTGTAGAGGCCGTATGGAGATATGGCAGGGTTCAATCATATACGCACGGTATTGCACGGATCATGATCGGACGGATAATACCAGCGGGCTTTGGTTTAAGCCGGATCCTAGTATTGTACAGTGTAGATTTTGTCTCATTGCATTTGTATTCGGTCGGAATACAAATGCGGGTATGTATATACAGTCGCGGGGTTTTCCTATAATTTATTATGGGATCGTTTTTCTAAAGTTGCCAGTTTGCTTTCCGTTTCGGCCATTTTCCTTTGTTTCTTTCTTTGGTTGAAATTTGGTGGAGGGGGTTATTTGCAATTGTGCAATTTATAATGGAGAAGACTTTTTATGCCTCATAATGGTTCTAGCATCCATTGACTTCTTTTTTTGTTCATGATTACTTGACTTGGGTGATGAGATGGTTGATGGAGTGGAGACTTGGTTGTGATCATATCTTTCTAATCATCACTCTTGCATGATTGACCTTCCTCCTCTCTCTCTCATTGAGCTTCGCCGGCCATTCTTGGAGAGGGCTGTCCAAATTATTGGGGTGGGGTTTTTATCTCTTTGGTTTGCAGTACAAACCCTTTAGCTCATCTCCAATGTTGATATGCTTTTTCCACTTCCAAAGGGCAACTTCTTATAACCCCATGAGACATAAAGTTCTACACTATTCTACAGCAATCTTGGACACGTCGGCTCGCCAACTTCGTGCCCGAGTTGCCTCGGTCCAGAGGTGGGAGCCCGTAAAAGGACCCGGCGATGTGATGCCTGAAGACCGGAGATTCCGCGAGGAGATCGGGATGGAGGCCGAAGACCGAAGGACACGGATCGCTCGGTATAGCTTTCTACCCTTTCTTTTGTTAGCTAGCATTAGGTTAATGGCCCGATCCGGGTTTTATAGTGCGTGGTAGCGCCAGTTTTAAAAGTTAAAGAAAAATATCGTTTCCGCATTTTGGCCTCGTTCAGACGGCCGGGGCGCTGCAGTGCACTTACAGTGGTATCAGAGCCAGGCCATTAACCTAGTCTAGCTTGCTCTAACGTGTTTACAAGTTCGATCGAACGGATTTTCCAAAAACCGCATTTCCATGTCGCACTTTCTGTCGAATTTTTCCTTGCTCTAAAAATTATTTGGTATATTAGAAAAATATGTGCATGGTTTTTTGAGAATTCTGTGAAAATTTGGTCGGCTGATATTACTGTAGCGAGGCGGATCCGCGGCCAAAACCACGTTTTGGCGGCGAATCCGCGGCCGTACTGTAGCCACAGTGCACCAAATTTTTACAGTGGCTCTCTGACATGGAAATAGGGTTTCTGGTATATTCTTTTTGGGCCCAGATTTTTTTGAGTGCTACAGTTGTGCTTGGGGCCCACTTTGGAAAATTTTGTCGAGCGAAAATTTTAAACATGTTAGTTCACAGTATTTACATTATATCTGCGACCGTGAATGTCACTTGATCGGTAAATCCTGTCTAACTGCTAAAGACCTTTTAGACGGATTTGCGAACATGACATTCACGTTGATGTTCTGTGTTGTGCTGTGATGTTGCGGATTGTCGTGGTGGATAGCCTGAATGCAATGGTAGTACAGTTTGGTTTATTATGTACATTTGATATTGCGGGGAAAGTGTCCGACATGTGGACTGCCGTCACTGCCTGTTTATATATTACTCTTTTGGAGCACGACCGGGCTGAGGTCGATGTACCCGTTGTATGTATATTTTACTTTCTGTATTAGGATTACCCCGCGGAGGGGTGAACGGATAGCCGGGTTCTAGAGGGCAACGGGCCCGCATCTCATGGCATTGAGACGGAGGGGGCTTCACTCTAGAATTGGCGGGCTATTCGCCGCACTCGTAGGGGGTACAGGTTGACACAAGGAGGGGTGCCCAAGTTACCGGATTCCGTGAAGTGTTGGGTGGTCCATTCATGTTGTTGAAGGGGGATGGCTCGCTTCAGGTTTTGGCGGGTAACATGCCGCGCCCGTAGGGGTCTAGGATTTCATTGCACAGGCTATCCACACGACTATGAGAACGTCAGTTTTCAGTAGCGGCTCTATGAAACCCGGGGATCCCAGATATCTGTATTGTTCTGTGATGCTTATTACATTTCTGTGATGTTGCATTTTATCACGCCTTGAGCGAATATTATATATTGATATATATACACTAGTAGATGTTGTATATGTTTTGCATCCGCGCTAGTCCAGTCCCCGTTCTGTCGTTAGTTAAGTAACCTAACGGGTGATGACGAGACCCAGTGGCGAATGCGGATGGCATATACGTACAACATTATTTTCGTTCTTTATTGGTGTGATCAATTGATGGGACTGCGTTGATTCGGATCAATGCAAGCTAAACAAACCTATTCTGATGTTGTTGGAACATTTTTCAAAAAGCTGTTATTGTAAGGACGTTCTCTTTTGTTTTGCACAGTGGTATTCGGTTATGAATATCCATCACCTCAGTCGACGGGGCAAGGGCCGAGATCCCTTCACCAAGAGTGACCCCTTGGACAGAAGTTTGCGTCAGGGTAATAACTTCACTATAGCTGATTGCCTTTTGCTTTGTATCATGGTATTCAGTTGGAATATCCTGCACCTCATTCTACGGGGAAAGAGCCGAGATCCCTTCACCGGGAGTGACCTCTTTAGCAAAGGTTTTTGCCACTATATTTTTGTAAGTGCACGGAGGCGCCCCGGCCGTCAATCCGACGCCGGAGTGCGGAAGCGGTGAAAACTTAAATTTTGCGGACTTAGCAAACCGGCACCACCGCGCACTAAAACACCCGGATCGAAACCATTAACAAGTCTAAGCTAACTAGAATATGGGTTAGAGATATACCGACGATCCAAGTCCTCCGGTCTTCTCGTCATCGTCCCGATCTCCTGCGGAAGCTCCGGTCTCCTCCTCGTCGCCGGAAGTGCACCACATCGCCTACTTTGTTTACGGGCTCCCACCTCAATGCCGAGGCAACTCGGGCACGAAGCCGGCTACTCGACGTGCCCAAGATTTACTGTAGAATATTATGTAGAGGCTTGTGTCTCACTTTTGGGGTTGTGGAATTGCCTTTTTGGTGGAGGTATGAAACAAGAACAATGTGGAGGAGCTAGGGGATAATTTTGGAGCACCAAATGAACCAAAATTCCCACACTAGAAAAATGGGCAGCCCCCAATTAGAGTGGCCGGCCATGCACCCTCAAGAATGGAGAGAATGAGATGGATAGCTAAAAGAATGGGGGGGAACTCAATCATGCAAGAGAGAGGAAAAGACAATCATGTGAACCAATGATAGCAAGGTGAAAACCACACTCTTCTATCACTCATCAACCATGATGATATCCAAAGTCAATCCATCATGAAGTATGAAGTCAAGCAAGTCAATGGATGGTGCTATAATCATGACATGATAATATGCAAGGACCCCCTCCACAAAAGTCTATTTGCAACAATGCAAATAAACCCTCCTCCACCAAACATCGGCCAATGAACGATACAAAAGAAATTGGCCGAAACGGAAAGCAAACTGGCAACTCCAAAAACTGGTCCCGTAATAAATTACAGGAAAACCCCGATACTGTGCATACACACCCGCATCTGTATTTCGACCGAAATACAAATGCAATGAGACAAAATCTACACTGTACTATACTAGGATCCGGCTTAAACCAAAACCGGCTAGTAATATCCGTTCGATCCTGATCCGTGCAATACCGCACGTATCTGATCGAACCCTGCCATAAAACCATACGGCCACTAGTACAAACTGTCCGATCCTGATCCGTGCAATACCGCACGTATCTGATCGGACCCTGCCATATCTCCATACGGCCTCTACAACCTTTCGCCCGAAAGCTGAGTAACTGAAATGTGGGGGACTCTAAAGACTCATCAACACCTTGGTTGTGGATTTAACCACTAGCACGTCAGAGGTATAAGCCAATACGTAACGGGCTACCAGGTACTGACTAAAAGGGATGTCTGTGAGCGAACTCAGCCTGACAACCCTACTGAGCCTGTCAGTGACAATATCCGTGCAGTCCGGTCCGTTCGTCTATGAGTATCGCATGGCGGGCCTAGGGGGTTGGTAAAAGTCAGACCCCCAAAAGCGGTACAAGTCGTGTCGGAGTGTAGCCCAGAACACCCTGAGATACTACTGGAATACCTACCAGTAAATCTCCTTGCCTTGGCCAAGGACTTTGTGTAATGGCTCTCCTAGACACAGCACGACCTCACCCCCAATACCGGGAGAGACGAACCCCTGAAGATACGTTCACTGCCTCCATGTGGCTCGGGACTGTACCCAACTAAAACCTGTTTGCACGACTCCTTTGAGCCGTGGTAGGATAGTAATCAAAGTACAGTGGGAACTCACACGAGACAAATGACGATCCCCAGGTCGATGAACTAACCTGCACACATGTCACCAGGGAACTGCCATCTGACGTCTGGTATATGACCAACTAGCATGTTCCCGGCGAGTCCTGTCCGGTGTACTCATAACCCAATGAGCACCTGTATACATCTTAGGTGATCCAACTGACACCAGTGGCTTGTGAGACCGGCCACCGCCCCTCGTCGGGGTCTCGACTGTATACACTAGCCTACTAATGGAGTATCGATGCCCAGTCTCGAAACTCCCACGACTAGGGACCTTTTAAGGATAAGCTTATAGACCCCCAGCTCCCACTTATATGATCGCCCTCATACTGCTGGTGGTCAAGCAAGAATCCTAGGGGCTCTATCAACGTGTAATAGCGACGTGTCAGGTCACCTAAAGCAGTACACGATGATAAAGGTAAACCAGATAGCATACTATCATCTCGAGTAAGACTGTCCTACCGGGATAGGTCCTCCATCAATCATTACAATCACGTACCTGTGACCTAATAATTGACTCTGAGGGCACTATCTCCAACAATCTCCCACTTGCACTCAAGGCTAATTATTGCGATGTCGCATACTCACAGCCCGTGTGATACCGAACACCCAACTCCTCTACTAGTCAGTCTCACAAAGCTCGTTTGCGAAACTATTGCGTTCGAGGAATAGCCTCAGTGAGTGGATCCGCTTTGTTGTCTCTTTCCATGTCTCTCTATATCTCAAGTTCGCGGAGAAACCTATTTCCCGAAATGAGCAATACCTGTCTTAGAATGTGTCTGGATGTCTGATGGGACATAGCTCATAAATGAACTCCAAATCCAAACTTCTTAGACTGTATCGTCAACTGAACTTAATCAGTATCCTGCGCCATGCCTCCCTCAGTATTGCCTTGGACCAACTGTCCAAAATACTGCCCCTCATCAGAAGGAAAAACTATAACTCTGACAACCTCCTTGTCGTCCATGTCACCTTGGAAGCCTGGAATGATAACTGTCTCCTAAATGAGGCTGTCGTTATCATATCCCTAGAACATCCACTTATGTTCTAAAACTGCTTCCGACCGTTTCTCCAGGATTGGATTAATGTCAACTTATTGCATCTAGTGCAAGAACAACATCTGGTGTGGTACTTGACATCTCACGATTGACTCAATTGCCTGAGCAAGTGATCTGCCAATCATGCCCGTCCCTCTCCCCTTTAGTCTGTAAGACACCTTTGGTGAGGGTGACTCCATTATCTGCAGGTACACTACCGTGCCAGGAGTCGTCCATCCTAAATACTCTTAGAATGCTGTCAAGTACCCTGATTGGGAAACCACCCAAATCTAGATCTAAAACCATAGATCTAGTAACCAGTATGTCAGATATAAAATCCATTTCCTTTGTGGAGAAACCACTGTGTGACGACCAAAGTACAACCGATCGTAGTGTAGGAGTTTCCTTTCCTACTTTGTGTATGTCATCCAAATACCATGACATCACACCCTACTACCTTCTCAACAGATCCATCCCCTATTCTGATGAAGTCAAACCCATGACTGTCACGTCAGAAATAGATGATCTATCTCCGCTACATCTGCTCTAGTCTATAAATAGACATAAGCAACCTGTCCACCAATGCTTCCGCTGCTCCCACTGACTACGACAACCCTCTGGCAGAGTCATATAGACGTACACTTCTAAAACTGGTTTAGAACGACGCTATACTCATCCTCCCGCCGGGTCTCGTAACCTGGAACAACAGCAATGGCAATTGTGGGTAAACAAGAACTTCCCTGTCACCGTCCTTGAGGCTACCGTAGTGCCTCTCGGGTGCCTGAAGTTACCCACCTTATCTGCGGAGTGGCCAATGGAATGTCAATCCAGATTGAATCTTTAGGTTCCTTATCAAATCTTCAGTAATCGTTTGTGGTTCTGGAATCACTTCCAGTTCTACCATACTCCCACTACTGTTTTCTGAAAAAATCCATTTTTAATAAAACTGTGGCGAGTCTAGAACAATATCGCTATTGTTCATCCAGATGGTAGAAAGTCAACCCTCGTCATAGCCTGGGTCAACCCACATACAGCGATTACAGAAACGTGCCTTGAGTTGTCCAGTGTCTGGTTTTAATCATAAACCGGACAACTCCCCGTACCTTAACATTGTTAAGATATGAACTGTACTATATCCAATATAGAAACGGAGGCACTGATTTAATTGAACCAGATTCAAATCATGCAGCTGTCTCCAGTGCATGTCAACTAAATGGAAGAAGGCCTGATCAGCGTTACCCAACTTAGGAATGCTTCCAATTATGAGTAACCTGAAAGAGAAGCAATTTCTCTTAATCATTACTATCAACTGAATACCATTGACAAGTATCTACATCTTCGATCACTTTGAAGAATCCCGATACTTGCTACACCTGGTTCTCTACTCTATTCAAATACCTATAACTTCTCAAAATTCAGACCCTGTGTTTCCGTGAAACACCTGTCTAAAAACTAGAGAAGTCATAAGTAAACCGAATATAGTACGAGGACCAACCCCTCTGTCCTGATGGACCCTGGACAACATACAATACTCTGCATAAGTCCCTTGAGTCTGATAACTCATTTACTGTGTGTCGTAGGTTGAAAACTGTACTTATGGTTAAGAAGAATTACACCGCTGTTTAATGCTCCTTACCTAACCATCCACTGATATAGGTAAATATCGTAGACATAATTTCAGAAAGGTATATCTCACTCTATGAAAATAGACTTACAGATATATCAATTTGAAATTGGTGCATAACTGCGGATATTCAAAACCAAATATTTGCCAACCGGCAAACAGCCTAGGTGATTTCCTCAAATATCACCGATTACAACGAATCCCGATATAATGAGGATAATTACCCAATTCCTAATAACTTACTCCCACTCATCATCTGTAAAACCATACAGATGTGAGAATCGTACCTGGTAAATACATACCCTGGAGCAAGTGCCTAACTGGGAAATCAGTTTTCCTTTAACAGTACACAGTGAAACTGAAACATTGAAATGTTTCGATGGGGTATCTTGGTATTCCTAGTAATGCCCTTTCCATTATCCAGATTCACAACTGTAACCGTATAATTCTTTGCCACCTCTCCAAATTCCTTCATATGTCTTTAGTCTTTACCTTCTGTACACCCCTTTAGGCCAAATGGTTTTCTTCCTTCCCTACCGTTCGGCACCAGCCTATGGTTTGGAAGAAGACTATCCAATAAGCATAATGGGTGTACTGTCCCAATCCTAGGAACACTCGCAATGAGAAAGGGTGAAGATAAAAGACAACCGAATAAACCTTATTCCTATTTCTCCTGGACCAGAATCTATCCCCGAACTGGAACAAGTTCCTTTCGAGTTCGTATATAACCATACGATGGAGTATCCAATATAACTGTGGATCTTCGTAGTGATACGGATTGTCCTGGAGAAATACAAAGGTGATTTGGGAGTGGTAACGAAATATTTGGTTTGGTCGTGAATATCAGTCGCAATTTACTTTGCCCTCTTACTAATCCCTTGCTTTGTCTTAACTTAATACCTTCTGCACACCATCGTTATGCTAATTGGTTTTCTTCATTCCCCACCGTTCGGCACCAGCCTAAGGTTTGGAAGAAGACTATCCAATTTGCATAATAGGTGTACTATCTCCTAAACCAAGGAGTACTCGCAACCTGAGAGAAGGTAGAAGGAAAAAACAACTGAATAGTCCTATCTGTTTTCTCCAGAACCGGAAACCATCCTCGAATTCCTTCGAGTTCGTATCTAACCATACGATGGTTTTGTCCAATGGAAGTGGACGTTCGTAATAATACGGGGTGTCCTGGAGAAAAGGGTAAAAGTAGGAGTGGCAATGAGGTCTGCAACTCTGACAACCCAAAAGCCAGTGTTTAAGAAGGTTCGGTCAACTTGGTCACTGAGTCAAAGTCTTAGGGTCGGGTCAATGGTCGCTGCCAAAGAGAGAGAGAGAAAAGAAACACTCAGCGTGCACTCTAACCTAGATCAGAATGGTTACCAATTTATCTAATCTGGAAACCTCCCACTGTACCTCAAATTCTCCTCCAAACCTGAAAGAAGAATTAGTCGGGATCAGCCGAGGAGTATACCAACTCATCAGTGGGAATCGGGATCCAACTCTCATCGCATGACAACGTGACGGAATCCGCTCACGGTATCACACTCCAGAAGGGATGCGCATATCTGGCAAGTTTCAGTTCTTTTGAAAGCCCGATGTGATTTTTGCCCCATGCTCTTATGACCTTGACTTTGGCCAACAAATCATAAGTCACATGTCAAGTTCTACCCGTCATTCTCCAGGTTGATTCGAATCCACCCGCACAAGCCCTTGACTTTGGCCAACAAGGCTATACGACTGTTCCAAACCAACGCATCTATCTATGCTGCATATGAATAACCAACAGCTACCAAACACTGTGCCTTGACTTTGGCCAACAAACACAGCTTGAATACTATTGACTACCCATATGAAATGACGGAGGGCTACGAATGGTTTCTGGCGAAAACCTTTAACGTAAAGAACTTGATATCGTTGAAGGAACTGATAGCTTTTTGAAAATATAGTGACGAAAACCGTTGCTAAAGAGGTCACTCCCGGTGAAGGGATCTCGGCTCTTTCCCCGTAGAATGGGGTGCAGGATATTCCAACTGAATACCACGATGCAAAGCAAAAGTAATCGGCTATAGTGAAGTTAATGCCCTGACGCAAACTTATTGTCCAAGGGGTCACTCCCGGTGAAGGGATCTCGGCCCTTGCCTCGTCGACTGAGGAGCAGGATATTCTAATGAATACCACGATGCAAAACAAAAGTAAACGTCCTTGCAATAACAGTTTTTTGAAAAGTGTTCCAACAACATCAGATTAGGTTTGTTTTTTAACTTGCATTGATCCGAATCAATGCAGTCCCATCAATTGATCACACCACAAAGAACGAAAATATACTGATGTACGTATATGCCATCCGCATTCGCCACTGGGTCCCGTCATTACCCGTTAGGTTAGCTAACTAACGACAGAGCGGGGACTGGACTAGCGCGGATGTAAAACATATACAACATCTACAAATATATATACTAATATATTATATTCGCTCAAGGCGTGAATAGAATGCAACATCACAGAGAATGAACAGCATCACAGAAACAATACAGATATCTGGGATCCCCGGGTTTCACAGAGCCGCTGAAACCCGACGTTCCCCTGGTCGTGTGGATAGCCTGTGCAATGAAATCCTAGACCCCTACGGGCGCGGCAAGTTACCCGCCAAAACCTGAAGCGAGGCAGCCCCCTTCAGCAACGTGAATGGACCACCCAGCACTTCACGGAATCCGGTAACTTGGGCACCCCTCCTGGGTCAACCTGTACCCCCTACGAGTGCGGCGAATAGCCCGCCAATCCTAGAGTGAAGCCCCCTCCGTCTCAATGCCATGAGATGCGGGCTTGTTGCCCTCCAGAACCCGGCTATCCGTGCACCCCTCCGCGGGGCAATCCTAGTACAGAAAATAAAATATACATACACCGGGTACATCGACCGCAACCAGGTCGTGCCCCAAAATAATAATACAAACAGGCAGTGACGGCAGTCCACATGTCGGACGCTCGCCCCGCAATATCAAATGTACATAATACAACAAAACTGTACTAGCATTGCATACAGGCTATCCCCCACGACCGATCCGCAACATTACAGCATAAACATAGAACATCAACGTGAAAGTCACGTTCGCAAATCCGTCTAACCGGGCTATAGCAGTTAGACCGGATTTACCGATCAAGTGACATTCACGGTCGCAGATATAATGTAAAAACTGTGAAAAATGTGTTTAAAATATCCGACCGATCAAAAATTAACAAGTGGGCCCCCAATCAAAACTGTAGCACTCACAGAAATCCTGGGCCCAATTTTAATATTCCAAAACCCATATTTTAAGCCCAGAAGGCCTCTGTAAAAAATTGGTGAAGTGACCTCCACAGTGTGCGGCGGAAGGGCGGCGGGAAGGTGGTTTTCGCGGCGGTTCCGCGCTCCCACTGTGGAGTTACTTCGTCGAATTTTTACAGAGCTCTTAGATTTTCCAGTACATCAATATTTTACAACCTGAAAAATTTTTGGGGACCAAAAAGTTTCAACAGAAAACTGATGTGGGCAAATACGGGTTTTTGAACATTTCGATCGATCGGAACTGAAAAACACATTACACAAAGCTAGACTAAGTTAATGGGGAGGCTCTGATACCACTGTAAGTGCACGGCGGCGCCCCGGCCGTCAATCCGACGCCGGAGTGCGGAAGCGGTGAAAACTTAAATTTTGCGGACTTAGCAAACCGGCACCACCGCGCACTAAAACACCCGGATCGAAACCATTAACAAGTCTAAGCTAACTAGAAGATGGGTTAGAGATATACCGACGATCCAAGTCCTCCGGTCTTCTCGTCATCGTCCCGATCTCCTGCGGAAGCTCCGGTCTCCTCCTCGTCGCCGGAAGTGCACCACATCGCCTACTTTGTTTACGGGCTCCCACCTCAATGCCGAGGCAACTCGGGCACGAAGCCGGCTACTCGACGTGCCCAAGATTTACTGTAGAATATTATGTAGAGGCTTGTGTCTCACTTTTGGGGTTGTGGAATTGCCTTTTTGGTGGAGGTATGAAACAAGAACTATGTGGAGGAGCTAGGGGATAATTTTGGAGCACCAAATGAACCAAAATTCCCACACTAGAAAAATGGGCAGCCCCCAATTAGAGTGGCCGGCCATGCACCCTCAAGAATGGAGAGAATGAGATGGATAGCTAAAAGAATGGGGGGGAACTCAATCATGCAAGAGAGAGGAAAAGACAATCATGTGAACCAATGATAGCAAGGTGAAAACCACACTCTTCTATCACTCATCAACCATGATGATATCCAAAGTCAATCCATCATGAAGTATGAAGTCAAGCAAGTCAATGGATGGTGCTATAATCATGACATGATAATATGCAAGGACCCCCTCCACAAAAGTCTATTTGCAACAATGCAAATAAACCCTCCTCCACCAAACATCGGCCAATGAACGATACAAAAGAAATTGGCCGAAACGGAAAGCAAACTGGCAACTCCAAAAACTGGTCCCGTAATAAATTACAGGAAAACCCCGATACTGTGCATACACACCCGCATCTGTATTTCGACCGAAATACAAATGCAATGAGACAAAATCTACACTGTACTATACTAGGATCCGGCTTAAACCAAAACCGGCTAGTAATATCCGTTCGATCCTGATCCGTGCAATACCGCACGTATCTGATCGAACCCTGCCATAAAACCATACGGCCACTAGTACAAACTGTCCGATCCTGATCCGTGCAATACCGCACGTATCTGATCGGACCCTGCCATATCTCCATACGGCCTCTACAACCTTTCGCCCGAAAGCTGAGTAACTGAAATGTGGGGGACTCTAAAGACTCATCAACACCTTGGTTGTGGATTTAACCACTAGCACGTCAGAGGTATAAGCCAATACGTAACGGGCTACCAGGTACTGACTAAAAGGGATGTCTGTGAGCGAACTCAGCCTGACAACCCTACTGAGCCTGTCAGTGACAATATCCGTGCAGTCCGGTCCGTTCGTCTATGAGTATCGCATGGCGGGCCTAGGGGGTTGGTAAAAGTCAGACCCCCAAAAGCGGTACAAGTCGTGTCGGAGTGTATCCCAGAACACCCTGAGATACTACTGGAATACCTACCAGTAAATCTCCTTGCCTTGGCCAAGGACTTTGTGTAATGGCTCTCCTAGACACAGCACGACCTCACCCCCAATACCGGGAGAGACGAACCCCTGAAGATACGCTCACTGCCTCCATGTGGCTCGGGACTGTACCCAACTAAAACCTGTTTGCACGACTCCTTTGAGTCGTGGTAGGGTAGTAATCAAAGTACAGTGGGAACTCACACGAGACAAATGACGATCCCCAGGTCGATGAACTAACCTGCACACATGTCACCAGGGAACTGCCATCTGACGTCTGGTATATGACCAACTAGCATGTTCCCGGCGAGTCCTGTCCGGTGTACTCATAACCCAATGAGCACCTGTATACATCTTAGGTGATCCAACTGACACCAGTGGCTTGTGAGACCGGCCACCGCCCCTCGTCGGGGTCTCGACTGTATACACTAGTCTACTAATGGAGTATCGATGCCCAGTCTCGAAACTCCCACGACTAGGGACCTTTTAAGGATAAGCTTATAGACCCCCAGCTCACACTTATATGATCGCCCTCATACTGCTGGTGGTCAAGCAAGAATCCTAGGGGCTCTATCAACGTGTAATAGCGACGTGTCAGGTCACCTAAAGCAGTACACGATGATAAAGGTAAACCAGATAGCATACTATCATCTCGAGTAAGACTGTCCTACCGGGATAGGTCCTCCATCAATCATTACAATCACGTACCTGTGACCTAATAATTGACTCTGAGGGCACTATCTCCAACAATTTTTATAAAAAGCTATCCGGTTCCTTCAACGATATCAAGTTCATTACGTTAATGGTTTTTCGCCAAAAACCACTCATAGCCCTCCGTCATTTCAGAAAGGTAGCACTTAGTATTCATGCTATGTATGTTGGCCTTCGTCAAGGCATAGTGTATGGTAGCTATTTGTTACTTTTCTGCAGCATAGATAGATGCGTTGGTTTGGGACAGTCGTATTACTATTTTGGCCTTCGTCAAGGGTATGTACGGGTGGGTTCAAATTAACCTGGATAATGACGGGTAGAACTTGACATGTGACTTATGATATGCTGGCCTTCGTCAAGGTCATAAGAGCATGGGGTAAAATCACATCGGGAGTTTCTAAAGAAACTGAAACTTGCTAGATATGCGCATACCTTCTGGAGTATGATAACGTGAGTGGATTCCATCACGTTATCATGCGATGATAGTTGGATCCCGATTCCCACTGATGAGTTGGTTTACTCCTCGGGTGATCCCGACTAATTCTTCTTTCAGGTTTGGCGGAGAATTTGAGATTACAGTGGGAGGTTTCCTGATTAGATAAATTGGTAACCAATCTGATCTAGGTTAGAGTGCACGCTGAGTGTTTCTTTACTCTCTCTCTTTGGCTGCGACCATGGCCCGACCCTTGACTATGACTTAGTGACCATGTTGACCGAACCTTCTTAAAACACTCGCTTTTGGATTGTCAGAGTTGCAAACCACATTGCCACTCCTACTTTTACCCTTTTCTCCAGGACACCCCGTATTACTACGAACGTCCACTTCCATTGGATAAAACCATCGTCTGGTTATATACGAACTCGAAGGAATTAATTCGAGGATGGTTTCCGGTTCTGGAGAAAACGAATAGGACTATTCAGTTGTCTTTTCTTTTTACCTTCTCTCAGGTTGCGAGTGTTCCTTGGATTAGGATGGTACACCTATTACACAAATTAGATAGTCTTCTTCCAAACCATAGGCTGGTGCCGAACGGTAGGGAATGAAGAAAACCAATTAGCCTAACAAAGGTGTACAGAAGGTATTAAGTAAAGACAAATAAAGGGCTTAGAAGGAGGACAAAGTAAATTGCGACTGCTATTCACGACCAAACCAAGTATTTCTTCGCCAATCCTACATCACCTTTGTATTTCTCCAGAACACTCCGTATCACTACGAAGATCCACAGTTTATTGGATATTCCATCGTATGGTTATATACGAACTCGAAGGAACTTGTTCCACTTCGGGGATGGATTATGGTTCAGGAGAAATAGGAATAAGGTTTTATTCAGTTATCTTTTATCTTTACCTTCTCTCGGGTTGCGAGTGGTACTCGGATTAGGATAGTACACCCATTATGATTATTGGATAGTCTTCTTCCAAACCATAGGCTGGTGCCGAGCGGTAGGGAAGGAAGAAAACCATTTGGCCTAAAGGGATGTATAGAAGGTAATGACTAAAGACATATGAAGGGATTTGGAGAGATGGCAAAGAAATATACGGTTACAGTTGTGAATCTGGATAATGGATGAGGCATTACTAGGAATACCCGGATACCCCTTCGAAACATTTCAATGTTTCAGTTTCGCTGTGTACAGTTAAAAGAAAACTGATTTCCCAATTAGACACTTGCTCCAGGGTATGTATTTACCAGATATGATTCTCACATCTGTATGGTTTTACAGATGATGAGTGGGAGTAAGTTATTGGGAATTAGGTGATCATCCTCATTATATCGGGATTCGTTGTAATTGGTGATATTTGAGGAAATCACCTGGGCTGTTTGCCGGACGGCAAATGTTTGGTTTTGAATATCCGCTGTTATGCACCAATTTCAAATTGATATATCTGTACGTCTATTTTTATATAGAGTGAGATATACCTTTTTGAAATTATGTCTATGACATTTACCTATATCAGTGGATGGTTAGGTAAGGAGCATTAAACAGCGGTGTAATTCTTCTTAACCATAAGTACAGTTTTCAACCTACGACACACAGGGATTGAGTTATTAGACTCAAGGGACTTATACAGAGTATTGTATGTTGTCCAATGTCCATCAGGACAGAGGGGTTGGTACTCGTACTATATTCTGTTTACTTGTGACTTCTCTAGTTCTTAGACATGTGTTTCGTAGAAACACAAGGTTCAAGTTTTGAGAAGTTATAGGTATATGAATAAAGTAAAGAACCAGGTGTTGCAAGTATCAAGATTCTTCAAGGTGATCGAAGATGTAGATACTTGTGTATGGTATTCAGTTAATAGTAATGATTAAGAGAACTTGCTTCTCTTTCAGGTTACTCATAATTGGAAGAACTCCTAAGTTGAGTAATGCTGATCGACCTCTCTCTATTTAGTTGACATGCACGGGAGACAGCTGCAAGATTTGAATCTGGTTCCAATTAAATCAGTGCCTCTGTTTCTATATTGGATTACTTCGGCGGAACCCACTTCGGTAAATTTATTCGATCGGATATTTTAAACATGCTAGTTCACAGTATTTACATTATATCTGCGACCGTGAATGTCATTTGATCAGTAAATCCAGTCTATCTACTATAGCCCTTTTAGACGGATTTGCGAACGTGACATTCACGTTGATGTTCTGTGTTTTGCTGTGATATTGCGGATTGGTCGTGGGGGATAGCCTGGATGCAATATTAGTACAGTTTTGTTTTATATGTACATTTGATATTGCGGGGCGAGCGTTCGACATGTGGACTGCCGTCACTGCCTGTTTGTATTATTCTTTTGGGGCACGACCGGGTCGAGGTCGATGTACCCGTTGTATGTATATTTTACTTTCTGTACTAGGATTACCCCGCGGAGGGGTGCACGGATAGCCGGGTTCTAGAGGGCAATGAGCCCGCATCTCATGGCTTTGAGACGGAGGGGGATTTACTCTAGAATTGGAGGGCTATTCGCCGCACTCGTAGGGGGTACAGGTTGACCCAAGGAGGGGTGCCCAAGTTACCGGATTCCGTGAAGTGTTGGGTGGTCTATTCACGTTGCTGACGGGGGCTGCCTCGCTTCAGGTTTTGGCGGGTAACTTGATGCGCCCGTAGGGGTCTAGGATCTCATTGCACAGGCTATCCACACGACTAGGGGATTGTCGGGTTTCAATAGCGGCTCTATGAAACCCGGGGATCCCAGATATCTGTATTGATCTGTGATGCTGTACATTTCTGTGATGTTGCATTTTATCACGCCTTGAGCGAAAATTATATATTATATATATACTAGTAGATGTTGTATATGTTTTGCATCCGCGCTAATCTAGTCCCCGCTCTGTCGTTAGTTAAGTAACCTAACGGGTGATGACGGGACCCAGTGGCGAATGCGGATGGCATATACGTACATCATTATTTTCGTTCTTTTGTGGTGTGATCAAATGATGGGACTGCGTTGATTCGGATCAATGCAAGATAAACAAACCTATTCTGATGTTGTTGGAACATTTTTTCAAAAAGCTGTTATTGCATGGCCGTTTACTTTTGCTTTGCATCGTGGTATTCAGTTGGAATATCCTGCTCCTCAGTTGACGAGGCAAGGGCCGAGATCACTTCACCGGGAGTGGCCCCTTGGACAAAAGTTTGCGTCAGGGAAATAACTTCACTATAGCCGTTTACTTAAGCTTTGCATCGTGGTTTTCAGTTAGAATATCCTGCACCTCATTCTACGGGGAAAGAGCCGAGATCCCTTCACCGGGAGTGACCTCTTTAGCAAAGGTTTTCGTCACTATTTTTTTATAAAAGCTATCCGGTTCCTTCAACGATATCAAGTTCATTACGTTAAAGGTTTTCGCCAGAAACCATTCGTAGCCCTCCGTCATTTCATATAGATAGTCAATAGTATTCAAGCTGTGTTTGTTGGCCATAGTCAAGGCACAGTGTTTGGTGGCTATTGGGTGTTCATATACAGCATAGATAGATGCGTTGGTTTGGGACAATCGTATAGCCTTGTTGGCCCTAGTCAAGGGATTGTACGGGTGGGTTCAAATCAACTTGGATAATGACGGGTAGAACTTGACATGTGACCAATGATTTGTTGGCCTTAGTCAAGGTCATAAGAGCATGGGGCAAAAATCCACATCGGGAGTTTCTAAAGAAACTGAAACTTGCCAGATATGCGCATACCTTCTGGAGTGTGATAACGTGAGCGGATTCCGTTACGTTATCATGCGATGATAGTTGGATCCTGATTCCCACTGATGAGTTGGTTTACTCCTCGGGTGATCCCGGCTAATTCTTCTTTCAGGTTTGGGGAAGAATTTGACGTTACAGTGGGAGGTTTCCAGATTAGATAAAGTGATAACCATTCTGATCTAGGTTGGAGTGCACGCTGAGTGTTTCTTTTTTCTCTCTCTTTGGCAGCGACCATTGACTCGACCCTAGACTATGACTCAGTGACCAAGTTGACCGAACCTTCTTAACACTGGTTTTTGGATTGTCAGAGTTGCAAACCTCATTGCCACTCCTACTTTTACCCTTTTCTCCAGGACACCCTGTATTACTATGAACGTCCACTTCCATTGGACAAAACAGTCGTATGGTTATATACGAACTCGAAGGAATTCGAGGATGGTTTCTGGTTCTGGAGAAAACGAATAGGACTATTCAGTTGTCTTTTCCTTTTACCTTTTCTCAGGTTGCGAGTACTCTTTGGTTTTGGAGATAGTACACCGATTACGCAAATTGGATAGTCTTCTTCCAAACCTTAGGCTGGTGCAAAACGGTGGGGAATGAAGAAAACCAATTACCTAAACGGTGTATAGAAGGTATTAAGTTAAGACAAAGAAAGGGATTAGTAAGAGTGCAAAGTAAATTGCGACTGCTATTCATGACCAAACCAAGTATTTCTTCGCCAATCCTAAATCACCTTTGTATTTCTCCAGGACACTACGTATCACTACGAAGATCCACAGTTTATTTGGATAATCCATCGTATGGTTATATACGAACTCGAAAGGAACTTGTTCCAGTTCGGGGATGGATCCTGGTTCAGGAGAAATAGGAATAAGGTTCATTCGGTTGTCTTTTATCTTCACCTTCTCTCGCATTGCGAGTGCTCCTAGGATTAGGACAGTACACCCATTATGCTTATTGGATAGTCTTCTTCCAAACCATAGGCTGGTGCCGAACGGTAGGGAAGGAAGAAAACCATTTGGCCTAAAGGGGTGTATAGAAGATAATGACTAAAGACATATAAAGGGATTTAGAGAGATGGCAAAGAGATATACGGTTACAGTTGTGAATCTGGATAATGGAAGAGGCATTACTGGGAATACCCGGATACCCCATCGAAAGATTTCAAGGTTTCAGTTTCACTGTGTACAGTTAAAAGAAAACTGATTTGCCAATTAGACACTTACTCCATGGTATGTATTTACCATGTTAGATTCTCACATCTGTATGGTTTTACAGATGATGAGTGGGAGTAAGTTATTGGGAATTAGGTGATCATCCTCATTATATCGGGATTCGTTGTAATTGGTGATATTTGAGGAAGTCATCTGGGTTGTTTGCCGGTCAGCAAATATTTGGTTTTGAATATCCGTTGTTATGCACCAATTTCAAATTGATATATCTGTACGTCTATTTTTATAGAGTGAGATATACCTTTTTGAAATTATGTCTATGACATTTACCTATATCAGTGGAAGGTTAGGTGAGGAGTATTGAACAGCGGTGTAATTCTTCTTAACCATAAGTACAGTTTTCAGCCTACGACACACAGTGAATGAGTTGTTAGACTCAGTAGACTTATACAGAGTTTTGTTTATTGTCCAGTGTCCATTAGGACAGAGGGGTTGGTCCTCGTACTATATTCTGTTTACTTATGACTTCTCTAGTTCTTAGACATGTGTTTCGTAGAAATGCAAGGTCTAAGTTTTGAGGAGTTATGGGTATAAGAATAAAGTAGAGAACCAGATGTTGCAAGTATCAGGATTCTTCAAGGTGATCGAAGATGTAGATACTTGTGTATGGTATTCAGCTGATAGTAATGGTTAAGAGAACTTGCTTATCTTTCTGGTTACTCATAATTGGAAGTATTCCTAAGTTGCGTAATGCTGATCGGGCTCCTTCCATTTAGTTTACATGCACTGGAGACTGCTGCATGATTTGAATCTGGTTCAATTAAATCAGTGCCTCTGTTTCTATATTGGATATAGAACAGTTCATATCTTGACATTGTTAAGGTACGGGGAGTTGTCCGGCTTATGCTTAAAACCAGACTCTGGATAACTCAAGGCACGTTTCCGTAATGGCTGTTTGTGGGTTGACCCGGGCTATGACGAGGGTTGATATTCTACCATCTGGAAGATCAATAGTGATATTGTTCTAGACTCGCCACAGTTTTAATAAAAATGGATTTTTTCAGAAAACAGTAGTAGGAGTATGGTAGAACTGGAAGTGATTCCAGAACCGCAAACGATTACTGAAGATTTGATAAGAACCTAAAGATTCAATCTGGTTTGACATTCCATTAGCCACTCCATAGATCAGGTGGGTAACCTCAGGCACTCGAGAGGTACTTCGGTATGCTCAAGGACGGTGACAGGGAGGTTCTTGTTTACCCAGGCTTGCTATTGCTGTTGTTCCAGGCTGTGAGATCCGGCAGGAGGATGAGTATAGCGTCGTTCTAAACTAGCTTTAGAAGTGTATATCTATATGACTCTGCCAGAGGGTTGTCGCAGTCAGTGGGAGCAGCGGAAGCATTGGTGGACAGTTGGCTTATGTCTATTTATAGATTAAAGCAGACACAGCGGAGATAGATCATCTATTTCTGATGTGATAGTCATAGCTTTGACTTCATCAGAATAGGAGATGGATCTGTTAAGAAGGTAGTAGGGTGTGACGTCCTGATATTTGATGACATACACAGAGTAGGAAGTGATATTCCTATACTACGATCGGTTATACTTTGGTCGTCACACAGTGGTTTCTCCACACAGGACTTGGATATTATATCATACATTCTGTCACTAGATCTTTGGTTTTAGATCCAGATTTGGGTGGTTTCCCAATCAGGGTACTTGGACAGCATTCTATGAGTATTTAGAATGGACGACTCCTGGCACGGTAGTATACCTGCAGGTGATGGAGTCACCCTCTTTAAAGGTGTCTTACAGATTAAAGGGGAGCGGGATGCGCATGGTTGGCAGATCACTTGCTTAGGCAATTGAGTCAATCATGAGATGTCAAGTACCACACCAGATGTTGTTCTTGCAGTAGGTGCAATAAGTTGATATTAATCCAATCCTGGAGAAACAATCGGAAGCAGTTTTAGAACATAAGTTGATGTTCTAGGGATATGATAATAGCATTCTCCTTCGGGAGACAGTTATCATTCCAGGATTCCAAGGTGACCTGGATGGCAGAATGGCTGTCAGAGTTATAGTTTTCCCTCTGATGAGGGGCAGTATTTTGTACAGGTGGTCCAGGTGGATACTGAGGGAAGGCATGGCGCAGGATACTGATTAAGTTCAGTTGACGATACAGTCTAAGAAGTTTGGATTTGGAGTTCACTTATGAGCTAGGTCCCATCAGACATCCAGACACATTCTAAGACAGGTATTGCTCATTTCGGGAGATGGCTTTCTCCGCGAACTTGAGATAGAGAGAGACATAGAAAGAAACATCAGAGCGGATCCACTCACTGAGGCTATTCCTCGAACGCGATAGTTTCGCAAACGAGCTTTGTGAGACTGACTAGTAGAGGAGTTGGGTGTTCGGTATCACACGGGCTGTGAGTATGCGACATCGCAATAATTAGCCTTGAGTGCAAGTGGGAGATTGTTGGAGATAGTACCCTCAGAGTCAATTATTGGATCACAGGCACGTGATTGCAATGATTGAGGGAGGACCAGTCCCAGTAAGACAGTCTTACTCAATATGATAGTATGCTATCTGGTTTATCTTTATCATCGTGTACTGCTTTAGGTGACCCTACAGGTCACAATTGCACGTTGATAGAGCCCCTAGGATTCTTGCTTGACTACCAGCAGTATGAGGGCGATCATATAAGTGGGAGCTGGGGCCTATAAGCAAATCCTTAAAAGGTCCCTAGTCGTGGGAGTTTCGAGACAGGGCATCGATACTCCAGAGTAGACTAGTGTATACTGTCGAGACCCCGACGAGGGGTAGTGGCCGGTCTCACAAGCCACTGGTGTCAGTTGGTTCACCTAAGATGTATACAGGTGCTCATTGGGTTATGAGTACACCGGACAGGACTCGCCGGGAACCTGCTAGTTGGGATTATACCTGATGTCAGATAGCTGTTCCCTGGTGACATGTGTACAGGTTAATTCATCGACCTGAGATCGTCATTTGTCTCGTGTGAGTTCCCACTGTGTTTTGATTACTACCCTACCACGCTCAAAGGTGATGTGCAAACAGGTTTTAGTTGGATACAGTCCCGAGCCACATGGAGGCAGTGAGCGGATATGCAGGGGTTCGTCTCTCCCGGTATTGGGGGTGAGGTCGCGCTGTGTCTAGGAGAGCCAGTACATGAAAAGTCCTTGGCCAAGGCAGGAGATTTGCTGGTAGGTATTCCAGTAGTATCTCAGGGTGTTCTGGGCAACACTCCGACACGACTTGTACCGCTTTTGGGGGTCTGATTTTTACCAACCCACTAGGCCCGCCATGCGATGCTCATAGACGAACGGACCGGACTGTACGGATAATGTCACTGACTGGCTCAGTAGGGTGTCAGGACGAGTTCGCTCATCGACGTCCCTTTTAGTCAATAGCTGGTGGCCCGTCATGTATGGCTAATACCTCTGATGTGCTAGTGGTTAAATCCACAGCCATAGTATTGACGAGTCTTTAGAGTCCACCACACACAGTTACTCAGGTTTCGGGCGAAACGTTGTAGAGGCCGTATGGAGATATGGCAGGGTTCGATCAGATACGTGCGGTATTGCACGGATCTTGATCGGACGGTTTTTACTAGCCGGCTTTGGCTTAAGCCGGATCCTAGTATTTGATAGTGTAGATTTTATCTCTTTGCAGTTGTGTTCAGTGGGAATACAAATGCTTGCATGAGTATGCAGTAGCGGGGTTTTCCTGTAATTTATTACGGGATCATTTTTCTGATGTTGCCAGTTTGTATTCCGTTCCGGCCGGTTTTCCTTTGTTCCTTCACGGACGAACTTTATCGTTGGAGGGTGTTATTTGCAGTTTGCAAATAACATTTTGTGGAGGGGTTTCTTGCATATTTGTGGCCTCATCATCATGAGATTCTTTTCTTATCCATTTCATTGCATTTATGGTGATGGTTTGTGAGTGGATTTGGATGAGAAATTTGGTGTGACCATTTTCTCTTCTATTTGATTCCTTCCTTGCATTATTGCAATCAAGCTCCACCATTCTTTACATGGTTTTGGCCGGCTGTTCAGACCATAATATTGCATTTATCATTCCCCTATTCTTATCCTTTTTATAAATAAACAGGTACTCTTGACGCACGTTTGTTGCATATTACAGGTTACAGGTTTCTGGAGCAAATACAGTGAAAAAGACACAAAACAACAGAAAAAGGGACTTTTGACCAACAAGCAGACCAATACTAGTCACGCCTAGTCAGAGAACAGTGAAAGGTCCAAACTGTCATGAGAACGGTTGAAAGATCGCTACAAATATTCACTGAAATATCTGGAGAATACCTAGAAGCCTAACAGAGAAAAAGACTATAGAAACAGAAAGCCAAGAAGCCCAGAAGAAAGCCCACAAAATCTCACAGCCCAAGTCCACAGTTTGGCCGCGGATCCGCGGCCAAACCAAGCCTGGCACCGCGGATCCGCGGCCATCAAGCGCCCGTGTCGGTGGAAAATCTCTGGGTTGTTGCGTCGGTGCAGGTGTTGGGATTTTATGTGGGCAAATCTGTAATTGCGCATGTGCGAGAGCCTGTAACCCTAGGTTTCCTATTTTCTATAAATTGTAATTTTAGATCTAAAAATTGTATGCCTCTTTTCAATAAATAAAATTCAGAAATTCTGGAAGTGACATTCAGATCTGTTCTTTATCGCTTGGAGGGAGCCATCACCATTAGTAAGCATTTTATTCTTTTATTCTTTTAATGTTATTTCATCCCCTAATGAGCGAGTAGTCTCCTCGCTTGTTAGGGTTAGCCTTAGGGAAAGGGTTGAGAGATGAGATCTCTCACCCCTTTCAATGCCTAACCCATTAAGAACTCCATGCATGCGCGCACAACCGCTCCCTGCGGCACCCTACCCCTCGAGGTAACGGTGAACCGCAGTATAAAGGGCCGGTTGCGCGCGTTTTCCATGGGGGTTAGGGTAATTAACGATAAAGGAAGGATACGAATCTATAGGAAGAAAACATCTTCCCAAAAGAGTCGTATCCACTTTATCGATAATTACTATAACACCTAATGGATCTAGAATACGGCATTGAAAGCGGTGAGGAAACATCAATCTCCAAAACTTCCTCTAAGCCTAACCCTAGCAAGAATTTAAATTAGATTAATTAAGTTTTAGATCTAGATTTTTATAAAACCAAAACGACAAATAGAATCAACTCGTTAAAACACACTAAAGGAATTTACCCGTCTCTGTGGATCGACCCGCACTCACCGGCTAGTTGCGAAGCGACGCCGTTTCTGATTGCGGTAATTATATTTTTGATCGTAAAATCTCTAACAATCAAATGGCGCCGTTGCCGGGGACGGCGTAATCTTTCTTTTTGTGAATTTTCGGGTTGATATAAATTTTAAAACTCATAAAAATCTGAAAATATAAAAAATATAAAAAAATTATCATTTTTGATCTGTTTGAAGGGTGTATATTTTTTGAATCTTGCAGGAACAGCGACGAATCGCGGATCTGAAAATTTACAGAGGGCAAATCAGAAAAGTACATATCAGAACAGAGGGGAAATTTGACAATAGAGCAGCACAATTTTTCTCGAAGTGTGATCCTACCATTGCGCCGCCCTTCCGCGGCATTAACCCCACAACTGCCGCGGATCCGCGCTATCCCTGCCACGTCAGCCCTAACAAATTGCAGGGTTTGTTTTCTCTCCCTCTCCTCTGTAACCTCCATATCTCTATCTGTAAAAATTTTCTGCAGGGTTCTTTGCGTAAAGAGTCTTTCTCCCCCTTCTCGATAACAGATTTTCTGCAGGTTTCTTTGCGCCGCGCTAAAAAATTCTGATTGCAAGTGAAATTTTATTTGTTTTGCATAATTTAACCGGATTCTAAGGGACTAATTGACCAAACTCAGATTGGGTGGGGATTTCATCACCCTTCCCAGGACCCCAGAAAACACCTAAAGCATTTTGCATCGACCACAATTAATTAAAAAAGATTAGACTCAGACCTAAGGACAGCGAGCTCGATAGGAAAAGGACTAGGGTAGGCATCGGCCGTTTATCCTAACCGACATTGCGGTGTCTAGGCTAGTGGTTATTAATTAGGCCCACTGTAGTGGTGGTTCCTTCCCACTTACCTGGCTGTATTTGTCCGTGAAGAGGCGGTTTGAGGTACTATTTCTAGCCCTAATTAGGAGCTGTCTAGCAGACTTAGGAAACCCTAGATCTAGGCCTGATTGTGCATGTGTGGTTGATACATTGGTGTCACGAGTCCCATTTTCTAAAACCTTATTGCAAAACTATCCAATAAAAAAATTAAAGAAAAATCTTTTAAAAACTTGCAAAAATTTTGTCGCTAAGAAATCCTTGCATTCTTCTATCATGGGTACCCCATATCATAAATCTCTTGCCGAATCTTGGTATCCCGAACCTAACTTTGCGTCATTCGTCAATTGTTTCAGTCAATTTAAAAACGATCCTTCCTTGCCAAAAATTTCGTTGAAAGATCAAATAGAGGCGTCTAGGAGAAATAGTTTGACTTTTCAACCCACTTTGTGTCAACCGAGTCAACCTTTACAACCTACATATGTTGACACCACTTCTTCAAGTCCTTCTGTCACTCCTAGGCCGATGTCCATTGCTGAGCATATTGCTCAATCTCGCAGTCGATCTTTCACCCCTCTCCACTCATCTAGTTTTAGGGATCCACACGATTATTCACCTTCTTATCCATATGTTGACCCTACTCCTGTCTTACCACCCACTTCCTACCAATCATACCCAACCTTCCCACCTTCACTAGACACTGTTTCGACACAGCCATTAGGGAGTTTCACATCCCCTACCAATTGTGAATCTTTTACTGAAACCCCCTCACCACCTAAGTCTAGTTTGGAAGAGTCGTTGGAAGCATATATTGCTGCAACAAATAAAATGATGAGGACAGTGGAAGCATCCATGGCCGCCCTTACGCAACCTAGTGAACCGGTAGCTAGTGTCCCGCTAGCTCCGAATTTTTCAATGTGTAAGGCGGCAGTTGGACAGAGTGAGAATGAGAGAGGATTTTCAAATCAAACCTACCCTTACCCAATTGAAACCCACAACTCCGGTTTTCCATCTATTGTTCCAAATGATTCACCAGTTAAAAATAAAAATGAGTTGTGCGATTTTGTAGTGTTTGATTTGCCAAATTGTGAGGAACCCCTTTCGAGTGAAACCGCACCTAATCCTTTCGATCTTTACACCTCCACTCTAGAACCTAAATCTATAGATATCCATGCTTTTGATGAGGTGTCTAAAGAAATTGATTTTCACTTGATTGAGGATATAGACGCCGGGAATATTTCGGATGATGAAACTGTCGATTTAATTGAAATTTTATGTTCAAATCATCATCCTGAGTCATTAAATGTTTCCCCCGAATCTCATATGCGTCTAGATTTTGATGATAATGGCATGGATGGATTAAATATTGAGGATAATACTGAGGGGAGTCTTGAGGATAATATCGAGGTTGAACCATTTTTATTGGATGTGTCGGATTTTCCAATTCAGCCTCCTGAACCTTTGACTGTTATATCACCCTCCCTCCTTCCTATTGTTCCGAACGAACAAATGACCGTTACGCTTTCATCTCCGATACCAAGTTCGGCGTACCCATGTTTTCTTGCGAATCTTGAGGGATTTGACCCCATTGCACGACGAGTTGGTAGGTTAGCGCAATCGCTTTTAACACATCGTTCATCACACATTGCGCTAATTTATTCACTCGATTTACACCCTCAAGATCGTACTCCACTTCTTTCTCCTTTCCGCCATTATTCTCCTCCACCGAGACCGTATTCTACCCCTCTTCCCACACGGTCTCGCGTGTTTCTCATTTCTTTCCTTTCCATCCCATTTTTGCACCAACTCTACCATTACCACGATAAGATCTTTGAATGGTTGGTGCTAACCTTTGGCTTGTGTAAGGCCAAGCTTAAGTTTGGGGGGAACCTTTGTATATATGTATATATCTTTTTGTTTTTCTCAATAAAAAAAAATAAATTTTTTTTTTCAAAACATTAAAATTAAAAATAAATAAACAGGGGAGTATCGGTATTTTGACCCTCTTGGTTTAGTATGACAGTGAGGACACTGTCAAGTTCAAGTTTGGGGGTACGCTCGGTACGTCTTCTTCCTTCGCATTCATTTGTACATATTTTTGCATTTGCATACTTATTTGAAAACCCATAAAAATTTGAAAAATTTCAAAAATTATAAAAATTAATGTATTCAATTTTGGCTTAATTGACTTGAGTTTGACAAATAGGTTAACTGGTTAGGAACAACTAGATCTTCGACTTAGTGAATTAAAAACCCTAAAAATAACATTCCTTAAAGTTTAGCGAGGGAAAGTATATGTTTTGTAGTTTATTTAGAAATAGGCAAATTTTGGGTTCACTTCTTGGACTAAGTCGAAGCAAGGGAAGAGTATTGATATTCTTATTAGAGTATAAGTTTGAAAGATAGTTCCTAGCTTAAGTCTAAATTCTGAAAATGTTTACCCTACAATTTGCACTATCACGCACCTTGAAACTTGGAATAGTAGAAGAGACCTTGAAATGCTCTTGTCTAAAGTCCTTAGTACAATGAAAATAAAAAGAAAAAAAAGTGAATAAAGAAAAAAAATGGACACTGGTTTTTGTGGTTACTTAAGGCTGTAAAAATAGAAAAATATTTAGCGAGGGTGCTTCATCACCTAGTGCCTTAGACCAACTGGTTTGGGAGTCACTGCTAAAGCCTTCGGTGTTGCGAAGACTAGGAATTACGCTTTAAAGTGCAAACACATTTTGTAATCGGTCGTTGGTACCTCAAGAAGTATTAACGGTCGCATGAAGGATGTGTAAGCAAATTTCATTTAAATTCACCAACTAATTAGTACTTTGGACAATGGACAAAGGGCGTGATTGCTTGATTTGAATCTCCAAGTGTAGGGGTGATCTATACACACACGTAGGGTTTGTGATTGGAATTTAGATAAGAGAGAGGAATGAAAGATAAAATTTGTATCTTTAATAGAGCTGATAGAAATTCCTAAGTAGAGATTGAACCCTAGAAGGAAGACTTAAGAAATGCCGAAAGCTAAGTAGATCTACATGATATATATAATCTTAAGTTAAATAATGAGGAAGTGTGAAGAATATGGGTGGATAATTTACAAGTATAAGATAATAGAATTCCTTGTTAGAAAACCAAATTGGAGAACAAAAGTCAATGGGCTGAGTTGATAGGATTTTGTGGGTAGTATCCGCTGAAAACCCTCAGGAGACAACACTCCTCCTACTAGGGACACCTAGAGGTTTAACGGCTTGTTGCACGTGCTCAGTGCAATCGCGTTTCCCTGCGAAAGTGCGGTTAGGAGTTTAGTGAATAAAATAATAAGTTTGCTTGAGGACGAGCAAAAGGTAAGTTTGGGGGTATTTGTTCAGACCATAATATTGCATTTATCATTCCCCTATTGTTATCCTTTTTATAAATAAACAGGTACTCTTGACGCACGTTTGTTGCATATTACAGGTTACAGGTTTCTGGAGCAAATACAGTGAAAAAGACACAAAACAACAGAAAAAGGGACTTTTGACCAACAAGCAGACCGATACTAGTCACGCCTAGTCAGAGAACAGTGAAAGGTCCAAACTGTCATGAGAACGGTTGAAAGATCGCTACAACTATTCACTGAAATATCTGGAGAATACCTAGAAGCCTAACAGAGAAAAGGACTATAGAAACAGAAAGCCAAGAAGCCCAGAAGAAAGCCCACAAAATCTCACAGCCCAAGTCCACAGTTTGGCCGCGGATCCGCGGCCAAACCAAGCCTGGCGCCGCGGATCCGCGGCCATCAAGCGCCCGTGTCGGTGGAAAATCTCTGGGTTGTTGAGTCGGTGCAGGTGTTGGGATTTTATGTGGGCAAATCTGTAATTGCGCATGTGCGAGAGCCTGTAACCCTAGGTTTCCTATTTTCTATAAATTGTAATTTTAGATCTAAAAATTGTATGCCTCTTTTCAATAAATAAAATTCAGAAATTCTGGAAGTGACATTCAGATCTGTTCTTTATCGCTTGGAGGGAGCCATCACCATTAGTAAGTATTTTATTCTTTTATTCTTTTAATGTTATTTCATCCCCTAATGAGCGAGTAGTCTCCTCGCTTGTTAGGGTTAGCCTTAGGGAAAGGGTTGAGAGATGAGATCTCTCACCCCTTTCAATGCCTAACCCATTAAGAACTCCATGCATGCGCGCACAACCGCTCCCTGCGGCACCCTACCCCTCGAGGTAACGGTGAACCGCAGTATAAAGGGCCGGTTGCGCGCGTTTTCTATGGGGGTTAGGGTAATTAACGATAAAGGAAGGATACGAATCTAGAGGAAGAAAACATCTTCCCAAAAGAGTCGTATCCACTTTATCGATAATTACTATAACACCTAATGGATCTAGAATACGGCATTGAAAGCGGTGAGGAAACATCAATCTCCAAAACTTCCTCTAAGCCTAACCCTAGCAAGAATTTAAATTAGATTAATTAAGTTTTAGATCTAGATTTTTATAAAACCAAAACGACAAATAGAATCAACTCGTTAAAACACACTAAAGGAATTTACCTGTCTCTGTGGATCGACCCGCACTCACCGGCTAGCTGCGAAGCGACGCCGTTTCTGATTGCGGTAATTATATTTTTGATCGTAAAGTCTCTAATAATCACCGGCCACTAGGAGTGGGAGAGAGAGATTCATTTTAGGTGTGGAAAATTTCATTCTCATTTGATTCCTTGCAAAAGAAAAATGAGAGCATCATTCTTCTTCCAAACTTCTTTCATTCTCCACCTCCACCATCATCAAAGGCAACTTCAAACCCCCAAAGAGACAACCTTTCTACACTACATCTACAGCATCCCTTGGACGCGTCGGCTAGCCAACTTCACGCCTGAGTTGCCTCGGTCCAGAGGTGGGAGCCCGTAAAAGAATCCGGCTACATGGTGCCCTTTCCGACGAGGAGGTGACGGACGGAGATTCCGCGGGAGATCGGAGTGGAGACGAAGACCGAAGGACACGGATCGCTTGGTATACTTCTCTACCCATCTTTTAGTTTGCTAGTAGCTAGGTTAATGGCCCGATCCGGGTTAAAAGTGTTCGGTGGTGCCGGTTTGCTAGTTTGCAAAAGTTTTTCGTTTCTGCGTTTCCTGCGTCGGATCGACGGCCGGGGCGCCGCCGCGGACTTACATATAAATTAATTCATATCTTAACGATGTTAAGGTACGGGGAGTTTCCAGCTTATGCTTAAAACCAGACTCTGGATAACTCAAGGCACGTTTCTGTAATGGATGTTTGTGAATTGACCCGGGCTATGACGAGGGTTGACTTTCTACCATCTGGAAGATCAATAGTGATATTGTTCTTGACTCGCCAAAGTTTTGATAAAAATGGATTTTTTCAGAAAACAGTAGTGGGAGTATGGTAGAACTGGAAGTGATTCCAGAACCGCAAACGATTATTGAAAATTTAATAAGAACATAAAGATTCAATCTGGTTTGACATTCCATTGGCCACTCCGCAGATATGGTAGGTAACCTCAGGCACCCGAGAGGTACTCTGGTAGCCTCAAGGACGGTGACTGGGAGGTTCTTATTTACCCAGGCTTGACACTACTGTTGTTCCAGGATATGAGACCCGGTAGGTGGATGAGTATAGCGTCGTTCTGAACTGGTTTTAGAAGTGTACGTGTATACGACTCTGCCAGAGGGTTGTTGTAGTCAGTGGGAGCAGCGGAAGCATAGTGGACAAGTAGCTTATGTCTATTTATTGACTAAAGCAGATATAGCGGAAATAGATCATCTATTTCTGATGTCACAGTCATAGGTTTGACTTCATCAGAATAGGAGATGGATCTGTTAAGAAGGTAGTAGGGTGTTATGTCCTGGTATTTGGATGACACACAGAGTAGGAAATGAAATTCCTATACTACGATCGGTTATACTTTGGTTGTCACACAGTGGTTTCTCCACAAAGGACTTGGATATTATATCAGACATTCTGGTTACTAGATCTATGGTTTTAGATTTAGATTTGGGTAGTTTCCCAATCTGGGTACTTAGACAGCATTCTAAAGGTGTTTTAGATTGGACGACTCTTGGCACGGTAGTATACCTACAGGTGATGGAGTCACCCTCTCTAAAGGTGTCTTACAGACTAAAAGGGAGAGGGATGTGCATGATTGGCAGATCACTTGCTTAGGCAATTGAGTCAATCATGAGATGCCAAGTACCACACCAGATGTTGTTTTTCCAGTAGATGATATAAGTTGATATTAATCCAGTCCTGGAGAAACGATCGGAAGTAGTTTTAGAACATAAGTGGATGTTCTAGGGATATGATAACGACAGCCTCATTCGGGAGACAGTCATCATTCCAGGTTTCCAAGGCGACCTGGATGACAGAGTGGTTGTCAGAATTATAGTTTTCCCTCTGACGAGGGGCAGTGTTTTGGACAGGTGGTCCAAGGAGATACTGAGGGAGGCATGGCGCAGGATACTGATTAAGTTCAGATGACGATACAGTCTAAGAAGTTTGGATTTAGAGTTCATTTATGAACTAGGACCCATCAGATATCCAGACATATTCTAAGACAGGTATCGCTCATTTCGAGAGATGGTTTTCTCTACGAACTTGAGATAAAGAGAGACATAGAAAGAAACATCAGAGTGGATCCACTCACTGAGACTATTCCTCGAACGCACTAGTTTCGCAAACGGGTTTTGTGAGACTGATTAGTAGAGGAGCTGGGTGTTCGGTATCACACGGGCTGTGAGTATGCGACATCGCAATAATTAGCCTTGAGTGTAAGTGGGAGATTGTTGGAGATAGTGCCCTCAGAGTCAATTATTGGATCACAGGCACATGATTGCAATGATTGAGGGAGGACCTATGCCGGTAGGACAGTCTTACTCAAGATGATAGTATGCTATCTGGTTTATCTTTATCATCGTGTACTGCTTTAGGTGACCTTACAGGTCACTATTGCGCGTTGATAGAGCCCTTAGGATTCTTGCTTGATGTCCAGCAGTATGATAGCGATCATATACGTGGGAGCTGGGGTCTATAAGCTCATCCTTAAAAGGTCCCTAGTCGTGGGAGTTTCGAGACAGGGCATCGATACTCCAGAGTAGACTAGTGTATACAGTCAAGACCCCGACGAGGGGCATTGGCCGGTCTCACAAACCACTGGTGTCAGTTGGTTCACCTAAGATGTATACAGGTGCTCATTGGGTTATGAGTACACCGGAAAGGAATCGCCGGGAACCTGCTAGTTGGTCTTATACCTGACGTCAGATAGTAGTTCCCTGGTGACATGTGTACAGGTTAGTTCATCGACCTGAGATCGTCATTTGTCTCGTGTGAGTTCCCACTGTACTTTGATTACTACCCTACCACTGCTCAAGGGAGTCGTGCAAATAGATTTTAGTTGGGTACAGTCCCGAGCCACATGGAGGCAGTGAGCGGATCTGTAGGGGTTTGTCTCTCCCGGTATTGTGGGTGAGGTCGCGCTGTGTTTAGGAGAGACATTACACGAAGTCCTTGGCCAAGGCAGGAGATTTACTGGTAGGTATTCCAGTAGTATCTCAGGGTGTTCTGGGATACACTCCGACACGACTTGTACCGCTTTTGGGGGTCTGACTTTTACCAACCCCCTTGGCCCGCCATGCGATGCTCATAGACGAACGGACCGGACTGTACGGATATTGTCACTGACAGGCTCAGTAGGGTGTTAGGATGAGTTCGCTCATCGACGTCCCTTTTGGTCAATACCTGGTATCCTGTTACATATGGCTAATACCTCTGACGTGCTAGTGGTAAAATCCACAGCCAAAGTGTTGACGAGTCTTTAGAGTCCCCCACAGACAGTTTCTCAAGTTTCGGGCGAAACGCTGTAGAGACCGTATGGAGATATGGCAGGGTTCGATCATATACGTGCGGTATTGCATGGATCATGATCAGACGGTTAATACTAGCGGGCTTTGGTTTAAGACGGATCCTAGTATTGTACAGTGTAGATTTTGTCACATTGCATTTGTATTCGGTCGGAATACAAATGCGGGTATGTATATACAGTCGCGGGGTTTTCCTGTAATTTATTACGGGATCGTTTTTCTGAAGTTGCCAGTTTGCTTTCCGTTTCGGCCATTTTCCTTTGTTTCTTTCTTTGGCTGAAATTTGGTGGAGGGGGTTATTTGCAATTGTGCAATTTATAATGGAGAAGACTTTTTATGCCTCATGATGGTTCTAGCTTCCATTGACTTCTTTTTTTGTTCATGATTACTTGACTTGGGTGATGAGATGGTTGATGGAGTGGAGACTTGGTTGTGATCATATCTTTCTAATCATCACTCTTGCATGATTGACCTCCCTCCTCTCTCTGTCATTGAGCTTGGCCGGCCATTCTTGGAGAGGGCTGTCCAAATTATTGGGGTGGGTTTTTTTTGTTGGAGATAGTGCCCTCAGAGTTAATTATTGGATCACAGGCACGTGATTGCAATGATTGAGGGAGGACCTATCCCGGTAGGACAGTCTTACTCATGATGATAGTATGCTATCTGGTTTATCTTTATCATCGTGTACTGCTTTAGGTGACCTGACAGGTCGCTATTACACGTTGATAGAGCCCCTAGGATTCTTGCTTGACGACCAGCAGTATGATGGCGATCATATACGTGGGAGCTGGGGTCTCTAAGCACATCCTTAAAAGGTCCCTAGTCGTGGGAGTTTCGAGACTGGGCATCGATACTCCATTAGTTGACTAGTGTATACAGTCGAGACCCCGACGAGGGGCGGTGGCCGGTCTCACAAGCCACTGGTGTCAGTTGGTTCACCTAAGATGTATACAGGTGCTCATTGGGTTATGAGTACACCGGACAGGACTCGCCGGGAACCTGCTAGTTGGGTTTATTCGAGACGTCAGATAGCAGTTCCCTGGTGACATGTGTACAAGTTAGTTCATCGACCTGAGATCGTCATTTGTCTCGTGTGAGTTCCCACTGTTCTTTGATTACTACCCTACCACGGCTCAAAGGAGTCGTGCAAACAGGTTTTAGTTGGGTACAGTCCCGAGCCACATGGAGGCAGTGAGCGGATCTGCAGGGGTTCGTCTCTCCCGGTATTGGGGGTGAGGTCGCGCTGTGTCTAGGAGAGACATTACACAAAGCCCTCGGCCAAGGTAGGAGATTTACTGGTAGGTATTCCAGTAGTATCTCAGGGTGTTCTGGGCTACACTCCGACACGACTTGTACCGCTTTTGGGGGTCTGACTTTTACCAACCCCCTAGGCCCGCCATGCGATACTCATAGACGAACCGACCGGACTGTATGGATATTGTCACTGACAGGCTCAGTAGGGTGTCAGGATGAGTTCGCTCATCGACGTCCCTTTTGGTCAATAGCTGGTGGCCTGTCACGTATGGCTAATACCTCTGACGTGCTAGTGGTTAAATCCACAGCCATAGTATTGACGAGTCTTTAGAGTCCACCACACTCAGTTACTCAAGTTTCGGGCGAAACGCTGTAGAGGCCCTATGGAGATATGGCAGGGTTCGATCAGATACATGCGGTATTGCACGAATCGTGATCGGACGGATTTTACTAGCTGGCTTTGGATTAAGCCGGATCCTAGTATTTGACAGTGTAGATTTTGTCTCTTTGCATTTGTATCCGGTCGGAATACAGATGCGGGTGTGTATGCACAGTATCAGGGTTTTCCTGTAATTTATTACAGGACCAGTTTTCTGGAGTTGCCAGTTTGCATTCCGTTCCGGCCGGTTTTCATTTGTTCCTTCCCGGCCGGACTTTTCGGATGGAGGGGGTAATTTGCAGTTTTGCAAATTACATTTGTGGTGGGGGTTTCTTGCATATGTGGGATTATGATATGACTAGCATCATTTGATTCCTTTTACATCTACTCTTTTGCATTAATGGTGATTAGAATGGATTGGAGTTGATTAGGAGTTGATGTGAGGTTTACTTTGGATGTGGTCACCTCTTGCTTTTCCTACACTCACCTTCCTTCTTGTTTTTGAGATTTTTCCTCCACCATTTGTTCAAGAAGGGGGGCCGGCCACTTGAGGAGAGAATGAGAGAGTTTCATTTTGTATGATGGAAATTTGACTATCTCATTTGGCTTGCTCACAAAATCCTTCTCACCTCTCCAAAGTTCTTAATTCCTACTTCCATCCAAAGGCAACTTCAAACCCTCAAAATGACAATGGCTACTACACTATTCTACAGCAAATCTTGGACGCGTCGGCTAGCCAACTTCACGCCCGAGTTGCCTCGGTCCAGAGGTGGGAGCCCGTAAAAGTATTCGGCTACGTGGTGCCCTTTCCGACGAGAAGACGACGAATGGTGATTCCGCGGGAGATCGGGACGACGACGAGAAGACTGAAGGACATGGATCGCTCGGTATATCTCTCACCCCATCTCTAATTAGCTAGTATAGATTAATGGTTATGATCCGGGTATATTGTCCGCGGTAGCGCCGGTTTAAAGTTAAGAAAAATTTTTGATTCCGCATTTTGGCCTCGGATAGACGGCCGGGCCGCTGCCGTGGCGCAACATGGTATCAGAGCCACGCCGTTAACCTAGTCTAGCTTGCTCTAGTATGTTTAAAGACCCGATCGAACAAAAATCCCAAAAACCGTATTTCGTGCACATCAGTTTCTGTCGAAATATTTTTGGCTCGAAAAATTTTTCAGGTTGTTTCAGAATGATGTACAGAGTGTTCTAAGAATTCTGCAAAAATTTGGTGACCTGATTCCACTTTTCCACCGCGGAACCGCGGCCAAACCCATGCATTTGCTGCGGTTCCGCGGCCATTATATGTCCACGTGGCACCAAATTTTTTCAGAGGCTCTTGGACTTGAAAATATGGGTTTTGGGACATTCTTTTTAGGCCCAGATTTTCTGTGAGTGCAACAGTAGAGCTTTGGGCCCACTTGGGTATATTTGTTCGATCGGATATTTTAAACATGCTAGTTCACAGTATTTACATTATATCTGCGACCGTGAATGTCACTTGATCGGTAAATCCTGTCTAACTGCTATAGCCCGGTTAGACGGATTTGCGAACGTGACATTCACGTTGATGTTCTGTGTTGTGCTGTGTTGTTGCGGATCGGTCGTGGGGGATAGCCTGGTTGCAGTATTAGTACAGTTTTGTTGTATTATGTACATTTGATATTGCGTGGCGAGCGTCCGACATGTGGACTGCCGTCACTGCCTGTTTGTATTATTCTTTTGGGGCATGACCAGGTTGCGGTCGATGTACCCGTTGAATGTATATTTTACTTTCTGTACTAGGATTACCCCGTGGAGGGGTGCACGGATAGCCGGGTTCTAGAGGGCAACGGGCCCGCATCTCATGGCTTTGAGACGGAGGGGGCTTCACTCTAGAATTGGCGGGCTATTCGCCGCATTCATAGGGGGTATAGGTTGACCCAGGAGGGGTGCCCAAGTTACCGGATTCCGTGAAGTGCTGGGTGGTCCATTCACGTTGCTGAAAGGGGCTGCCTCGCTTCAGGTTTTGGCGGGTGACTTGCCGCGCCCGTAGGGGTCTAGGATTTTCATTGCACAGGCTATCCACACGACCAGGGGAACGTCGGGTTTCAGCAGCGGCTCTGTGAAACCCGGGGATCCCAGATATCTGTATTGTTCTGTGATGCTGTACATTTCTGTAATGTTGCATTTTATCACGCCTTGAGCGAAAATTATGTATTATATATATACTAGTAGATGCTGTATATGTTTTGCATCCGCGCTAGTCCAGTCCCCGCTCTGTCGTTAGTTAAGTAACCTAACGGGTGATGACGGGACCCAGTGGCGAATGCGGATGGCATATACGTACATCATTATTTTTGTTCTTTGTGGTGTGATCAATTGATGGGACTGCGTTGATTCGGATCAATGCAAGCTAAACAAACCTATTTGATGTTGTTGGAACATTTTTCAAAAAGCTGTTATTGCAAGGGCGTTCTCTTTGGTTTTGCACAGTGGTATTCGGTTATGAATATCCAGCTCCTCAGTCGACGAGGCAAGGGCCGAGATCCCTTCACCGGAAGTGACCCCTTGGACAAAAGTTTTCGTCAGGGCAATAACTTCACTATAGCCGATTACTTTTGCTTTGCATCGTGGTATTCAGTTGGAATATCCTGCACCTCATTCTACGGGGAAAGAGCCTAGATCCCTTCACCGAGAGTGACCTCTTTAGCAAAGGGTTTTCGTCACTATATTTTTTAAAAGCTATGCAGTTCCTTCAACGATATCAAGTTCATTACGTTAAAGGTTTTTTCGCCAAAAACCAGTCGTAGCCCTCCGTCATTTCTTATGGGTATTATTTAGTATTCGTGCTGCGTTTGTTGACTCTGTCAAGGCGTAGTGTACGGTAGCTAAGTGGTGCTTGTTTGTTGCATAAATGGGATTGGTTAGGACAGTCGTGCGGCCTTGTTGACTCCGTCAAGGGCACGCACGGGTGGGTTTAATGCAATCCAGATAATGACGGGTTGAACTTGACTAGGACTCTTTGATTTGTTGACTCCGTCAAGGTCACTTGGGTCCTAGGGGCAAAAATCAACATCGGGAGTTTCAAAAGAACTGAAACTTGCCAGATATGCGCATACCTTTTGCAGTGTGATAGCGTGAGCGGATTCCGTCACGTTATCATGTGATGATAGTTGGATCCCGATTCCCACTGATGAGTTGGTTTACTCCTCGGGTGATCCCGGCTAATTCTTCTTTCAGGTTTGGGGAAGAATTTGACGTTACAGTGGGAGGTTTCCAGATTAGATAAAGTGATAACCATTCTGATCTAGGTTAGAGTGCACGCTGAGTGTTTCTTTTCTCTCTCTCTTTGGCAGCGACCATTGACCCGACCCCAGACTATGACTCAATGACCAGGTTGACCGAACCTTCTTTAACACTGGCTTTTGGATTGTCAGAGTTGCAAACCTCATTGCCACTCCTAATTTTACCCTTTTCTCCTGGACACCCCGTATTACTACGAATGTACACTTCCATTGGACAAAACCATCGTATGGTTATATACGAACTCAAAGGAATTCGAGGATGGTTTCCGGTTCTGGAGAAAATGAATAGGACTATTCAGTTGTCTTTTCCTTTTACCTTCTCTCAGGTTGCGAGTACTCCTTGGTTTAGGAGATAGTATATCTATTACGCAAATTAGATAGTCTTCTTCCAAACCTTAGGCTGGTGCCGACCGGTAGGGAATGAAGAAAACCAATTAGCCTAACGGTGGTGTACAGAAGGTATTAAGTTAAGACAAAGAAAGGGATTAGTAAGAGGGTAAAGTAAATTGCGACTACTATTCACGACCGAACCAAGTATTTCTTCGCCAATCCTAAATCACCTTTGTATTTCTCCAGGACACTCCGTATCACTACGAAGATCCCAGTTTATTGGATAATCCATCTTATGGTTATATACGAACTCGAAAGGAACTTGTTCCAGTTCGGGGATGGATCCTGGTTCAGGAGAAATAGGAATAAAGTTCATTCAGGTGTCTTTTATCTTCACCTTCTCTCGCATTGCAAGTGATCCTGGGATTAGGAGTAGTACACCTATTACGCAAATTGGATAGTCTTCTTCCAAACCTTAGGCTGGTGCCGAACGGTAGGGAAGGAAGAAAACCATTTGGCCTAAAGGGGTGTGCAGAAGGTAATGACTAAAGACATATAAAGGGATTTGGAGAGATGGCAAAGAATTATACGGTTACAGTTGTGAATCTGGATAATGGAAGAGGCATTACTAGGAATACCGGGATACCCCATCGAAACATTTCAATGTTTCAGTTTCACTGTGTACTGTTAAAAGAAAACTGATTTCCCGATTAGACACTTGCTCCAGGGTATGTATTTACCAGGGTTGATTTTCATATCTGTATGGTTTTACAGATGATGAGTGGGAGTAAGTTATTGGGAATTAGGTGATTATCCTCATTATATCGCGATTCGTTGTAATTGATGATATTTGAGAAAATCACCTAGGTTGTTTGCCGGTCGGCAAATATTTGGTTTTGAATATCCGCTATTGTGCACCAATTTCAAATTGATATATCTGTACGTCTATTTTTATAGAGTGAGATATACCTTTTTGAAATTATGTCTATGACATTTACCTATATCAGTGGATGGTTAGGTAAGGAGCATTAAACAGCGGTGTAATTCTTCATAACCATAGTACAGTTTTCAACCTACGACACACAGTGAATGAGTTATTAGACTCATGGGACTTATACAGAGTATTGTATATTGTCCAGTGTCCATTAGGACAGAGGGGTTGGTCCTCGTACTATATTCTGTTTACTTATGACTTCTCTAGTTCTTATACATGTGTTTCGTAGAAACACAGGGTCTAAATTTTGAGAAGTTATATGTATAAGAATAAAGTAGAGAACCAGATATTGCAAGCATCGGGATTGTTCAAGGTGATCGAAGATGTAGATACTTGTATATGGTATTCAGTTGATAGTAATTATTAAGAGAACTTGCTTCTCTTTCAGGTTACTCATAACTGGAAGTACTCCTAAGTTGAGTAACGCTGATCGGCCTCCTTCCATTTAGTTGACATGCAATGGAGACAGCTGCATGTTTTGAATCTGGTTCAATTAAATCAGTGCCTCTGTTTCTATATTGGATATAGAACAGTTCATATCTTGACATTGTTAAGATCCGGGGAGTTGTCCGGCTCATGCTTAAAACCAGACACTGGACAACTCAAGGCACGTTTCTGTAATGGCTGTTTGTGGGTTGACCCAGGCTATGACGAGGGTTGACTTTCTACCATCTAGAAGATCAACGGTGATATTGTTCTTGACTCGCCACATTTTTAAAAGAAATGGTTTTTTCAGAAAACAGTAGTGGGAGTATGGTAGAACTGGAAGTGATTCCAGAACCGCAAACGATTACTGAAGATTTGATAAGAACCTAAAGATTCAATCTGATTTGACATTCCATTGGCCACTCCGCAGATAGAGTGGGTGACCTCAGGCGCCCGAGAGGTACTTCGGTATGCTCAAAGACGGTGGCAGGGAGGTTCTTGTTTACCCAGACTTGCCATTGCTGTTGCTCCAGACCATGAGACCCAGCAGGAGGATGAGTATAGCGTCCTTCTAAACTAGCTTTAGAAGTGCACGTCTATATGACTCTACCACAGGGTTGTCGTAGTCAGTGGGAGCAGCGGAAGCATTGGTGGACATCAGGCTTATGTCTATTTATAGACTAAAGCAGATATAGCGGAGATAGATCATCTATTCCTGATGTGACAGTCATAGGTTTGACTTCATCTGAATAGGGGATGGATCTGTTAAGAAGGTAGTAGGGTGTGATGTCCTGGTATTTGATGACATACACAGAGTAGGAAGTGATATTCCTATACTACGATCGGTTATACTTTGGTTGTCACACAGTAGTTTCTCCATATGGCACTTGGATATTATGTCAAACATTCTGGTTACTAGATCTATAGTTTTAGATCTAGATTTGGGTAGTTTCCTAATCTGGGTACCTTGACAGCATTCTATGAGTATTTAGAATGGACGACTCCTGGCACGGTAGTATAGCTGCAGGTAATGGAGTCACCCTCTCTAAAGGTGTCTTACAGACTAAAGGGGAGAGGGATGTGCATGATTGGCAGATCACTTGCTTAGGCAATTGAGTCAATCATGAGATATCAAGTACCACACCAGATGTTGTTCTTGCAGTAAGTGCAATAAGTTGATATTGATCCAATCCTAGAGAAACGATCGGAAGCAGTTTTAGAACATAAGTTGATGTTCTAGGGATATGATAACGACAGCCTCTTTTAGGAGACGGTTATCATTCCAGGCTTCCAAGGTGACATTGATGACAGAGTGACTTTCAGAGTTATAGTTCTCCCTCTGATGAGGTGCAGTATTTTGGACAGGTGGTCCAGGCGGATACTGAGGGAGGCATGGCGCAGGATACTGATTAAGTTCAGTTGACGATACAGTCTAAGAAGTTTGGATTTGGAGTTCATTTATGAGCTAGGTCCCATCAGATATCCAGACATTCCAAGGCAGGTATTGCTCATTTCGGGAGATGGTTTTCTCCGCGAACTTGAGATATAGAGAGACATAGAAAGAAACATCACAGCGGATCCACTCACTGAGGCTATTCCTCGAACGCAATAGTTTCGCAAACAAGCTTTATGAGACTGACTAGTAGTGGAGTTGGGTGTTCGGTATCACACGGGCTGTGAGTATGCGACATCGCAATAATTAGCCTTGAGTGCAAGTGGGAGATTGTTGGAGATAGTGCCCTCAGAGTCAATTATTGGATCACAGGCACGTGATTGCAATGATTGAGGGAGGACCTATCCCGGTAGGACAGTCTTACTCATGATGATAGTATGCTATCTGCTTTATCTTTATCATCGTGTACTGCTTTAGGTGACCTGACAGGTCGCTATTACACGTTGATAGAGACCCTAGGATTCTTGCTTAACGACCAGCAGTATGATGACGATCATATACGTGGGAGCTGGGGTCTATAAGCACATCCATAAAAGGTCCCTAGTCGTGGGAGTTTCGAGACTGGGCATCGATACTCCATTAGTAGACTAGTGTATACAGTCGAGACCCCGACGAGGGGCGGTGGCCGGTCTCACAAGCCACTGGTGTCAGTTGGTTCACCTAAGATGTATACAGGTGCTCATTGGGTTATGAGTACACCGGACAGGACTCGCCGGGAACCTGCTAATTGGGATTATACCAGACGTCAGATAGCAGTTTCCTGGTGACATGTGTACAGGTTAGTTCATCGACCTGAGATCGTCATTTGTCTCGTGTGAGTTCCCACTGTGCTTTGATTACTACCCTACCACGGCTCAAAGGAGTCATGCAAACAGGTTTTAGTTGGGTACAGTCCCGAGCCACATGGAGGCAGTGAGCGGATCTGCAGGGGTTCGTCTCTCCCGGTATTGGGGGTGAGGTCGCGCTGTGTCTAGGAGAGCCATTACACAAAGCTCTCGGCCGAGGCAGGAGATTTACTGGTAGGTATTCCAATAGTATCTCAGGGTGTTCCGGGCTACACTCCGACACGACTTGTACCGCTTTTGGGGGTCTGACTTTTACCAACCCCCTAGGCCCGCCATACGATACTCATAGACGAACGGACCGGACTGTACGGATATTGTCACTGACAGGCTCAGTAGGGTGTCAGGATGATTTCGCTCATCCACGTCCCTTTTGGTCAATAGCTGGTGGCCCGTCACGTATGGCAAATACCTCTGACGTGCTAGTGGTTAAATCCACAGCCATAGTATTGACGAGTCTTTAGAGTCCACCACACTCAGTTACTCAAGTTTCGGGCGAAACGCTGTAGAGGCCGTATGGAGATATGGCAGGGTTCGATCAGATACGTGCGGTATTGCACGAATCGTGATCGGACGGATTTTACTAGCCGGCTTTGGCTTAAGCCGGATCCCTGTATTTGACAGTGTAGATTTTGTCTCTTTGCATTTTTATCCGATCGGAATACAGATGCGGGTGTGTATGCACAGTATCGGGGTTTTCCTGTAATTTATTACGGGACCAGTTTTCTGGAGTTGCCAGTTTGCATTCCGTTCCGGCCGGTTTTCATTTGTTCCTTCCCGGCCGGACTTTTCCGATGGAGGGGGTAATTTGCAGTTTTGCAAATTACATTTGTGGAGGGGGTTTCTTGCATATGTGGGATTATGATATGACTAGCATCATTTGATTCCTTTTGCATCCACTCTTTTGCATTAATGGTGATTAGAATGGATTGGAGTTGATTAGGAGTTGATGTGAGGTTTACTTTGGATGTGGTCACCTCTTGCTTTTCCTACACTCACCTTCCTTCTTGTTTTTGAGATTTTTCCTCCACCATTTGTTCAAGAAGGGGGGCCGGCCACTTGAGGAGAGAATGAGAGAGTTTCATTTTGTATGAGGGAAATTTGACTATCTCATTTGGCTTGCTCACAAAATCCTTCTCACCTCTCCAAAATTCTTAATTCCTACTTCCATCCAAAGGCAACTTCAAACCCTCAAAGAGACAATGGCTACTACACTATTCTACAGCAAATCTTGGATGGGTCGGCTAGCCAACTTCGCGCCCAAGTTGCCTCGGTCCAGAGGTGGGAGCCCGTAAAAGTATTAGGCTACGTGGTGCCCTTTCCGACGAGAAGACGACGAATGGTGATTCCGCGGGAGATCGGGATGACGACGAGAAGACCGAAGGACACGGATCGCTCGGTATATCTCTCACCCCATCTCTAATTAGCTAGTATAGGTTAATGGTTACGATCCGGGTATATTGTCCGCGGTAGCGCCGGTTTAAAGTTAAGAAAAAATTTTGATTCCGCATTTTGGCCTCGGATAGACGGCCGGGGCACTGCCGTGGCGCAACATTTTTATCTCTTTGGTTTGCACTAAAAACCTTTAGCTCATCTCCAATGTTGATATCCTTCTTCCACTTCCAAATGGCAACTTCTTATAACCCCATGAGACATAAAGTTCTACACTATTCTACAGCAATCTTGGACACGTCGGCACGCATACTTCATGCCCGAGTTGTCTCGGTCCATAGGTGGGAGCCCGTAAAAGGACCCGGCGATGTGGTGCCCTTTCCGACGAGGAGATGAAGACCGGAGATTCCGCGAGCAGATCGGGATGGAGGCCGAAGACCGAAGGACACGGATCGCTCGGTATAGTTTTCTACCCTTTCTCTTGTTAGCTAGCATTAGGTTAATGGACCGATCTGGGTTTTATAGTGCACGGTAGCGCCAGTTTTAAAAGTTAAAGAAAAGTATCGTTTCCACATTTTGGCCTCGTTCAGACGGCCGGGGCGCTGCCGTGCACTTACAGAAGGAACCGAGTCCCATCAAAAGTCCAGACACATCTTAAGGCGGTATCACCTGATCAGGGAGATCATAGATCGCCAGGAGATCGAGATCCGGAGAGTTTCTACAGAGGAGAACACTACAGATCCATTCACAAAGGCCTTACCTCAGACACAGTTCGAGAGGCTATTCGAGATGATAGGTCTTCGATATGCCAGTACATGGCCCTAGTGCAAGTGGGAGATTGTTAATGTATATGCCCTAGGGGCCATTATTATATCATACTAGTTTGTATATTACTTAATGGAAGCTTGGGATATTCACAGTTATATTAACAGTCTCGCTCAACATAGTAGTATGCTACTTGGTTTATGTCTATCTTTATATGTGTATATGTTTCTTTTAGCATATCGCGAATACATATTGACAGAGCCCTTAGGATCATGCTTGACTACCAGTGTTGTGATGGCAATCACACTAGTGGGGGCTGGGTTGTCTACACGCACATCCTTTTCCAGGTCCCTAGTCGTAGGATTATCGAGACAGGGCATCGATACTCCGCAGTAGACTAGTGTGTACGCTTCTCATCCCAGTTGGGAGATGGTCTGTCCCATAGCCATCAGTAAGTTGTACTGGAGATAGTATACAGGTGCTCGTTGGATGACGGTTACACTGGACAGGACTCGCAGGGAACGGTTGGTTGGTATTATACCCGTCGTTAGTTAACAGTTCCCAGGTGACATAAGTACAGCATAGTCCGCAGACTTGACACTGCTGGTTCATCTCGAGTGTGTTCCCACTGTTCTTAGATTGCTACCCTACCACGGCTCAAAGGAGTCGTGAAAACAGGTAGCAGTTGGGTGCAGTCCCGAAGCACTTGGAGGCAGTGGCGGTTAGACAGGATTCGTTTCTCCCGGTATTGGGAGTTGATATCACGCTGTGTTTGGAGAGCCATTACAGAAAGTCCCTGGCCAGGGCAAACGAGATTTACTGATAGGATTTCCAGTAGCTTATCAAGGTGTAATGGGCTTCACTCTGACACAACTTATACGGCTTTTAGGGGACTAACGCTTGTCGCCCTCCTAGGCCCGATATGCGATAGTCCTAGACGAATAGACCGGACTGTATGGAGATTGTCACATCAGGCTCAGTAGGAGTTCGGATGGATTTCCTCATCGGCCTTCTTATCGACATCTACCTGGGGACCGTTACGTACAGCTAGTACCGCTTGCGGCCTGTGGTTAAACCCACTGCCAGCGTAGTGTCGAATCTTTAGCGTCCCACACATAGAGTTTCCTTGCTTCAGGCGAAACGATATAGAGGTCGTATGGTTTTACGACAGGATTCGGACATATACGTGTATTTATGCACGTACGATGTTCGGACAGATAATACTAGTGGGCTTTAGTTTAAGCCAGATTCAAGTATTGGATTATTGGATTTATACAGTCTCAGTATTTCCGTGTTTTTACGTATGGGAGGGGCATTCTCGTAATTAGCCGAGAAGCTTCTAGAAGAAAGATGAGGTGGAGAGCTTAGGTGTAATTTGCATTAAATGGATTAGTGACTCATGAGATGATTCATCCAAATGAGTCAATGAAGCATTTATTGCTTAATGACTCATGAGATGATTCATTGTTTGTATTAAATGAAGCACGGTTGTAAATATCACATAATGATTTATTTGATATTCTTTATGCTTCATCAAATATAGAAATGAGACATAATTCATATTCATTTTTACAAACACATTCTGCTCAAGCTCTCTCTCTTCAAAGACCTAACCCTAACCCTCTCATGTGTTGAGATCCCAAGGGTTAGCAAGACTAATAGATCCTTAATCCTCTTCTATATCCTCTAGATTACTTTGATTAGCAATCATAGCCACCTAGTTACCTCAAGTGAGAGGTTAAAGCTTGGAGAAGAAGCTCTCGGGTGGATCTTCTATCACATCGAGGAGGCCGACGAGGAAGTAAACAACAAGAACAAGAAGGACTAGAATCTTGAGGTATAATCATCTATCATAGTAGTTAAACGCTTCTATATAGTTGTTAGTTAGGGTTTAAAAAAGATCCCTAAAGTTAGTCGATCTTAACTCAAACAAAATGATTGTTTTACCTATTCCGCCTCCCCGCATCATGTGGGGTGTCTAACGTCAACTTACAAACTATTCACGAGTTGGCAACTCACCCCCGTTGTGCCACAGTTCTTGCAGGTTGACCACAGGGATCAGTTGCGGCATCGCTGGCACACAGCTGTTTTCGGGTGACTTGCTAGTGGTAGGTGGTACATGTTGGATCGTGCCCCTCTTGTATTCATTATTCATATTGTATCTAGTCACTCCAACAATTAAGAAACTAGTTATTGTATATGTTGCAGATATAGAAGACTTGTAGTTGTGAGACTTGAGTGATGGGTTTTATGTTCGCTTTTGGGGTTGATATCTTGCTTTACTTTTCCTTCTGTAGATCTTCACCGTTTGGCGTCGTATACTTGTTTTTATACTTGTGGTGGTTGTTTCCGCCGTTGGGCGTGATTTTCTCCCATTTGGGATGCTTTATTTATATTCTGTGTTTTACCCGTTTTCGGGGTTATTTTTTTCAAGGGGGGTGCTGCCCAAATTTTCAAAAGACAAAATGTAATTTATTGTATCTTTATTTCTTAAAAAGTTTTAGATTTCTGGGTTTCAGCTTACTTGAATTTCGTTACGCCTGTAGACGTTGCGTGATTTAAGTGCTGGTCGCGAGATAATGTTTTGGGTCGTGACAATACGATATACGGTGATGGGTATTCTTGTAATTGTACAAGAATACATTCTAGAAGGAGACACCTCATAAATGGATTTTCATTTTGAGAAAATGGAAATGATGAGGTGGAATTTGGAGAAAGTCTTAGCATGGTTGAAGGCATGGATCAAAGCATTTTATATTCATTTGGGTTTACTATTGAGGCATGATGCGTTATTTTTATGAAAAAATAATGCATGCTTCAATTATTTTTTTGAGCCATATCTTTTGTTATGTTTGATTTTTCATTCATTCATCACATACACATTCTCTCTCCTAATTCTCTCCTTCCTCTACCTCTTGACCAAAACCTTCACATGAGTTGTGAATCATAGGTCGAGGGAAAAATATAATCCATTACTTGATCTCTATATCATCTAAGTGATCGCTTCTAGCAATCTTGATCTCTTAGTTAAACTCTTGTGAAAAGTTTGTAGCTTGTTCGATAGCTCTCGAATGGATCGCCTTAGATTTTGAGGTGGCTGGAGATCAAGCTCTATCCAAACATCAAGGAGCCTAGGAGTTGCAAGAAAGAGAAGATCCGAAGGACCGGTTCCTTAGGTATAGCACACTTTCATAGTAGATTAGATCTCTTGATAAGTTCGCTTGTTAAAGTTTATGCACTAATCTTGGGTTATGTGGGTGTTGCATGCATGAAAATTATTGTTTATCGCTTCCGCCTCCTCACAAGTGTTTTGAGGGTGTGCAAAATCCACTAACATGGTATTAGAGCCTATCTTAAACCTTAAATAGTTTCTTGCAACGTTAGAATTCCGCCGTTTTTCGTCGTGCAAAAACATCCGAAAAAACAGTTTTGAAAATCGAAGTTTTGAGTTGTTTGCATACCCCTCGGGCCCACGGTTTGAACCGAGAAATCGCGGTGTGGAGCGCGCGTACCTCGGGGACACACCGGGGGGACCAGAGGCTGGACCAACACCCCAAGACCACCTCAAGGTGGCCTTGGGGGTGGGTGACCCGAGAGCACCCCAACAGGGTGCTCTCGGGTCTGCACACCCTTTGGAGCCACCTCGAGGTGGCCCCCAGGGGTAGGTACCACCCCGAGTCCCCTCATTCAAACGTTAATATGTTGGTCTTCAACTCCGTGAAGTTCGGGCGGGTTTCGATTTCGTTTCGACTCCCGGATTGGCTCAAAAGATCGGTTTTTAAAAGGTTGCTCACTGGATATTTTCAAGAGTTGGAAAATGGTTTACTTTGCTAATCTCGTGCGGAATTCTAATGTTGTGGTTACTTTACAAGCTTAGTGATGTGTATGTGTATTATGGAAATGTCAACTAATTGCGTCGATTAGTCGGGGTTGCACACATCGGTATTGGTATCATGCGATGGTATGTGTATATGAATATGTTCGATCGTCGTGTTGAATGGCCGGGGATGTGAGAAGAGAGTTTTTCTTTCATTCATATAATTGTAAAAAGAAATGTAATATTATTTTTCGGGGCACATCCGGGTTGAGGTTGTAGCCACCGTTGTATATTTTCTTTTTACTATTTTTTCTCCTAGGATAGACCCAAGGTAGGGTGCAAAAACTACCCGGTTCTCGAAGTGTCGAGTGGCCTACTCACTTTGTTGATGGTGGTTGCTTCACTTCGGGAATTTGGCGGGTAGTTTACCGCACCCGCAGGGGTCTAGTGTGGGGTTTGGCTATTCATCACGACCGTGGAAACTGTCTTTCATTAAGGGCTTAAATGAAGTACGGAATTCTTAGTATATCCAATGTATTCATCTGTGATCTAGAATGTTTATAAATACGTGTGACGAATGGCTATTTATATATGAGATATATAATAAACGTTGCTTATGTTTTGCACCCGCGCTAGTCCAGCCTCAGCTCTGCCGTTAGACCTAACGGTGCATGACGGGGCCCCATGGCGAATGCGGATGGCATAAGCGTACGTTCTATTTTCGTTTCTTTTCTGTGATGTTTAGGAAGCGTAAATGATGGGACAACATTAATGTGATTAATGTTAAGAAAAAGAAACCTAAATATGTTGTAGAATCAAACTTTTTAAAATGGATAACTCTAGTGTTTGCTTTGCATATTGGTATTCGTTGATGAATATCCAGCACCTCATTCGATGACGAAAGGGCCGAGATCCCTTCACCGGGAGTAACCCCTTTAGCGAAACTAGCAAATGTTACAAAGCACTCAACTGTTTTTATAGTTGATCTAACTTTTGCTTTGCATCGTGGTATTCATGAATATCCAGCACCTTATTCGATGAGGAAAGAGCCGAGATCCCTTCACCGGGAGTGACCTCTTTAGCGAAAATAGAAAGATACTACAAAACCATTCGACTTTTAAAACTGGAGCTTAAATCACTCCTTTCACTATATTCTACAACGATATCAAGTTCAAAACGTTAAGGATTTTAATAAAACCATCCGTTGACCTCCGCCATTTTAGGAAGCAGAGTTTTTAGTATTCGTTCCATGTTTGTTGACTATAGTTAAGGCGTGGTGTACGGTAGCTAAGTGATGTCTTCTTATAAAGCATTTGATGCGATCGATTAGGACATTCGTCTAAATTTTTTGACCATAGTTAAGGGTCTTGCGGGTGGGTCTAAATCAATCACGAAATGGCCGTTAGAACTTGACTAGTGCTTATGATTTGTTGACAATAGTTAAAGTCATACGACACTAGGGGTAAAAATAATATCGGGAATTTCAAGAGTTGAAATTTGCAATGAGATTGCATACCTTCTATATGATAGTTGGATCCCGATCCTACCGTGAGTAAAAGTTACTCCCGGGAGAGTTTTGCAATTTACAATTAGCTAATCAAGTAGGTGTCTAGAAAGGTGTCAACGGGGTTATGGCTCTAGGAAAACGTGGTTTATTTTAATTAGGTCCGTGCGAAAGCACAGAGAACCTCCCTCGGAATACCGACACTGGCCTGGCCGAACGGTTAGCGAACTTGTAGATTGCAATTAATCCTGGCTAGTTTTCTTTTTAAGGTTTGAAGGAAAATTTGATAAAAAGAACTGGGAGACATCAATTAGATAAGATTAATAACCAATCTAATTATGCAAGAGCAATCGCTGAGTGTCTTCTTTTCTCTCTCCTAATGGCAGATACTTATAACGGGACTGAAGCTTTTATTAGACAAGAATAAACTCACGGGACCGAATTACAAAGATTGGATAAGGAACGTAAATATTGTCCTGACCTATGATAAGGTCGGAATCGTCCTGACCACTCCAGCCCCTCCTAGCCAAGGCTCTGATTCTTTAGTTGCGGATAAAGAAATCCGCAAGACATGGGATATAAACTGTGCAACAGCCAAGTGCCTCGCGCTTGCTTCTATGAACAATGAACATCAGAAGCAGCACGAGAAGATGGATGTACAATCCATCTTTCTCCATACAAAGGAGTTGTATGGAGAGCAATCTCGTACTCTCCGATACGAAGCATCTCGAAAGTTGTTTCAGATGCGGATGGCTGCTGGCACGTCTGTAGGTGACCATGTATTGAAGATGATTGGACTTATAGAAGAACTTGAGGACCTGGGTTGGACCATGGAGAACAAACAGTATATTGATATTGTTTCTACTGTCCCTTCCCCTGCCTTTGCTCAGTTCATTGTAAACTTCAACATGCACAACATGGAGAAGTCATTACCTGAACTCCTTAATATGTTGAGGAGTGCAGAGAGCACGCTAAAGGTAGCGAAAACTCCCGTTCTAATTGCCGGGCCATCTTCCTCCTTCGTCTCGAAAGCCAAGGACAAGGGAAAGAAGAAGAAGAATCCCATCAAGCCGAGAGGCGGAGTGAAAAAGGCACCGGGAAAGGTTAAGATAGGGGCTGCTGCGACAGAACGAGGGGAATGCTTCCATTGCCACCAGACTGGGCACTGGAAGAGAAACTGCGTTGGATACCTGGACGGCCTCAAGAAGAAGAAGCATGGAGATGCTTCCACTTCAGGTGTGTTTGCAACAGAAAGCTGTTTTTCAATTAACTCTGCTTCCTGGGTAATAGATATCGGGTCAGGATCTCACATCTGCAATTGTGTGCAGGGCTGAGAAATAGCAGTTTTTTGAAGAAAGGTGATCACACTCTCCGGGTTGGGAATGGTTCCTCAGTACATGCTACAGCAGTAGGAGAGTATCACCTTGGTTTGTCGTCGGGTTGTATATTAGTTTTGAACCCATGTTATTTTGTACCTTCGATGTTATGTATACGACCCGAAAAGTATGGAGCGTGACTGTCACTTAAATTACGAAACGTCTCGAAGCGTACGTAATCTAAGTAGGCCAAAACCAAGAAATCAAAACCAAAGAGAGCAGTAGAGTGAAGGAAAACCAAATTATTGAAAGCAATTTTAATCAATTAAGTCACATCAAGCTTCTTAAAAGCAACATCATTTTCCGAAAATTTCGGCAGAGTCTCCTTTGTAAATACTGGTCCCAAACGGGTACAAAACAAGAATATATGCACAATATGAAATAAGGCATCCCCAAGCGGGAGCTAGCTCTTCGCCAAAGGAGGACTCAAAATCACACGCAATATAAATCATCACTGTGCAAAATAAGCATATAAAGGCATAAAGTAATAAAGCATCATCTCGGCTCAAGTGAGCTCGACCCCGAGATACAACATCTAAATATACAAATCTTACGGTCTCGTCTCTAGGTCACAATATACTAATACATGTGGTAAATACGGTAGATGGAGTACACTAGATACAATAATGATTCAAGGTGGAAACAAAATGACCCCGCAACCCACCTACGAACGATGCTGCGAGTCAAAGCAAAAGGAGAAAGAAAGAAGGTGCGCCCGCCGCTACTGTGCTGACGGGTCGGACCTGCAAAACACTCTGGCACGACGGGGGTGAGTTACCAACTCGTGAGTAATAAGTAACATCTAATAAGGCTATCGTAAGCATGCACACAATTTCGTCACAGCCTACAAATACTAATATGATGCGATGTAATAATATGTATGCAACATGAATGCAATAAAGAACACAAGATTTAAATGTTATTAACATGGGAAATCTGTATTCTTATCCGAGTAGAACATCTGTAATTTAGTTTTAGTTCATCAATGAAATCAATAGAAATCTGTGTCAAGCATCGACACTAAATATAAATATCTCATTTATCCCGGGCTCCGGCAATCCAAACTGGCCCGTAAATATGATCTCGGGGCTCCGTGGCCAAAATCATCATAACTCAAGACTACGTTGGTATCCTCCGGATATCCGCCGAGTCACAAATAACCGGTCGGTAGTGCTCCCCTACCGGGCTCAACGCCATCATCTGCGACCATCTTGTTAGTTATATGTATGCCCTAGAGGCCATTACTATACATGATATGTATATTGTAGTGGATGCTTGGACATATATAGGGAGGACTTTCTTGCTCGACATGATAGTATGCTATCTGGTTACTCTTTACCTTAACGTGTACACTGATTGTCTTTCTGTTACATGTTGGTAAAGCCCTTAGGATATGTACTCGACTACTGGGACTATGACGAGATCATACTAGTGGGGCCACGGTAGTCGACGAGTACATCCTATAACGGTTCCTAGTCGAGGGTGTATCGAGACAGGGCATCGATACACCAGAGTAGACTAGCGTATACGCATCTTGACCCATATGATGGGCAATGGATGATCCCATATCCATCGGTGTTTGACATCAAGGATGGTGTACGGGTGCTCAGTGGAGACTGGGTACACTGGACGGACTCGCCAAGAACTCCCAGATGGTATTATACCTCACGTCAGATGGCAGTTCTCTGGTATAGCTTAGTTTGTTGACCCGAGATCGTCATAGAGTCTTGTGTGATTCCCACTGTGCTTTGATTTCCATCATACCACATCCAAGAGGGCGTGCAAAAAGGTGGCTTTTGGGTACATTCCCGAATCACATGGAGGCAATGAGCGATAGGAGGGGATTCGTCTCTCCCGGTATAGGGAGTTGATGTTGCGCAGTGTTCGATTGGCTATAACCGGAAATCCCTGGCCAGGGTTGTGTTCACACCATAATATTGTATTATTATATTCCCCATTCTTATTCTTTTTATAAATAAATAGGTGCTTTTGACGCATGTCTGCTACATGTTACAGGTTACAGGTTCTTGGACAGGAAACAATGAAAACTATGAAAAGACGACGTAAAAGTGAGACTTGGACCGACAAACAGAGAATCTTGATCAAGCCTACATAAGAAACAGTTCACAAAGAAAGGTTCAAGACGTCGACACAAAGCCACGGTTAAAGTCCACAATAATGTTCACTGGAAATCTGGAAGAGAACCAGAAGCTAAATTGAGAAAAGATATATAGAACTAAGAAACCCAAGCCACCAGAAATCAGCCCAGGAAAATTTGTGGCCCAACTCCATCTTTTGGCCGTGGAACCTCGGCCAAACCAGGCCTCAGGCCGCGGTTCCACGGCGGTTCTGGGCGATCAGAAGATATATTTTTTGCCAAATGTTTGGGCTCGCTGAATAGTCAACCTTAATGCTATATTTGTAATTGTAGACATGCGGATCAAAATGTAACCTAGGGCTTCTATTTCCTATAAATAGAACTCTAATCATTGTAATTTCTCATGCCTCCCTATGCCTCCCTTCATTAATAAATTCCAGAATTCTTTTGGAGAGCATCGGTGTTTCTTTTCCATTCAGAAATTCAGATCTGACAACCCTGCATGGATGATTGGAGGGATGCATCTGTAAGTAGATTTAATTTCTCGCCCATGTTTAGATTTCAATTCTTTGCCCTAGGTAGATTTAATTTCATGCCCTAGGAACTTGTTTAGGGTTTAGCTTTGGGAAAGGATTTTGAGAGATGAGATCTCTCATCCCTTTCTTACCCACCAAATATTTACAATAGGACTCCATGCATACACGCACATACCGCGCCCTATGGCATCCTACCCCTCGAGGTAACGATGACACTGTAGTGTAAAAGCCCGGTTGCGCGCATTTTCCATGGAGGTTAGGGTAAGGATCTCTAAAGGAAGGACAGGAACCTAGAGGAAGGAACACCTTCCCGAATGGATCTAATCCCCTTTATTGATAATTACCATAACTCCTCACAGATCTTCATCCGGGTATAGAAAGCGTTGAGATTTACTTGCATTTCCAAACCATCCCTAAACCTAACCCTAGCAAGAATAGATCTAGATAATTGCCGTAGGTTAATTAGGTTTTTAGATTTAATAATCAATCCGAACACCCTTCGGAATTAACTCGTTAGCGCGACTAGGAGATTCACAACATCCCTGTGGACCGACCCGTACTCACAGGCTAGCTATCAAGCGACGCCGTTCTTGATTGCGGTTAATAGATAGTTTTTGAGACAAATCAGGTTGCTGAGATTTACTGGTAAGTGTTACCAGTAGTTTCTCGAACTGTTATAGACCTCATATTGACACGACTTATCGAGCTACTGGGGTCTGACGTTTACCACCCCTAGGCGAGATATGCGACATATCAGACGACGAGACCGGACTGTACTGGAGTGTTACTGATAGGATTCACAGGAGTACTAGCAGGCTTTCTTGTTGATCTTCTGATCGCTCAATATCCGGGTGGCCGTTACGTTTAGCACACCGCTTGTGGCTTGTGGTTGTTTGATATGATCATCACCTACTGCCGGCGTATTGACGAGTTTTTAGAGTCCTACACAGGGGTTTCCTGGCTCAAGCGAAACGGAGTAGGAGCACATATGTGATATATGCGGGACCAAGATTAATAAGATATGAGATACCGTATTCTATTGTCGCGATTCGTGACATTGATCGGTTGTATGCGATATAGTCGGGTTATCGGATCAAGTGTTGATTCGATAAGTTGTTACACATGATATTAGTCGGTTATAGACGGATTATTAAATCAAGAGTTGATTTAATAATTTAATGCATAATTATATATTTGATATATTACATTGCATTAACTAGTATTAGATCACTTATTATTTATTTTCTCACTAGATTGTGCACATTGTTTATATGTGATATATGCAAGTGTACAAGATTGTATCATGCTTGATGATACACACAAGTTGGATGTATGAGACTTAAACTAAATTAAGGTTAAATTAGGATTTACTAATTTCCTAACAAATAAAAAAAGAGGTGAGACTTTGGTCAAAGTTATCAAGCTTCATGAAGCTTGATAAACATTGACAAAGTCAACTCTTTTGTCATTCGTTAGGATATTAGTTAACCCAACCCTTAACCTAATGCCTTGGTTAATTCTCTACATAAGTTAAGCATGAGGGCTTAACTCAACCATGGTGCCATAATTTATAGGATAAGTTTTCATTTGGATGGATTTTATTCTTTCTTCTTCTTCTTCATCAAGCTCCATCCAAAAGCTTACTAGCTCCAATGGTGCCATGGGAAAAAGAGTGAGAAAATAAATTCTAAAGTGAGCCCACTTCCTACTTTTTCATCCTCTACCACTTGCCATGTAGTAGAGTGCGTTCTCTTCACAAAGTTCATGACTTAGTGAAGGAATAGCTTGAGTTAGTGTCTCCCCGACGTAGATCATCTTCGGCCTCGAAGTCATCGTAGCAAGCACGTTCGTTCTTCTCGTGGAGCTTCTCTAGAGTCCGGAGTTCACGATCGCAATGATGGGGATGTCTACACGGAGCTAATGAAGTGAAGGACCGGATCTACAAAGGTTGTAATCCCTCTCACTTAGTAGCAAAGTAGTTTTCTTGCTTTATGTTTCGCCTTACCTCTAGTAATCGTTCTTGCATAGGGTTGTTAGGCACATAAAAATTTGATTTTGGCATGGTTGATGCCTTGTGGAACCTCATGAGTGTGCCTAGGAACCCTACACATCTTGCCCTGGGGTACCGCACCGGGTCCACATGCACCCACAGACGGTTCCTCCTCCTCCTCGAATCGGGTGTATGATACCGCTCAAGCACCGAGAAATCTCATGGTGGACAACACACACACACACACACATCATATCATTAGAAAACCACAACTTACATTTTTAAAATGGTAATACGTTCTTAAATTCTTGCGGTTTCTCCAAATCCATATATCTCATAAATACATAAATTCTCGAGAAGAATCATAATACATGAACATGTAGGAATTTATAAATGTCTATAATATCAACAATATGCAATGCCATGCAGAACTAGAAAACTATGCATGGACAATGATGCAATAAGATATGTGCAAACGACTAGCAATCCAACGTATCTATCCTGATGAATTAAATATATCAAATGTAGGTTTATTAAACATAATTGGCGCAAGATATAGGATTCTGATTTAATAAGTTATAAAGTGTTTGTGACATAGCAATTACTAAGGCGTGTGTGTCCACATGAATAGTGCTCGTGCAACATAAACCAATGGTAATGGTGCGAGTGTCCTAGGAGGTGCTATCACAGTGTGTGTGTGTGTGTGTGTGTGTGTGTGTGTGTGTGTATAATAGATGATGCAATGCAACAGAATGACTAACTAGGAACTACTACTAAACGAAATTCTAACTATTGGGCGTCTTGCGCCATCTGAACGATTTCCCCCGTAGATGTGTACATCTACTCACCGGAACGCCTCCGCTAGTATGATACAATAACCGCCTTTCCTTTCCACGCCGCGTCCGATGTCTCCGCGACCGATCCTAGAATTTACACAAAGCAACACACATAAGGCTAATATCCTGCAAAAACGCGATATCAAGACCATACGAGAAACTAGAGTCGCAAGCTAACACGTGTGCACTCGAAACACCGAAACGTGTATGCTAATTTCTGAAACCACCCTGACATGCTGCGATACATAGAAAACACCAAACCCAAACTCAGAATGTGCATGTCGCGCAAGTCTAAAAGTACTAAAAACAAGGTATATGGTCCCAGATTTTGATTCGAGTGCAAACAGGAAAAGTTGCATGTACCAAAAACCTACAAAATATAGCAGACACCTACAGAAGAACCCCCGACACCCAGGTATACCCTCTGGCCGCAATTTGTGGCCAGAACCATTAAATTTGTGGCTATGGAGGTGAATTGGGGTCTCGTGCTTCGTGTGTGTGGTTCTAGCCCAGTAACTAAGCTCCAGTAATTGCAACTTTTGCCTGAAGCATCTGGATTAAAAGAAGATCGCAAAACTTGAACAAATCATAACTAAAATACTAATTAACACTAATTTAATATAATACGGTGTTTTAGTGTAAACTGGTGCAAAGACTTGGATTAAGCGACACTAACAACTCTTAGTTAAGCTAATTAGGCCATAAAAACCCTAACTTGGCCTAATCTCCACTTAAACCACATAATTAGCACAAAAACCCACTTAAACACTACTTTAAGCTAAATAAACTACAAGTTTAGCAAAAAAGGAAATTAAGGTAGCTTTATACCTCAAGTTGGTCTTAGGATGGTTCAAACTTGCTGACTGTGCCTCCTAGAGCTAAGACTAGCCTCGAGAACCAACAAGGAGATGTTTTGAAGTGTTAAACACGAGATTTTTTGATGAAATTGTTAGTGTATATGCCCTAGAGGCCATTACTGTATCATACTAGCTTGTATATTACTTGATGGAAGCTTGGGATATTCACAGTTGTATAGACAATCTTGCTCAAAATGGTAGTATGCTACTTGGTTTGTCTCTACTTCAATATGTGCATGTGTTTCTTTTAGCATATCGCTTATATACATATTAGTAAAGCCCTTAGGATCTTTGCTTGATTACCAGCGTTGTGATGGCGCTCACACTCGTAGGGCTGGGTAATCCATAAGCACATCCTTATACAGGTCCCTAGTCGTAGGACTATCGAGACAGGGCATCGATACTCCAGAGTAGACTAGCGTATGCGCTTCTCATCCCAGCGGGGGAGACGGTCTGTCCCACAGCCGTCAGTACGTCGTACTTGAGATAGTATGCGGGTGCTCGTTAGGTTACGAGTACACTGGACAGGACTCGTCAGGAACTGCTGGTTGGTATTATACCTATCGTCAGTTATCAGTTCCCAGGTGACATGAGTACAGCTTAGTCCGCCGACTTGACACTGTCACTTCGCCTCGAGTGTGTTCTCACTGTACTTAGATTACTACCCTACCACGGCTCAAAGGAGTCGTGCAAACAGGTAGTAGTTGGATGCAGTCCCGAAGCACTTGGAGGCAGTGACGGTTAGAAAGGATTCGTCTCTCCCGGTATTGGGGGTTGACATCGCGCTGTGTCCAGGAGAGCCATTACACAAGTAGTCCCTGGCCAGGGCAAGCGAGATATACTGGTAGGTTTCCATTGTTATCTCAGGGTGTTCTAGGCTACACTCCGACAAGACTTGTACCGCTATTAGGGGACTGACGTTCACCGCCCCCTAAACCCGCCATGTGATGTATCAGACGAACAGACCGGACCGTACGGAGATTGTCACATACAGGCTCAGTAGGAGTTCGGATGGGTTTACCTCATCGGCCTTCTTATCGACATCTACCTGGGGACCGTTACGTACAGCTAGTGCCTCTTGCGGTCTGTGGTTAAACCCACTGCCAGCGTAGTGTCGAGTCTTTAGAGTCCCACACAGAGAGTTTCCCTACATTGAGCGAAACGTGTAGAGGCCGTATGGTTTTACAGCAGGGCTACGATCACTTACGTGCACTTGTGTGCGTATGCTGTTCGGGCAGGCAATACTAGTGGGCTTTGGTTTAAGCTAGATCCTAGTATTGCACAGATGGATTTGATTTGTCTTCTGTGCATTCGCATTCTACGGAATGCGGATGCGGGTGTGTATGCACAGTTTTGAGGAGCAATGAAAGAGGAGGTGCCCTATTAGTGTTTTGGTAGTTGGTTCGGCCAAAACCGTAATGTGGCACACTCATTAGGGTTTTGACAGTTCGTTTGGTCAAAACCGTTATGAGCCGGAGACATTGTTTACTAATCCTTTTAGTGATAGATTTGTGATGGCTAATTGCATTGACCATTTGACCACTTAGACCTCTTTTGACTTTGTTGACCCGTTGACCGTGTTGACCATTGACCTTCAAGAGAGATCTACACTCTTCTTTCATTTTCTTTTTAATTCTTGTGTTATGATAATGGTCAATTCAATGTGACATCAACTTTATCATGATAGGATTAGTAATGATGATTTTTGCGTATTATTGCAACCATGGTTCATTTCATTTGGCTTAATCTTTTCATTATTCTCTTCTCATTCTCTCTTTTGAAGTGAGAAGAAAAATAAAAGCTCCATGGTTGCTAAGTTTCTCTTTCTTCTTCCTCCTCTTGATCTCATCTTTTGATCTCATGTGTTGAGAGAAAAAGATCCCACAAAGACAAACACATCCATACATCTCCTCTATACATCCTAGGGCTTCTTAACAAGCAATCTCTTTACCCTAGTTGCCTCGGCTCGAGATGGAGCTCGGTGTACATCTCTCGGGTGGATCGTCTTCGACTCAAGAAGGCCGCGGAGGTGCCCAAGGTCCGGATCGACTCTTGGAGCTTGGATGGACGAGCGGGACAGCGGAATGAAGACCCGAAGGACTGGTTCCGTGAGGTATACTTTCTACATCATAGTAGTTAAAAGCTCTAGTAGTTTACTAGTTTCTAGTTTAGCCAAGATCCTTGCTTTTGAGTCCATGTTGCCTTGAGCCAAAATTATTGTTTTTTGCTGTTTCTGCCTCCCCGTAAGAACCGGGGTGAGCAACGTGGACTTACAGTAGTATCAGAGCCTAGCTAAACATAAATTAGTAAGTTAGCAAAGTGTTTAGAATATCGATCGGAAAAAAGTTGCAAAACACGTCCGTAAAACCTCAAGTTTCTGTCGATTTTTATACTGCTCAAAAAGTGATTTAAAATATATGAAAAATCGTCTCAGGGTTTTGTAAAAACACTGCAGAAAAACGACCCAGTTACTCGATCAAACGACCGCGGTTCCGCGGCAACAACAGCTCATTGCCGCTGTTCCGCGGCCGATTTGACTCGGCAGTGGATCGGGTTTTGTGTAGTGTTTTAGTTTGGCTGTTTTGGGATTTTTAATACATGTTTTTTCTACCCAGATTTTCCAGAGAGCAAATTGACTTTTGGGGTGGTTAAAAATCCGTATTTTGATCGATATTCCGTACTCTTTGGCTAATGAATATTATCTGTGATGTGATATATGTATTGAACGTCCGCTAATCGCTATACGTCGATTAGTGGGGGTTATACATATCTGTGATCTGTAATGTTGTTGGTTTGTGTATATGAACTCGTTGGATTGTCGCGGATGAATAGCCGGGAATGGGTGTGAGAAGAGAGTTTCTTTTTCTTTCATTCATTGTAAAAGTTGTAAATTGATGTAATATTATTTGTATGGCCGCACAACCGGGTCGGGGTTGTAGCCATCATTGTATAATTTCTTTTTACCGTTTTTGCTCCTAGGATAGACCCAAGGTGGGGTGCACAAACTACTGGGTATCTCGAAGTGCCGAGTGGCCTACTCACGGCGTTGAGGGAGGTTGCTTCGCTCCGGGTACTTGGCGGGTAGTTTGCCGCACCCGTAGGGGTCTAGGGTGGGGTTTGGCTATTCATCGCGACCGTGTAATCCGCTTTTCATTACAGGCTCGAACGAATCGCGAATTCCTAGTATATCCAAAGTGTTCATCTGTGATCTGTAATGGCTATCATTGCTATATATCTATATATGATATCTATTTAGGTGTTGCTTATGTTTTGCATCCGCGCTAGTCCAGCCCCCGCTCTGTCGTTAGTTAAGTAACCTAACGGGTGATGACGGGGACCCGTGGCGAATGCGGATGGCATAAGCGTACACCATATTTTGGTTGTTTTCTGCAATGGTAAGATTAAATGATGGGACACATTAAAAGAACTAATGCAAGAAAAATAAACCAAGTAAAAGTCGATTGGAACACTTTCAAAACCACTCGGTTCTTTTCAAAAACCAGCTTTTTAAACGCGGAGCTTGAACCACTCCTTTTAAAAGCTATCTCGTTCCATCGATTATATCAAGTTCACTACGTTCACGGTTTCGCCAAAACCATTCGTAGCCCTCCGTCATTTCGTATGGATATTCAATAGTATTCAAGCTATGTTTGTTGACCTTCATCAAGGCATAGTGATTGGTAGCTGTTGGGTGTTCATATGTAGCATAGATAGATGCGTTGGTTTGGGACAGTCGTATTACCTTGTTGACCTTCGTCAAGGGTATGTGCGGGTGGGTTCAAATTAACCTGGATAATGACGGGTAGAACTTGACATGTGACTTATGATTTGTTGACCTTCGTCAAGGTCATAAGAGCATGGGGCAAAAATCCACATCGGGAGTTTCAAAAGTACTGAAACTTGCTAGCGCTGCATACCATTTGTAGTGTGATGATTCTGGTAGGATTCCTTCAGTTTTGTCACGCGATGATATTTGGATCCCGATCCTACTGTGAGTATATGCTACTCCTCGGGAACTCTTTCACTTAACGATCAATGCTATAAACCAAGTAGGTGTCTAGAAAGGTGTTAGCGGGGCTACACCCACAGGGAAAAGAGGTTACTTAATTAAGGAACTTCGCGAAAGCGTTGGAAAACCTCCCTCGAAGTACCGACACTGGCCTGGCTGAACGGTTAAGCAAGTATTGTACGGTGAGATTGATCCTGACTAATTCTTCCTTTATGGTTTGAGGAAGGATTCGAGAGACAGTGGGAGCCATCCCGTTTAGATAAATTAAAAACCAATCTAAACTTGCAAGAGTATCATGCTGAGTGTTTTCTTCTCTCTCTCTTAATTGCAGCGACCCAGTGACCGCACCTAGGTTACATCTAGATAATAAAATGATTGAATCTGACTGTTATGACTGGCAAAGGTCTGTCCAGATGTCCATTGCACATGACAAGCTGGGACACCTCTTGACTGATCCAACCCCTGCCGTCTCAGGTCCAGTTTCCCCTGTCACGGATATTGATATCCGTAGGACATCGGAAGAAGTCTGTGCGAAAGCCAAGTGCCTCGTGCTAGCCTTAGTTGATGGTATATACCAAAGGCAGCACGAGAAGATGGACTCAGCTTCTATCTTCCTCCATAACAAAGTTTTATATGGAGAGAAATCTCGTATCGCAAGATATGAGACCTCGAACGAATTGCTTCCAGCGAGGTTGGCTATCGGGTCATCTGTAGGGGGCAACGTCCTTACAGAGACCAGCTCTTTTGAGCTCTCGGACCTGAAGACCACGTTGAAGAACGGGTCAGATACTGACTTGGTTCAACAGTCTCTACCTACTACCCTGAAGGAAACCAGGGAAGTAGAAAGAAAGGGAAGGGCAGAAGTTTCGGGACTGGATGTAGTAAAAGTGGGATGTTCCTATTGTAACGGGAATGAACATGAGAAGAAGGATTGCAGGGCTTGCAAAGCCAGTAGCCAGAATTCGAAGTATGTTGTGGCTTCGGTTTCGGGTGTGTTTGTAATACAGAACTGTATGTCAGTTAACCCTACTTCCTGGGTATTGGATATCGGATCAGGATCTCATATCTGTAATTCGTTACAGGCTCTGAGAAACCGTAGGGTTATCAGGAAAGGTGATATGACTCTTAGGGTTGCTAACGGAATAAGCATGTATGCTGAATCCGTAGGGGAATATCATCTAGGCCTGACAACTGGGCAGATATTGATTCTGCGTAACTGTTTTTATGTACCAGGTGCGACTTGTAATATCATATCTGTATCCTTAATTTCTAAGGAAGGATATGATTTTACTTTTGTAAGCGATGTAGTAAACATCCACCTAAATCAAGTCCTGATTGGGTCAGGTACATTACAAAATGGAATATACGTATTGAATCAAGCTCAGATCTTCAGTGTCCACACTTAAAAGAAAGTCTCCGGAAACAAATCAGGCTTTCTTATAGCATTGTAGACTGGGTCACATTAATGAGACCGGTTAACAAAGTTACATAAAGAGGGATACTTGAATCCGTTTGAGTATCAGTCTTATGCCACTTGTGAATCTTGTCTCATTGGAAAGATGACAAAGTCTCCGTTCACTGGACACGGAGAAAGAGCAAGCGAGCTCTTGGGACTCATACACAGTGATGTGTGTGGTCCAATGTCTACACATTCGCGAAGTGGTTATTCATACTTCATTACTTTCACAGATGATTTCTCTAGGTATGGGCATGTCTTCTTGATGAAGCACAAATCTGAGGCCTTTGAGAAATTTCAGGAATACAAGAATGAAGTTGAAAAACAAACAGGCAAAAGTATCATGACACTAAGATCTGATCGAGTTGGTGAATACTTGAGTGCCGAGTTTCTGGGCTACTTAAAAGAGAATGGAATTCTCTCTCAGCTTACTCCTCCATACACACCACAACACAACGGTGTATCGGAAAGGCAGAATCGAACCCTATTGGATATGGTTCGTTCCATGATGAGTAAGGCTGAGTTACCGCGATCCTTCTGGGGTTATGCGCTAGAAACAGCAGCATATCTCTTGAACAAGGCTCCAACCAAGACTGTGACTACCACCCCATATCAGATGTGGAGTGGGAAGAAACCCTGTCTTAAGTACCTTAAGACATGGGGATGTCCAGCTTTTGTAAAAAAGCAGCATGCGGACAAGCTCGAGGCACGCTCAGTACTGTGTAAGTTTGTGGGATACCCAAAGAACTCCAGGGGGTATCTTTTCTATTCCGCAGAGGAACAAAAGGTTTTTGTTTCTCAGCATGCCCACTTCTTGGAAACTGAATGTTTAGAAAATCAGATAAGTGGGAGAGCAATAGAACTGGAAGAAATTCTAGAACCACAAGCTGTTACTGAAACCTTGGTAGAACCAGAAGGTTCAGGAGAACCGGACATTCCAGCGCCACTCCGCAGGAGTAGTAGGCAGTCTCATCCGTCCGAGAGATACTACGGTTTTCTCATAGACGGGGATAGAGAGGATTGCACCATGGATTATGGTGAGCCTACTAGCTTCCAACAAGCCATTCAGAGCGGCAACTCGGTAAAATGGCTGGATGCAATGCGGGACGAGATGGAGTCCATGTACACCAACAAAGTTTGGACTTTGGACTTTGCTCCAGAAGGGGTAAAACCCGTAGGCTGCAAATGGATCTTTAGAAAGAAGATTAGTGTAGATGGGCAGGTTGAGACTTATAAAGCTAGACTTGTTGCAAAGGGTTTTCGTCAAAGACCTGGTTTGGACTATGACGAGACCTTTTCTCTAGTGGCTATGCTGAAATCCATTCGGATCCTTCTTGCCATTGCTGCCTTCCACGATTATGAAATCTGGCAGATAGACGTAAAGACGGCTTTCCTAAATGGAAATTTGGAAGAGTGCGTCTATATGGATCAGCCGGAGGGATTCATTCAGAGTGGGAGCAGCAGTAGAGTGTGCAAGTTGCTCAAGTCCATTTATGGACTTAAGCTGGCATCGCGGAGTTGGAACATCTGCTTTGATGATACTGTCAAAGAATTCGACTTTATCAAAAACCCAGATGAACTATGCATTTACAGTAAGATTGTAGGGAGAATTGTGGTATTCCTCGTCTTGTACGTGGATGACATTCTCCTAATAGGAAATGATATTCTTATGCTACAGTCAGTCAAAAGATTCTTGTCACAGAGGTTCTCCATGAAGGACCTGTGCGATGCCAACTACATTCTGGGGATCCAGATCTATCGTGATAGATCTAAGAGGATGTTGGGACTTTCACAGTCAAGGTACATTGACACCATACTGAAAAGATTCAGTATGGAAGATTCCAAGCGTGGTAATTTACCGGCTTGTCACGGGATCACCCTCTCCAAAGAGATGTCTCCCATGACTGATTTGGAAAGGGATCGCATGTCTATTATACCCTATGCTTCTACGGTAGGCTCTATAATGTATGCGATGTTGTGTACCAGACCAGATGTAGCATACGCATTGAGCGTTGTAAGCCGGTATCAGTCGAACCCAGGGGATAAACACTGGATAGCGGTAAAGAGCATTCTCAAGTACCTAAGAAGGACTAAAGAGATGTTCTTGGTGTATGACGGAAAAGACCTCTAGCTTGAGGCCTTTGCTGACTCCAGCTTCCAGAGTGACAAGGATGACTCCAAGTCCATGTCGGGTTATGTGTTTACCCCTCAATGGAGGGGCGGTTTGCGGGAAGAGTTCCAAGCAGGAGACCGTTGCTGACTCAACTATGGAAGCGGAGTACATAGCTGCTTGCGATGCCACAAAGGAAGCTGTCTGGATGAAGAAGTTCCTCACGGAGCTTCAGGTGGTTCCTACCATTGTTGATCCAATACCGCTGTATTGCGACAACAACAGTGCTATAGCTTTAGCGAAGGAACCCAGGTCCCATCAGAAGTCCAGGCACATTTTGAGGCGGTACCACTTGATCAGGGAGATCGTAGATCGCCGGGAGATCGAGGTGAAGAGAGTAAATACGGAGAACAACACTGCAGATCCACTCACGAAGGCCCTACCCCAGACTCAGTTCGAGCGGCTGATTGAGATGACAGGTCTTCGATACGCCAGTACATGGCCTTAGTGAAAGTGGGAGATTGTTAGTGTATATGCCCTAGAGGCCATTACTGTATCATACTAGCTTGTATATTACTTAATAGAAGCTTGGGATATTCACAGGTGTATAGACAATCTTGCTCAAAATGGTAGTATGCTACTTGGTTTTTCTCTACTTCAATATGTGCATGTGCTTCTTTTAGCATATCGCTTATATACATATTAGTAGAGCCCTTAGGATCTTTGCTTGATTACCAGCGTTGTGATGGCGCTCACACTCGTGGGGCTGGGTAATCTATAAGCACATCCTTATACAGGTCCCTAGTCGTAGGACTATTGAGACAGGGCATCGGTACTCCAGAGTAGACTAGCGTATGCGCTTCTCATCCCAGCGGGGGAGACGGTCTGTCCCACAGCCGTCAGTACGTCGTACTTGAGATAGTATGTGGGTGCTCGTTAGGTTACGAGAACACTGGACAAGACTCGTCGGGAACTGTTGGTTGGTATTATACCTATCGTCAGTTATCAGTTCCTAGGTGACATGAGTACAGCTTAGTCCGCCGACTTGACACTGTCACTTCGCCTCGAGTGTGTTCCCACTGTACTTAGATTACTACCCTACCACGGCTCAAAGGAGTCGGGCAAACAGGTAGTAGTTGGGTGCAGTCCCGAAGCACTTGGAGACAGTGACGGTTAGAAAGGATTCTTCTCTCCCGGTATTGGGGGTTGACATCGCGCTGTGTCTAGGAGAGCCATTGCACAAGTAGTCCCTGGCCAGGACAAGCGAGATATACTGGTAGGTTTCCAGTGTTATCTCAGGGTGTTCTGGGCTACACTCTGTTCATATCAGATTTTTGCATTTTCATACCGCCCAATTTTTATCACATTGCATATCGGTAGATACTCTTGAGCCGTGTTTGCTAGTCAATTGCAGGATACAGGTTCCCGGTTCTCAAACGGAGAAATTCATGGAAAACACGACAAAATCCGGTTCCTGCCAACCACAGATAAAACACGGTCTCCGCTCTTCATCCGTATGTTGCCAGATACCAGTTTTGGAAAACAAAATGTCAACTCAATGTCATTCTCATGCACAAGGCTCAATGGTAGCACAAAATCCAAGAGATCTACGCGGAGCTCAAGGCAATCATCCACAAAAAAGTCCACCTTTCCTCAATAGAAATTCTGGAAGAAATGGGAAAGATTTTTCAGAAAATATATACACCAGACAAGAGGGGACGGGAGAACAGGAAAGTACACAGAAGCCCACACCCTAAGTCGACTATAGGGGCGCGGATCCGCGGCCATAGGGGGGCATAGGCGGCGGATCCGCGGCCGTACAGGCAGGTCAGAGCACGAGCTTCCAGGGGCAGTTTGGTCATTTCGTCAGGGTTCTGGTGGTTGCCCTAGGGTTTCATTTCTTGGCCTATAAATAGCCCAGAATTTTGTGAAGAAAGGGGGAATTCTTGTATTTTTCATTTTGCCTAGTTTTAGTGTTTCTCTTCTTCCTCTTCTCACCTCTTCTCCATTAAACTTGTAGTGAGCTTTTGAGTGAAGAGTGATGAATAAAGAAGACCATTTTTATTATCATGCTTGTCTCCTTATCTTTCTTTACTTGTTGTAATTTTAATTGTTAAGTAGTTGTTGTTATTTGCTTGATTGTTTCTTTCTTCTCTCTTTTTCTTTATCATTCATACGACAATGATACTTACGCTCGATCCTCGCCAAGGTGAGGTCGCAAATAGTTAGTCGTATTCTTCTAATCTCCTTCTTTCTATCTTCCTCTTTGTTTTGCTTTGTTTTTCCTTATCATGATGTGTGAGTAGTTTTATACTTGTTAGGGTAGGATAAGGGAAGTTTGAGAGAAGGAAATCTCTCTCACTCTTTCCTTGCCCAACAACTTAAATCGACTCTCGTTAATTGAACCACAATCCGCTCCTTACGGCACCCTATCCTACATGATAGCGGTGATTCCGTAGTGAGACCGGTTGTGGTTGAATTAACCGGAGGTTATGGATAAGAGCCAAGAACGGACGGACAAGCACCAAAAGGAAGGACTATGCGTTGGAAAGCCTAGCTTATACTCGCAAGTTCCTTCCTAGTCGTGCTAATCCCCGTTGTTGCCGATTACCGTAACACCGATATTAAGTGGGGCAACGAAAGATGCGGAGACTCCTAACTTAAACTAACCTAATCCTAACTCTAACAAGCTCGCTTTAAATATCAACTTAACACTTAGATAACCACAACAAAATCTGAACAACCGGACTTAACTCGTTAAAACACTTTGAAAAAGACTCCCATCTCCCTGCGGACGACCCGTACTCAACCGGCTAGCTACAAGCGAAACCGTCTTGATTGCGGTATTTAAACTAGAACTTGAACACGCACGTATCCTCTCAATCAAATGGCGCCGTTGCCGGGGAGACGGTAGTTTATTTCCTTGTGTAATTTCGGGTTAATTTGTAAGTATAAAAAAAAAACGAAAAAAAAATATACTTTGTAAAAGAAACCATCTTGTTATTCTTGATTAGTTTTTGTGCAAGTGTTCAGGAAATACGAAGCTCAAGATCGACGCCAAAGACGTTGGAAATACGGAGTTCAAGTACAGTGCCAAAGACGTGGGAAGATAGACCCACATTTTCGTGGCTACACCGCGACGGACAAAACGAAGCATCCGGTCTACTGTACAAATCTGGAGCAAATACAGTGAGCAAATCAAGATTCAATACATCCAGAAAAGCAGAGGACACCTAACAGAGAACACCCAAATTTTTCAGAGCCCCAATTCCCCTACATAGCCGCGGATCCGCGGCCATTGCATGCGTTTAGCCGCGGAAACGCGTCCATCTGTTGGCTTCAGAGCCCCAAAATCTCTCTGTAAGTCCCTCTGCCTCTCTCCACTCCTCTGAACTCCACTGAACTGTGTTTCTGCAGCCTTCTTTGCGCAAACTCTTTTCCCCCTTCCAATAAACTGTTCTTGTGCAGGATTCTTTGCGCCGCAAATAAAAATTGTTTGCAGTTGATTTGTTACTGCTTTGCATTTCTTTAATACGGACTTAAGGGGCTTGAAACCAATCCAGATTGGGTGGGGATTTCATCACCCTTCCCAGGACCCCAAAAATCACTAAAGCATATGCATTGTCCATTGTAAATTAAAAAATACTAGACTTCAGCCCTAAGGACTTCGCGCTCATTAGGAGAAGATAAACCGTGTTTAGAACCTCGCTTAACCGTATATTGACTACGGGGTGTCTAGGAAAGTGTTAAAGGCGCAACCGCCGAAAGAGAAAGGGTTATTTAATTAAGGAACTTCGCGAAAGCGTTGGACAACCTCCCCTTATCTCTGCACTTACCTGGCCCCGTGATCGGTGTATTTTTAAGCCTGTTTCTCGACACTGTTTAACTTCGAAAATCAAGTTCAGGAGCAGGTCTAGTAGACCTAGGTTACCCTAGATCTAGGTGTGATTGTGCATATCTTGTTTGTGATTGCTTAAGCCGTATTTCCGTACATATTTCTGTAAATCTCTTTCTAAAAACAAAAAAAGGAAAAAAATCAAAAAATTTTATAAAAACTTGCCCTTTTGTCGCCAAATCCATTTTCACCCACCACCCATCGCCTTTCTCCATTGACGTTTTCTTACCCTCACCTTCTCCGCTTTGACTATACTAAACTCGTTTAGTGTATGTCCGCTTGGACTCGGGACACTAGCGCCCGTCTAGTCCGCGTTACGTTAGTCGCGACCGACTACGCGATCGACTCCGAAGTCGATACTCCGTCCACTCCTCTTTCACCCCTTCCTTTGCCGGCCAACTCCGACGTTGACCGGAATTCTGTTCATACATCTTCACCTTCACCTTCACCTTCACCAACCTCTTCTTCCGCGATGTCGGGATTTAATCCGAACATCTCTTTGACCACCGCAGGATTGGCTCCACCTCCTACGGAGACCAATATTCCACCACCTCCGCCTGTTGTAGCGCCGCAGCGAATTGCGCTCCAGGATCGTTTCTACCCCACCCGTTCTGCACTTCCCACCTGCCTTTCTCTTCCTCCGGCCAATGGGGACAACTTTGAAATTAAGCCCCATTTCATCAACTTGCTTCCACGTTTTCATGGGCTTGAATCTGAAGATGCCTATATCTTCATCAACAAATTTCAAAACTTCTGTGCCATGATGAAAACAACCCAGCTGTCGGACGATGCTATACGTCTACGGGTCATTCCGTTCACTTTATGTGATCTCGCTGAAAAATGGCTGTATAGCACATCTTCCCACTCAATCACCAGCTGGGACGAGTTTGTTAAAGCGTTTCTTAAAAAATTCTATCCGAATCATAAGACCGCAAGAATTCGAAATGAAATCAACCAATTCTCCCAGCTTCCTTCTGAACCCTTCTGGAAGTGCTTTGACCGGTACAAAGACCTTCTTGTTCAGTGTCCTCACCACGGTATAGAGAAATGGCAGCTCTGCCAAACCTTATACGAGGGACTGAACCCAGCAACGAAGCAGTTGCTGGAAACCATTTGTCAGGGCTACTTCCTATCGAAATCTGACGAGGAAGCGTAGCAGTTCTTTGACGATCTTGCGGAGCAAACGCTACAGTGGGAGAGCACCAGACCGACTTCTTCTTCTTCTACCTCCACTTCTACCGGTCAATCCAGGGTAGGAATCCACCAACTTGACGTCTCTATTGCGATGAAAGCTGAAATGGCTGCTATAACAAGAAAGCTTGAAGCAATAGAGAGCAAATTTTCTGCCCCCTCCCCTGTTATCCCCTTCGTACCATCTGCGCTTGTTGTTCCGATCCTTCTCACTTGACCGAAGAGTGTCCTTACAATCCACCCCCGCAAGGACAGGATCAGGTTAATGCTGCCTTCCAGCAAAGACCGAGGAATGATCCATACTCTTCCACCTACAATCCCGGTTGGAGGAACCATCCCAATTTCGCCTGGAATCAGAATCAGAATCAGTTCCAGGGCAACAATTTCCAAAGGGCCCCTCCACCGCAACAACAAGCGCAACAACAAACTCAGTATCAGCAGCCCTTCCAACCCCAACCTTACCAAAACCAGACGAACAACTTTGCACCCAACAACTCTTTTCCACCAAACAACTTTGTTCCGTCAAACAATGATAAGGTTTCCTCGCTCGAGCGAAGTCTGGAGGCGTTTGTTAAACAATCAACTCAATCCACCGCCAACATCCAGTCTTCGATTCAATCTTTAGTGCAACACACTGCCGCACACGGGCAAAGCATCAAGGCCATCGAGGCCCAGATTGCACAGCTGAACGCGGCCTTGAGCGAGCGAGAGAAGGGGAAGCTCCCGTCCCAGCCACTTCCAAATCCCGGTCACCCACATAATGCACATGTTGCTCTTGAACAACAAAACCATAATGTGAGTGCCGTAACTACACTGAGATCGGGAAGGATGTTGCAAAACAACATTGGCAAGCGAATCAACGATGACACCCCGGCCGCTTCTTCTTCTTCTTCTTCTTCGTCTTCCGAGCCTATTCTCCATTCTTCAACAGGCTCTCCTTCCTCTTCTTCTGCTCTGAACGGACCCACTTCTCATTCCACGAAAACACCTATTCTGGGATCCGTTCCAACTCCAAAATCTCCTCCTCCAGCATTAGATTCAACCAATTTTCCAAATGTTCCATTTCCAAATCGGTTGAGGTCTAATAAACAAAATCCACAAATGGAGAAGATTTTGGAGTTATTCAAGCAAGTTAACATTAACATTCATCTTTTAGATGATGTCCAACAAGTCCCATCGTACGCGAAAATTTTAAAGGACTTGTGCACGAAAAAGAGGAAGTCTCAGGTACCCAAGAAAGTTTTCTTGGCTAGTGCTGTGAGTGATGCCCTTACCCAATCTTTACCACAAAAACGGAAGGACCCTGGCTGTCCTATGATTTCAATTACTATTGGGGATAAGAACATCAACCGCGCACTATTAGATCTTGGTGCCAGTGTTAACTTGCTTCCGTATTCAGTATACGAGCAATTAGGCGTCGGAGAGCTGAAACCCACACACTGCACTCTCCAGATGGCCGACCGATCGATCACCCATCCTAGGGGTGAGCTAGAGGATGTGTTAATAAGAGTCGGGGACTTCATATTCCCCGTCGACTTCATTGTCTTAGATACACAGCCTGTAGCTAACCCCCGGAATCAAATTCCGGTGATACTCGGTCGCCTATTTCTCGCAACCTCAAATGCTGTGATCAATTGTCGCAATGGTTCAATGAACCTCTCTTTTGGAAATATGACGATTGAACTCAACATTTTTAGGTTGGGGAATCAGCCCGCCGAACCTAATGCTCATATACTGGATGTCTGCTCGATCCAGGAGATCACCCCCGAAGAGTGTGAATTCGAGGAGTTTCTGTTTGAACACGATAATCTTGACGCCACTAGTGCGTTTCTCTTCGAACCTGCTGCTGCTTCTGCGCCCGACAACGAATACGAGTGTTTCACGTTCTTGAACGATCTTAGCCGCGCACAACCCGAGTTTGAATCTTTCGACTTTCCGGATGAGTTACCTGAACCATCCAACTCGGTTGCTTACACTCGCTTTGAACCTTTGCTGGAGTCCTTTGAGTTCGAGACCTTTGCACCAGTCTTGCCTTCCATCATTTCACCTCCAACGCTCGAACTCAAGCCTTTGCCGTCTCACCTCAAGTATGCTTACTTAGGTGAGAACGAGACCCTTCCTGTCATCATCTCGGCTTCTCTAGCTCCCGAGCAAGAGAAAGCCCTTCTCGCGGTCTTGCACAGCAACAGGCAAGCTTTTGGCTGGTCCATGGCGGACATCAAGGGGATTAGTCCCCTGATCGTTGAGCATCACATTCATCTGATGGATGATGCCAAACCAGCCCGGGATCCACAAAGACGTCTTAATCCAGTCATGAAGGAGGCTGTGAAGAAGGAGATCGTCAAATGTCTAGATAGTGGTATCATTTACCCTATCTCTGATAGCCAGTGGGTTAGCCCCATTCATGTTGTCCCCAAGAAGTCAGGCATCACGGTCATCACCAACGAGGCGAATGAGTTAATCCCTACTCGCACCCAAACTGGGTGGCGAGTTTGCATTGATTACAGAAAACTCAACGCCGCAACACGGAAAGACCACTTTCCGCTACCTTTCATTGACCAGATGCTCGAACGATTGGCCGGACACGAGTACTACTGCTTTCTTGATGGCTACTCCGGCTTTAATCAAATTCCCATCGCCGAAAAAGACCAGGACAAGACCACTTTCACTTGTCCTTTCGGCACGTTTGCATATCGACGCATGCCCTTTGGGTTATGCAATGCACCCGCTACCTTCCAGCGGTGTATGATGGGAATTTTCTCTGACATGGTGGAAAAATTTCTGGAGATTTTCATGGATGACTTCTCCATCTTCGGCGACTCCTTCGACGAGTGTTTGCTGCATCTTGACGCTGTCCTTACCCGATGTAAGGACAAGAATCTCACTTTGAACTGGGAGAAATGCCACTTCATGATGCGCGAAGGTATTGTCTTAGGACATATCATCTCGCAAAATGGCATAGAGGTTGACAAAGCAAAGATTGAGGTCATTTCCAATCTGCCTCCTCCCCGATGCGTCAGAGATATCCGAGCCTTCCTTGGCCATGCCGGTTTCTATAGACGGTTTATCAAGGACTTTAGCAAGATTGCTAGGCCCTTGACGCTTTTGCTGGCCAAGGACACGCCTTTCGACTTCAACTCGAGCTGTGTGACTGCATTCGAGTCACTAAAACGCTCACTCACTTCTGCTCCCGTTCTTTCTTCTCCTGACTGGACGCACCCATTCGAGATTATGTGCGATGCATCCGACTTTGCCATCGGTGTTGTCCTTGGACAGCACATCAACAAGATGCCGCACGTAATCTATTACGCAAGCCGAACCCTGAACGACGCCCAACTCAACTATACAACAACTGAGAAGGAATTCTTAGCTGTTGTATTTGCTTTAGAAAAGTTCAGGCCCTACCTCATCGGCTCTCCAGTCATTGTCTACACGGACCATTCAGCTCTGCGCCATCTTTTTGCGAAGAAAGATGCAAAATCTCGGTTAATACGTTGGATCCTCTTGCTCCAAGAGTTTGACCTTGTCATTAAGGACAAACGAGGATGTGAAAACGTAGTTGCCGACCATCTCTCACGACTTCCTTCTTCGCCTTCGCTTCCAATTCCGATCAACGACGTTTTCCCGGATGAACAGCTCTTGACAGTATCGTGCGAACCCTGGTTCGCAGATATTGTGAACTATTTGGCCACGGGATTGCTACCGACCGAATGGTCAAGTCAGGACAGACTTCGCTTCTTATCCCAAGTAAAACACTTTTACTGGGACGAACCTTACTTGTTCAAGTACTGTCCCGACCAGATTATTCGTCGATGTGTCCCTGATGAGGAATTCAAGAGTGTGCTGTCCTTTTGCCACGATCAAGCGTGTGGCGGGCATTTTGGGCCCAGAAAGACAGCTGAGAAGATCTTGCAATGTGGTTTCTACTGGCCACAACTTTTCAAAGACGCTCACGATTATTGCAAGACTTGCTCCCGGTGCCAACACATGGGCCGGATATCCCGGAGGAATGAGATGCCGCTCCAACCGATCTTGGTTGTGGAGATTTTCGATGTTTGGGGGATAGACTTCATGGGGCCGTTTCCCAGCTCTTTTGGGAACTTGTACATCCTTCTAGCTGTTGATTATGTCTCTAAATGGGTCGAGGCTGTGCCCAGCCGGACTAACGACAACAAGGTTGTCGTTAAGTTCCTTAAAGAAAACATTTTCTCCCGGTTTGGGCACCCCCGAGCGATCATTAGCGACAATGGAAGTCATTTCTACAATAAAACTTTCGAAGCCTTGATGCGGAAATACTCCATTAATCATAAGCTTTCTACGCCCTACCACCCCCAAACCTGCGGGCAGGCCGAAGTTTCAAATCGGCAAATCAAGCAGATACTGGAGAAGACGGTTTCCAAGAACCGTAAGGATTGGTCTCTGAAACTCACTGATGCCCTTTGGGCATTTAGAACCGCTTATAAGACCGACCTTGGCATGACTCCCTATCGGCTTGTGTACGGAAAAGCCTGCCACCTTCCTGTCGAAATAGAGCATCGCGCATTTTGGGCGATAAAGGAGCTGAATCTGTCTCTTGAGGACGCGGGCAGCCATCGGAAGCTGCAGCTGAACGAACTATGCGAGCTTAGGGATGAGGCTTACGACAACGCGGTTGTCGTTAAGAATCGAACGAAGGTGTTTCATGATAAACACCTTTTGCGCAAAACCTTCGTACCTGGTCAGCAGGTACTGCTTTACGACACCCGACTTCACTTCCATCCAGGAAAGCTCAGATCTCGCTGGAAAGGGCCGTATTTTGTGCGGAATGTGTATCCGCAGGGCGTGGTGGATTTGGAGAATCCAAAGGACGGGTCTCTTTTCAAAGTAAACGGACACCGATGCAAACCGTACCTTAGCGCCGAACCGACAGAGGAGCTCCTGTTCTTACAGGAGCCGGTTTACCCTGAATGATCTGCCTCTGCCTACCTCCAAACTTCGATTATCCAGACAAGAACAGCGGACACTGTTCCAAATAAGTTTGGGGGTATGAACAAACCATTTTGTATATATTTGTGTATATTCTTTTTCTTTTCTTTAAAAACAAAAACAAATAAAAATTTGTATATCACTAACCGACAATTTTGAACCTTCCAACTACTCTCTTCATGCAACAACAGTGAGGACACAGTCCAGTTTAAGTTTGGGGGTACACTCGGTACGCATTTCTTACCTTCGCATTCATATGTATATTTTGCATCTGCATATTCAAATCCATAAAAATTTGAAAATTTTCTAAAAATATAAAAACTTTTTTGTCAAGTTAGCTTGTGAAAGAACTCTGATTCAACATTCGACGGTTTTTGTTTGAAAAAATAGGAATATCTAAATCTTATGTTTGGATTTTGAAAACCTGAAAAATAACTCTCCTTTGAAGTTAACTATAGCTGATATACGTCTTTACATCACACTACACGTGTCGTGAATTTTAGGAATTAGATGACAAGCCTTTCATGTTAAACTTTTAAACAGATAAATGATTTTCTGAGAATCAAATAGGTTTGTTCTGAAATAAGTAATGTCAAGAATAGTTTATGAAGTAAAGCGAATATGAAGGAATGTTATTGATGCCGTAATTGGGGATAAGTCTGAAAAATAACCCATCTGAAACTTGATTGGAATGATTACACACCGAACCCACTAAACACGTCTTTTATCCAAAAAAATATTTGAACTGCCGGTTATATCTCCGTTCGTATCAAATCATCTGATTTTTACGCCAAACTGTCTTTTGTTTTTGGACCTAGGTAACTTGAGTAATTAAGTCCGCTGGGGTGTTTCTACACCTAATGCCCTAAAACCAACTGGTTTGGGTGCATTGGCTCAAAGCTCGCTAAGAAGCCTAGAAAGTCCAGTTTTAAAACAAAGTCAAGAAAGTGTTCTCTCCGAGTTAAAATTCCTAACGGTTCTTTGTGTGAGAATAATCTTGATAAAAGACAGGCTTTTAAAATTTTTTTTAACGGAGATATGAAAGTTTTATTCTATGATAAAGACTATTGCACGTTCACAGAGGTGTGTATGAAATAAAAACAAGTTAAAGGTGGAGTGAAAAATACGACTTAGTTTCCTGTTAAGGAAGATAGAAATTCTGAAGTTGAAACCTTACTGGAAAACGAAACTTGAAAAATGCTTAACTCTTTATGAAACTTATGTGATCCTTTTAAAATTGTTATCTGGGCTTTATTGTGCGACATGATGACTTTAATCGATCCTTCTGGAACTTAACGACACTATTTGCACTGCACGTAAAGACATATAAAATCTGTAGTTAAATAAGAAGCGAGGTGTGAAAAATAAAGGTTCGATGGTCTAGACTTAGGATTATAGAATTGTTATTTTCTAAAAACAAAACTTTAGGGTTTGAAGCTTAGTTATTTTACAAAACCAACTTGACCGGATTTTGTGGGTAGTATCCGCTGAAAACCCTCAGGAGACAACACTCCTACTAGGGACACCTAGAGGTTTAACGGCTTATTGCACATGCTCAGTGCAATCGCGTTCCCTGCGAAAGTGAGGTTAGGAAATTTTTTGTGAATAAATGGGCTTTGCTCGGGACGAGCAAATGATAAGTTTGGGGGTATTTGTTCATATCAGATTTTTGCATTTTCATACCGCCCAATTTTTATCACATTGCATATCGGTAGATACTCTTGAGCCGTGTTTGCTAGTCAATTGCAGGATACAGGTTCCCGGTTCTCAAACGGAGAAATTCATGGAAAACACGACAAAATCCGGTTCCTGCCAACCACAGATAAAACACGGTCTCCGCTCTTCATCCGTATGTTGCCAGATACCAGTTTTGGAAGACAAAATGTCAACTCAATGTCATTCTCATGCACAAGGCTCAATGGTAGCACAAAATCCAAGAGATCTACGCGGAGCTCGAGGCAATCATCCACAAAAAAGTCCACCTTTCCTCAATAGAAATTCTGGAAGAAATGGGAAAGATTTTTCAGAAAATATATACACCAGACAAGAGGGGACAGGAGAACAGGAAAGTACACAGAAGCCCACACCCTAAGTCGACTATAGGGGCACGGATCCGTGGCCATAGGGGGGCATAGGCGGCGGATCCGCGGCCGTACAGGCAGGTCAGAGCACGAGCTTCCAGGGGCAGTTTGGTCATTTCGTCAGGGTTCTGGTGGTTGCCCTAGGGTTTCATTTCTTGGCCTATAAATAGCCCAGAATTTTGTGAAGAAAGGGGGAATTCTTGTATTTTTCATTTTGCCTAGTTTTAGTGTTTCTCATCTTCCTCTTCTCACCTCTTCTCCATTAAACTTGTAGTGAGCTTTTGAGTGAAGAGTGATGAATAAAGAAGACCATTTTTATTATCATGCTTGTCTCCTTATCTTTCTTTACTTGTTGTAATTTTAATTGTTAAGTAGTTGTTGTTATTTGCTTGATTGTTTCTTTCTTCTCTCTTTTTCTTTATTATTCATACGACAATGATACTTACGCTCGATCCTCGCCAAGGTGAGGTCGCAAATAGTTAGTCGTATTCTTCTAATCTCCTTCTTTCTATCTTCCTCTTTGTTTTGTTTTGTTTTTCCTTATCATGAAGTGTGAGTAGTTTTATACTTGTTAGGGTAGGATAAGGGAAGTTTGAGAGAAGGAAATCTCTCTCACTCTTTCCTTGCCCAACAACTTAAATCGACTCCCGTTAATTGAACCACAATCCGCTCCTTACGGCACCCTATCCTACATGATAGCGGTGATTCCGTAGTGAGACCGGTTGTGGTTGAATTAACCGGAGGTTATGGATAAGAGCCAAGAACGGACGGACAAGCACCAAAAGGAAGGACTATACGTTGGAAAGCCTAGCTTATACTCGCAAGTTCCTTCCTAGTCGTGCTAATCCCCGTTGTTGCCGATTACCATAACACCGATATTAAGCGGGGCAACGAAAGATGTGGAGACTCCTAACTCAAACTAACCTAATCCTAACTCTAACAAGCTCGCTTTAAATATCAACTTAACACTTAGATAACCACAACAAAATCTGAACAACCGGACTTAACTCGTTAAAACACTTTGAAAAAGACTCCCATCTCCCTGCGGACGACCCGTACTCTACCGGCTAGCTACAAGCGAAACCGTCTTGATTGCGGTATTTAAACTAGAACTTGAACACGCACGTATCCTCTCAATCACACTCCGACACGACTTGTACCGCTATTAGGGGACTGACGTTCATCGCCCCCTAGGCCCGCCATGCGATGTATCAGACGAAATGACCGGACTGTACGAAGATTGTCACATACAGGCTCAGTAGGAGTTCGGATGGGTTTACCTCATCGGCCTTCTTATCGACATCTACCTGGGGACCGTTACGTACAGCTAGTGCCGCTTGCGGTCTGTAGTTAAACCCACTGCCAGCGTAGTGTCGAGTCTTTAGAGTCCCATACAGAGAGTTTCCCTGCATTGAGTGAAACGTGTAGAGGCCGTATGGTTTTACGGCAGGGCTACGATCACTTACGTGCACTTGTGTGCGTATGTTGTTCGGGCAGGCAATACTAGTAGGCTTTGGTTTAAGCCAGATACTAGTATTGCACAGATTTATTTGATTTGTCTTCTGTGCATTCGCATTCTATGGAATGCGGATGCGGGTGTGTATGCACAGTTTTGAGGAACAATGAAGGAGGAGGTGCCCCATTAGGGTTCTGGCAGTTGGTTCGGCCAAAACCGTACTGTGGCACACTCATTAGGGTTTTGACAGTTCGTTTGGTCAAAACCGTTATGAGCCGGAGACATTGTTTACTAATCCTTTTAGTGATAGATTTGTGATGGCTAATTGCATTGACTATTCGACCACTTAGACCTCTCTTGACTTTGTTGACCCGTTGACCGTGTTGACCAATGACCTTCAAGAGAGATCTACACTCTTCTTTCATTTTCTTTTTAATTCTTGTGTTATGTTAATGGTCAATTCAATGTGCCATCAACTTTATCATGTTAGGATTACTAATGATGATTTTTGTGTATTATTGCAACCATGGTTCATTTCATTTGGCTTAAACTTTTCATTATTCTCTTCTCATTCTCTCTCTTGAAGTGAGAAGAAAAAGAAAAGCTCCATGGTTGCTAAGTTTCTCCTTCTTCTTCCTCCTCTTGATCTCATCTTTTGATCTCATGTGTTGAGAGAAAAAGATCCCACAAAGACAAACACATCCATACATCTCCTCTACATATCCTAGGGCTTCTTGACTAGCAATCTCTTTTCCCTAGTTGCCTCGGCTCGAGGTGGAGCTCAGTGTACATCTCTCGGGTGGATCGTCTTCGACTCAAGAAGGCCGCAGAGGTGCCCAATGTCCGGATCGACGCTTGGAGCTTGGATGGACGAGCGGGACAGCGGAATGAAGACCCGAAGGACCGGTTCCGTGAGGTATACTTTCTACAGCATAGTAGTTAAAACCTCTATTAGTTTACTAGTTTCTAGTTTAGCCAAGATCCTTGCTTTTGAGTCCATATTGCCTTGAGCCAAAATTATTGTTTTTCGCTTTTTCCGCCTCCCCATAAGAATCAGGGTGAGCAACGTGGACTTACAGAAATGAGGGATTTTTATGGAGATGAAGGCTTGAAAATGAAGAGAAGAAGAAGAAATGAGGGGGAGGGGCTACTGGAGCTGCTGCTGCTGGCTTGAGGGGTGAGAGAGAGAGTGAGAGAGAGAGTGAGAGTGTCAAAAGTCAAGCCCCCATGATCATTTAATGCCCCATGCCAATCATTTTCTTTTCTTTTTCTTATTTTCTTTATTTTTTTGGTTTGTTTAAAAAGGGAAGGATTTTAGAACCATGAGGAAAAATTAGAAGAGAAAGATATGCTACAATATTAACCTAGGGTGATTATAGGATTGCGCATGCTAAACTAAAAAATTTGCTTAGAAAATAATAGTTAAGAAAATTAGATAATTATATGAACAATAAATTAAAAGTTAATTAATAAAACAAAATTATATATATAATTACATATTTCACAATTAAAAAAAAGATTTATTCTAATCTATGTGGAAAATAGCTATTAACGAGGTTTTATGAAAAATACGCATTATTGCTAATTAACGCGAAAATAACCTAAACGAATTTTCAAGGCGTTACAGTATCGTTGTTGGACAATGCTGGATATAATTTTGTATTACAATCTAATGTTATGAACATTAACCTTATTCAAGAGTTGATTGGGTCTGGTACATTAAATAACGGTATATACGTCATAAACCAGCACACAGTTTTCAATATACAACACACAAACAAAAGAAATGTTTCAGACATAAATGAAACTTTCATTTGGCATTGTAGACTTGGTCATATTAACGAAACAAGACTAACCAAGCTACATAAAGATGGTTATTTAAACCCGTTTGAATACAAATCTTATGCGACTTGCCAGTCTTGTATCAAAGGTAAAATGAACAAAACTCCGTTTACTGGACATGGAGAGAGAGCTACTGAACTCTTAGGCCTCATACATAGTGATGTATGTGGACCAATGTCTACACATGTGAGAGGTGGTTTTTCGTACTTCATAAGTTTCACTGATGATTTCTCGAGATTCGGGCACGTGTTCTTGTTCAAACATAAGTCCGAAGCCTTCGAAAAATTCAAGGAGTATAAATCTGAAGTAGAAAAGCAAACAGGCTTGAGTATCAAGAAACTTCGATCAGATTAAGGAGGTGAGTACCTAAGCTCAGAGTTTCTAGATTTCCTAAAAGAGAATGGGATTCTCTCTCAGCTCACTCCTCCATACACACCACAACACAACGGTGTGTCAGAACGCAGAAATCGTACCATATTAGATATGGTACGATCTATGATGAGTGATGCTGAGTTACCAATATCATTCTAGGGACATGCATTGGAGACCGCGATTTATCTACTGAATAGGGTTCCATCCAAAACCGTGTCTACCACTCCATATGAGATTGGTATGGGAAGATGCCATCTCTTAAAAGAGTTAGGATATGGGGTTGTTCGGTTTTTATGAAAAAGCAGAATTCGGACAAACTCGAGACACGATCGGTTTTATGTAAATTTGTGGGATATCCAAAACACTCGTATTGATATCTTTTCTACCACAAGGAGGAACAAAGGGTGTTTGTTTCTCAGTATGCCACATTTTTAGAAAATGAATTTTTTACAAATGATACTATTGGCAATGCAGAAGAACAGGAAGAAATTCCAGATACACAAACAATTACCGATGATTTGGTTGAAACTGAGGTTTCAGTAGAACCTGACGAACCTCAAGGACTCTGTAGATCTATTAGGACTTCTCACTCACCTGATAGATACTACGGTTTTCTAATTGATGGTGATAGAGAAGATTGCATCATGGATGATGATGATCCTACTAGTTTTCAGCAAGATATCACGAGTGGCGACTCAGTGAAGTGGCAGGATGCCATAAGATCTGAAATGGAGTCCATGCACACCAACAAAGTATGGACTTTAGAGGTTGCACCTTCTGGAGTAAAACCCATATGGTGAAAATGGATCTTTAATAGAAAGATCGGTGTGGATGGTCAGGTAGAAACTTATAAGGCTAGACTGGTCGCAAAAGGATTTCGTCAAAGATCAAGCTTGGACTATGATGAAACCTTTTCACCAGTCGCGATGCTCAAATCCATTCGGATCCTGCTTTCTATAGCTGCTCACTATGACTATGAGATCTAGCAGATGGATGTTAAAACGGCATTTCTAAATGGTGATTTAGAAAAATGCGTTTTTATGGATCAGCCAGAAGGCTTCAATGATAGTGGGAGCAGCGGAAAAGCATGCAAGTTGCTTAAATCCATATATGGATTAAAGCAGGCATCACGGAGTTGGAACATCTGCATTGATGATACAATCAAAGAGTTTGTTTTTATCAAAAATGTAGATGAACCACGTATTTATAAAAGGATTGTAGAGAGTACTGTTACATTTCTCGTATTGTACGTGGACGCCATTCTCTTGATAGGAAATGATGATCATATGCTACAATCAGTTAAATTAATTTTATCGCAGGGTTTGTATTTACCCTAAAACGGGGGGCGGTATGTTGGAAGAGTTCTAAGCAAGATACCGTCGCAGACTCCACGATGGAACCCGAGTATATTACTGCTAATGATGCCGCAAAAGAGGCAGTCTGGATGAAGAAGTTCATTTTTGAACTTCATGTGGTTCCATCCATTGATAATCCAATACCTCTGTATTGTGAAAATAATGGATCCATGGCTTTGGAAAAGGAACCGAGGTCCCATCAGATATCCAGACATATCTTGAGGCGGTATCACCTCATCCTAGAGATAGTGGATCGCCAGGACATCGAGGTACGGAGATTAGACACGAAAGACAACTAGGCAGATCCATTCATTAAGACCATCCCTCAGGTCCGGTTTGAGAGACTGTTCGAGAAATTGGGCATGCGGTACGCCGGAAAATGGTTCTAGTGTAGATAGTGGGTACTTATTGCACCAACTACAGGCCTTAGTGCAAGTGGGAGGTTGTTAGATATGTATGCCCTAGAGGCCTGTATTGTATAGGATGCTAGGCATGTATATGTACAGAAACAATCTTTTCTCGAAATGATAGTATGTTATCTGGTTTATCTTCATCTTAACGTGTGATGTGTTATATTTCATATCTTTATATACATGTTGATGAAGCCCTAAGGATTATACTTGACTGTCGAGATTATGATGTAGCTCATACTAGTGGGGCCTGGGCAGTCTATAAGCATATCCTTTAATTGTTCCTAGTCGAGAGTATATCGAGACAGGGCATCGATATTACAAGAGTAGACTAGTGTGTACGTTTCTTGACCGTGGGGGCGATGGTTGATCCCATAACTATTGGTGTCTGAAATCAAAGATTGTAAACAGGTGCTCATTGGAGAATAGGTACACCGAACAGGACTCGCCGAGAACTCCTAGCTGGTATAAATATCTATTGTCAGTGTAGAGTTTTGAAAATCGTTTCGGTGAAATTTCGGAAAATCGGTAAAATAAGTGTTTTTTCTGTAAAAAGTCAAAATACATATATCTTTATTATAAAGTTAAATATACATATTCTAACTAGGTAATTGCTAGTATTTGGTGTTTATTGAGCCACTGGTGAAATTTCAAATTTTCTGAAATTTTTTCCAAAATTAATTATTTTAATATTATTTTAAGCCGCCACTAATACATTTAATTAGGGAAAATTACAAATTGGAATGAGTTGAAACAAATTTTGTGCATCATAAAACATAAAAAAAAATTTTAACATGTTGTTTTTGTAATGAAATTAAGCTATTAAACGGTTTTGAAAATATCGAAGAAAAATGGCTTAAATAGTGAAATTGGTGTTAATGGAAATTGGGGTATAATATTTGTCTTTTTGTTTTCCCCGCTTGCACTCACACACACCCCATTTCCCTTGTAGCCGAGCCCCCATTTTGGCAGCCCAAAATTTTCCCTAACTCTTTCTTTCCCACTTCAAAGTTGAATGGAAAAGAAAATAAAAGAAAAGAATAATAAGAGTTGAATAAACAATGAGGAGTGGGCTTTGTTGACTTGGGAATTAGCATTCATTCACCACCTCACTTTCTCTCTCTCCAATTCCTACTCCTGCTGGCAGAGCCCCCACCCCTTGCTGCCCCAAATTTCCCCACCTCCTTTTCACTCCAAAATCCTTCAATTTTTGCCAAAAATCAACACAAACCCTATCAAAAATCAAAATCTAACTCCTACCCATTATTTCTTTGCCCAAGCTAGCATAGATCTTGGAGGAAATTTGGCATTTGGGAGGCTATGATCTTCATGTTGATCTCTTGATCATGAGATATAAAGATTCATCCATATTTGTTAGTTGTTAGTTGAATGTTTAATCAAACTTGATTAGGTGTTTTAAAAAAATATAAATAAAGGGGTTTTGAATTCAAGTTTGGAAATTCAAGTGGATGGTTTTGGATTATAGTTAGGGTTTTGTTGTATGATTATGGTTGCAAGTGGAATTCTTCATTTTGTGGAATGTGAAACATAATCAAATTGTTAGTATGCAAATTGTTAAGTTGGAATTGTAATATTTAAGCTATTTTGCTTACTAGATTTTTATTATTGCATTAGATGAAATTAAAAATCTAGTGAGGGTTGTGGTTTAAATTAGGGTTTTTATTATATAATCAAGGTTGAAATGTATAGTTTGACATCTTAAAATATTTAAAACCTAGCTTGGGTGTTAAATTGCAAATTGTTATATGTAAATTGTCCTAATTATGTTTGTTTTGCAAATTAGATTTTTCGTAATTAATATAAAGAGTGAGATTAAAATCTAGTTATTGGTTTATGTGACTTGGTTATGATATTGAGTGGATATTGCGGCCGCTAGATTTGTTTAAACGTCGAGTTTTGTACTAAAACGGGTAATTTTGCTTGCTAGATTTTCGAAAAAATAGCTTTTAAAGTGAGTTGAGGTTTTTGTGAATTTTAACCTATTTTATATTATAATTAGTGCTTGTGATTGTGCAAATGAGTGTGTTTGGGTTTTTCTCGTTGGTTTGGCGTTTGTACGCCGACGTCGATGGTTTTTGAGTTGATTTGTGAAAGCGACCATAGGTTTTGACCTATGTGGGATTTGTGTGCCGTTTTGGTCATGAGTCGGATTTTAATGCGATAGGGTGCGTTATGATATGTAGGTACCCCACATGGACTTCGAGACGACAAGCAAGCGTGTGGCGACGTCTGTTAGTGTATATGCCCTAGAGGCCATTACTGTATCATACTAGTTTGTATATTACTTGATGGAAGTTTGGGATATTCACAGTTGAATATACAATCTTGCTCGAAATGGTAGTATGCTACTTGGTTTGTCTCTGCTTTAATATGTGCATGTGTTTCTTTTAGCATATCGCACATATACATATTAGTAGAGCCCTTAGGATCTTTGCTTGATTACCAGCGTTGTGATGGCGCTCGCACTCGTGGGAGCTGGGTGATCTATAAGCACATCCTTATACAGGTCCCTAGTCGTTGGACTATCGAGACAGGGCATCGATACTCCGGAGTAGACTAGCGTATGCGCTTCTCATCCCAGTGTGGGAGACGGTCTGTCCCACAGCAGTCAGTACGTCGTACTTGAGATAGTATACGGGTGCTCGTTAGGTTACGAGTACACTGGACAGGACTCGTCGGGGACTGTTGGTTGGTATTATACCTATCGTCAGTTATCAGTTCGCAGGTGACATGAGTACAGCTTAGTCTGCTGACTTGACACTGTCACTTCGCCTCGAGTGTGTTCCCACTGTACTTTGATTCCTACCCTACCACGGCTCAAAGGAGTCGTGCAAACAGGTAGTTTTTGGGTGCAGTCCCGAAGCACTTGGAGGCAGTGACGGTTAGACAGGATTCGTCTCTCCCGGTATTGGGGGTTGACATCGCGCTGTGTCCAGGAGAGCCATTACACGAGTAGTCCCTGGCCAGGGCAAGCGAGATATACTGGTAGGTTTCCAGTGTTATCTCAGGGTGTTCTGGGCTTCACTCCGACACGACTTGTACCGCTATTAGGGGACTGACGTTGACCGCCCCCTAGGCCCACCATGCGATGTATCAGACGAACAGACCGGACTGTACGGAGACTGTCACATACAGGCTCAGTAGGAGTTCAGATGGGGTTCACCTCGTTAGTCTTCTTATCGACATCTACCTGGGGACCGTTACGTACAGCTAGTGCCGCTTGCGGTCTGTGGTTAAACCCACTGCCAGCGTAGTGTCGAGTCTTTAGAGTCCCACACAGAGAGCTATTCGCCTTTAGGCAAAATGAGTAGAGGTCGCATGGTTTTGCGACAGGGTTCGTTCGCATCCGCGCACTTGTGCACGTTTGCTGTCCGGACAGTTTATACTAGCGGGCTTTGGTTTAAGCCGTATCCTAGTATATGATTTGAGATTGGTTTTTCTCATTGTATTCATGTTCCTCGGATCACGAATGTGGGTGCGTATGCACAGTTGTTTGAGACAGAGGGAGAGGACCTTGATTAGGGTTAATGGCTATTGTCATTTTATTAACCCTAATGCTTATATGTGTATTACAGTTAATTGATAATTAGTTTAATAATTGTGCATGGTTATGGATATTGACCATTTGACCTCCTTGACTTGTTGACCTAGGTTGACACTTTGACCATCATCATTTCTTTTGGAAGATGCTTTTTGATCCTTGCAAATTGAAATAATAATGGTCATGTCATGATTAACCATGACAATTATCTAGCTAATTATTTAATTAAAATAATATACATATTAGTGAGAATGGTTCATTTTATTTTCTCATTCTATCATTTCATTTCTCTCTCTTGTTCTTCCTCTCCCTCAAGCTCTCCCCTCTCATGTGTTGAGAAACACTTGAGCTTGAGAAAAACCCTCTCTTGATCATCTCTACTCTCATCTAGGGTTGAAGAACTAGCACTTCTTGAACCCTAGTTACTTCTAGCTTGGAGTTGAAGCCAAAGGTTGAGGCTTTCGGGTGGATCTTTCTTCGACGTGAGAAGACGAGCAAGGTGACCTCCTTCCACCACTCCAAGGAGCAAGGAGAGAAGGACTTAGAGCCCAAGGTATAACCTTTCTAGCACTTAGCTAGTTACTAGTTAGCTTTAGCAAGTTTTTGTTTAGCAAAGATCCTTACAAGTATAGTCCATGTTGCCTTAGTCGATAAAAATCCGATTTTTATTCCGTTTTCCGCCTCCCCGTAAGCACCGGGCTGGGCAACGTGGACTTACAACGTCGGCACCGGCGAGCGAGGACCAGGTGAGTAGATTTATATCTACGGTGAGAAGTCGGGTGGATGGCGTATAACACCCCCGCAGTTCGTGTTGATGTATACGAATACGTATACACACCTAGTGATTATATATATTGTTTGATGTTATCGATGACATAGATGGATTTAGGGTGTGATCGGATTAGTTTAGTGTTGCTAGACCCTAGAGTAGAGGTTGCACCACATTTACACACACACCATACTTGCATACATTCTTCTTTCATAGGTGCTTATATGGGGTTATATTATTATGTGTTCCTATGGGTATGGGACCGTGTGTTCGCGTACTGGATTTGAGGATAGTATTTGGGATTTCAGATGAGTCGATAAGATTTGATTGAGACCGCGAGAACAGTGATATGGCAGGATTCGTACTTGAGGTACGTCCTGATATTATAGCGGATCTGGGGACGACGTTACATGTGAATAGTTTTATACATTGATTGGTTGACATGTGATCGTGATATGAGATAAGATATATTAAGATATTTATAATAGGTCGCATTAGGCGATGTATACCTCTTTATGACGATCTATGATGATGATATAGGTTTGTATGAGGCTGTAGATCAGCAGTCAGATCATGATTGTATTGATGATTGATCCGCACTCTTGACTTAGGATGTTTGATTATAGATATGGTATCGGATATGATATTATTGAGGCGGGATCACCGACTATATATATATACAGGTTTGCATATGTATCGACTCAGATGTTAGGCGGTTTCCTTACCTGTAGTTCAGCTTGTTAGTTCAGCCGTATAGTTTTGTGTAGTTGTTAGACTAGATTAGACTCTTACCTATTTCAAAACTAACAGATCGTGGGTATTTTAAAAGACTGGTCAAGGGATTCTACGGATATTTCAAAAGGCGTAACTTTTCTTAAAAACACCGTAGCCCTTATTTCCAAAACCCCAGGATTTGTGTTATTTCAAATGGCACCATAGTATGACGTATATATATATATTAAATGCAGATTAGTTCCCGTTGTGTCTAGTATTTAGCTCCCGCTCATTATTGCTGTTCGCCCCGTATCGCATACTTACATTGCTATTTCATATTGCATTGTTGATATTATGATGTTAGGACACCAGCACCATTACCGATGATGCGTATGTACCACGTACACTTACTTGCCGGCTCACACACATCTTCATCGGTAATTACCATATCACGTACACCTTAGAAAATATTATTGCTTGACTTAGCTTGTTAGTTACTAGTTGAAATGATATTAGTGTACCTGCCTTATATGCCAGTTTAGACATTGTAGTTATTACTTGTCACTTCATGCATACTGTTATTCATTGTTATGCCTATATTCATGGTTTTACGTGCTATTGATGATTTGGATTCAGATTTCATGAGATTTCTTGGATTTGGAGGAAAACCGCAAAAACATAAATAAACTTCTTCTCTCTCTTTTAAATAAAAAGTGTGGTTTTCCCATGATGTATGAGTCGTCCACTATGAGTTTGCTGATGGATTTCGAGACCCGAGTTCGAGGAGTGGAGGAACCGTTTCGGGTACATGGTGGACCCGGTGCGGTACCCCGGGGCAAGAGGATCGCAGATGATGGCGTTGAGCCTGGCGGGGGAGCACTATCGACCGGTGATTTTACCCGACGCGTTGGATATCCGGAGGATACCGTCATAGTCTTGAGATGGATGGTAGGGGCCGGTCTGGACTCACGACGCCCTAGATATTGAGATTGAGACATTGAGATTTCGAGATATTGAGGTACTGAGATTTGATGATACAGGCCAGTCCGGATAGCCGGAGCCTTAGATTTTGTGACATTGAGATTTATGTTTTGTGTCGATGCTAGACACTGTTTATGCTGATTTCATTTATGATACCTCTTTTAAAAAGATACAGAAATCTCACTAATTTATGAAAGCAGTTTTCTCCAGTACATGCATTCTGTATCATGCATTAATACATCATCCATATGATACATTGCTACCTGAGGCACTGACACGAGCACTTGGTATTAACGTTGTTTAGAGGTATACCCTAGCCATTGTTATAGGCTACTAGTTATATACTTGAGGATATATTATGATTGTATGACTTAGGAATGCCTTGTTCATGCGATTTCTGTTCGTAGATGTTTCTATTCACGAGTTGGAAACTCACCCCCGTTGTGCCACAGTTTCTTGCAGGTTTTGCCGTACAGGTTTCATTACGGCTTTGCTGGCACTACTTCCATTTCCGGGTGGTTTGCTAGTAGGTGGGTTTATTGTATCGTACCCATCAGTATACTTGGTATATATTATTATTCAGTTGTATCTAGAATTTCCATCAACCAAACATGTACTTAATTTTTAGATAGAGACCGGTGATGTTATTCTTTCGACCTTAGAGTCGCGCGTTATATTTCTGTGAATTTCTTGTTGTTTTGAGTTTCCTTTGAGTTTTGATCCTCGCCCTTGGCGTTGTATATTATATTGCTCGTGTGGTTGTGACCGTCGATTGACGAAGAGCTAGCTCCCGCTTGGGGATGCCTTTTATTGATTTCGTATACTATTCATGTTGTATCCCGTTTGGGGGCCAGTATTTACAAAGGAGTCTCTGCCGAAATTTTCAGGAAATATTTGATGTTTTTAAAAACGCATGACTCGGCTTATGCTATTAAAACTATTTGATTTAAATTGGTTTTCCTTCACTCAACTACTTTTCTTTTTTGGTTCTCTGGGTTTTCGGCTTACTTAGATTACGTACGCCTCGAGACGTTTCGTAGTTTAAGTGCCGGTCATGTTCCGTACTTTCGGGACGTGACAAAGTTGGTATCAGAGCATTAGGTTTTACCTTCAGAGCGTAGGATGACCCTTGGTTGATGGAATTGGTGACTAAAGTAGAGTGACGTACCTTGGGTATGTTCCGCCGCATACTTACGATACGCTACTCCACTTAAGAAGCCTTAGGATGTACATTTCTTTGTTCAGTATTATATTCATTCCTGATCTAGCCTCATCGGTACCAGTTATGGTTTTGCTGCCACGATTACGGGCAGGGAGAGCTACGGCTAGAGTTGCGGTCAGCACAACCTCGTCAGGAACGAGGACTGACCAGGGCGTAATTCCGGCGACACACGATTATGGAGATGTGTCTTTTTACTGTGTTTTCGCGCCATGAGCGTTTGACAGATCGCTTTTACGAGATTTCTCGGATATGCCGATCAGTACCAGAGGATTAAGCCAATGATAGAGGCCAAGAAGATTTTGATGACCGTTGGTGTATTGCTTATTCATGATGTTTGAGGCATTGTTCAGCGTGCAGACGAGTGAGCCAGTTATTGCTGCGAACGATGAGATATCGCCCCAGATATTGGAGCTATTGCTGTGCGAGTTGTACTAAGAGATGATAGAAGGTCGCTAGTCACCCGAGGATGAATGACTAGGACATGTGGTTCGTCCGCCTATCCCGATGCGAGGTCATCAGATAGATTGATTCCAGCTAGAGACGACTTCACGCTGAGATGTTGAGAGTCGACAGAGACGATCGAATGTCAGAAATCTATTATTCCAAGTTTAAAGTATTCGGAAAGACATGCAGGCAATTCTATGGACCCTCTAGAAGAATGAAGCCCTAACTCGACTTAATAACCGTTTGAAAGCCTTTGAACCTTAGGGTTTGCGGCAGTTCCGCGACGCCATTAGTGAGGCTTGGGTTTGCCCTTCTACGGCTGGACTATCGATCTGTGGTACGTACTCGATACTGTTAAAATGTACCCAAGATGTTGAGCTCTTGGGGGATTATGAGGTTTTGACGAATCGATCGGATGGTTTGACTTCATTCGGATGCTAGGAGGTGAGATGCATTTCTTGGGAGACTTCAGATACGACGATAGCCGTTGGAGCTCAGTCTATGCAGCCACGACGAGACGAGTCCGAAGCAGTCGCCATTAGAGAAAAATGGAGTAAGAGATTCGTACGAGGTCTTGATGGGATGACGTTCCACCCCGCCGACATCATGTTAGTTATATGTATGCCCTAGAGGCCATTACTGTACATACGATGTATATTGTAGTGGATGCTTGGACATATAGAGGGAGGACTTTCTTGCTCGACATGATAGTATGCTATATGGTTACACTTTACCTTAACGTGTATACTGATTGTCTCTCTGTTACATGTTGGTAAAGCCCTTAGGATGTGTACTTGACTACCTAGACTATGATGCGGATCATACTAGTGGGGACATGGTAGTCCATAAGTACATCCTTCAAAGTCCCTAGTCGTGGGTGTATCGAGACAGGGCATCGATGCACCATAGTAAACTAGCGTATACGCATCTTGACCCATATGATGGGCGATGGATGATCCTATATCCATCGGTGTTTGACATCAAGGATGGTGTACGGGTGCCCAGTGGAGACTGGGTACACCGGACGGACTCGCCGAGAACTCCTTGATGGTATTATACCTCACGTCAGATGGCAGTTCTCCGGTGACACTGGTACAGAGTAGTCTGTTGACCCGAGATCGTCATAGAGTCTTGTGTGATTCCCACTGTGCTTTGATTTCCACCTTACCACGTCCAAGAGGGCGTGCAAAACGGTGGTTTTTGGGTACAGCCCCGAATCACATGGAGGCAATGAGTGATAGGAGGGGATTCGTCTCTCCCGGTATAGGGAGTTGATGTTGTGCTGTGTTCGATTGGCTATAACCGGAAATTGAAGGGTTAGCCTAGCACCTCGTCAAGGGTTCGGTAGCATCACATATGCCATAATCAAAATTTTAGAGGTGCTAAGTTAACTCGACAAGAATCGAAACTAGAAGTTTTAGGGATTTATACAAATAAGCATCACATGCAAATGTAAAACTATCACTAAGAGTAGAGATTACAACCTTTGTAGATCTCCCTCGGTGACTCCTTGGCACTATGAGAGTTTGAAACAGATCGATGGAAGCCTTCCTTGTCCACGATGATCCACCCGAAGTCCCTTTGCCCAAAGCTCCTTGCCTTACTTGTTTCGCAAACGAAGTATAGCAAACACCGTATACAAATCGGCTAGATGTGTATAGTATGATGATGTGGTTTGTATTCAACAATTGAAACCCTTTCTTTTATCAACTTCACTCTAGAAAAACATCAAGAGAGGAAGAAGAAGATTATGGTGGCTAAGCTTGAGCTTTCTATCATATCACATATGATAACTTGTTTTCACACCCTTGTTCATAATTTTTCCCTTTGTTGTATATATCTAGTTTCATATCACATATGAAGCTATTTATAGTGATGAGACGGAATAATCATCATTATTCCATTACCACTATAATTATGAGTGGAAATTCTTTTCATAAAGAATTAAGCATGGGTGGAAATTCTTTTCATTAAGTTAAATAAAGCTTACCCACTAAAGAATAAAGGAGCATGAGTGGGTTTTCTTTACATTAATTTAAAATGATAAATACAAATTAAAAGCTTCAATATAAGTCTTGCATTGCCACCATTCTTGTATCATCAACCATGATACTATGTATGCATGTATGTGTCCATGCACATCATCATGTGCATACATGCATGCATACAAAAGGATTTAATTAAAGATTTAATCTAAATGTAATTTGTTAAATCAACACTTGATTTAGCAAACCGGTCATATCACATACGATCCGAAAAATAGAAAATGCCCGATTAATATACGTTATCACATAACCGTATTTAATCGGGTCCCGCGCATATCTCATATGCACACCACATCTTTTTGCCTGAGCCAGGAAACTTCATTGTGGGACTCTAAGACTCGTCAATACGCCGGCAGTAGATGATTCAAACACCTACAAGCCGCAAGAGGTCAGCTAAACATAACGGCCACCCGGGTATTGAAACGATCAGAAGAAAACCAGCGAAGCTGTAAAAACTCCCGTCGAGCCAACTGGCAACACTTACCGTACAGTCCGGTCTCTTCGTCAGATATGCTGCATATCGAGTCCAGGGATGGAATCGTCGACCCCAGTAACTCAATAAGTCATGCTGGTGTATGGCTCATAACAGATCGAGAAATTACTGATAACTCTTATCAGTAAATCTCAGCAGCCCTGGCCAGGGACTTCATGTTATAGCCAATCGAGCATAGCACAACATCAATCCCAAATACCGGGAGAGATGAAACCCCTCCTATCGCTCATTGCCTCCATGCGCCTCGAGACTGTACCCAAAGACCACCTGTTTGCACGACTCAGTAGAGCCGTGGTAGGGTGGAGATCAAAGTATAGTGGGAGGACACACAAGACTCTATGACGATCTCGGGTCTACAGACTAACCTGTACCAGTGTTCCTTGAGAACCGCTATCCGACGATAGATATAATACCATATAGGAGTTCTCGGCGAGTCCGTTCAGTGTACCCAGTCTCCATTGAGCACCCGCATACAATCTTTGGTGTCTCCTCACCAGATGGATATGGGATCATCCATCGCCCATCATATGGGACAAGAATGGTATACGCTAGTCTACTCTGGAATATCGATGCCCTGTCTCGATACACCCTCGACTAGGAACAGTTCAAGGATATGCTTATAGACTATACGTGCCCCACTAGTATGATCTGCATCATAATCACAGTAGTCAAGCAAATATCCTTTGGGCTTTATCAACATGTGTAAATGATTAAATCTACATGTCCAGATAAAGTAAACCAGATAGCGTACTATCATGTTGAGCAAGAAAGTCATCTATCTCCATAGATTACATGTCCAAGTTTCCACTATCCATATAATGGCCTTTAGGGCATACATATTACTAACAATCTCCCACTTGCACTAAGGCCAATTATTGGCGTATCTCATACCCAACATTTCAAACAGTCGCTCATGCTGCGGCTGTGGAAGTGCCTTGGTGAATGGATCCGCTGTGTTATCCTTTGTATCTACTCTCCGAATCTCGATCTCCTGGCGATCTACTATCTCCCAGATCAGATGATATCGCCTTAGGATGTGTCTAGATTTCTGATGGGACCTTGGTTCTTCGGCTAATGCTATAGCTCCATTATTATCACAATACAATGGTATTGGATCAAGAATGGTTGGAACTACTCCTTGTTCCGCAATGAACTTCTTCATCCAGACGGCTTCCATAGCAGCATCACTTGCAGCAATATACTCAGCTTCCATCGTGGAGTCTGCAACGGTGTCCTGTTTGGAACTCTTCCAACTAATCGCTCCTCCATTTAGGGTCAATACAAACCCTGAGATAGATTTGCTATCATCCTTGTCACTTTGGAAGCTGGAATCGGTAAAGGCCTCCAAATGGAGATCCCCATTACCATACACCAAGAACAATTCTTTAGTCCTTCGCAAGTACTTAAGAATGTTCTTCACTGCTATCCAATGTTTCTCCCCTGGGTTGGATTGATACCTGCTTACTATAGCCAGTGCATAAGCTACATCAGGGCGAGTACACAACATCGCATACATTTAGATCCCACGGCTGAAGCGTAGGGTACAACGCTCATGCGAGCTCTCTCTTCATCAGTCTTCGGACAGAAGTCCTTGGAGAGAGTGATTCCATGACTAGCAGGCAAGGCACCACGCTTGGAATCTTCCATACTAAACACCTTTAGAATGGTGTCTATGTACTTTGATTAGGACAGTCCCAATAACCTCTTGGATCTATCTCTATAGATCCTAATGCCCAAAATGCGCGAGGCATCACCTAGGTCCTTCATGGAGAACCTTTGTGACAAGAATAGTTTGACCGATTGTAGCATAGGAACATCATTTCCTATCAGGAGAATGTCATCTACGTACAATACGAGGAATGTGACAGTACTCCCTACAATCTTCTTATAAATACATGGTTCATCTTCATTTCTGATAAAATCAAACTCTTTGATTGTATCATCAAAGCAGATGTTCCAGCTCCTTGAGGCCTGCTTTAATCCATAAATGGATTTAAGCAATCTACATGCTTTCCCGCTGCTCCCACTATCAATGAAGCCCTCTGGCTGATCCATAAAAACGCATTCTTCTAAATCACCATTTAGAAATGCAGTTTTCACGTCCATCTGCCAGATTTCATAATCATAGTGAGCAGCAATAGCAAGTAGGATCCTAATGGATTTAAGCATTGCTACTGGAGAGAAAGTTTCATCATAGTCCAAGCCTGGTCTTTGACGAAAACCTTTCGCTACAAGCCTTGCCTTATAGGTCTCCACCTGTCCATCTACACCAATCATTCTCTTAAAGATCCATTTGCACCCAACGGGTTTTATCCCAGGAGGAGCAACGTCCAAAGTCCATACTTTGTTGGTGTACATCGACTCCATTTCGGATCTCATTGCTTCCAGCCATTTCACTGAGTCACCACTCGTGATAGCTTGCTGAAAACTAGTAGGGTCATCATCATCTATGATGCAATCTTCTCTATCACCATCTATGAGAAACCCATAGTATCTCTCTGGTGGGGGAGAAGTTCTACTAGACCTCCTGAGCGGCTGAGGTTCTTGAAGTTCTACTGCAACATCAGTTTCAACCAATTCCTCCTGAGTAATTTGTTTCTCTAGAACCTCTTCTAGTTCTACCACATTGCCATTAGTACTTTCCGTAAAGATTTCATTTTCCAAAAATGTGGCATGTTGAGCAACAAACACCTTTTGTTCCTCTTTGTGGTAGAATAGATATCCATACGAATGTTTTGGATACCCCACAAATTTACACATGACCGATCGTGTCTCGAGTTTGTCTGGATTCTGCTTTTTAACAAAAGCTGGACAACCCCAAATCCTAAACCTTTTAAGAGATGGTCTCTTTCCATTCCACATCTCATATGGAGTGGTAGACACGGTCTTGGTTGGAACCCTGTTCAATAGATACATTGCTGTCTCCAATGCATGTCCCCAAAAGGAAAGCGGTAACTCAGCATCACACATCATGGATCGTACCATATCTAATAGGGTACGATTCCTCCGTTCTGACACACCATTGTGCTGTGGTGTGTAAGGAGGAGTGAGCTGAGAGAGAATCCCATTCTCTTTTAAGAAGTCTAGAAACTCTGTACTTAAATATTCTCCACCTCGATCCGATCGAAGTTTCTTGATACTCAAGCCTGTTTGCTTCTCTACTTCAAGTTTATACTCCTTGAATTTCTCAAAGGCTTCAGATTTGTGCTTTATCAAAAACACGTGTCCGAATCTTGAGAAATCATCAGTAAAAGTGATGAAGTATGAAAAACCACCTCTTGCAAGTGTAGACATTGGTCCGCATACATCACTATGTATGAGGCTTAAGAGTTCACTAGCTCTTTCTCCGTGTCCACTAAACGGAGTTTTGGTCATTTTACCTTTGATACAAGACTGGCAAGTCGCATAAGATTTATATTCAAACGGATTTAAATATCCATCTTTATGTAGCTTGTTTAGTCTTGTTTCATTAATATGACCAAGTCTACAATGCCAAAGAAAAGCTTCATTTATATCTGAAAACTTTCTTTTACTAGTATGTTGTATATTGAAAACTGTGTGTTGGTTCAGGACGTATATACCGTTATTTAGTGTACCATACCCAATCAACTCTTGATTCAGGTTAATGTTCATAACATTATTTTGCAACATAAAATGATATCCTTCATTGTCCAACAAAGAAACGGATATTATATTACATAGCATACTTGGTACTAAATAACATGGGTTCAAAACCAAAATACTTCCTGAAGGCAACCCTAGATGATACTCTCCCACGGATACAACATGTATATTGGAACCATTTCTAACCCGCAGAGTATGATCTCCAATCTTTAAAACTCTACTATTTCTCAATCCCTGCATACAATTGCAGATGTGAGAACCAGAACCGGTATCCAATACCCAGGATGCAGAGTTTAAAGAAAAACAGTTTTCAGTTACAAACACACCTGAAGTAGAAGCATCAACATGCTTCTTCTTCTTGAGATCAGCAAGATATGCAGCACAGTTGCGTTTCCAATGTCCTGACTTGTGACAGTAAAAACATTCTCCTTTTCCGCTTCCCACAGCCCCGGCTTTGTCTTTCCCCTTTGCCTTTCTAACTCCACCTTTCTGTTTGATGGACTTCTTCTTTTTCTTTCCCTTGGCCTTAGCTTTTGGGAATGAAGAGGAAGATGGCCCAGCAAGCAGAGCGGGAGTCCTTGCCGTTTTCAACGTGTTCTCTGCACTTCTCAACATATTGAGAAGTTCAGGCAATGATTTCTCCAAATCATTCATATTGAAATTCACTATGAACGGAGCAAAGGCAGGTGGGAGAGACTGTAGAACAATATCCGTATATTGCTCATTATCCATAGTCCATCCCATTCCCTCAAGTTCTTCAATAAGACCAATCATTTTCAAAACATGGTCTCCAACTGATACACCAGGGGCCATTCGCATCTGAAACAGCTTTCTAGATGCCTCGTATCTCAAAGTACGAGATTGCTCTTCATACAACTCCTTTGTGTGAAGAAAGATGGATTGCACATCCATATTCTCGTGTTGCTTCTGATGGATATTGTCCATAGAAGCGAGCGCGAGGCACTTGGCCGTGTTGCAGTCATTTTCCTAAGTTTTTCGGATCTCCCTATCCGAGACAGATGATTCAGGTCCTGGGACGGGTGGGGCTTTGGTATTGAGGACATATGATACCTTATCATATGAAAGTGCAATATTTAAGTTCCTCAACCATTCTTTATAATTTGGTCCTGTCAGTTTATTTTTCTCAAGTAGAAGCTTAAGTCCTGACATCTGTAACTGCCATTCGGAGAGAGAAAAGGATACACTTAGCGAAATGCTCTTGCAAAGAATTAGATTGGTTATTATTTTATCTAATCGATGTCTCCCACTGCTTTTATCAAATTTTCTTTCAAAACCTGAAAAGAAAACTAGCCAGGAATAATTACATTCTACAGTTTCGCTAATCGGTCAGCCATTCTAGACACCCACTGGATTAGCTAATTGTAAAGTGCAAAACTCTCCTGGAAGTAACACTTACTCACAGTGAGATCGAGATCCAACTATCATATAGATGGTATGCAATCTCATTGCAAATTTCAACTCTTGAAATTCCCGATATGGTTTTTACCCCTAGTCACTTATGACCTTGGCTATGGTCAACATATCATAAGTACTAGTCAAATTCTACCCGTCATTTAATGATTAACTAGACCCACCCATATGACCCTTGACTATGATCAACATAATCACATGAATGTCCTAACTAATCGCATCATATGCTTTGTAGGAAGACATCACTTAGCTACCGTACACTACGCCTTGACTATAATCAACATACGCAGCACGAATACTAAGTACTCTGCTTCCTAAAATGACGGAGGGTTGCGGATGGTTTTTAAGAAAACCTTTAACGCTTTGAACTTGATCTCGTTGTAGAATCAAAACAGTTAAGAAAAGGAGTGGCTTAAGCTCCGCATCTTTTTGAAACTTGCATTTTTCATAAAAAAAAACCCGAGTTTGTTTCAAATCTGATTCTACAACATCATTAGGTTTCTTTTCTTTACATTAATCTTATTAATGTGATCCCATCATTTAAGTTCCTAAGCCATCACAGAATAGAACGTATACTTATACCATCCGCATTCGCCACAGTGTCCCGTTATGCACCGTTAGGTTACTTAACTAACGGCATAGCGGGGCGGGACTAGCGCGGGTGTAAAATATAAGCAACGTTTATTATATATCGTATATATAATAATAATCCATTCGTCTCAGATACTAAGTAATCACATTACAGAATATCAACAGCAGAAGCATATAAAAGGATATCTAGGATGTCTGTATTTTGTATCGAGCCAACAATAGAAAATACGGATTCCACGGTCGCGATGAATAGCCAAGCCCACACCCCTAGACCCCAACGAGAGCGGCAAGTGATCCCGCCAATTCTAGAGTTTAGGAGACCCGGTCTCGACTCCTCGAGATGGCCTCCCACTGAACCCTAGAACCCGGTCACTTGTGCTCCCCTCCTTGGGTCATCCTAATGCGGAAAAGTAAATAATATACAATTGATTCATGCATGAATGAAATATAAAACTCTCATCTCACATAAAAAACCCCGGCTATTCACTCGCGACAATCCTACTCATCATATCTCAGCAACACATAATATCTCATATCATCAACGTAAGTAAGTATGCGTATCCCGATTTTCGTTGACGTATAGCAACGAAAACGGCGATACACCACATACTACACTTACGGTCGCAGAAAATAAAATGAAAAACTACAACATTTGGAATCCACAATCACCTTAGACATCATAAATTCGAAATATCACATACTTCGTATTTCATGCCTAACTATATGAATTCCACATATTGCATCACATTTCAGATAAATAGACAATGTTAAACTTTTCGATCGAATAAACAAACACCCTAGATTTCCATAATTGCACAACACTTGAGCCGAGTTCAAAAATTTCTAGAACATGTCACAGCCCCTTATGGACCAACCGTAGAAGGGCCAAACCAACGCCTCACATGTGGCAACGCTAAACTACCACAAACCCTAAGGTTCAGTGACAGTTTTGACGGTCACATAATCGAGTTAAGGTTATGTTCTTCTAGAGTGTCCACAGATACGCTTGCATGTTTTACGAAAGTTTCGAATTCGGGAAAAAATCCAACACTTGGAATTTTTCCAATACGGAAAAAATTGTGTTTCTAATATTCGTTCAAACATTTTAACACGTTCTAAAAAATCTGAAAATCTGAACGAAGTTAAACTTTCCGATCGAATCACCAAAAACAATATATCTCCAGAAAACTCAACACTTGAGTAAGTTTAAAATATCTCAGAGGCATGTACATATTTAATCAGGTATTACTGTAGAAAAATTATTTTTTAATTCCTTAGAACTGCCGCGGATCCGCCGCCAAAACTATGCTTTGGCCGCGGATCTGCGGCTCTTTAGTGAGATCACAAACAAAATTTTGTACAGTAACTCTTAAAAATGCCTGCTGAATTTTTTAAGAATTTTTAATTTGGAAAAATCCAATTTTCGAAAAATTTCCAGAGAGCGGTCCAAATTGGTGTTTCGTGGTTCGATCGGACTTTTAACATCGCCTACGCATCGCCTAAAGCTCTAGCCTGGCTCTGATACCACTGAAGGGTTAGCCTAGCACCTCGTCAAGGGTTCGGTAGCATCACATATGCCATAATCAAATTTTAGAGGTGCTAAGTTAACTCGACAAGAATCGAAACTAGAAGTTTTAGGGATTTATACAAATAAGCATCACATGCAAATGTAAAACTATCACTAAGTGTAGAGATTACAACATTTGTAGATCTCTCTCGGTGACTCCTTGGCACTATGAGAGTTTGAAACGGATCGATGGAAGCCTTCCTTGTCCACGATGATCCACCCGAAGTCCCTTTGCCCAAACCTCCTTGCCTTACTTGTTTCGCAAACGAAGTATAGCAAACACTGTTTACAAATCGGCTAGATGTGTATAGTATGATGATGTGGTTTGTATTCAACAATTGAAACCCTTTCTTTTATCAACTTCACTCTAGAAAAACATCAAGAGAGGAAGAAGAAGATTATGGTGGCTAAGCTTGAGCTTTCTATCATATCACATATGATAACTTGTTTTCACACCCTTGTTCACAATTTTTCCCTTTATTGTGTGTATCTAGTTTCATATCACATATGAAGCTATTTACAGTGATGAGAAGGCATAATCATCATTATTCCATTACCACTATAATTATGAGTGGAAATTCTTTTCATAAAGAATTAAGCATGGGTGGAAATTCTTTTCATTAAGTTAAATAAAGCTTACCCACTAAAGAATAAAGGAGCATGAGTGGGTTTTCTTTACATTAACTTAAAATGATAAATACAAATTAAAAGCTTCAATATAAGTCTTGCATTGCCACCATTCTTGTATCATCAACCATGATACTATGTATGCATGTATGTGTCCATGCACATCATCATGTGCATACATGCATGCATACAAAAGGATTTAATTAAAGATTTAATCTAAATGTAATTTGTTAAATCAACACTTGATTTAGCAAACCGGTCATATCACATACGATCCGAAAAATAGAAAATGCCCGATTAATATACGTTATCACATAACCGTATTTAATCGGGTCCCGCGCATATCTCATATGCACACCACATCTTTTTGCCTGAGCCAGGAAACTTCATTGTGGGACTCTAAGACTCGTCAATACGCCGGCAGTAGATGATGATCATATCAAACACCCACAAGCCGCAAGAGGTCAGCTAAACATAACGGCCACCCGGGTATTGAAACGATCAGAAGAAAACCAGCGAAGCTGTAAAAACTCCCGTCGAGCCAACTGGCAACACTTACCGTACAGTCCGGTCTCTTCGTCAGATATGCTGCTTATCGAGTCCAGGGATGGAATCGTCGACCCCAGTAACTCAATAAGTCATGCTGGTGTATGGCTCATAACAGATCGAGAAACTACTGATAACTCTTATCAGTAAATCTCAGCAGCCCTGGCCAGGGACTTCATGTTATAGCCAATCGAGCATAGCACAACATCAACCCCAAATACCGGGAAAGACGAAACCCCTCCTATCGCTCATTGCCTCCATGCGCCTCGAGACTGTACCTAAAGACCACCTGTTTGCACGACTCAGTAGAGCCGTGGTAGGGTGGAGATCAAAGTATAGTGGGATGACACACAAGACTCTATGACGATCTCGGGTCTACAGACTAACCTGTACCAGTGTTCCTTGAGAACAGCTATCCGACGATAGATATAATACCACATAGGAGTTCTCGGCGAGTCCGTTCAGTGTACCCAGTCTCCACTGAGCACCTGCATACAATCTTTGGTGTCTCCTCACTAGATGGATATGGGATCATCCATCGCCCATCATATGGGACAAGAATGGTATACGCTAGTCTACTCTGGAATATCGATGCCCTGTCTCGATACACCCTCAACTAGGAACAGTTCAAGGATATGCTTATAGACTATACGTGCCCCATTAGTATGATCCGCATCATAATCACAGTAGTCAAGCAAATATCCTTTGGGCTTTATCAACATGTGTAAATGATTAAATCTACATGTCCAGATAAAGTAAACCAGATAGCGTACTATCATTTTGAGCAAGAAAGTCATCTATCTCCATAGATTACATGTCCAAGTTTCCACTATCCATATAATGGCCTTTAGGGCATACATATTACTAACAGAAATCCCTGGCCAGGGTTGCTGAGATTTACTGGTAAGTGTTACCAGTAGTTTCTCGAACTGTTATAGACCTCATATCGACACGACTTATCAAGATACTGGGGTCTGACGTTTAGCACCCCTAGGCGAGATATGCGACATATCAGACGACGAGACCGGACTGTATGGGAGTGTTACTGATTGGATTCATAGGAGAACTAGCGGGCTAGCTTGTTGATCTTCTGATTGCTCAATACCCGGGTGACCGTTATGTTTAGCACACCGCTTGCGGCTTATGGGTGTTTGATATGATCATCACCTACTACCGGCATATTGACGAGTCTTTAGAGTCCTACACAAGGGTTTCCTGGCTCAAGCGAAACAGAGTAGGAGCACATATATGATATGTGCGGGACCGAGATTAATACGATATGAGATACCGTATTCTATTCTCGCGATTCGTGACATTGATCGGTTGTATGCGATATAGCCGGGTTATCGGATCAAGTGTTGAGTCGATAAGTTGTTACTTTAGATATTAGTCGGTTATAGCCGGATTATTAAATCAAGAGTTGATTTAATAATTTAATGCATAATTATATATTTGATATATTATATTGCATTAACTAGTATTAGCTCACTTATGATTTATTTTCTCACTAGTATGTGCACATTGTTTATATATGATATATGCAAGTGTACATATTTGTATCATGCTTGATGATACACACATGATGGGTGTATGAGACTCATACCAAGATTAGGGTAAAGATTAGGGTTATTGGTTTATCTTAAGATTTAACAAAAGGGTTTAACTTAGTCAAAGTAATCAAGCTTGAAGAAGCTTGGAGAAGCTTTGACAAAGTCCACTCTTTTGTCATTTCTTTTGATATTCTTTAACCTAACCTTTAACCTAAAGCCTTGGTTAATTCTCTACATGAGTTAAGCATGTGGGCTTAACTCAATCATGGTTCCATTTATTTATTGGATAAGTTTTCATTTGGATGGATAATTATTTCTTCTTCTTCTTCATCATCAAGCTCCATCCAAAAGCTTACTAGCTCCAATGGTGCCATGAGCAAAAGAGTGAGAAAATCAATTCTAAAGTGAGCCCACTTCCTACTTATTCATCCTCTACAACTTGCCATGTAGTAGAGTGTGTTCTCTTCACAATGTTTATGACCTAGTGAAGGAATAGCTTGAGTTTGTGTCTTCCCGACGTAAATCATCTTCGGCCTTGAAGTCAACATAGCAAGCACGTTCGTTCTTCTCGTGGAGCTTCAATAGAGTCCGGAGATCAAGATCGCAGCGATGGGGACATCTACACGGAGCTAATGAAGTGGAGGACCGGATCTACAAAGGTTGTAATACCTTTCACTTAGTGTTAAAGTTGTTAACATGCAAGTTTTCGCCTAAACCCTAGTTTAAAGATCCGTAATAGAGTTGTTCGGCACGGCTAAAATTGTAATCGGGCATGGTTGATGCCTCGTTGACCTTTGTGCGCGTGCCTAGCAACCCTACACATTAGAGATATGATACGCATGCCGAGGCATTGTACTTGGATATACCTTTCAGAAGGAGTCGCGATGAGTATGTAGCCGTTCCGGAATAAGAAATAGATATAGTAAAGGACGATGACTTCTGGACAAATCGGTAGAGACGAGATTTGGGAGAGACCTCGACAGGACCTTTCTGGAATAAATTACGAGAAGACTTGGGCCCAGGGGTGGTCATGTTACGCACACCGGCAGGCCAGAGTTCAGGATCGTCGACAAGACATGCTATGAGTGACCACGACAGTTGGCCAGAGATTCTTGGAGGATGTGTTTGAGCGGGACTATTCCGCCATACTTGATTTTGGTATTTTGAGCGATCTATTCCCATGATTTGGTTTTGATGATTGAGTTTCATGATATCGTTTTCATGCGCCATGGTTGCACCTACTGATTATTTACGATTTTTGCACAGTTGTTGCAATTGAGATAGTTTTCGTGCCTTGGATTTTCGCGCATGTTGAGCGTATGTTTGAGATCCGATTTTGGTACACACCAGATGCACTAAATCGAGATTTTCCGTGCATGTCAGATACACCTGATTTTGCTGTCAGGAACTCACGTTGCCTATGATAAATGTTGTGTGCAGACCCGATGCACTTAGATATTGTTTCTGTGTGCATGTATGGCACATATATGGATTTTGATTTCCGTGCGCACCAGACAAACGTAGTATTCATATGCATATTTTGGGATTGATTTCTTATAGAGCAGTACGTTTTTATGATATTTGCTATGTGTTTTCATACTGAGCAGGACTAGTCAGAGGACAGTACCTGAATGTATTTTCCATGCATTGATAGCTATCGAAGGGAATTCCAAAAAGCGAGCTATAGTCTCAGTATTTACCTACGTGTATGATATGACACGAAACGTTTAAAACAAAGAAACCCTTCTAAATTGTTTCCCAAAACGGCGGAACGTACATTTCAAACAAAAGGTATATATGTATATGGTTATTTTCTTATGATAGATGTCCGCCACTGTGCAGTGTTATGCGCATTGCACAGCGACTTTAAGAGATTTGGCATGCATTTCCTACAGATATTTACATATATAGATTTGATATTCACGTGTATAGTTTCGAGTTATATCATATTGGTTGTGTATTGGATTTGACATTTGTGTCTTTACCATGACTCCGATGATTGCGAGATGTTTGACGGAGTTTTGGTTTTGAGTTATATGCACATTTTTCATGCGCATGCGCTGCGCTACGATTTGTTTTATGTATTTATGATTTCGGAGCCTCGACGACTTGATGGTTTTGCTTAGATGTTTTAGTATTTGGGTGGAGTTTTAATTTAAATTCGGGGACCGAATTTCTTTAAGGGGGGAAGATTGTAGCGTTTTGAAAATCGTTTCGGTGAAATTTCGGAAAATCGGTAAAATAAGAGGGTTTTCTGTAAAAAGTCAAAATACAAATATCTTTATTATAAAATTAAATATACATATTCTAGCTATGTAATTGCTAGTATTTGGTGTATACTGAGCCACTGGTGAAATTTCAAATCTTCTGAAAAAATTTCCAAAATTAATTATTTTAATAATATTTTAAGCCGCCACTAATACATTTAATTGGTTAAGTAAACAACTAGATTAATTAAATAGATTTAATTAACTAAATAATGGTTTCTAAAAACCCTAGTTTAACTCTAACCATAAATCTTTAAAAAAACTAGATTAGAAAATAACACTAAATTTTAGCCCAATTAGCATGCTAACCACTTAGATTAAGCTAACAAAATAACTAGATAACAAAATAGCTTAATTAATCTCTTAATGGTGTTCTAAACCCTAAATTAATTTCAAACCAAAAACTTTAAAAAAAACTATTATGCAAATAGCACTAAAATTAACACTGAAACAACTAAATTAAAGGAATTAACCAAAAGAATTTAATTAGGAAGAATCTATTCCTCAACTAGAGATCTAGCAAGAACAATTTACCTCCAAAGATGCCTCCTTTCTCCAAGATTTAAACTGAAGTGGGTGTGAGAAGAGATGGATTAAGGTTTTGTGTTGAAATAGTGAAGGATTTGTTGATTTTTATTGAATTTTGATGCAATTTTTTGAAGAAAATGAGAGAAAAGAGAAGGAAAAATAATGGAAGGGGGGGGACCTTCTCTCGGCCAGATGAGGGAGAGGGGAGTGGTGTGGGGTGTGGGAAAAAGTTATGGTCAACCCCTACCAACCCACAAAAGACCCATACCCAAATAACAATTCAAAATCCTAAAAAAAAACCTCATTCCCATACAATATAAAAAGTCAAAGGAGCATGGAATTTTTTTCCATGAGCTGCTGGAAATGGGCCGGCCTAGGGTGAGGGAAAAGTGAGAGAGAGTGCACAAAATTTTTTTTATGCAAAAAGACCCCCTACAAGTCAAAAATTGCAAGTTTAAGCTTAAATTCAATAAATTTCGTTTTCTATTATAAAAATTAGTTAAAACTTAAAATAAATTACTAAAAATTTATGTTACAACTAGATTTTAATTAACATGATTTTAAAGCTTAAATTTAGCCCATTTAAATTTGTATTTATCGCTAATTTAATGTATTTTCTTACCGGCTTAAAATAATATTAAAAAATTGAAAAATTAGGGAAAATTTTTAAACGACCAGAATTTCATAAGTTACTCATTTGCTATTAAAAATTAGCAATTACCTATCCCAATTAGGTATAATTAGTCCTAAACTGCAAAATAACAAAAAGGACGGTTTTCGGAAAAAATACCGAATTTTCACCGATTTTCAGGAAAACACCAAAACGACTTTTCAAGGCGTTACAGGGGAGAAGTCGGGTGGATGGCATATAGCACCCCCGCAGTTCGTGCAGATGTATACGAATACGTATACACACCTAGTGATTATATATATTGTTTGATGTTATTGATGACATAGTTGGATTTAGGGTGTGATCCGATTAGTTTAGTGTTGCGAGACCCTAGAGTAGAGGTTGCACCACATTTACACACACACCATACTTGCATACATTCTTCTTTCATAGGTGCTTATATGGGGTTATATTGTTATGTGTTCACATGGGTATGGGACTATGTGTTCGCATACTGGATTTGAGGATAGTATTTGGGATTTCAGATGAGTCGATAAGATTTGATTGAGACCGCGAGAACGGTGATATGGCAGGATTCGTACTTGAGGTACGTCCTGATATTATAGCGGATCTGGGGACGACGTTACATGTGAATAGTGTTATACATTGAATGGTTGACATGTGATCGTGATATGAGATAAGCTATATTAAGATATTTATAATAGGTCGCATTAGGCGATGTATACCTCTTTATGACGATATATGATGATGATATCGGTTTGTATGAGGCTGTAGATCAGCAGTCAGATCATGACTATATTGATGATTGATCAGCACTCTTGACTTGCGATGTCTGATTATAGATATGGTATCGGATATGATATTATTGAGGCAGATCACTGACTATATATATACAGGTATGCATATGTATCGACTCAGATGTTAGGCGGTTTCCTTACCTGTAGTTCAGCTTGTTAGTTCAGCCGTATAATTTAGTGTAGTTGTTAGACTTGATTAGACTCCTACCTATTTCAAAACTAACGAATCGTGGGTATTTTAAAAGACAGGTCAAGGGATTCTATGGATATTTCAAAAGGCGTATCTTTTCTTAAAAACACCGTTGCCCTTATTTCCAAAACCCCACGATTTGTGTTATTTCAAATGGCACCATAGTATGACGTATATATATATATATTAAATGCAGATTAGTTACCGTTGTGTCTAGTATTTATCTCCCGCTCATTATTGTTGTTCGCCCCGCATAACTTACTTACATTGCTATTTCATATTGCATTGTTGATATTATGCTGTTAGGACACCAGCACCATTACCGATGATGCGTATGTACCACGTACACTTACTTGCCGGCTCACACACATCTTCATCGGTAATTGCCATGTCACGTACACCTTAGAAAATATTATTGCTTGACTTAGCTTGTTAGTTAGTAGTTTGACATGATATTAGTGTACCTGCCTTATATGCCAGTTTAGACATTGTAGTTATTACTTGTCACTTCATGTATACTGTTATTCATTGTTATGCCTATATTCATGGTTTTACGTGCTATTGATGATTTGGATTCGGATATCATGAGATTTCTTGGATTTGGAGGAAAACCGCAAAAACATAAATAAACTTCTTCTCTCTCTTTTAAATAAAAAGTGCGGTTTTCACATGATGTATGAGTCGTCAACCAAGAGTTTGCTGATGGATTTTGAGACCCGAGTTCGAGGAGTGGAGGAAAAGTTTCGGGTACATGGTGGACCCGGTGCGGTACCCCCGGGCAAGAGGATCGCAGATGATGGCGTTGAGCCTGGCAGGGAAGCACTACCGACCGGTGATTTTACCCGACGCGTCGGATATCCGGAGGATACCGTCGTAGTCTTGAGATGGATGGTAGGGTCGGTCTGGACTGATGGCGCCCTAGATATTGAGATTGAGACATTGAGATTTCGTGATATTGAGGTACTGAGATTTGATGATACAGGCTTGTCCGGATAGCCGGAGCCTGAGATTTTGAGACATTGTGATTTATGTTTTGTGTCGATACTAGACACTGTTTATGCTGATTTCATTTATGATACCTCTTTTAAAAAGATACAGAAATCTCACTAATTTATGAAAGCAGTTTTCTCCAGTGCATGCATTCTGTTTCATGCATTCATACATCATCCATATGATACATTGCTACCTGAGGCACTGACACGAGCACTTGGTATTACCGTTGTTTAGAGGTATACCCTAGCCATTGTTATAGACTGCTGGTTATATACTTAAGGATATATTATGATTGTATGACTTAGGATTGCGTTGTTCATGCGATTTCTGATCGTAGATGTTTCTATTCACGAGTTGGCAACTCACCCCCGTTGTGCCACAGTTTCTTGCAGGTTTTGCCGTACAGGTTTCATTACGGCTTTGCTGGCACTATTTCCATTTCTGGGTGATTTGCTAGTAGGTGGGTTTATTGTATCGTGCCCATCAGTATACTTGGTATATATTATTATTCAGTTGTATCTAGAATTTCCATCAACCAAACATGTATTTAATTTTGAGATAGAGACCAGTGATGTTATTCTTTCAACCTTAGATTCGCACGTTATATTTCTGTGGATTTCTTATTGTTTTGAGTTTCCTTTGAGTTTTGATCCTCGCCCTTGGCGTTGTATATTATATTGCTTGTGTGGTTGTGACCGTCGATTAACGAAGAGCTAGCTCCCGCTTGGGGATGCCTTTTATTGATTTCGTATACTATTCATGTTGTATCCCGTTTGGGGGGCAGTATTTACAAAGGAGACTCTGTCGAAATTTTCAGGAAATATTTGATGTTTTTGAAAACGCATAATTCGGCTTATGCTATTAAAACTATTTGATTTAAATTGGTTTTCCTTCACTCTACTACTTTTCTTGTTTTGGTTCTCTAGGTTTTCGGCTTACTTAGATTACGTACGCCTCGAGACATTTCATAGTTTAAGTGCTGGTCATGTTCCGTACTTTCGGGACGTGACAGTCAGATAGCAGTTCTCTGGTGACACTTGTACAGCTTACTCTGTAGACCTGAGATCGTCATAGTGTCTTGTGTGATTCCCACAGTGCTTTGATTTCCTCCCTACTACGGCTCTACTGTGTCGTGCAAATAGGTGGATTTTAGGTATAGTCCCGAATCGCATGGAGGAAGTGAGCGATAAGAGGGGTTTCGTCTGTTCCGATATAGGGAGTTGATGTCGCGCTATGCTTGATCGGCCATAACAGCAAATCCCTGTCCAGGGTTCTCGAGATTTACTGATAAGTGTTATCGGTAGTTTCTCAAACCGTTATGGGCCGTGAATCAGGATGACTTATAAAATTACCGGGGTATGACATTTACCACCCCTAGACTTCATATGCGACATATCAGACGAAGAGACCGGACTGCACGGTAGGTGTTGCTTACAGGCTCGTTAGGGTTGTGATGAGTTCGCTCGTCGGCCACTTTTTCGTCAAGTACTGGGGTAGCCGTTGCGCACGGCTAGTGGCGCTGACGTGCTTATGGTTAAACCCACTTCCAGCATACTGACGAGTCTTTAGAATCCTATACAGAGAGTTCCTTGGTTCAGGAAAAAGATGTAGAGGCCGTAAGTTGTTACGACAGGGTTTCGATCATGTTCGTGTAAGTGTTACAGGAATAATGATCGGAAGGATAATTCTGGTAGGCTTTGGTTTAAGCCAGATACCGGTATTATATTATTGGATTATTTGTATTCGTATTTTTCGGAATTCGAATACGGGTATACTTATACAATATACGGTGAGGGGTATTCTTGTAATTGTACAAGAATACATTCTAGAAGGAGACACCTCGTAAATGGATTTTCATTTTGAGAAAATGGAAATGATGAGGTGGAATTTGGTGAAAGTCTTAGCATGGTTGAAGGCATGTCTCAAATCATTTTATATTCATTTGGGTTACTATTGAGGCATGGTGCATTATTTTTGTGAAAAAATAATGGATGCTTCAATTATTGTTTTGAGCCATATCTTTTGTTATTCTTGATTTTTCATTCATTCATCACAGACACATTCTCTCTCCTAATTCTCTCCTTCCTCTACCTCTTGACCTAAACCTTCACATTAGTTGTGAATCATAGGTCAAGGGACAAATATAATCCATTACTTGATCTCTATATCATCTAAGTGATCACTTCTAGCAATCTTGATCTCTTAGTTAAACTCTTGTGAAGAGTTTGTAGCTTGTTCGATAGCTCTCGGGTGGATCGTCTTGGATCTTGAGGTGGCCGGGGATCGAGCTCTTTGCAACCATCAAGGAGCCTAGGAGTTGCAACAAAGAGAAGACCCGAAGTGTTGGAGATAGTGCCCTCAGAGTCAATTATTGGATCACAGGCACGTGATTGCAATGATTGAGGGAGGACCTGTCCCAGTAGGACAGTCTTACTCGAGATGGTAGTATGCTATCTGGTTTATCTTTATCATCGTGTACTGCTTTAGGTGACCTTACAGGTCACTATTGCACGTTGATCGAGCCCCTAGGATTCTTGGTTGACTACCGGCAGTATGAGGGCGATCATATACGTGGGAGCTGGTAGTCTATAAGCACATCCTTAAATGGTCCCTAGTCGTGGGAGTTTCGAGACAGGGCATCGATACTCCAGAGTAGACTAGTGTATACAGTCGAGACCCCGACGAGGGGCGGTGGCCGGTCTCACAAGCCACTGGTGTCAGTTGGTTCACCTAAGATGTATACAGGTGCTCATTGGGTTATGAGTACACCGGACAGGACTCGCCGGGAACCTGCTAGTTGGGTTTATACCAGACGTCAGATAGCAGTTTCCTGGTGACATGTGTACAGGTAAGTTCATCGACCTGAGATCGTCATTTGTCTCGTGTGAGTTCCCACTGTGCTTTGATTACTACCCTACCACGGCTCAAAGGAGTCGTGCAAACAGGTTTTAGTTGGGTACAGCCCCGAGCCACATGGAGGCAGTGAGCGGATCTGCAGGGGTTCGTCTCTCCCGGTATTGGGGGTGAGGTCGTGCTGTGTCGAGGAGAGCCAGAACATGAAAAGTCCTTGGCCAAGGTAGGAGATTTACTGGTAGGTATTCCAGTAGTATCTCAGGGTGTTCTGCGCTGCACTCCGACACGACTTGTACCGCTTTTGGGGGTCTGACTTTTACCAACCCCCTAGGCCCGCCATGCGATGCTCATAGACGAACGGACCGGACGGTACGGATATTTTCACTGACAGGCTCAGTAGGGTGTGAGGATGAGTTCGCTCATCGACATCCCTTTTGGTCAATACCTGGTAGCCCGTCACGTATTGGCTTATACCTCTGACGTGCTAGTGGTTAAATCCACAGCTACAGTATTGACGAGTCTTTAGAGTCCACCACACACTCAGTTACTCAGGTTTCGGGCGAAACGCTGTAGAGGCCGTATGGAGATATGGCAGGGTTCGATCAGATACGTACGGTATTGCACGGATCGTGATCGGACGGTTTTTACTAGCCCGCTTTGGCTTAAGTCGGATCCTAGTATTTGATAGTGTAGTTTTGTCTCTTTGCATTTGTGTTCAGTGGGAATACAAATGCGGGCATGTATTTGGAGTAGCGGGGTTTTCCTATAATTTATTACGGGATCAGTTTTCTGAAGTTGCCAGTTTGCATTCCGTTCCGGCCGGTTTTCTTTTATTCCTTCTCGGCCGGACTTTTCGTTGGAGGGGGTTAATTGCAAGTTTGCAATTAACTTAGTTGTGAGGGGCTTTCTTGCATATGTGGCTTTATGATGAGACTAGCTTCATGATGATATTCTATTATGGTCATTTCATTTGCTTATCTTGTGAGTGGACTTTGATGAGAATGAAGTGTGACCCTTTTTCCATGCTTATCTCTCTTTTTCCTTTTTGATTTAATTCATTTTTTTTCTCCACCCATGTAGAGGGGGGCCGGCCACTGTTGATGAGGGGAGAGGTTTATTTTGGTGGGATTTTCCTTATGCATGGTTTTTAATTTATACACTTCACCCACAAAGTTTTCCAGCAAGCTTTGATCCATGGAAAATTCTTGTGTACAAATTCCTCTTTAAATGGCAACCTCATAAACCCCAAAGAGACATGGCTACTACACTATTCTACAGCATCCCTTGGACGCGTCGGCTAGCCAACTTCGTGCCCGAGTTGCCTCAGTCAAGAGGTGGGAGCCCGTAAACGAATCCGGCTACGTGGTGCTTTTCCGACGAGGAGTTGGCGGACGGAGATTCCGCGGGAGATCGGAGTGGAGACGAAGACCGAAGGACACGGATCGCTTGGTATACTTCTCTACCCGTATTTTTCTTTGCTAGTTGCTAGGTTAATGGCCCGATCTGGGTGAAAAGTGCGCGGTGGTGCCGGTTTGCTAGTTTGCAAAATTTTTGTTTCCACGTCTCCGGCGTCGGTTCGACGGCCGGGACGCCGCCGCGGGCTTACATTGGTATCAGAGCCACGCCATTAACTTAGCCTAGCATGGTCTAGTGTGTTTAAAACCCGATCGAACAAAAATCGCCAAAAACCGTATTTCTTGTGCAAGTGTTCTCTGTCGAAATTTTTTCTGGTCCTAAAATTTTTCAGGTTGTCTCAGAATACTGTGCATGAAAATATAAGAATTCTGGTGAAATTTGTTACACTGATCGCTTAGTACGACCGCTGAAACGCGGCCAAACCCCTGGTTTGGCCGCGGTTCCGCGGTGGGAAGCTGTGCTCATTGCACCAAAATTTTCCAGTAGGCTTCTGGTTAGGAAATAGGGGTTTTGGGATATTTTCTTTGTGCCCAGATTTTCTGTAAGTGCTACAGTACTGCTTGGGGCCCAATTGATAAAATTTGTTCGATCGGATATTTTAAACATGCTAGTTCACAGTATTTACATTATATCTGCGACCGTGAATGTCACTTGATTGGTAAATCCTGTCTTACTGCTATAGCCCTTTTAGACGGATTTGCGAATGTGACATTCATGTTGATGTTCTGTGTATTGCTGTGTTGTTGCGGATCGGTCGTGGGGGATAGCCTGGATGCAATGTTAGTACAGTATTGTTGTATTATGTACATTTGATATTGCGGGGCGAGCGTCCGACATGTGGACTGCCGTCACTGCCTGTTTGTATTATTCTTTTAGGGCACGACCAGGTTGCGGTCGATGTACCCATTGTATGTATATTTTACTTTCTGTACTAGGATTACCCCGCGGAGGGGTGCACGGATAGCCGGGTTCTAGAGGGCAACAAGCCCGCATCTCATGGCGTTGAGACGGAGGGGGCTTTACTCTAGAATTGGCGGGCTATTCGCCGCACTCGTAGGGGGTATAGGTTGACCCAGGAGGGGTGCCCAAGTTACCGGATTCCGTGAAGTGCTGGGTGGTCCATTCACGTCGCTGAAGGGGGCTTCCTAGCTTCAGGTTTTGGCGGGTGACTTGCCGCGCCCGTAGGGGTCTAGGATTTTCATTGCACAGGCTATCCACACGACCAGGGGAACGTCGGGTTTCAGCGGCTCTGTGAAACCCGGGGATCCCAGATATCTGTATTGATCTGTGTTGCTATACATTTCTGTGTTGCTGCATTTTATCATGCCTTGAGCGAAAATTATATATTATATATATATTAGTAGATGTTGTATATGTTTTTCATCCGCGCTAGTCCAGTCCCCGCTCTGTCGTTAGTTAGCTAACCTAACGGGTGAAGACGGGACCCAGTGGCAAATGCGGATGGCATATACGTACGTTAGTATATTTTCGTTCTTTGTGGTGTGATCAATTGATGGGACTGCGTTGATTCGGATCAATGCAAGTTAAACAAACCTATTCTGATGTTGTTGGAACACTTTTCAAAAAGCTGTTATTGCAAGAACGTTCACTTTTGTTTTGCACAGTGGTATTTGGTTGGAATATCCTGCTCCTCACTCGACGAGGCAAGGGCCGAGATCCCTTCACCGGGAGTGACCCCTTGGACAGAAGTTTGCATCAGGGCAATAACATCACTATAGCCGATTACTTTTGCTTTGCATCGTGGTATTCAGTTGGAATATCCTGCACCTCATTCTACGGGGAAAGAGCCGAGATTCCTTCACCAGGAGTGACCTCTTTAGCAAAGGTTTTCGTCACTATATTTTTTTCAAATGCCATCAGTTCCTTCAACGATATCAAGTTCATTACGTTAAAGGTTTTCGCCAGAAACCATTCGTAGCCCTCCGTCGTTTCATATGGATAGTCAATAGTATTCAAGCTGTGTATGTTGGCCAAAGTCAAGGCACAGTGTTTGGTAGCTGTTGGGTATTCATATGCAGCATAGATTGATGCGTTGGTTTGGGACAGTCGTACTGCCATTTTGGCCAAAGTCAAGGGTAGGTACGGGTGGGTTCAAATTAACCAGGAGAACGACGGGTAGAACTTGACATGTGACTTATGATATGTTGGCCAAAGTCAAGGTCATAAGAGCATGGGGTAAAAATCCACATCGGGAGTTTCAAAAGAACTGAAACTTGCCAGATATGCGTATACCTTCTGGAGTGTGATAGCGTGAGCGGATTCCGTCACGTTATCATGCGATGAGAGTTGGATCCCGATTCCCACTGATGAGTTGGTTTACTCCTCGGGTGATCCCGGCTAATTCTTCTTTCAGGTTTGGGGAAGAATTTGACGTTACAGTGGGAGGTTTCCAGATTAGATAAAGTGATAACCATTCTGATCTAGGTTAGAGTGCACGCCGAGTGTTTCTTTTCTCTCTCTCTTTGGCAGCGACCATTGACCCGACCCTAGACTATGACTCAGTGACCAAGTTGACTGAACCTTCTTAACACTGGCTTTTGGATCGTCAAAGTTGCAAACCTCTTTGCCACTCCTACTTTTACCCTTTTCTCTGGGACACCCCGTATTACTACGAAAGTCCACTTCCATTGGACAAAACCATCGTATGGTTATATACGAACTCGAAGGACTTCGAGGATGGTTTCCAGTTCTGGAGAAAACGAATATGACTATTCAGTTGTCTTTTCTTTTCACCTTCTCTCAGGTTGTGAGTACTCCTTGGCTTAGGAGTAGTACACCTATTACGCAAATTGGATAGTCTTCTTCCAAACCTTAGGCCGGTGCCGACCGGTAGGGAATGAAGAAAACCAATTAGCCTAAACGGTGTACAGAAGGTATTAACTTCAGACAAAGCAAGGGATTAGTAAGAGGGCAAAGTAAAGTGCGACTGCTATTCACGACCAAACCAAGTATTTCTTCGCCAATCCTAAATCACCTTTGTATTTCTCCAGGACACTCCGTATCACTACGAAGATCCCAGTTTATTGGATAATCCATCGTATGGTTATATACGAACTCGAAAGGAACTTGTTCCAGTTCGGGGATGGATCCTGGTTCAGGAGAAATAGGAATAAAGTACATTCGGTTGTCTTTTATCTTCACATTCTCTCGCGTTGCGAGTGCTCCTAGGACTAGGACAGTACACCCATTATGCTTATTGGATAGTCTTCTTCCAAACCATAGGCTGGTACCGAACGGTAGGGATGGAAGAAAACCATTTGGCCTAAAGGGGTGTACAGAAGGTAATGACTAAAGACATATAAAGGGATTTGGAGAGGTGGCAAAGAATTATACGGTTATAGTCGTGAATCTGGATAATGGAAGAGGCATTACTAGGAATACCAGGATACCCCAACGGAACATTTCAATGTTTCAAGTTCACTGTGTACTGTTAAAAGAAAACTGATTTCCCAATTAGACACTTGCTCCAGGGTATGTATTTACCAGGTTGGAATCTCACACCTGCATGGTTTTGCAGATGATGAATGGGAGTAAGTTATTGGGAATTAGGTGACCATCCTCATTATATCGGGATTCGTTGTAATTGGTGATATTTGAGGAAGTCACCTGGGTTGTTTGCCGGAAGGCAAATATTTGGTTTTGAATATCCGTTGTTATGCACCAATTTCAAATTGATATATCTGTACGTCTATTTTTATAGAGTGAGAAATACCCTTTTGAAATTATGTCTATGACATTTACCTATATCAGAGGATGGTTAGGTAAGGAGCATTGAACAGCGGTGTAATTCTTCTTAACCATAAGTACAGTTTTCAACCTACGACACACAGTGAATGAGTCACTAGACTCAGAGGACTTGTACAGAGTATTGTATATTGTCCAGGGTCCATGAGGACAGAGGGGTTGGTCCTCGTACTGTATTCTGTTTACTTATGACTTCTCTAGTTCTTAGACAGGTGTTTCGTAGAAACACAGGGTCGAAATTTTGAGAAGTTATAGGTATAAGAATAAAGTAGAGAACCAGGTATTGCAAGTATCGGGATTCTTCAAAGTGATCGAAGATGTAGATACTTGTATATGGTATTCAGTTGATAGTAATGGTTAAGAGAACTTGCTTCTCTTTCAGATTACTCATAATTGGAAATATTCCTAAGTTGAGTAACGCTGATCGGCCTCCTTCCATTTAGATGACATGCACTGGAGACATCTGCATGATTTGAATCTGGTTCAATTAAATCAGTGCCTCTGTTTTCTGTATTGGATATAGAACAGTTCATATCTTGACATTGTCAAGATGCGGGGAGTTGTCCAGCTTATGCTTAAAATCAGGCTCCGAATAACTCAAGGCACGTTTCTGTAATGGCTGTTTGTGGGTTGACTCAAGCTATGACGAGGGTTGATTTTCTACCATCTGGAAGATCAATAGTGATATTGTTCTTGACTCGCCACAGTTTTATTAAAAATGGATTTTTTTTTCAGAAAACAGTAGTGGGAGTATGGTAGAACTTGAAGTGATTCCAGAACCGCAAACGATTACTGAAGATTTGACAAGAACCTAAAGATTCAATCTGGTTTGACATTCCATTGGCCACTCCGCAGATAATGTGAGTAACCTCAGGCGCTCGAGAGGTACTTCGGTATGCTCAAGGACGGTGGAAGGGAGGTTCTTGTTTACCCAGACTTGCCATTGCTGCTGTTCTGGGCTGTGAGACCCGGCAGGAGGATGAGTATAGCGTCGTTCGAAACTTGCTTTAGAAGTGTATGTCTATATGACTCTGCCAGAGGGTAGTCGTAGTCAGTGGTAGCAGCGGAAGCATTGGTGGACAGTTGGCTTATGTCTATTTATAGACTAAAGCAAATATAGTGGAGATAGATCATCTATTTCTGATGTGACAGTCATAGGTTTGACTTCATCAGAATAGGGGATGGATCTGTTAAGAAGGGAGTAGGGTGTGATGTCCTGGTATTTGGATGACATACACAGAGTAGGAAGTGAAATTCCTATACTACGATCGGTTATACTTTGGTTGTCACACAGTAGTTTCTCCACATAGGAATTGGATCTAATATCGTACATTCTGGTTACTGGATCTATTGTTTTAGATCTAGATTTAGGTGGTTTCCTAATCTGGGTACCTTGACAGCATTCTATGAGTATTTAGAATGGACGACTCCTGGCATGGTGGTGTACCTGCAGGTGATGGAGTCACCCTCTCTAAAGGTGTCTTACAGACCAAAGGGGAGAGGGATACGCATGATTGACAGATCATCTTGCTTAGGCAATTGATTCAATCATAAGATGTCAAGTACCACACCAGATGTTTTTCTTGCAGTAGATGCAATAAGTTGATATTGATCCAATCCTGGAGAAACAGTCGGAAGCAGTTTTAGAACATAAGTAGATGTTCTAGGGATATGATAACAGCATTCTCCTTCGGGAGACAGTTATCATTCCAGGCTTCCAAGGTGACATGGATGACAGAGTGGCTGTCAGAGTTATAGTTTTCCCTCTGACGAGGGGCAGTATTTTGGACAGGTGGTCCAAGTGGATACTGAGGGAAGGCATGGCGCAGGATACTGATTAAGTTCAGTTGACGATACAGTCTAAGAAGATTGGATTTGGAGTTCATTTATGAGCTAGGTCCCATCAGACATCCAGACATTCTAAGACAGGTATTGCTCATTTCGGGAGATGGCTTTCTCCGCGAACTTGAGATAGAGAGAGACATAGAAAGTAACACCAGAGCGGATCCACTCACTGAGGCAATTCCTCGAACACAATAGTTTCTCAAACGAGCTTTGTGAGGCTGACTAGTAGAGGAGTTGGGTGTTCGGTATCACACGGGCTGTGAGTATGCGACATCGCAATAATTAGCCTTGAGTGCAAGTGGGAGATTGTTGGAGATAGTGCCCTCAGAGTCAATTATTGGATCACAGGCACGTGATTGCAATGATTGAGGGAGGACCTGTCCCAGTAGGAAAGTCTTACTCGAGATGATAGTACGCTATCTGGTTTATCTTTATCATCGTGTACTGCTTTAGGTGACCTTACAGGTCACTATTGCACGTTGATAGAGCCCCTAGGATTCTTGCTTGATTACCGGCAGTATGAGGGCGATCATATACGTGGGAGCTGGTAGTCTATAAGCACATCCTTAAATGGTCCCTAGTCGTGGGAGTTTCGAGACAGGGCATCGATACTCCAGAGTAGACTAGTGTATACAGTCGAGACCCCGACGAGGGGCGGTGGCCGGTCTCACAAGCCACTGGTGTCAGTTGGTTCACCTAAGATGTATACAAGTGCTCATTGGGTTATGAGTACACCAGACAGGACTCGCCGGGAACCTGCTAGTTGGGTTTATACCAGACGTCAGATAACAGTTCCCTGGTGACATGTGTATAGGTTAGTTCATCGACCTGAGATCGTCATTTGTCTCGTGTGAGTTCCCACTGTGCTTTGATTACTACCCTACCACGGCTCAAAGGAGTAGTGCAAACAGGTTTTTGTTGGGTACAGTCCCGAGCCACATGGAGGCAGTGAGCGGATCTGCAGGGGTTCGTCTCTCCCGGTATTGGGGGTGAGGTCGCGCTGTGTCGAGGAGAGCCAGAACATGAAAAGTCCTTGGCCAAGGCAGGAGATTTACTGGTAGGTATTCCAGTAGTATCTCAGGGTGTTCTGCGCCGCACTCCGACACGACTTGTACCGCTTTTGGGGGTCTGACTTTTACCAACCCCCTAGGCCCGCCATGCGATGATCATAGACGAACGGACCGGACTGTACGGATATTGTCACTGACAGGCTCAGTAGGGTGTCAGGATGAGTTCGCTCATCGACGTCCCTTTTGGTCAATACCTGGTAGCCCGTCACGTATTGGCTTATACCTCTGACGTGCTAGTGGTTAAATCCACAGCAACAGTATTGACGAGTCTTTAGAGTCCACCACACACTCAGTTACTCAGGTTTTGGGCGAAACGCTGTAGAGGCCGTAAGGAGATATGGCAGGGTTCGATCAGATACGTACGGTATTGCACGGATCATGATCGGACAGTTTTTACTAGCCGGCTTTGGCTTAAGCCGGATCCTAGTATTTGATAGTGTAGTTTTGTCTCTTTGCATTTGTGTTCAGTGGGAATACAAATGCGGGCATGTATTTGGAGTAGCGGGGTTTTCCTGTAATTTATTACGGGATCAGTTTTCTGAAGTTGCCAGTTTGCATTCCGTTCCGGCCGGTTTTCTTTTATTCCTTCTCGGCCGGACTTTTCGTTGGAGGGGGTTAATTGCAAGTTCGCAATCAACTTAGTTGTGAGGGGCTTTCTTGCATATGTGGCTTTATGATGGGACTAACTTCATGATGATATTCTATTATTGTCATTTCATTTGCTTATCTTGTGAGTGGACTTTGATGAGAATGAAGTGTGACCCTTTTTCCATGCTTATCTCTCTTTTTCCTTTTTGATTTAATTCATTTTTTTTCCTCCACCTATGTAGAGGGGGGCTGGCCACTGTTGATGAGGGGAGAGGTTTATTTTGGTGGGATTTTCCTTATGCATGGTTTTTAATTTATACACTTCACCCACAAAGTTTTCCAGCAAGCTTTGATCCATGGAAAATTCTTGTGTACAAATTCCTCCATAAATGCCAACCTCATAAACCCCAAAGAGACATGGCTACTACACTATTCTACAGCATCTCTTGGACGCGTCGGCTAGCCAACTTCGCGCCCGAGTTGCCTCAGTCAAGAGGTGGGAGCCCGCAAACGAATCCGGCTACGTGGTGCTTTTCCGACGAGGAGTTGACGGACGGAGATTCCGCGGGAGATCTGAGTGGAGACGAAGACCGAAGGACACGGATCGCTTGGTATACTTCTCTACCCGTATTTTTCTTTGCTAGTTGCTAGGTTAATTGCCCGATCCTGGTGAAAAGTGCGCGGTGGTGCCGGTTTGCTAGTTTGCAAAATTTTTGTTTCCGCGTCTCCGGCGTCGGTTCGACGGCCGGGGCGCCGCCGCGGGCTTACACGAAGGACCGGTTCCTTAGTTATAGCACACTTTCATAGTAAATTAGATCTCTTGATATGTTTTCTAGTAAAGGTTTAAGCACTAATCTTGGGTTATGTGGGTGTTGCATGCAAGAAAATTATTGTTTATCGCTTCCGCCTCCTCACAAGTGTTGTGAGGGTGTGCAACATCCACTAACATAGTTGTACGTAACGGCTATCTAGGTATTGAGCGAAAGGGAGGCCGGCGAGTAAACTCATCCCGAAACCACTATTAAGCCTGACAGTGAAAATATCCGTACTGTCCGGTCCGTTCGTCTATGATTATCGCATATCGAGTCTAGGGGGTGGATAAAGTCAAACCCCTAATGAAGCGACATTTACACGATGATGAAGAAAAACAAGATAGCATGCAATCATCTTGAGTAAGACTGTCCTACCGGTATAGGTCCTCCCTCAATCATTGCAATCACGTGCCTGTGATCCAATAATTGATTTGAGGGTACTATATCCAACACTATCTACTATGATGAAGAGTCTGACCAAAAGATCCATGTCCTTCGGTCTTCTTTCCTCATCGTTCGCTCCAAGTAGCTACCATGATCGCGCTTGATCTTCTTTGTTGGCTCCTTCATGTAACGTTTTAAAAATCGTTATGCGAATTTTTCCGTTTTAGGGCAAAATAGTCGGTATTTTCCGTTTTAACCCGATTTCGATCAAACGTCCGTATGAACATGCCGGCACCTATTTTAGCTAAAATAAAGCTAGTGCGCGAACTTTGGGGGTATATGGGATGTTTTGGTTCAGATAGAATTTTTCCCAAATAAAATATTATTCTAAGCGGTAGATTATGCACGTAAATCGGGAAATTTCTTCTAAATGAGAATCATTGGAAACCATCACTACAATTATTTTGGAAGTTTATCCTCAAAATATCTAGATTTTTAGTGCAAAAGGATTTAAATTTTAAAATAAAAAGAAAAGAAAATGAATGGTGGCAAAATTGCATTAAATGAAGCATTTATTGTATTTTTGCTAGAAACTTCTCCATTTTTCTTACACAAACAGCCCCCCTCACCTTGGCCGACCTCTCTTCCCCCATTTCTGTCCCAAATTTTTCCAAGCTCATTTCTTCTTTTTCCAACATCAAAAACTCATCAAAAATCCCAAAATAAATCCCAAAAAATCCTAAATAAAAATAAAACCATTAATTCTCTTCACTACTAGCTTGGATGTTCAAGAAAAACATCATTTTTGGAGGAAAAAATGATGGATCTAGTTGCTTGTTTGTGTTCTTGAAGAGGTATAATTTTCAAAACCCTAATCTTAAATTGTTATGTTTAGATCTTTAAGTTAGTTAATTAAATGGTTATCATAGCTTTAAATTCTTGATTTAATTCATTATTCATATTTTTTTAGAAATTCAAGTTAGGGTTAAAGCTTGATTAAGGGTTCAATGTTAATTAAAGTGTTAATTTATGATTAGGAAAACATAACCTAGTAGATTATGATAATTATTGTTAATTAATACTTTGTTTAATTGTGAAATATTGCTTACTAGGTTTTTGTTAAAACTTATTTAGCAAGTGTTAAGAATATAGTGTAGGGTTACTAGGCACGCATGCAAGGTTCTATGAGGCATCAACCATGCCCGATTAAAATTTTAGCCGTGCCGAACAACCCGAAACCGGATATTTAAACTAGAGTTTAGGTGAAAACGAACATGTTAAACTCTTTAACACTAAGTGAGAGGGATTACAACCTTTGTAGATCCGGTCCTTCAGTTCTTAAGCTCCATATTGAGGTCCCTTCACTGCGATCATCGTGTTCTGGACTCTCGAGAGGCTTCAGGAAGAAAATGATGCAACCTTTGCTTCCGATCTTCGATACAAAGATGATCTACCTTGAAGTTTCGTTAACACAAGCTAACACTCATAATATGAAGTGAACACCCTCATCTAAATGACAAGGATAGATGAGAATGATGAAGTAGGATTTTTGCTCTCATTTAAAATCTTTTTCTCACTCACTTTCATCACAAAAGAAAGTTTTTTCATGAAAGAACTCAAGGAAGAAGAAGCATGAATGAAGATGATAACTTTTTCCTTTTTCGATGAACAATGAATTGTTGTAGTGGTTACAAATCTAACCAAGGGTTAAGCATGAGAGAGTTAACTCTTGTAGAGAGTTAACAAGAGTTAATGGTTTGGATTGGGTTAACATAATATCTCACAAAAATATCAAGCAACCACAAAGTCAAAGCTTCATGAAGCTTCATGAAGCTTCATGCAAAAGCTAACCCTAATCCAAACCCTAACCAAATTTAAACCCTAATCCATTGTTAAATTTGTAACCCTAACATGTTATAATATTATATATCACATATACAATATATTTTGTAACAATAGAAAATAATACAATTAACATATATCGCATATATATCAATGTATTATCCCGTGAGAAAATGAATCTTTTAGTGAGCTAATATTAGTTAATGTAATTTAATATATCATATATATTATTATACATTAAATTATCGAATCAACACTTGATCCAATAATCCGGCTATATCGCATATAACTGACTAATACGATGACCCGGCTATATCACATATACCCGGCCGATATCTCATATCGCGAGAATCCAATACGGTATCACATACCGCATTATCCTCGGTCCCGCACATATCATATATGTGCTCCTACTCAGTTTTGCCTGATCCAAAAAAGCTCTGTGTAGGACTCTAAAGAATCGTCAATACGCCGGCAACAGGTGATGATCATATCAAACACCCACAAGCTGCAAGCGGTCAGCTAAACGTAACAGCCACCCAGGTATTGAGCGCTCAGAAGATCAACAATCAAGCCTGTACATTCTCCTGTGAATCCAAACAGTAACACTCCCGTACAGTCCGGTCTCGTCGTCTAATATGTCGCATATCTCGCCTAGGGGTGGTAAACGTCAGACCCCAGTAGCTCGATAAGTCGTGTCGATATGAGGTCTATAACAGTTCGAGAAACTACTGATAACACTTACCAGTAAATCTCAGCAACCCTGGCCAGGGATTTCCGGTTATAGCCAATCGAACACAGCGCAACATCAGCTCCCTATACCGGGAGAGATGAATCCCCTCCTATCGCTCATTGCCTCCATGTGATTCGGGACTGTATCCAAAAGCCACCTTTTTGCCCGCCCTCTTGGACGTGGTATGATTGAAATCAAAGCACAGTGGGAATCACACAAGACTCTATGACGATCTCGGGTCAACAGACTACTCTGTACCAGTGTCACCGGAGAACTGCCATCAGACGTAAGGTATAATACCATCTGGGAGTTCTCGGCGAGTCCGTCCAGTGTACCCAGTCTCCAATGGGCACCCGTACACCATCCTTGATGTCAAACACCGATGGATATGGTATCATCCATCGCCCATCATATGGGTCAAGATGCATATACGCTAGTCTACTCTGGTGCATCGATGCCCTGTCTCGATACACCCTTGACTAGGAACAGTTATAGGATGTACTCGTCGACTACCGTGGCCCCATTAGTATGATCTCATCAGATTCCAAGTAATCGAGTACATATCCTAAGGGCTTTATCAACATGTAACATAGAGACAATCAGAGTACATGTTAAGATAAAGTACAACCAGATAGCATACTATCATGTCGAGCAAGAAAGTCCTCCCTATATATGTCCTAGCATCCACTACAATATACATCGTATGTATAGTAATGGCCTCTAGGGCATACATATAACTAACAATCTCGCACTTGCACTAGGGCCATCTGTTGTGGTATCATATACCCAACAATTAGCTGCGGTTGAAGTATCTTATATTCAACCATCCCATAAAAGTCTCTACTAGGAAAAAGGCCTTTGTGAGTAGATCCGCGCTGTTGTCCTCTGTGTCTACTCTCCTAACCTTGATCTCCCTGGAGATCAACCATCTCCATGATCAGGTCATACTGCCTAAGAATTATATCTGGATTTCTGATGGGACGGTAGTTCCTTGGCTGAAGCCACAACTCCATTGTCACACAATGGTAGGAACGAAGTTCATCTCATGAACTTATATATATCCAGACTGCCTCTTTGGTAGCATCCTTGGTAACGATGTATCTTGCCTTTAATCGTCTAGTATGTCACGGTATCTAGCTTGGAACTCTTCCAACATACCGTCCCTCCACTGAGGGTAAAGACAATGCCTGCGACTGACATTCAGTCGTCCTTATCACCCTGGAACCTTTCCAGTGATTCTCCCCAGGATTGATTGATACCATCTCACTACAATTAGTGAGTATCCTAACATCCAATTAGATCTATCTCATAGATCCAAAACCCAGGATTTAGGAGGTATCACTTTGATCCTATATGGAGAATCTTTGTGATAAGCGGAGATTGACCGAGCGTAGCATAGGAAACTCCTTCCCTATCAAGAGTATGTCATCCACGTACTCTACGAGGACCGTCTCCATACTCTCTACTACCTTTTTGTATATACAAGGTTCATCTAACATTTTGATGAAGTCAAACTCTTTGACTACCACATCAAAACAGATGTTCCAACTCCGCGATGCCTGCTTTATCCTATAAAGCATCTTGCACACGTTTCCGCTGCTCCCACTGTCTACGAAGCCCTCTGGCTGTGTACTTATAGACGCTCTCTTCTAAAACATCATTTAGAAAAGCAGTCATGACACCCAACCGCCAGATATCGTAGTCATGGTATGTAACTGTGGCAAGTAGGATCTGGATGGACTTAAGCATAGCTTTGAAAGTCTCAACTTTTCCATATACACCAAGTAATCTTCTCGAGATATACTTGCTCCTGATGGGGATTTAACCCTTCAGATAAAGCAACCAAAGTCCATACTTTGTTGGTGTATAAGGATTCCATCTCAGATCGATAAGCATCCAGCCATTCTTACAGAGTCCCACTCCTGATGGCCTGCTCGAAACTAGTTGGGTCATCATCTCATGATGCAATCCTCACTCCCACTATCATAGAGAAACCGAAGTATCTCTCAGGTGGGTGAGGAACCCTACTAGATCGGCGGAGAGGCTGAGGTTCGTTGGAAACTATTGAATCCTTTGGTTCTACCAAATCATCAGCTGCAGTTTGTATAGCTGGAACCTTTCTAGTTCTACATAACAGACCTTGCCTCGAGCTTGTCCGGATTTTGCGTTTAGACATAGGCCGGACAATCCCAAATCTTAACAAGCTTAAGATATGGGCTCTTCCCTTTCCATATCACATATGAAGTGGTAGGCAACTGATTTGATTTGAACCCTATTCAATAGGTATGCAGCTTCTCAAGTGCATAATTCCCAAAAGGAAATAGGAAATTCAGTAGTATTCATCATAGAGCACACCATATCACATAGGGTGCTATTGCTCCGCCCCGATATACCATCGTACTATGGTGTATACGGAGGAGTAATGCTGAGAGAGAATCTCATTCTCCTTTAGAATAGTCCAGGAATTCCGTGCTCAAGTATTCTCCTCCCTGATCACATCAAAAGACATAATACTTTTACCCGTATTTTGGTTCTCTACTTCTAACTTATATTCTGTGAACATCTTAAAAGGTTCAGACTTGTGTTTCAACAGGAACATATGTCTGAATCTTGAGAGATCATCAGAGAATGTAATGAAGTACAAAGAACCGGTCTTGGCATGTGTAGACAGGGGACTTTCATACGTCAGCATGTATCAATCCCAAGAGTTCACTAACTCTTTCTCTGTTTCCAATAAACCGAGCTATGGTCATCGTATCTTTGTGACATGACCGGCAAGTTTCACAAGATGTAAATTCAAACTAATTTAAATATGCATCTATATGTAACTTTAGCCAGTCGGGTCACATTGATATGACCTAGTCTACAATGCCTCAAGAAGGATTCATTCATTTCTGAACTCTTCCTCTCGTGTGTGTTCTGTATACTAAGAACTGTAGTTTGATTTAGAACGTCAATGCTTTTAGATAACGTGCCTGAACCGATCAACTCTTGATATAGGAAATGTTCAAAATATTATCCAACATTACAAAATTATATAATTCCTTTACTAATAAAGAGACTGATATGATGTTGTATATCAGGTTCGGTATCTAATAACATTTGTTCAGAATCAATGTATTCTGGTAATACAGGGTGATAGTGACCAACAGACTTGGCTGCAACACTTGCACTGTTTCTGTCTCATGAAACTTATCACCCGTTCTTAGTTCTCTACCTATCTGTAGCCCATGTAACAGATTACATATGCGGGATCCTGATCCGGTATCTCATACCCAGGACGTAAAGGATACTGAGAAACATTTCTATGTAATGAACACACCCGAAGATGATGCATCAGCAAGCACTTTCTTCGTTTGGGCGGCACGGGAATTCTGGTATTCCCCAATTTCTTGCTCTGTCTTATAACAATTATAAGTTGGAGCGGGACCAACGTTCCCCAGCTCAGTATAACAAACGGGTTCGGTCAATACATCCGTATTATTATCTTGATTAAGGCGTGATATGGTCTCTACCTGGAGAGAGAGAAAAGAAAACACTCAGCGTATGCTCTTGCAAGATTAGATTGGTTATCTAATATATCTAATCAGGATGTCTCCCACTGTTTTAATAAAATTTTCCTTCAAACCATAAAATGAAAGACTAGCCGGGATTAATTACACGCTACAAGTTCGCCAATCTTTCAGCCAGGCCAGTGTCGGTACTTTGAGGGAGGTCCCCCGTGCTTTCACACGAACATAATTAAAGTAAACCTCATTTTCCCAGAGGCGTAACCCCGTTAACACCTTTCTAGACACCTACTTGATCGGCTAATTGCAATGTGTAAAACTCTCCCAGGAGTAACTCTTACTCGCAGTGGGTATCGGGATCCAACTATCTCATAGAAGGTATGCAATCTCAGTGCAAATTTTAACACTTGAAATTCCCAATAATATTTTAACCCTAGCAGCTATATGACCTTAACATAGTCAACAAATCATAAGTGCTAGTCAAGTTCAACCCGTCATTTCCTGATTGAATTAAACCCACCCGCACGACCCTTAACATAGTCAACAAAGTCGCACGACTACCCTAATCCAATCGCATCATATGCTTATACAGATTAGCACTAATCAGCTACCGCACACTACGCCTTAACATAGTCAACAAACGTAGCACGAATACTAACTAGTACTTATCTGAAATGACGGAGGGCTACGACAGGTTTTTAAGAAAACCCTTTGCGTAATGAACTTGATATCGTTGTAGAATCAAATGATTTTAAAATGGAGTGCTTTTGAGGCTTTTGCTAATTTCGCTAAGAGAGTCACTCCCGGTGAAGGGATCGTCGGCTCTTTCTTCGTCGAATGAAGTGCAGGGTATATCATATACATCATTGTGCAAAGCAAAAACTCCAAAAGCAATCAAAAGACAAACCGAGGGGTGTAGCATCTGCCAGTTATTGCTAAAGGGGTCACTCCCGGTGAAGGGATCTCGGCCCTTTCCTTATCGAATAAGGTGCAGGATGTTCTACAAGGAACACCGCTATGCAAAGCAAGAACCGTAGCTACCTGTTTTTGAAAATTCGATTCCACAACATCATTTAGGTTTCTTTTATTTCATTAATCGCATTAATGAAGTCCCATTTTTAATTATGCTTCACAAGCATCACCATTTGAAACGAAATCTGCAATATAACATATATCTCATATATAAAATATAAACATTCGTCTCAGGTAGTAATATGATCTCATCACAGAACATTGCAGCAGAAGAACATATATGAAATATTGGGTATACTAGGACGTCCGTGTTTTAATACGAGCCTGTATAAAACACGGATTCCACGGTCGCGATGAATAGCCAAACCCACATCCCTAGACCCCTACGAGAGTGGCAAGCAACACTGCCAATTCTAGGGTTAGGAGGCCCAGTCTCGACTCCTTGAGATGGCTTCCTACTGGACCTTAGAACCCGGTTACTTATGCTCCCCGACTTGGGTCTACCTAATGCGGCAAAGTAAATAATATACAACGGTGACATCATCCTCAGCCCGGAAGTGCCCCAATAAAAGAATATTACATACATTTGAATTTTACATGAATGAAAAAGAAAAACTCTAATCTCACATAAAACCCCCGGCTATTCAAAACAAGACGATCCAATATAACATATCACAGCAACACATAATATCTAATATCATCAACGTAAGCAAGTATGCGTATCCCGATTGTCGTTGATGTATAGCAACGAAGCCGGCGATACACCACATACTACGCTTACGGTCATAGAAAAGAAAGTGAAAAACTACAACAGTTGGAATCCGCAACCTTTTTAGAAATCATATGCCTAACCAAATGAATTCCTTAGACATCGTATGCCTAACAATTATAAACCCCGCATTTTAGTCTCATTATCGAAAACTCTTTTCAATATCAAGTCGGGCAATTCAACAAGATTCCCGACTTCCTGATCGAATGCTCGTCGCAAACATTACTAGACGGCCGCACCACCGGATGCCGTCGACGAAGTGCACTAAGGTGGAACACCGCTGCCGGAAGCACCCGAACGGATGCTTTTGGTGACGGTGTTCTCCTACAGTCACTTGGTCGGGGCTATGGGGCGTCGCTGTCTATTAAGTTTACCCGGCGAGTATCCGCGTACGCTACGTGATTGCGACGGATTTTTGATCATATCAAAATTCCATGGCAACCGATCATGTGAGACTGAACTGCTAGATTTATAACATTCAAATTAGTTATCTCATAACTACCTGTGGATTCCAAATATTGTATCACATTCCAGATAAATAGACAATGTTAAACTTTCCGATCGAATAATCAAACACCCAAGATTTCCCCAATATATCTCAACACTTGAAATCAGTTTAAAAACATCCATCACATGCCACAGTACCAATGGTCCAGCCGTAGAAGGGTCAAGCCAACGCCTCACATGTGGCACGCCGTACTGCCACAAACCCTAAGGTTCAGAGACAGTTCAAGACGGTCATATAATCGAGTTAAGGTTTGTTGTCTTCTAGAGGGTCCACCGCGTTACTTGCACGACTTAGAACGTTCTTAAACTCGAGAAAATATCCAACTTTTGAAAAAATTTCCGACTGGGGAAAAAGTGAGTTATTGATATCCGTTCGAACTTTTTAACAGTTTCTAAAAATTATCCGGACAAAACTAAACAAAGTTAAATTATCTGATCGAATCAACGATTCCCCAATACAACCCTAGAAAACTCAACACTTGAGTGGAATTAAAAAATTCCCATAAAAAAATAACAAGAAAGGACCTAAGAATAATTACGTGAAATTCCAGGGACTAAGTCATAATTTCGGCCGCGGAACCGCTTCCAAACCCTTGGTTTGGCCGCGGTTCCGCGGTCAAATAGTTGACTTAGTGGACCGTACTTTACAATAATTCTTAGTTTTTCCTGCTTGTTTTTCTGAGCATTTTTAATTCAGAAAAAATCACATTTTTAGAAAATGTACAGAGAGGGGTTAATATCGGGTATTCGGAGTTCGATCGGACTTTAAACTTCGTCTAGACTTCGCCTAAATCTCTAGCTTGGCTCTGATACCACTGTAAGGTTACTAGGCACGCAAACAAGGTTCTACGAGGCATCAACTATGCCCGATTAAAATTTTAGCCGTACCGAACAACCCGAAGCCGGATCTTTAAACTAGAATTTAGGCGAAAACGAACATGTTAAACTCTTTAACACTAAGTGAGAGGGATTACAACCTTTGTAGATCCGGTCCTTTACTTCTTAAGCTCCATGTTGAGGTCCCTTCGCTGCGATCATCGTGTTCTGGACTCTCGAGAGGCTTCACGAAGAAAATGATGCAACCTTTGCTTCCGATCTTCGATACAAAGATGATCTACCTTGAAATTTCGTTAACACAAGCTAACACTCATAATATGAAGTGAACACCCTCATCTAAATGGCAAGGATAGATGAGGATGATGAAGTACGATTTTTGCTCTCATTTATAATCTTTTTCTCACTCACTTTCATCACAAAAGAAAGCTTTTTCATGAAAGAACTCAAGGAAGAAGAAGCATGAATGAAGATGATAACTTTTTCCTTTTTTGATGAACAATGAATTATTGTAGTGGTTACAAATCTAACCAAGGGTTAAGCATGAGAGAGTTAACCCTTGTAGAGAGTTATCTAGAGTTAATGGTTTGGACTGGGTTAACATAATATCTCACAAAAATATCAAGCAACCACAAAGCCAAAGCTTCATGAAGCTTCATGGAAGCTTCATGCAAAAGCTAACCCTAATCCAAACCCTAACCAAGTTTAAACCCTAATCCATTGTTAAATTTGTAACCCTAACATGTTACAATATTATATATCACATATACAATATATTTTGTAACAATAGAAAATAATACAATTAACATATATCGCATATATATCAATGTATTATCCCGTGAGAAAATGAATCTTTTAGTGAGCTAATATTAGTTAATGCAATTTAATATATCATATATATTATTATACATTAAATTATCGAATCAACACTTGATCCGATAATCCGGCTATATCGCATATAACCGACTAATACGATGACCCGGCTATATCACATATACCCGGCCGATATCTCATATCGCGAGAATCTAATACGGTATCACATACCGCATTATCCTCAGTCCCGCACATATCACATATGTGCTCCTACTCCGTTTTGCCTGAGCCAAGAAACCTCTGTGTAGGACTCTAAAGAATCGCCAATACGCCGGCAGTAGGTGATGATCATATCACACACTCACAAGCTGCAAGCGGTCAGCTAAACGTAACAGCCACCCAGGTATTGAGCGCTCAGAAGATCAACAAGCAAGCCTGTACATTCTCCTGTGAATCCAAACAGTAACACTCCCGTACAGTCCGGTCTCGTCGTCTGATATGTCGCATATCTCGCCTAGGGGTGGTAAACGTCAGACCCCAGTAGCTCGATAAGTCGTGTCGATATGAGGTCTATAACAGTTCGATAAACTACTGATAACACTTACTTGTAAATCTCAGCAACCCTGGCCAGGGATTTCGGGTTATAGCCGATCGAACACAGCGCAACATCAACTCCCTATACCGGGAGAGACGAATCCCCTCCTATCGCTCATTGCCTCCATGTAATTCGGGACTGTACCCAAAAGCCACCTTTTTCCATGCCCTCTTGGACGTCGTATGATGGAAATCAAAGCACAGTGGGAATCACACAAGACTCTATGACGATCTCGGGTCAACAGACTACTCTGTACCAGTGTCACCGGAGAATTGCCATCTGACGTAAGGTATAATACCATCTGGGAGTTCTCGGCGAGTCCGTCCAGTGTACCCAGTCTCCACTAGGCACCCGTACACCATTCTTGATGTCAAACACCGATGGATATGGGATCATCAATCACCCATCATATGGGTCAAGATGCGTATACGCTAGTCTACTCTGGTGCATCGATGCCCTGTCTCGATACACCCTCGACTAGGAACAGTTATAGGATGTACTCGTCGACTACCGTGGCCCCACTCGTATGATCTCATCATAGTCCCAGTAATCGAGTACATATCTTAAGGGCTTTATCAACATGTAATATAGAGACAATCAGAGTACATGTTAAGATAAAGTACAACCAGATAGCATACTATCATGTCGAGCAAGAAAGTCCTCCCTATATATGTCCTAGCATCCACTACAATATACATCGTATGTACAGTAATGGCCTCTAGGGCATACATATAACTAACAAATAGAAATGGTTTAAATAGCTTAGTTAAGCTATTATAAGGTGTTTGTGAGCGCTAGATTTGTGTTAGCTTGATTCTAGTGCGAATTATTGCGATAAGTTATTTACTAGGTTTCGGGGTTTTTCCGACGTGGGTTCAATTAGTCGTTGCGAGAATATATCTATTATATTCCTCGCATTTTATTTTGTTGTGTTGCGCAATCGGGACGATCAGAGTCTAGACTTGGTGTTTCGTAGTTTAGCGACCCCAGTTAGGGTTTTGACCGTTGTCATGCGTGATAGATGCGCTAAGCGCGCAGTGTAATTTTCTGGGCGTTTTCATTTCGTTTCGTTGTCTTTTCGTCGATGTAGGATATTTATCTTATGTGATGTGTTTGTGAAATTTTAGGTTTGCAAGCGGGGACTTTGGGCGCTGCGAAAAAGGGGAAGCAGTTGGTCTGATTTTCTTAGCTCGCGACCATCTGTGAGTAGATTTAACATCTACAGGTGAATCGCCCGCATGGCGTTATGCGTATGGTCTAGAAATGACTTGACTTGTCGCATATTCTATTTCATATTTAGAATTGCCCATGCACCCTACTGCTTAGTTAATTGTTGTGCTTGGACTAGTATCCTTAGGACACTGCACTATTATTGACGGCTTATTTTGCATGAGCACTGATTGTATGCCATCCATACCGTCAATAATTTCCATGACACGCACAACCAACCTATAGATATGATATAGTTTGGTTAGGGACATTAAGACATTGATTCATAGTTCTTTATGCATATGACTTATAGCATACCTGTATACCTATATGCTTACACATATTCCTTGACATACTTACATGCTAGTTACCTATATACCTATAGGGTATTGTACCATTAGTGATGGGTACATACACACATAATGACATAGCTACATGTATACTTTGCATACATACTTCACTTATACCTGGAGGGTATATTACATCATTACTGATTGTTGGTCGTAGTGCCCTCAAAGTCAATTATTGGATCGCAGGCACGTGATTGCAATGATTGAGGAAGACCTATACCAGTAGGACAGTCTTACTCGAGATGATAGTATGCTATCTGGTTTGCCTTTATCAACGTAGACAGCTTTAGGCCACATGATCACTATTACACATTGATAGAGCCCTTAGGATTGTTTCTTGACTACCAGCAGCATGATGGAGATCATATACATGAGAGTTGGGTAGTCCATAAGCACATCCTTAAAAGTGGTCCCTAGTCGTGGGAGTTTCGAGATAGGGCATCGATACTCTAGAGTAGACTAGTGTATACAATCGAGAACCTGACGAGGGGCGGTGGCCGGTCTCACAAGCCATTGGTGTCAGTTGGTTCACCTAAGATGTATACAGGTGCTCATTGGGTTATGAGTGCACCGGACAGGACTCGCCGGGAACCTACTAGTTAGTATCATACCTAGCGTCAGATAGCAGTTCTCTGGTGACATGTGTACAGGTTAGTTCATCGACCTGAGGTCGTCATTTGTCTCGTATGAGTTCCCACTGTGCTTAGATTACTACTCTACCACGGCTCAAAGGATTCGTGCAAACAGGTTTTAGTTGGGTATAGTCCCGAGACACATAGAGGCAGTGAGCGGATCGGCAGGGGATTCGTCTCTCGCGGTATTGGGGGTGAGGTCGCGTTGTATCCAGGAGAGCCATTACACCAAGTCCTTGTCCAAGGCAGGTAAGAATTACTGGTAGGTATTCTAGTAGTTTCTCAGGGTGTTCAGGGCTACCCTCCGACAGGACTTATTCCGCATTTGGGGGTCTGACGTTACCAGCCCCCTAGGCTCGATATGCGATGCTCATAGACGAACAGATCGGACTGTATGGATATTGTCACTGATAGGCTCAGAAGGGTTCCAGGATGAGTTCGCTCATCGGCTTCCCTTTCGGTCAGTACATGAGCAGCCGTTATGCACAGCTAGTGCCTCTGACGTGCTTGTGGTTAAACCCACAGCCAGGGTACTTACGAGCCTTTAGAGTCCCTACAGATAGTTTACCAAGTTCGGGCGAAACATTGTAGAGGCCGTATGGTTTTATGGCAGGGTTCGAACATGCACGTGCACTTGTGCACGTGTCATGGTTCGGACAGATAATACTGGTGGGCTTTGGATTAAGCCGGATCCAAGTATTATATTGTGTAGGAGTATTTTTTGTCTCTTTGCATTTTGTATTCGGTCGGGATACAAATGCGGGTATGTAAATACTACAGTGGGGTTATCCTGTAATTAGTTACGGGATCGCTTTTTTAAGTTGCCAGTTTGTATCTTCGTTTTGGCCATTTTTCCTTTCCATCCTTCTTGGCTGAATTTCTTATCGTGAGGGGGTTTCGTGCAAATGGTACATTTATAAAAGGGGTTTTTTTTTCGTGGTGCCCGTGGCTCCAGATGTTTCTGGTCTCTTCATGTGGGATGAGGTGCTTTAGTGACTCATTCTTGCATTAAGTTCTTTTGTCCATGCTTAAGATCTTTGTTGGATATTTGTTGTTGATTTTTTCTTCTTAGCCTCACCACTTGAAACCTTGTGCTCACACCCTCCACCTCATGGCCGACCCCCATACTTAATTCAGCCCATAAGAATGGCCGAGCCCTTTTGCTGGAAGATTGATTCATTTTGTAAAATCCAAAGCTCAATTCATCACCCCAATTGGCAACTTCAATTTACCTTCACCCAATGGCTTGGGTGCCTTGAGACAAAGTATTCTACATTATCTCTACATCAATCTTGGACATGTTGGCTGGCAAACTTCATGTCCGAGTTGCCTCGTTTTGGAGGCGGGAGCCCGTTAAAGATCTGTTGACGTGGTGCCACCTTGACGAGGAGACAGGAGATCGGAGATGCCGCGAGGAGCGTGGGATGATGGGTAAAGACCGAAAAACACGGATCGATCGGTATAGCCTTTCTACCTCTTTACAATTTGTTAGTTTAGCGTTAATGGCAAGATCCGGGTTATAGTATACGATAGCGCCTGTTGTAAAAGTTTTTGTTCCGCGTTTGGCCTCAGATTGACGGCCAGGGCACTACCGTAGACTTACATGGTATCAAAGCCACGCCATTAACCTTTACTAGCTTGTTCTAACATGTTTAAAATATCGATCGAACGAAATTTCCAAAACCGCATTTTCAATGTTAAAGTTTCTGTCGAATTTTTAAACTGGTCTAAAAATTATTTTGGGTATGTCAGAAAATCGTGCAGGCTTTTCTAAGACTACTATAGAAATTTGTTCGACTGAACATTCACGACCGCCGCGGAACCGCCACACAAGCCTTGTATTGGCCGCGGTTCCGCCTCCGTTTTGGAGCTTCAGTGCACCATTTTTCTTCTGGATGTCTTTCATGTGGAATTGTGGTTTCTGGAATATTTTGTTTGTGCCAAGATTTTGTTTGAGTACTGGATTTGTACTTGGGGCCCACTTCGGGATGTTTTGTCGATCGGAATTTTAAATGTGTTAGTTTACAGTACTTACATTATATCTCCGACCGTGAATGCCATTCGAGCGGTAAATCTTGTCTAATTGCTCTAGTCCATTTAGACGGGTTTACGAACGTGACATTCGCGTTGATGTTCTGTGTTGTGATGTGATGTTGCGGATTTGTCGTGGTAGATAGCTGTGTGCAATGGTAGTGCAGTTTGGATTTATTTGTACATTTGATATTGCGGGGCGAGCGTCCAACATGTGGACTGCCGTCACTGCCTGTTTGTACTACCGGGTTGAGGTCGATGTACCCGTTATATATATTTTCATTTCTGTACTAGGTTTATCCCGCGACGGAGTGCACGGATAGCCGGGTTCTTGAGGGCAACGGGTCCGTATCTCTTGGCTTTGAGTGGCAAAGGGGGCCTCACTCTAGAATTGGCAGACTATTCGCCGCACTCGTAGAGGGTACAGGTTGACCCAAGGAGAGGTGCTCAAGTTACCGGATTCCATAAAGTGCAGGGTGGTCCATTCACTTTGCTGTAGGGGTCTACCTCGCTTCAGGTTTTGGCGGGTAACTTGCCGCACCCGTAGGGGTCTAGGTTTCATTGCACAGGCTATCCACACGACCAGGAGAACGTCGGGTTTCAAAAGCGGCTCTGTGAAACCCGGGGATCCCAGATTATCTATATTGTTCTGTGATGCTTATTACTTTTCTGTAATGTTGCATTTATCACGCCTGGAGCGATTATTGTATATTGGTATATATACTAGTAGATGTTGTATATGTTTTGCACCCACGCTAGTCCAGTCCCCGCTCTGTCGTTAGTTAAGTAACCTAACGGGTGATGACGGGACCCAGTGACGAATGTAGATGGCATATACGTACATTTTATTTTCGTTCTTTTCTGGTGTGATTAATTGATGGGACCGCGTTAATTCTGATCAATGCAAAGGAAAACAAACTTTTTTGACGTTGTTGGAACAGTTTTCAAAAAGCGTTATTACAAAGACGTTTTCTTTTGTTTTGCATAGTGGTATTCAGTTGGAATATCCTGCACCTCATTCGACAAGGCAAGGGCCGAGATCCCTTTGCCGGGAGTGACCCCTTGGGCAGAAGTTTGCGTCACGGTAATAACTTCACTATAGTCGATTACTTGTTGTTTTGCATCGCGGTATTCAGTTAGAATATCCTGTCCCTCATTCGACGAGTCAAAGGCCGAGATCCCTTCACCGGCGGTGACCCCTTTGGCAGAAGTTTGCGTCAGGGTAATAACTTCACTATAGTCGATTACTTGTTGTTTTGCATCATGGTATTCAGTTGGAATATTCTGCACCTCATTCCATGAAGAAAGAGCCAATATCCCTTCACCGGGAGTGACTCTTTAGCAAAGTTTTTAGCCACTATATTTTTGTAAAAAGCTATCAGGTTCGTTCAGCGATATCAAGTTCGTGTTAGTTATATGTATGCCCTAGAGGCCATTACTCTACATACGATGTATATTGTAGTGGATGCTTGGACATATATAGGGAGGACTTTCTTGCTCGACATGATAGTATGCTATCTGGTTACACTTTATCTTAACATGTACTCTGATTGTCTCTATGCTACATGTTGATAAAGCCCTCAGGATGAGTACTTGACTACCAGGACTATGATGTGGATCATACTAGTGGGGACAGAGTAGTCGCTGAGTACATCTTTCAAATGTTCCAAGTCGTGGGAGTATCGAGACAGGGCATCGATACTCCAGAGTAGACTAGCGTATGCACTTCTTGACCCATATGATGGGCGATGGATGATCCCATATCCATTGGTGTTTGACATCAGAGAAGGTATACGGGTGCTCAGTAGAGACTGGGTACACTGGACGGACTCGCCGAGAACTCCCATATGGTATTATACCTCACGTCAGATGGCAGTTCTCTGGTGACACTGGTACAGGTTAGTCTGTAGACCCGAGATCGTCATAGAGTCTTGTGTGATTCCAACTTTGCTTTGATTTCCATCATACCACGTCCAAGAGGGCATGAAAAACGGTTGCTTTTGGGTACAGTCCCAAATCACATGGAGGCAATGAGCGATAGGAGGGGATTCGTCTCTCCCGTTATAGGGAGTTGATGTTGTGCTGTGTTCGATTGGATATAACTAGAAATCCCTGGCCAGGGTTGCTGAAATTTACTGGTAAGTGTTATCAGTAGTTTCTCGAACTGTTATGGACCTCATATCGACACGACATATCAAGCTACTGGGGTCTGACGTTTACCACCCCTAGGCGAGATATGCGACATATTAGACGAAGAGACCGGACTGTACGGGAGTGTTACTGATTGGATTCGCAGGAGAATGTACATGCTTGCTTGTTGATCTTCTGATCGCTCAATACCTGGGTAGTTGTTACGTTTAGCTGACCACTTGCAGCTTGTGGGTATTTGATATGATCATCACCTACTGCTAGCGTATTGACGATTCTTTAGAGTCCTGCATAGGTTTCCTGGCTAAAGAAAAACGGAGTAGGAGCTCATATGTGATATGTGCGGGACCGAGAACAATACGAGTATGTGATACCGTATTAGATTCTCGCGATATGTGATATCGGCCATGTATATATGATATAGCCGGGTCATCGGATCAAGTGTTGATTCGATGAACTGATACAGATTATATTAGTCGGTTATTTATGAAATAGCCGGATTATTGGATCAAGTGTTGATTCGATAATTTAATGTATAATTATATATTTAAGATATTATATTGCATTAACTAATATTAGCTCACTTAAAGATTCTTTTTCTCACTCGGGTAATACATTGATATATATGTGACATATGTTAATTGTATTATTTTATTTTGTTACAAAATATATTATATATGTGATATATAATATTGTAACAAGTTAAGGTTATAAATGCAACATGTTTTGTGGAGTTTAAACATGGTTAGGGTTTGGATTTGGGTTAAGATTGGATGAAGCTTTCATGAAGCTTCATGAAGGTTTGACTTTGACCTTTGATATTTTGCATAGATATTTCCTTAACCCAACCCAAACCCTTTACCACAGTTAATTCTCTACATGGGTTAAATCTTCATATTTAACCCATGGTTGCATTTCTAACCACACACTTGATTCATTATTAATCACAAAAAGGATTTTTGATCATCATCTTCTTCTTCCTTTGAGAAAAGCTTTCTAGCTTTTTCTTATGTGATGATTTTGAGTGAGAAATTGAAAACAAATGAGAGCTAAATTCCTACTTCATCATCCTCATCTATTCTAGCCACTTAGATTAGGGTATTTGCTTTGCTAATACTTGATTAGTAAAGCAAGAGCTTGGGCTTGAGTTTCTTCAAGGTAGATCATCTTTGTTGTTGAAGATCGGAAGCAAGCTTGCATCTTTCTCTTCATGGAGCCTCTCTTTAGTCCGGATACTCGATGATCGCAGTGAAGGGACCTCAACATGGAGCTTTAGAAGTGAAGTAACGAACTACAAAGGTTGTAATCCCTAACTCTTAGAAGTAAAGTTGTTTACTTGCTTTGTTTTGCCTAATCTCTAGTCTAAGATCTTGGTTAGGGTTGTTCGGAACATGGAAAATTTGATTTTGTCATTGTTGATTCCTTGTAGAACCTTGTGAGTGTGCCTAGTAACCCCACAGTTTGTTACGTTAAAGTTTTTTCGCCATAAACCAGCCATAGCCCTCCATCATTTCAGTTGGGTATTCGGTAGTATTCAAGCTATGTATTTTGACCAACGCCAAGGCATAGTGTTTGGTAGCTGCTGGGTATTCATCTGTTGCATAGATAGATGAGTTGGTTTGGGACAGTCGTTCTGCCATTTGGCCAACGTCAGGGGTATGCACGGGTTTGTTCAAATTAACAAGATAATGATGGGTAGAACTTGACATGTGACTTTTGGCATTTTGGCCAATGTTAAGGTCATAAGAGCATGGGGCAAAAATCCATATCGGCAGTTTCAAACATACAGGAAACTTGCCAGGCATGCGCATACCTTCTGGAGTGTGATAACGTGAGTGGATTCCTTCACGTTATCATGCGATGATAGTTGGATCCCGATTCCCACTGATGAGTTAGTTTACTCTTCAGGTGATCCCTACTAATTCTTCTTTCAGGTTTGGAGGAGAGTTTGACGGTACAGTGGGAGATTTCCTGATTAGATAAAGTGATAACCATTCTGATCTAGGTTAGAGAGCACGCAGAGTGTTTCTTTTCTCTCTCTCTTTGGCAGCGAACATTGACCGACCCTAGACTATGACTCAGTGACCAAGTTGACCGAACTTTCTTTAAATACTGGATTTTGGATTGTCTGAGTTGCATACATCATTGCTGCTCCTTCTTTTACCCTTTGAATTTCTCCAGAACACCTCGTATCACTACTAACATCCACTTCCATTGGATAAATCCATCGTATGGTTATATACGAACTCGATGGGACTTCTTCGGGGATGGATTCAGGTTCAGGAGAAATTGAATTGGTTTATTCAGTTGTCTTTTATTATCACCTTCTCTCAGATTGTGAGGGCTCCTTGGTTTAGGATAGTACACCTATTACGCTTATTGGATTGTCTTCTTCCAAACCATAGGCATGTGCCAAAAGGTAGGGAATGAAGAAAACCAATTAGCCTAAGTAGGGTGTACAGAAGGTAATAAGTAAAGACAAAATAAAGGGATTAGAAAGAGGGCAAAGTAAATTGCGACTGCTATCATTCACGACCAAACCGTGTTGTTCATCGCCACTCCTACTTCACCTTTGCTTTTTCTCCAGTTCAGGAGAAATAGAATAAGGTTTAATTCAGTTGTCTTTTATCATTACCTTCTCTCAGGTTGCGAGTACTCCTAGGATTAGGAGTATACACCTATTACGCTTATTGGATAGTCTTCTTCCAAACCATAGGCTGGTGCCGAACGGTAGGGAAGGAAGAAAACCATTTAGACTAACGATGGTGTACAGAAGGTAACGACTAAAGACAAATAAAGGGATTTGGAGAGTTGGCAACGAAATATACGGTTATAGTCATGAATCAGGATAATGGAAGAGGCATTACTAGGAATACCCGCATACCCCTTCGAAACATTTTCATGTTTCAGTTTCACTGTGCATTGTTAATAAAAAACTAATTTCTCAATTGGACACTTGCTCCAGGGTATGTATTTACCAGGTATTATTCTCATATCTGTATGGTTTTACAGATGATGATTGGGAGTAAGTTATTGCGAATTAGGTGATCATTCTCATTATATCAGAATTCGTTGTAATTGGTGATATTTGAGGAAATCGCCTGGGTACAGTTTTCAACCTACGACGCACAGGGTTTGAGTTATTCAACTCAGCGGACTTATACAAAGTATTGTATGTTGTCCAGTGTCCATTCGGACAAAGGGGTTGGTAATCGTACTATATTCTGTTTACGTGTGACTTCTCTAGTTTTTAGACATGTGTTTCATAGAAATACAAGGTTTAAGTTTTGAGAAGTTATAGGTATAAGAATAAAGTAGAGAACCAGGTGTCGCAAGTATCGGGATTCTTCAAGGTGATCGAAGATGTAGATACTTGTGTATGGTATTCAGTTGATAGTAATGGTTTTGAGAAACTTGTTTCTCTTTCGGGTTACTCATAATTGGATGCATTCCTAAGTTGAGTAATGCTGATTAGCCTCTTTCCATTAAGTTGATATGCACTGGAGACAGCTGCATAATTTGAATCTTGTTCCAATTAAATAAGTGCCAAAGTTTCTATATTGGATATAGAATGTTTCATTTCTTAACGATGTTAAGGTACGGGAAGTTATCCGGCTTATGCTTAAAACCAGACTCTGGATAACTCAAGGCACGTTTCTGTAAAGGCAGTTTGTGGGTTGACCCGGGCTATGACGAGGGTTGATTTTCCACCATTTGGAAGATCAATAGTGATATTGTTCTTGACTTGCCACAGTTTTCGTAAAATGGATTTTTTCAGAAAACAGCAGTGGGAGTATGGTAGAACTTAAAGTGATTCCAGAACCGCAAACGATTACGGAAAATTTAATAGAACCTAAAGATTCAATCATGTTTAACATTCCATTAGCCACTGCGTAGATATGGTGGGTAAACTCAGACACCCGAGAGGTACTCCGGTATCCTCAAGGACGGTGACAGGGAGGTTCTTGTTTACCCAGACTTGACACTACTGTTGTTCCAGGCTATGAGACTCGGCAGGAGGATGAGTATAACGTCGTTCTAAACTAGTTTTAGAAGTGCACGTATATATTATTCTGCCAGAGGGTTGTTGTGGTCAGTGGGAGCAGCGAAAGTATAGTGGGCAAGTAGCTTATGTCTATTTATAGACTAAAGAAGATATAGCAGAGATAGATCATCTATTTTTGATGTGACAGTCATGAGATTGACTTCATCAGAATAGGGGATGGATCTGTTAAGAAGGTAGTAAAGTGTGATGTCCTGGTATTTATGACATACACAGAGCAGGAAGTAAAATTCCTATACTACGATCGGTTATACTTTGGTTGTCATACAGTTGTTTCTCCATACAGGATATGGATATAATATCAGACATTCTGGTTTCTAGATCTATGGTTTTAGATCTAGATTTGGGTAGTTTCCCAATCTGGGTACTTAGACAGTATTCTAAAGGTTTTTTAGAATGGACGACTCCTGGCATGATGGTGTACCTACAGGTGATGGATTCTCCCTCTCTAAAGGCGTCTTACAGACTAAAGGGGAGAGGGATGTGCATGATTAACATATCACTTGCTTAGGCAATTGAGTTGATCATGAGATGTCAAGTACCACACTAGATGTTTTTTTTGCACTAGCTGCAATAAGTTTATATTAATCCAATCCTGGAGAGACATTCGGAAGCAGTTTTAGAACATAAGTGAATGTTCTACGGATTTGATGACGGCAGCCTCCTTCGGAGACGGTTATCATTACAGGCTTCCAAAGTGACATGGATGACAGAGTGATTATCAGAGTTATAGTTTTCCCTCTGACGAAGGGGGCAGTATTATGGACAGGTGGTCCAAGAGGATACTGTGGGAGGCATGGTACATGATACTGATTAGGTTCAGTTAAAGATACAGTCAAAGAAGTTTGGATTTGGATTTCATTTATGAATGAGGTCCCATCAGATATCCAGACATTTTCTAAGACAGGTATTACTCAATTCGGGAGATGGCTTTCTCCGCGAGCTTGAGATTAAGAGAGACATAGAAAGAAACATCATGGTAGATCCACTCAATGAGGATATTTCTCGAACACAAGATTTTTACAAACGAGTTTTGTGAAACTGATTAGTAGAGGAGTTGGATGTTCGGTATCACACGGGCTGTGAGTATGCGACATCGCAAAAATTAGCCTTAAGTGCAAGTAGGAGATTGTTGGTCATAGAGCCCTCAAAGTCAATTATTGGATCGCAGGCACGTGATTGCAATGACTGAGGAGGATCTATACCTGTAGGACAGTCTTACTCGAGATGATAGTATGCTATCTGGTTTGCCTTTATCATCGTGTACAGTTTTAGGTGACATGATCACAATTACACATTGATAGAGCCCTTAGGATTTTTGCTTGACTACCAGCAATATGATGGCGATCATATACGTGAGATTTGGGTAGTCTATAAGCACATCCTTAAAAGTGGTCCCTAGTCGTGGGAGTTTCGAGATAGGGCATCGATACTCCACAGTAGACTAGTGTATACAGTCGAGACCTGGACGAGGGGCGGTGGCCGATCTCGCAAGCCATTGGTGTCAGTTGGTTCACCTAAGATGTATACAGGTGCTAATTGGCTTATGAGTGCACCGGACAGGACTCGTCGGGAACTTGCTAGTTGGTATTATACCTAGCGTCAGATAGCAGTTCCCTGGTGACATGTGTACAGGTTAGTTCATCGACCTGAGGTCATCATTTGTCTCGTGTGAGTTCCCACTGTGCTTAGATTACTACCCTACCACGGCTCAAAGGAGTCGTGCAAACAGGTTTTAGTTGGGTACAGTCCCGAGCCACATAGAGGCAGTAAGCGGATCGGCAGGGGATTCGTCTTTCCCGGTTTTGGGGGTGAGATTGCGCTGTGTCTAGGAGAGCCATTACACCAAGTCCTTGGCCAAGGCAGGTGAGAATTACTGGTAGGTATTCCAGTAGTTTCTTACGGTGTTAAGGGCTACCCTCCGACACGACTTATACCGCTTTTGGGGGTCTGACGTTACCAGCCCCTAGGACCGATATGCTATGCTCATAGATGAATGGACCAGACTGTATAGATATTGTCACTGATAGGCTCAGTAGGGTTCCAGGATGAGTTCGCTCATCGGCTTCCCTTTCGGTCAGTACATGGTCAGCCGTTACCCACAGCTAGTGCCTCTGACGTGCTTGTGGCTAAACCCACTGCCAGGGTACTGACCAGTCTTTAGTGTCCCCCACAGATAGTTTCCCATGTTCGGGCGAAACGTTGTAGAGGCCGTATGGTTTTATGGCAGGGTTCGAACATGCACGTGCACTTGTGCACGTGTCATGGTTCGGACAGATAATACTGGTGGACTTTGGTTTAAGCCGGATCCAAGTATTATATTGTGTAGTTGTATTTTTTGTCTCTTTCCATTTTGTATTCGGTCGGAATACAAATGCGGGTATGTATATACTGCAGTGGGGTTATCCTGTAATTAGTTACGGGATCGCTTTTTGAAGTTTCCAGTTTGTATCTTCGTTTTGGCCATTTTCCCTTTCTATCCTTCTTAGCTGAATTTCTTGTTGTGAGGGGGTTTCTTGCAAATGGTACATTTATAAGGGGAGGGGTTTTTTTGTGGTCTCCGGGGCTCCAGAAGTTTCTGGCCTCTTCATGTGGGATGAGGTGTTTTAGTGAATCATTCTTGCATTAAGTTCTTTTGTCCATGCTTAAGATCTTTGTTGGATATTTGTTGTTGATTTTTTCTTCTTAGCCTTACCACTTAAAACCTTGTGCTCAACCCCTCCACCTAATGGCCGACCCTGTTAGTGTATATGCCCTAGGGGCCATTATTGTATCATACTAGTTTGTATATTACTTAATGGAAGCTTGGGATATTCACATGTATATAACAGTCTTGCTAAACATGGTAGTATGCTACTTGGTTTTTCTATCTTAATATGTGAGTATACGAATTGATAGAGCTCTTAGGATCTTGCTTGACTACCAGCGTTGTGATGGCAGTTGCAGGGTTCCTAGGCACTCTAGTGAGGTCACCCAAGCCATCAACCATGGCAATTTCAAAATTATGGTGCCTACAAACCCTAGTGTACGGATCGATAACTAGATGTCTAGGCGAAAAGAAAGCTAGCTAACAACTTAGCTAAAGAGAATACGGAAATACAACCTTTGTAGATCCGGTGCTCCACCTCCACGGCTCCGCAACGATGTCGTTTCCGCTGTCCAAATCAAATCCGGGCTCTAGAGTCGGCTTCGTCGGAGAATGGGCAAGCTAGGTCGTCGATGTCCATGCCGAAGATGATCTACGTCGAGGCATCGATGAATCAAGCTCCACCTTCACCAAACCGTGAAAAGTTGTGAAGGAAACACACTCTACTACTTGGCAAGAGGTAGAGGATGAAGAAATAGGAAGTGGGTAGACTTTAGAATTGGATTTCTCACTCATTTCCAACAATCACCATTGATGGACCTTGCTTTTCTTCACTTTTAGAATGAAGAAGAAGAAGAAAGATATTATGACAAGTTAATAGAAAAAGAAAAGAAAATGAATTCTTATCATAATTCTAACCATGGTCAAGTGTAGAGAATGAATCATGGTTAGTGTGAATGGTTAGGGTTAAGGATGAGATAAGTATGGTTGACTTTATCAAAGCTTCATGAAGCTTCAACTAAACTCCAAATCTAGCAACCATTCTTTTCTCTTTTCTTTTTATTTTCCAAAGTGAATAAACAAATAAATAAATGAATAAATAAGTAGATAAATAAAGGAAAAGAAACCCTAACCATTCTTTTAACCATGGTTTAAATCTTTGCACTTAACCAAGTAAACATGTATCATCAAACATGATACATTCAAATGCACAAAATCATATCGCATATGTAATGCGCATATCCGAGTGAGAAAATCCATCTTAAGTAAACCGATACTAGTTGATGCAAAGTAATATATCATATATATATAAATATGCATTAAATCATTAAATCAACATTTGATTCAATGATCCGGTCATGCGCACATAACCGACTGGTATCTTATATATCGGCTTATCGAATCAACGCTTGAATCGATAACTAGGTTATATCGCATACAACATTTCGATATATTTATCGCGAGAATAGAATACGGTATCACATACACGCATTATTCTCGGTCCCGCACATATCTCATATGCGCTCCTATTTCGTTTCGCTTGACCCAGGAAACCTCTGTGTAGGACTCTAAAGACTCGTCAATACGCCGGCAGCGGATGATGATCATATCAAACATCCACAAGCCGCAAGCGGTCTGCTAAACGTAACGGCCACCCGGGTATTGAGCGATCTGAAGATCGACGAGCAAGCCCGCTCACACTCCAGTGAATCCGACCAGTAACACTACCGTACAGTCCGGTCTGATCGTCTGATCTGTCGCATATCTCGCCTAGGGGTGGTATACGTCAGACCCCAATAGCTCAATAAGTCGTGTCGATATGAGGTCTATAACTGTTCGAGAAACTACTGGTAACACTTACCAGTAAATCTCAGCAACCCTGGCCAGGGATTTCCTGTTATAGCCAATCGAACACAGCGCAACATCAACTCCCATATACCGGGAGAGACGAATCCCCTCCTATCGCTCATTGCCTCCATGTGACTCGGGACTGTACCCAAAAACCACCGTTTTGCACGCCCTCTTGGACGTGGTAAGATGGAAATCAAAGCACAGTGGGAACCACACAAGACTCTATGACGATCTCGGGTCAACAGACTACTCTGTACCAGTGTCACCAGAGAACTGCCATCTGACGTGAGGTATAATACCATCTGGGAGTTCTCGGCGAGTCCGTCCAGTGTACCCAGTCTCTACTGAGCACCCGTATATCTCCTCTGATGTCAAACACCGATGGATATGGGATCATCCATCGCCCATCTGTATGGGTCGAGAAGGTACACGCTAGTCTACTCTGGTATATCGATGCCCCGTCTCGATACACCCTCGACTAGGGACTGTGAAGGATGTACTTATAGACTACCATGTCCCCACTAGTATGATCCGCATCATAGTCCAGGTAGTCAAGTACAGATCCTAAGGGCTTTACCAACATGTAACAGAGAGACAATCAGCATACACGTTAAGGTAAAGGGTAACCAGATAGCATACTATCATGTCGAGCAAGAAAGTCCTCCCTATATATGTCCCAGCATCCACTACAATATACATCCTATGTACAGTAATGGCCTCTAGGGCATACATATAACTAACAATCTCCCACTTGCACTAGGGCCATCTGTAGCAGTGGTTGCAGTATCTCATACTCAACCATCCCATAAAAGTCTCTCTCTGGGAACAGGCCTTTGTGAGTGGATCCGCTGTGTTGTCCTCTGAATCTACTTTCCTAACCTCGATCACCCTGGAGATCAACTATCTCCATGATCAGGCGATGCTGCCTTAGAATATGTCTGGATCACTGATGGGACCGTCGTTCCTTGGCATGAGCCACAACTCCATTGTCTCACAATGGTAGGAACGTAGTTCATCTCATGAACCATTATACATCCAAACAACCTCTTTGGTAGCATCTTAAGTAGCGATGTATCCTGCCTTTATCGTCTAGTATGTCACGGTATCTAGCTTGGAACTCTTCCAACATACCGTCCCTTTACTGAGGGTAAAGACAATGCCTGTGACTGACACTCAGTCGTCTTTATCACCCTGGAACAATTCCAGTGATTCTCCTCAGGATCGATTGACACCATCTCACTACATCTAGTGAGTATCCTAACATCCATTTAGATCTATCTCATAGATCCAAAACCCAGGATTTAGTAGGTATCATTTTGATCCTATATGGAGAATCATAGTGATAAGCGGAGATTGATCGAGCGTAGCATAGGAAACTCCTTCCCTATCAAGAGTATGTCATCCACGTACTCTACGAGAATCGTCACCACACTCCCTACTACCTTTTTGTTTATACAAGGTTCATCTACCATTTTGATGATGTCAAACTCTTTGACTAATTCATCAAAACAGATGTTCCAACTCCGCGATGCCTGCTTTAATCCTATAAAGCATCTTGCACACGTTTCCGCTGCTCCCACTGTCTACGAAGCCCTCTGGCTGTGTACTTATAGACGCTCTCTTCTAAATCATCATTTAGAAAAGCAGTCAAGACACCCAACCACCAGATATCGCAGTCATGGTATGTAGCCGTGGCAAGTGGGATCTGGATGGACTTAAGCATAGATCCTTGAAAAGGTTTCATCATAATCCACGCCTGGTAAATGATGCAAACTTTTAACAAGTCTAGCTTTGAAAGTCTCAACTCTTCCATGTACACCAAGTAATCTTCTCAAGATATACTTGCTCCTGATGGGGATTCAACCCTTCAGATATAGCAACCAAAGTCCATACTTTGTTGGTGTATAAGGATTCCATCTCAGATCACTAAACATCCAGCCATTCTTACAGAGTCCCACTCCTGATGGCCAGCTCGAAACTAGTTGGGTCATCATCTCATGATGCAATCCTCGCTCCCACTGTCATAGAGAAAACGAAGTATCTCTCAGGTGGGTGAGGAACCCTACTAGATCGGCGGAGAGGCTGAGGTTCATTGGAATCTACTGAATTCCTTGGCTGTACCAAATCATGCTGTAGTTTGTATAGCTGGAACACTTCCAGTTCTACATAACAGGCCTTGCCTCGAGCTTGTCCGGATTATGCTTTTAGACATAGGCCGGACAACCCCAAATCTTAACTAACTTAAGATATGGGCTCTTCCCTTTCCATATCACATATGAAGTGGTAAGCAACTGATTTGATTCGAACCCTATTCAATAGGTATACAGCTTCTCAAGTGCATAACCCCTAAAAGGAAATAGGTAACTCAGTAATACTCATCATAGAGCACACCATATCATATAGGGTGTGATTGCTCCGCCCCGATATACCATCGTGCTATGGTGTATACAGAGGAGTAATGCTGAGAGAGAATCTCATTCTCTTTTAGAACAGTCCAGTAATTCCATGCTCAAGTATTCTCCTCCTTGATCACATCAAAGGACGTAATACTTATACCCGTATGTTAGTTCTCTACTTCTAACTTATATTCTTTGAATATCTCAAAAGGTTCGGACTTGTGTTTCAACAGGAACATATGTCTGAATCTTGAGAGATTATCAGAGAATGTAATGAAGTACAAAGAACCAGTCCTGGCATGTGTAGACAGGGGACCTCACATACATCAACATGTATCATCCCAAGAGTTTAGTAACTCTTTCTCTGTTTCCAGTAAACGGAGCTATGGTCATCTTATCTTTGTGACATGACTGGCGAGTTTCACAAGATATAAATTCAAACTGATTTAAATATACATCTATATGTAACTCTAGCTAGTTGGGTCACATTGATCTGACCTAGTCTACAATGCCTCAAGAAGAATTCGTTCATTTCTGAACTCTTCCTCTTGTGTGTGTTCCGTATACTAAGAACTGTAGTTTGATTTAGAACATTAATGCTTTTAGATAACGTGCCTGAACCGATCAACTTTTGATATAGGAAATGTTCAAAACATTATCCATCAATACAAAATTATATCCTTTCTTTTCTAATAAAGAGAGTGATATGATTTGGTATATCAGGTTCGGTATCTAACAACATTCGTTCAGAATCAATGTATTGGTAATACAGGGTGACAGTGACCGACAGACTTGGCTGCAACTCTTGCCCCGTTTTCTGCCTCATGAAACTTATCACCCGTTCTTAGTTCTCTACCTATCTGTAGCCCTATGTAACAGATTACATATCTGGGATCCTGATCTGGTATCACATACCCAGGACGTAGAGGATACTGAGAAACAGTTCTGTGTAACGAACAAACCCGAAGATGATGCATCAGCATGCACTCCCTTCGTTTGGGCGGCACAGGAATTCTGGTAATCCCCAATTTCCTGCTCTGTCTTATAACAATTATAAGTTGGAGCGGGACCAACGTTCCCCAGCTCAGTATAACAAGCGGGTTCGGTCAATAATCCGTATTATTATCTTGATTAAGGCGTGATATGGTCGCTACCAGGAGAGAGAGAGAAGAAAACACTCAGCGTGCGCTCTGTCAAGAATAGATTGGTTATTATTTTATCTAATCAGGATGGCTCCCACTGCTTTTTATCAAATCTTCCTTCAAACCCTAAAAGGAAAGACTAGCCGGGATTAATTACACACTACAAGTTCGCCAATCTTTCAGCCAGGCCAGTGTCGGTACTTTGAGGGAGGTCCCCCGTGCTTTCGCACGAACCTAATTAATGTAAACCTCGTTTTCCCAGAGGCGTAACCCCGTTGACACCTTTCTAGACACCTACTTGATCGGCTAATTGTAATGTATAAAACTCTCCCAGGAGTAACACTTACTCGCAGCGGGTATCGGGATCCAACTATCTCATAGAAGGTATGCAATCTCATTGCAAATTTCAACACTTGAAATTCCCGATAATATTTTGCCCCAAACGATCTATGACCTTGACAAGGTAAACAAACCATAGACCGCAAGTCAAGTTCAACCCGTCATTTCTTGATTGAATCAAACCCACCCGTACGACCCTTGACAAGGTCAACAAGGCCGCACGACTACCCTAACCCAATCTGCATCATATGCATAAACAGATAAATACTGGTTAGCTACCGCACACTGCGCCTTGACAAGGTCAACAAACGCAGCACGAATACTAAACAGGATTTATCTGAAATGACGGAGGGCTACGACAGGTTTTTCTGAAAACCTATTGCGTAATGAACTTGATATCGTTGTAGGATCGAATGAATTTGAAATGGAGTGCTTTTGAGGCTTTTCTAGTTTTGCTAAAGGAGTCACTCCCGGTGAAGGGATCGTCGGTCCTTTCCTCGTCGAATGAGGTGCGGGATATATCATATATATCACTGTGCAAAGCAAAAACACTTAAAAGCTATCAAAAACCAAATCGAATGTGTAGCATCTGCCAGTTATTGCTAAAGGAGTCACTCCTGGTGAAGGGATCTCGGTCCTTTCCTCATCGAATAAGGTGCAGGATATATCTCATATACCGCTGTGCAAAGCAAAAACTGTAGCTACCTGTTTTATTTTGAAATTCGATTCTACAACATCTTAGGTTTCTTTTATTTCATTAATCACATTAATGAAGTCCCATCAATTAAGTACCTAAACATCACAGATAGATATGACGTACACTTATGCCATCCGCATTCGCCTCGATGTCCCCTCGTGCACCGTTAGGTTAGGTAACTAACGGCAGAGCAGGGCAGGGCTAGCGCGGGTGTAAAACATAAGTAACGCCTATATAATATATCATATATACTATATACTATATCCATCACAGAACATCACATGATCACATCACAGATATCGCAGCAGAAGAAATCATATGAAATATTGGATATACTAGGACGTCCGTGTTTTCAATACGAGCCAGTATAAAACACGGATTCCACGGTCGTGATGAATAGCCAAACCCACACCCCTAGACCCCTACGAGAGCGGCAAGCAACCCTACCAATTCTAGAGTTAGGAGACCCGGACTCGACTCCTCGAGTTGGTCTCCCACTGGACTCCAGAACCCGGTTACTTGTGCCCTCCTCCTTGGGTCTATCCTAGTGCAGAAAAGTAAATAATATACAACAGGTGACAACTCCCGCAACCTGGAAGCGCCCCAATAAAAGAATATTACATACAAGTTTTTACATGAATGAAAAAGAAAAACACTCATCTCACATAAAAACCCCCGGCTATTCAAACACGACGATCCAATATAACATATCCAGCAACACATAACATCACATGTCATCAACGTAAGTAAATATGCATACCCCAATTGTCGTTGACATATAGCAACGAAACCGGCGATATCACATATTACACTTACGGTCACAGAAAAGAAAGTGTAAAACTACAACAGTTGGAATCCGCAACCTCCTCAGACATCGCATGCCTGACCAAATGAATTACTTAGACATCGCATGCCTAACAATTATAAACCCTGCATTTTAGTCTCATTATCGAAAACACTTTTCAATATCAAGTCGGGCAATTCAACAAGATTCCCGACAGCCTGATCGAATGCTCGTCGCAAACTTAAGTAGGCGGCCGCACCCCCGATACCGGCGACGAAGTGCACCAAGGCGGAACACCGCTACCGCGAGCACCCGAACGGATGCTTTCGGCGACGGGGTTCTCCTACAGTCACTTGGTCGGGGCTATGGAGTGAAGCTGTTTATTAAGTTTATCCGGCGAGTATCCGCGTACGCTACGTGATTGCGACGGACTTTTGATCACATCAAAATTCCGTGGCAACCGATCAAGTGAGACTAAACTGCTACGTTTATAACATTCATTCAGTTATCACATAACTATTGTGAATTCCAATTATTGTATCCCATTCCAGATAAATAGAAAATGTTAAACTTTCCGATCGAACATTCTAACACCCAAGTTTTCCCGATACTGATCAACACATGAAACTAGTCTAACAACATTCAGTTCGTACCTCAGTACCAACGGTCCTGCCGTAGAAGGGTCAAGCCAACGCCTCACATGTGGCACGCCGTACTGCCCCAAACCCGAAGGTTCAAAGGGCAGTTCAAGACGGTCACATAATCGAGTTAAGGTTTGTGTCTTCTAGAGGGACCATCGAGTTACTTGCACTACTTAGAACGTCGTTAAACTACGGAAAAATCCAACACTTGAAAATTTCCCGACAGGGGAAAAGTTGGGTATTTATATCCGGTCGAACTTTTTAACATATTCTAAAATTTATCCAGAAAGCCACACAGACAAAATTTGATAGCCCGATCGAAACACCGAATTCCCAAAACAACTGCAGAAATTTCAACTCTTGAAAAATTATTAAAAATTCCCAGAAACACCAGCACAGTACAATAAGAATTACTGTAGAAAACAAGCTACGCAAACCGACAAAATGGCCGCGCTTGCGCCGCACGAGCCAGGCTCGTGCCGCGGAAGCGCGGCGCACTGTTGGAGTTAGGCAGCCGAATTTCACAGAATTTCTTATAATTGCCTGCTGATTTTTCTGAACATTTTTAATATTGAAAAATCCCTGTTTTTAAAAATTGTACAGAGAGCAATTTTGTTTTGGAGTTCCGGGTTCGTTCGGACTTCAATTTCCGTCTACGCTTCGCCTAAGGCTCTAGCTAGGCTCTGATACCACTGCAGGGTTCCTAGGCACTCTAGTGAGGTCACCCAAGCCATCAACCATGGCAATTTCAAAATTATGGTGCCTACAAACCCTAGTGTACGGATCGATAACTAGATGTCTAGGCGAAAAGAAAGCTAGCTAACAACTTAGCTAAAGAGAATACGGAAATACAACCTTTGTAGATCCGGTGCTCTACCTCCACGGCTCCGCAACGATGTCGTTTCCGCTGTCCAAATCAAATCCGGGCTCTAGAGTCGGCTTCGTCGGAGAATGGGCAAGCTAGGTCGTCGATGTCCATGCCGAAGATGATCTACGTCGAGGCATCGATGAATCAAGCTCCACCTTCACCAAACCGTGAAAAGTTGTGAAGGAAACACACTCTACTACTTGGCAAGAGGTAGAGGATGAAGAAATAGGAAGTGGGTAGACTTTAGAATTGGATTTCTCACTCATTTCCAACAATCACCATTGATGGACCTTGCTTTTCTTCACTTTTAGAATGAAGAAGAAGAAGAAAGATATTATGACAAGTTAATAGAAAAAGAAAAGAAAATGAATTCTTATCATAATTCTAACCATGGTCAAGTGTAGAGAATGAATCATAGTTAGTGTGAATGGTTAGGGTTAAGGATGAGATAAGTATGGTTGACTTTATCAAAGCTTCATGAAGCTTCAACTAAACTCCAAATCTAGCAACCATTCTTTTCTCTTTTCTTTTTATTTTCCAAAGTGAATAAACAAATAAATAAATGAATAAATAAGTAGATAAATAAAGGAAAAGAAACCCTAACCATTCTTTTAACCATGGTTTAAATCTTTGCACTTAACCAAGTAAACATGTATCATCAAACATGATACATTCAAATGCACAAAATCATATCGCATATGTAATGCGCATATCCGAGTGAGAAAATCCATCTTAAGTAAACCGATACTAGTTGATGCAAAGTAATATATCATATATATATAAATATGCATTAAATCATTAAATCAACATTTGATTCAATGATCCGGTCATACGCACATAACCGACTGGTATCTTATATATCGGCTTATCGAATCAACGCTTGAATCGATAACTAGGTTATATCGCATACAACCTTTCGATATATTTATCGCGAGAATAGAATACGGTATCACATACACGCATTATTCTCGGTCCCGCACATATCTCATATGCGCTCCTATTTCGTTTCGCTTGACCCAGGAAACCTCTGTGTAGGACTCTAAAGACTCGTCAATACGCCGGCAGCGGATGATGATCATATCAAACATCCACAAGCCGCAAGCGGTCTGCTAAACGTAACGGCCACCCGGGTATTGAGCGATCTGAAGATCGACGAGCAAGCCCGCTCACACTCCAGTGAATCCGACCAGTAACACTACCGTACAGTCCGGTCTGATCGTCTGATCTGTCGCATATCTCGCCTAGGGGTGGTATACGTCAGACCCCAATAGCTCAATAAGTCGTGTCGATATGAGGTCTATAACTGTTCGAGAAACTACTGGTAACACTTACCAGTAAATCTCAGCAACCCTGGCCAGGGATTTCCTGTTATAGCCAATCGAACACAGCGCAACATCAACTCCCATATACCGGGAGAGACGAATCCCCTCCTATCGCTCATTGCCTCCATGTGACTCGGGACTGTACCCAAAAACCACCGTTTTGCACGCCCTCTTGGACGTGGTAAGATGGAAATCAAAGCACAGTGGGAACCACACAAGACTCTATGACGATCTCGGGTCAACAGACTACTCTGTACCAGTGTCACCAGAGAACTGCCATCTGACGTGAGGTATAATACCATCTGGGAGTTCTCGGCGAGTCCGTCCAGTGTACCCAGTCTCTACTGAGCACCCGTATATCTCCTCTGATGTCAAACACCGATGGATATGGGATCATCCATCGCCCATCTGTATGGGTCGAGAAGGTACACGCTAGTCTACTCTGGTATATCGATGCCCCGTCTCGATACACCCTCGACTAGGGACTGTGAAGGATGTACTTATAGACTACCATGTCCCCACTAGTATGATCCGCATCATAGTCCAGGTAGTCAAGTACAGATCCTAAGGGCTTTACCAACATGTAACAGAGAGACAATCAGCATACACGTTAAGGTAAAGGGTAACCAGATAGCATACTATCATGTCGAGCAAGAAAGTCCTCCCTATATATGTCCCAGCATCCACTACAATATACATCCTATGTACAGTAATGGCCTCTAGGGCATACATATAACTAACAGCAGTCACACTAGTGGGGGCTGGGTAGTCTACAAGCACATCCTTATTCAGGTCCCTAGTCATTGGATTATCGAGACAGAGCATCGATACTCGGGAGTAGACTAGTGTGTACGCTTCTCATCCCAGTTGGGGAGATGGTCTGTCCCACAGCCGTCAGTACGTTGTACTGGAGATAGTATACAGGTGCTCGTTAGGTTACGGGTACACCGGACAGGACTCACAGGGAACTGTTGGTTGGTTTTATACCAGTCGTCAGTGAGCAGTTCCCAGGTGACATGAGTACAGCATAGTCCGCAGACTTGATACTGCTACTTCGCCTTGAGTGTGTCCCACTGTTCTTAGATTGCTACCCTACCACGGCTCAAAGGAGTCGTGCAAACAGGTAGCAGTTGGGTGCAGTCCCGAGCACTTGGAGGCAGTGGCGGTTAGACAGGATTCGTCTCTCCCGATATTGGGAGTTCATATCGCGCTGTGTCAGAGAGCCATTACGCAAAGTCCCTGGCCAGGGCAAGCGAGATTTGCTGGTAGGTTCCAGTAGTTTCTCATGCTGTAATGGGCTTCCCTCCGACACGACTTATACCGCTATTAGAGGACTGACGCTTGCCGCCCCCTAGGCCCGATATGCGATAGTCTTAGACGAACGGACCGGACTGTATGGAGATTGTCATATCAGACTCAGTAGGAGTTCGGATGGGTTTCCTCCTCGGCCTTCTTATCGACATCTACCTGGGGACCGTTACGTACAGCTAGTGCCGCTTGCGGTCTGTGGTTAAACCCACTGCCAGCGTAGTAGTCGAGTCTCTAGATTCCCACACAGAGAGTTTCCCTACTCCAGGCGAAACGATATAGAGGTCGTATGGTTTTACGACAAGGGTTCGGATGCATACGTGTGTTTACGCACGTACGACTTTCGGACAGTTTTTACCAGTCGGCTTTGGTTTAAGCCAGTTACTGGTATCCGGTTATTGGATTTATACAGTCTAAAGTTTTTCCGTATTTTTGCGGAAAGGTGGGGCGTTCTCGTAATTGCGCGAGAAGCTTCTAGAAGGTGGTGACTAAGGAGGTTAAGGTGGCATATACAATGAATATGATTTGTGAGTCATATGGATGATTCATCCATGTCATTAAAGCATCATAAATGCTTAATGACTCTTGGATGTGAATCATCACTAGATATTATCAAGCATGGTTGTCAAATTCATTTCTTTTCTTTTCTTGATAAAAAGAAATGCTTGATATATATTATCATAACTCATTATTCTCACTTCATTATTATCCTCACCTTCTCTCTCCTCAAGCTCTCCCTCTTCAAACCCTAATCCTCCCCTCTCATGTGTTGAGTACAAGGATTAGTTAGACTAATTAAACCATAACCCTCACTCTATATCACCTAGCTTCTTTGATTAGCACTTAAAGAAGTTTAGTTGCCTCAAGTTTAGAGGCTAAGCTTGGAGTAAAGCTCTCGGGTGGATCGTCTACTACTTCGAGAAGGCCGAGGAGGAGGTGGAGTTCGCAAAGACGAAGGACACGATTCGTTAGGTATAATCCCTAAACATAGTAGCATAGAAACTCTATGTTTATAGTTAGTTATCGTTTAGCTTCGATTCAAGCGGTTAGTCGATGTTTGTTCACTAAACAAGTTCGTTTTTGAAAATTCCGCCTCCCCACAAGTATTGGGGTGTTGTACATCGACTTACAGTGGTATCAGAGCCTCGCTAAACAATAAATAACTTACTTGCAAATTTTTATGAATTTCGAACGGAAAAACGAAACCGGAAAACCCTAAAATCATGAGTTTCTGTCGAATTTTAAATGAAGTCCTAAAATTTTTCAGGCAGGTTCAGAGAGCTATAAAAGACAGTAGAAGAACACCCAAGAAAATTGGGATCTTGAATCGACAAAAGAGCCGCGGAACCGCGCCGGATCCCACCGATCCGCCGCGATTCCGCCGCCGAGTTGGTGAGTCATGAACCCAAATTTCTTGTGTGGGTCCTCTGTGTGATTTGGTATTTTCTGGAAATTTTTAATTTTTGCTCAGGTTTCAAATTTACAGAGAAGTATTGGAGAAAAATTAAAAGTGTTTATTCGTTCGAAATTATACAGTATTTGCTTATTGGATTATATCTGTGTTTGTGTAATGTGTTCGTAAACCTCCCCTAACTGCTAGTATGTCGGTTGGCAGGGGGTTGCACATTTCTGTAATGGATTTGATCTGTTTGTGCATATGAACTGTGTTGGACTGTTGTGATGTATAGCCGGGGTTCTGTAATGGGTTATTATTTAATTCATTTGATGTAAATGTAATTTGTTGTAATATTATTTTGCGGGGCACATCCAGGTTGCGGTTGTAGCCACCGTTGTATTATTTCATTTTACTGTTTTTGCTCCTAGGACAGACCCAAGATGGGGTACACAAACTGCCGGGCGGGTAGTTTGCCGCACCCGTAGGGGTCTAGGGTGGGGTAATGGCTATTCATCACAACTGTGTAATCCGTCTTTTGTTGCAGGCTCAAAACAAACACGGATTGCTTGCAAATCCAATTAAGTTCATCTGTGATCTGGAATGAATATCATTGCGTCAGACGAATGTAAAATATCTATATATATGATAGCTATTTAGACGTCACTTATGTTTTACACCCGCGCTAGCCCAGTCCCCGCTCTGTCGTTAGTTAAGTAACCTAACGGGTAATGACGGGACCCAGTGGCGAATGCAGATGGCATAAGAGGACGTCATATTTTCGTTGTTCTCTGCAATGATAGGTTAATGATGGGACGCATTATCTATAATGCAAAGAAAATAAACCAAAGTTTTAATCGTTGGAACAATTTAAAAGAAACCACTCGGTTAATTTTAAAAACAGATATTTTTAAATGCGGAGCTTTAACCACTCCTTTTAAAAGCTATCAGGTTCCTTCGGTTATATCAAGTTCACTACGTTCACGGTTTCGCCAAAACCAGTCGTAGCCCTCCGTCATTTCTTATGGATAGTCAGTAGTATTCAAGCTATGTTTGTTGGCTTTCGTCAAGGCATAGTGTTTGGTAGCTACTGGGTATTCATTTGTTGCATAGATAGATGTGTTGGTTTGGGACAGTCGCATTACCTTGTTGGCTTACGTCAAGGGTATATACGGGTGGGGTCAAATTAAAAAGATAATGATGGGCAGAACTTGACATGTGACTTATGATTTGTTGGCTTACGTCAAGGTCATAAGAGCATGGGACAAAAACTTATATCGGGAATTTCTAAAGAAACTGAAATTTGCAAAGAGATGCATACCATTTGGAGTTTGATGAATGTTGGTAGCATTCCTTCAACATTATCATACGATGATATTTGGATCCCGATTCTACTGTGAGTATATACTACTTATCAGGATATTCGTCACTTAACGATCAATGTTATAAACCAAGTAGGTGTCAAGAAAAGTGTCAGCGGGGTTACGCCCCCAGAGAAAAAAGGTTCTTTAATTAAGGAACTTCGCGAAAGGGTTGGAAAACCTCCCTCGAAGTATCGACACTAGCCTGGCTGAACGGTTAAGCAAGAATTGTACGGTGAGAATAGTCCTGGCTAATTCTTCTTTTATGGTTTGAGGAAGGATTCGAAAAACAGTGGGAGCCATCCAGTTTAGATAAACTAAAAACCACTCTAAACTTGCAAGAGTATCATGCTAAAGAGTTTTCTTCTCTCTCTCCTAATTGCAGCGACCCTGAAAATGACTGGACTTAAGTTACTTTTAGAGAAAAATATACTGACAGGGCCAAACTATAAAGATTGGCTGCGGAATGTCAAAATGGCTTTGACCTATGACAAATTGGGGTACGTCCTCACCGCTACGGCACCTTCTGTCCCTGGTCCCAAATCCAGTAATGCGGATAAGGAAATCCGCAAAACCTGTGATTTAGATTGCGCGAAAGCCAAGTGCATCGTGCTTGCCTCAATGAACAATGAACATCAGAGGAGGCACGAGGATAGGGAACTAGACGCCATATTTCTCCATACAAAGGAACTTTATGGAGAGCAATCTCGTATAGCAAGATACGAGACCTCAAAGAACTTGTTTCGAGCGAGGTTGGCTGTCGGGTCATCGGTAGGAGAACATATCCTAAAGATGATCGGCTATATAGAAGAGCTCGCAGACCTTGGGACGACTTTGGATAATGAGCTCTATACAGACCTTATTCTCCAGTCCCTTCCTTCCACCTACGCCCAGTTTATCCTGAACTTCAACATTCAAAGAAAAGAAGTTGAACTTCCGGAAATCCTGAACATGTTAAGGAGTGCAGAGGGCACCTTGCAGAAGGCAAGGAAAACACCCGCTATGTTTGTTGGCGGTGCATCTTCTTCCGGGTCCAAGGCTAGGGCCAAAGGAAGGAAGAAGAAGGCCGTCCCCAGACCTAGAGGAGGTGTTAGTAAGGTGGGAGGAAAGGGAAAGAAAAAGTTTGCGGTACCGATAGTTGGCCAGGATGAGTGCTTCCATTGTCACAGGAAAGAGCACTGGAAGAAAGATTGCAGGGCATGGAACGCCAAGAACCAGGAACCGAAGCAAGCTGTGGCTTCGACTTCAGGTGTGTTTGTAATTGAGAATTGTCTGTCGATCAACTCTACTTCCTGGGTATTGGATACCGGATCAGGATCTCATATTTGCAATTCATTGCAGGCACTGAGAAACCGTAGAGTGCTGAAGGAAGGTGATATGACCCTAAAGGTTACTAACGGAGCTAGCGTGGGAGCTGCGTCCGTCGGGGATTATCACCTAGGATTGACGAGTGGACACATTTTGGTTTTACATAACTGTTATTTTGTACCAAGCTTAACGTGTAATAACATATCAGTTTCCTTGTTATCAAATAAAGGTTATGATTTCACGTTTGTAAGAGATGTTGTTAACATCCACCTTAATCATGGTTTGATTGGGTCCGGTACATTAAATAACGGTATATATGTTTTAAACCAACTCCAAATTTTCAATGTCCATAACACACTAAAAAGAAAGTCTCCAGATTTAAATAAAGCTTTCTTATGGAATTGTAGACTGGGTCACATCAATGAGAGAAGGTTGACTAAGTTGCATAGAGAAGGATATTTGGACTCGTTCGAATATCAAACTTATGACACTTGTCAATCTTGTCTCAAACGAAAGATGACAAAGACTCCATTTACTGGACAAGGAGTAAGAGCGAGCGAGCTCTTAGGACTCATACACAGCGATGTATGTGGTCCAATGTCTACATATGCAAGAGGTGGTTTTTCCTATTTCATTACTTTCACGGATGATTACTCAAGATACGGATTCATTTATCTGATGAAACATAAATCCGAGGCTTTTGAGAAATTCCAAGAGTATATGAATGAAGTAGAAAACCAAACCCGTAAAAGTATCAAGACACTTAGATCTGATCGAGGTGGTGAATACTTGAGTGCCGAGTTCCTAGGTTTCCTAAAAGAGAAAGGAATTCTCTCTCATCTTACTCCTCCATACACTCCACAGCATAATGGTGTATCGGAGAGACGGAATCGAACCCTATTGGATATGGTACGATCCATGATGAGTAATGCTGAGTTACCGCGATCTTTCTGGGGTTATGCGCTAGAATCAGCGGCATATCTTTTGAACAGAGTTCCAACCAAAACTGTGCCTACCACACCATATCAGATGTGGAGTGGGAAGAAACCCTATCTTCAGTACCTGAAGACATGGGGATGTCCAGCTTTTGTAAAAAAGCAGCATCCGGACAAGCTCGAGGCACGCTCAGTAGAGTGTAAGTTTGTGGGATATCCAAAGAACTCTATGGGATATTGTTTCTATTACGCAGAGGAACAAAAGGTTTTTATTTCTCGTCATGCCCGCTTCTTAGAAACTGAATTTTTAGAAAATCAGAAGAGTGGGAGCGTAGTAGAACTGGAAGAAATTCCAGAACCACAAACTGTTACTGAAAGTTTGGTAGAACCAGAAGTTCAAGAAGAACAGAACATTCCCGCACCCCTCCGCAGGAGTAGTAGGCCGTCTCATCCGCCTGAGAGATACTACGGTTTTCTCATAGATGGGGATAGAGAGGATTGCATCATAGATGATGATGAACCCACTGACTTCCAGCAGGCCATCCAGAGCGGCGACTCGGTACGATGGCTAGATGCAATGCGGACCGAAACGGAGTCCATATACACCAACAAAGTATGGACTTTGGACTTTGCTCCAGATGGGGTAAAACCCATAGGATGCAAATGGATCTTCAAGAAAAAGATTGGTGTAGATGGACAGTTGGAAACCTATAAGGCTAGACTTGTTGCAAAGGGTTTTCGTCAAAGACCTGGTTTGGACTATGACGAAACTTTTTCTCCAGTGGCTATGCTCAAATCCATTCGGGTCCTTCTTGCTATGCTGCCTTCCATGATTATGAAATCTGGCAGATGGACGTAAGGACGGCTTTTCTGAATGGAAATTTAGAAGAGTGCGTCTATATGGATCAGCCAGAGGGTTTCAATCAGAGTGGGAGCAGCGGGAAAGTATGCAAGCTGCTCAAGTCCATTTATGGACTAAAGCAGGCATCGCGGAGTTGGAACATCTGTTTTGATGAGACAGTCAAAGAATATGACTTTGTCAAAAATCCAGATGAACCGTGCATATATAGTAAAGTTGTAGCCAGAAGTGTTGTATTTCTCGTCTTGTACGTGGATGACATTCTATTGATAGGAAATGGCATTCCTATGCTACAATCTGTCAAAGGATTCTTGTCACACAGGTTCTCCATGAAAGACCTGGGTGATGCCTCTTACATTCTGGGGATCCGGATCTATCGTGATAGAACCAAGAGGATGTTGGGACTTTCGCAGTCCAGGTATATCGACACTGTACTGAAAAGATTCAGTATGGAATATTCTAAGCGCGGTAATCTACCGGCTTGTCACAGAATCACTCTCTCCAAAGAGATGTCTCCCAAGACTGATTTGGAAAGGGAACGCATGTCTATTATACCCTACGCTTCTGCGGTAGGCTCTATAATGTATGCGATGTTGTGTACCAGACCAGATGTAGCTTATGCACTGAGCGTGGTAAGCCGGTATCAGTCAGACCCAAGGGAGAAGCACTGGATAACAGTAAAGAACATTCTCAAGTACCTGAGAAGGACTAAGGAGATGTTCTTGGTTTACGGCGGAAAAGACCTCATGTTGGTGGCCTTTGCCGATTCCGGCTTCCAGAGTGATAAGGACGATTCCAAGTCCATGTCGGGTTATGTCTTTACCCTCAATGGAGGGGCGGTGTGCTGGAAGAGCTCCAAGCAGGACACCGTTGCTGACTCGACGATGGAAGCGGAGTATATAGCTGCTTGCGATGCCGCAAAAGAAGCAGTCTGGATGAAGAAGTTCCTAACAGAACTTCAGGTGGTTCCTACCATAGTTGATCCAATACCTCTGTATTGCGACAACAACGGAGCTATAGCTTTAGGGAAGGAACCAAGGTCCCATCAGAAGTCCAGACACATCTTAAGGCGGTATCACCTGATCAGGGAGATCATTGATCATCAGGAGATCGAGGTTCGGAGAGTTGCTTCTGAAGAGAACATTGCTGATCCATTCACGAAGGCCCTACCTCAGATTCAGTTCGAGAGGCTACTCGAGATCATCGGTCTTCGATATGCCAGTACATGGCCCTAGTGCAAGTGGGAGATTGTTAGTGTATATGCCCTAAGGGCCATTATTGTATCATACTAGTTTGTATATTACTTAATGGAAGCTTGGGATATTCACATGTATATAACAGTCTTGCTAAATATGGTAGTATGCTACTTGGTTTTTCTATCTTAATATGTGAGTATACGTATTGATAGAGCTCTTAGGATCTTGCTTGACTACCAGCGTTGTGATGGCAGTCACACTAGTGGGGGCTGGGTAGTCTACAAGCACATCCTTATTCAGGTCCCTTATCGTTGGATTATCGAGACAGAGCATCGATACTCCGGAGTAGACTAGTGTGTACGCTTCTCATCCCAGTTGGGGAGATGGTCTGTCCCACAGCCGTCAGTACGTCGTACTGGAGATAGTATACAGGTGCTCGTTAGGTTACGGGTACACCGGACAGGACTCACAGGGAACTGTTGGTTGGTTTTATACCAGTCGTCAGTGAGCAGTTCCCAGGTGACATGAGTACAGCATAGTTCGCAGACTTGACACTGCTACTTCGCCTCGAGTGTGTCCCACTGTTCTTAGATTGCTACCCTACCACGGCTCAAAGGAGTCGTGCAAACAGGTAGCAGTTGGGTGCAGTCCCGAGCACTTGGAGGCAGTGGCGATTAGACAGGATTCGTCTCTCCCGGTATTGGGAGTTGATATCGCGCTGTGTCAGAGAGCCATTACGCAAAGTCCCTGGCCAGGGCAAGCGAGATTTGCTGGTAGGTTCCAGTAGTTTCTCAGGGTGTAATGGGCTTCCCTCCGACATGACTTATACCGCTATTAGGGGACTGACGCTTGCCGCCCCCCTAGGCCCGATATGCGATAGTCTTAGACGAACGGAACGGACTGTATGGAGATTGTCACATCAGACTCAGTAGGAGTTCGGATGGGTTTCCTCCTCGGTCTTCTTATCGACATCTACCTGGGGACCGTTACGTACAGCTAGTGCCGCTTGCGGTCTGTGGTTAAACCCACTGCCAGCATAGTAGTCGAGTCTCTAGAGTCCCACACAGAGAGTTTCCCTACTCCAGGCGAAACGATATAGAGGTCGTATGGTTTTACGACAAGGGTTCGGACGCATACGTGTGTTTACGCACGTACGACTTTCGGACAGTTTTTACCAGTCGGCTTTGGTTTAAGCCAGTTACTGGTATCCGGTTATTGGATTTATACAGTCTAAAGTTTTTCCGTATTTTTGCGGAAAGGTGGGGCGTTCTCGTAATTGCGCGAGAAGCTTCTAGAAGGTGGTGACTAAGGAGGTTAAGGTGGCATATACAATGAATGTGATTTGTGAGTCATATGGATGATTCATCCATGTTATTAAAGCATCATAAATGCTTAATGACTCATGGATGTGAATCATCACTAGATATTATCAAGCATGGTTGTCAAATTCATTTCTTTTCTTTTCTTGATAAAAAGAAATGCTTGATATATATTATCATAACTCATTATTCTCACTTCATTATTATCCTCACCTTCTCTCTCCTCAAGCTCTCCCTCTTCAAACCCTAATCCTCCCCTCTCATGTGTTGAGTACAAGGATTAGTTAGACTAATTAAACCATAACCCTCACTCTATATCACCTAGCTTCTTTAATTAGCACTTAAAGAAGTTTAGTTGCCTCAAGTTTAGAGGCTAAGCTTGGAGTAAAGCTCTCGGGTGGATCGTCTACTACTTCGAGAAGGCCGAGGAGGAGGTGGAGTTCGCAAAGACGAAGGACATGATTCGTTAGGTATAATCCCTAAACATAGTAGCATAGAAACTCTATGTTTATAGTTAGTTATCGTTTAGCTTCGATTCAAGCGGTTAGTCGATGTTTGTTCACTAAACAAGTTCGTTTTTGAACATTCTGCCTCCCCACAAGTATCGGGGTGTTGTATATCGACTTACAGACCCTACACCCAATTCAGCCCATAAGAATGGCCGAGCCCCTTTTGATGGAAGATTGATTCATTTTGTAAAATCCAAAGCTCAATTCAGCACCCCAATTGGCAACTTCAATTTACCTTTACCCAATGGCTTGGGTGCCTTGAGACAAAGTATTCTACACTATTTCTACATTAATCTTGGACATGTCGGCTGACAAACTTCATGTCCGAAGTGCCTCGGTTTAGAGGCGGGAGCCCGTATAAAGATCCGTTGACGTGGTGCCACCTTGACGAGGAGACAGGAGATCGGAGATGCTGAGAGGAGCTTGGGATGATGGCTAAAGACCGAAGGACACGGATCGATCGGTATAGCTTTTCTACCTCTTTACAGTTTGTTAGTTTAGCATTAATGGCAAGATCCGGGTTATAGTATGTGATAGCGCCCATTGTAAAAGTTTTTTTTCCGTGTTTGGCTTCAGATTGACGGCCGGGGCGCTACCGTAGACTTACACTGATAGGTAGATATCTATATCTTGCCAAACCTTTATGTTTACACGTATATCTGGTTATGGCTACATGTTTACTTTTACTTGATGTTATTTAGAATTGGAGAAAATAGGAACCACAAGATATTTTATATTAACTTGTTGCGGTTAATTAGCGGCTTTTCCTTTATATACTTACATTACAGTTTTATGTTGCGTATATTTTATTCATGGATTTTCGCATTGAGATATGGATTTTTCATGATGTTTTCTGGATTTGGGGACCGTGGTAGTTTCATGAAGTTATGCATTATTTGAAAAAACCCGGTTTCTCTTGATATGATCTTTCAGCATCCACCATGAGATTTATCGGTTCTGATATATATACCCCATGCGAGGAGTCGGGGGCCGTATGAGGGTATATGGTGGGACCCGGTATGGTTCCCTTCGGCAAGATGATCAACGGTCCATATCGATTGAGCCTGGAAGGTGGGCAAGTACCTACCGGTGACATTACCAATGACTCGGCGGTTATCATGGGGATACCGATGTGAGTCATGTACGTATGGATACGTCGAGAGGCGAGAGTCAGAGCTAGGCACTCGAGCTTTCGGTATAGCGTATGATACGTACCTATCAGGGGGCCAGTCATGGTGACAACACCTGATAGATCAGTATTTATGTGTCGATGCTTGACACTTGGTTTCATGATATTTTACTCCTAAGTATATATATATTAGTGGAGTGGGACGCTAATATATATATATATATACATATCACTTTATATACTTCATTATAATTATTCATTCGAATATACTTAGGATATATGAGGTTGATTTGTTATTGGATACAGGATATATATGAGATTCACTTGATGTTGGATTCAGGATATGTGAGATTTACTTGATTTTGTACATTTTGGATATATGAGAATTACTTGATATTGTACATTCAGGATTTGTGAGGCTTATATGATATGAGATCCAATTTGGGGGCTGATTTGAGGAATTGGGACTTGGATTGTCTTGATGGACTTCGGTCCTACCATGATGTCAGGATTCCGTGGAGATGACATGTTTCATCCCATACTCCACATTTATTGTTTATGTACTGCTTCATGTATTAGTAGTACCTGATAGAGTACTTTTCATGACTGTTGCATTTACATACCTTTATTTTATATGCATTGCTTCATGTGTTAGTTGTACCTGCTAGCGTACCTTTCGTCGTTGCTGCATATATACATTGTCCTATCATCGTTTCATGTATTAGTTGTACCTGATAGAGTACCTTACATGATTGTTGCATACCGATTTTCATATTATTGCTTCATGTATTAATTGTACCTGCTAGTGTACATTCATGATTATTGCATTCATATGACCTTTTATTGCTATTAATTGCATATGTTAGATTTGCGATGTACGTGCATACTTGCGATTACCTGCATATGTTATTTACTATTCACGAGTTGGAAACTCACCCCGTTGTGCCACAGTTGTTTTGCAGGTTGTTCCTCAGAGCAGTCGAGGCAGGCTATTCATCTATCTTATCATCTTTTGCTACGGATACCGCATCAGCTCACAGTGTGCAGTTTGCTTTAGGTGGGTTTTTTGGTTATTCATTGTTGTATTGTATATTCGTTGTATCCCTGTACTCTCCATCTACTACTTTCATGTTTACTTAGAGACTTGATGTGAGGACGATATTGTATAGTATTTTGTTACTTGGATGTATTTTATGCAGTTTTACTTATATCGTCTTTTATTTCTTCGCTACGGCGTCGTATATCTGTTGTGGTGGTTGTGTTCCGCCGATGGGCATGGATTTGCTCCCGTTGGGGATGCTTTACTTTATATTTATGTTGTACCCATTTTTGGGGTTGGTTTTTACAAAGGAGGTGCTGCCGAAATTTTCAAGAAAGTAATTGGACTTAAAGAATTTATACTTGAAATTTTCAAAAGTTTAAACAATGTTTCTTATATTTTCTTGTCCTTTAATGGTTTAGATTTCTGGGATTTGGATTTCTTTTACTGCGTTACGCCTGTAGACGTTGCGTAGTATTAGGGCCGTCACGTGCAAATTTCGGGTCGTGACACTTCGGTTCTCCAAGATCGATCATGCTCATCAGTCCTCCTTTGTCGTAGATGATCCACCTGAGAGATGTGATCCATGGCTTCAACTCCTAGCTAAGTATCAAAAGGAGCAACTAGAGAACTTGGGATGTTAATCTAAGAACTCTAGGATGTAGTGTGAGGTTCTAGGTGATTTACTATCTCTATCTTGCCTCCTCTCTTATTTCTCAACACATGAGAGTGTAGAGAGGAGGAAGATGATGAAGGTGGAAGAACTCAAGAGATGGTGAGGAGAGTGAAACAAAATTGTGAGCACAAAAGAAATGAGGCAACCATGAGAGAGGAAAACCCCCACAATGGTTTTGTATAACAATATCCAATAATATAAAATATCAACAATACTTCAATAGTTGCCAAAAATGAATTAAAAATTCATTTGTCAACTATTGAAGCCATGGTTCTCACCATACCCCCCTCTCCTTCAAATTACACCTCATATCCATTTTAATGAATAAATGGAAAAAGACTAAAGAGGTGTCCACCTTCTAGAATGTTATCCGTAATAAAATACGGATTACAGTCTACTGTATATAAATACCTGCATTCGGATAAAAACAAGAATGCTCAAAGAGATAGAATAACACGAAGAACATAATACTAGAATATATATATCGAAATACATATATGTAAATTATTAAATCAATACCTGATTTAATAATACGGATCAAACCCGAGCTGGCTAGTATTATCAACTGTCCAATCGAAAGTCCGGGTACATAGTACATCAATCGATCGGAGCTCTGCACGTATCTAATACGGCTACTACATCATTTCTCCCGAACCAAGAAAACCCTCTGTGTGGGACTCTAAAGACTAGACAATATGTCGGCAGTGAGTTACTGGATAAATCCATAACCACAAGTACGTCAACGGCACTAGCTGAACATAACGACTACCCGGGTACCTGTCGAAAATGAAGTCCGACGAGCAAATTCATCCGAATCCCTACTGCGCCTATCTGTGACAATCTCCAAATAGTCTGGTCTCTTCATCTGAGAGTATTTCTTACCGGGTCTAGGGGTGATAAACGTCAGACCCTAATAACCCGATAATTCGTGCTGATGCGGCTCAGGACCAATATGGGAAAATATTGATCAGCCTATCTGTAAATCCCAACTGCCTCGGCCAAGGTCTTATGTGTTAGTGTATATGCCCTAGAGGCCATTACTGTATCATACTAGTTTGTATATTACTTAATGGAAGCTTGGGATATTCACCTTGTATAGACAATCTTGGTCAAAATAGTAGTATGCTACTTGGTTTGTTTCTACTTTAATGTGTACTTGTGTTTCTTTTAGTACATCACCTATACATTAGTGGAGACCTTAGGATCTTTGCTTGATTACTAGCATTGTGATGGCAGTCACACTTGTGGGGGCTGGGTAATCCACAAGCATATCCTTATGCAGGTCCCTAGTCGTAGGACTATCGAGACAGGGCATCGATACTCCGGAGTAGACTAGCGTATGCGCTTCTCATCCCAGCTTGGGAGACAGTCTGTCCCACAGCCGTCAGTACGTCGTACTTGAGATAGTATGCTGGTGCTCGTTAGGTTACGAGTACATTGGACAGGACTTGTCGGAAACTGTTGGTTGGTACTATACCTATCGTCAGTTATCAGTTCCCAGGTGACATGAGTACAGCTTAGTTCGCTGACTTGACACTGTCACTTCGCCTCGAGTGTGTTCCCACTGTACTTAGATTACTACCCCACCACGGCTCAAAGGAGTCGTGCAAACAAGTAGTAGTTGGGTGCAGTCCCGAAGCACTTGGAGGCAGTAACGGTTAGACAGGATTCGTCTCTCCCGGTATTGGGGGTTGATATCGCGCTGTGTCTAGGAGAGCCATTACACAAAGTCCCTGGCCAGGGCAAGCGAGATATACTGGTAGGTTTCCAGTGTTATCTCAGGGTGTTCTGGGCTACACTCCGACACGACTTGTACCGCTATTAGGGGACTGACGTTTACCGCCCCCCTAGGCCCGCCATGCGATATTCTCAGACGAACAGACCGGACTGTACGCAGATTGTCACATTCAGGCTCAGTAGGAGTTCAGATGGGTTTCACCTCGTTCGTCTTCTTATCGGCATCTACCTAGGGGCCGTTACGCACAGCTAGTGCCGCTTGCGGTCTGTGGTTAAACCCACTGCCAGCGTAGTGTCGAGTCTTTAGAGTCCCACACAGAGAGCTATTCGCCTTTAGGCAAAAGAGTAGAGGTCTCATGGTTTTACGACAGGGTTCGGTCACATCCATGCACTTGTGCACGTTTAGTGTCCTGGCAGTTATCACTAGCGGCCTTTGGTTTAAGCCAGATCCTAGTGTAAGTTTTGGGATTGGTTTTATCTCGTTTGTATTCGTGTTCCTCGGAACGCGGATGCGGGTGTGTATGCATGGTTGACAGAGACAGAGGAAGAGGATTCTCATTAGGGTTGTTGACTGTTGACTTTTGCTAAACCCTGATGAGAATAAGAAAGATGATTAATGATAATATTAATTAAGTATTATTGTGCCATGGTTGGGTTGAAAGGTTGACTTTGTTGACTTGTTGACTTAGTTGACCGGTTGACTAGGTTGGACTTATTAACCATCATCATGACAATGGCTATTATTTCTTGGCATTGACCTTGGCTTGCTTGTTTGTTCACAGATTGCATTTAATGCATGAAATGATATGGCCATTTGATATGATAACAACCATCACATAATACTCAATTATTATTATGAGTTATGATTATTTTGGATTATGAGAGCAAGGGTGAGAAAAGTCTTGCTCATTCTATCATTCTCAATCTCTCTCATCCTCAAGCTCTCCCTCTTCCTCTTGCTCTCTCTCTAGTTCATGGTTCTATTGTCTCATGTATTGAGAAGCAAGAACCATAGAGATAAAACCCAACACACTTCTCTACTCATCCTAGTATACAAGGTTTAGCAAACCAAGTGTTCTAGTTTCCTCAAGATTGAGGTTGAAGCCAAAGGTAGAAGCTTTCAGGTGGATCCATCTTCGGCACAAGGAGACGACGAGGAGAGAACCATCCGACCACCACAAGGAGTCGAAGAGAAGGAGTTCAAGTTAAGGTATAACCCCCTAACTGAGTAGGTAAAACTCCTAGTTAGGTTGTTAGATAGTTGTTTAACAAAGATCCGTATTTTGAGTCCATATTACCACCCACAGAAAAATCATTTTTCATCATTTTCGCAACCCCAAAGAACCGGGGACGGGTAACGTGGACTTGCAGTGGTATCAGAGCCTAGTTAAACACCATCCAACACGTTAGCTAAGCAATTAGAAGTTCGATCGGAGAAAAAGCCACGAAACATGCCCGGAACATGAACTTTTTGTCAATTTTTAAACTGCTATAAAAATTATTTGACATATACCAAAAATCAGCCTAGGGTTTTTAGTGAACAGTGCAGAAAAACGATCCACTGAACCGACCAACTCACCGCGGAAATGTGGCAAGAAGAGCTTCTTGCCGCGGAACCGCGGCCGAGTTGACTCGCCCGTGGATCGGTTTTGCTGCAGTGTATTTCTGGGGGTGTTTTGGGATTTTTGGAATATGATTTTTCTGCCCAGATTTTCCAGAAAGCAAAATTTGTTTTTGGGGTTTAAAAATCCGTATTTTGATCGAACTTCTAAACACTTAAGCTAACGGGTTATATCTGTGATGTGATATATGTATTGAATGACTGCTAATCGCTATTCGTCGATTAGTAGGGGTTATACATATCTGTGATCTGTAATGTTGATGGTATGTGTATATGAATTCATTGGATTGTCGCGGATGAATATCCGGGGGGTTGTGAGATGAGAGTTTTCTTTTTCTTTCAATTCATGTAATTTGTAATTGATGTAATATTATTTATATGGCCGCACAACCGGGATGGGGTTGTAGCCGTCATTGTATAATTTCTTTTACTGTTTTTGCTCCTAGGATAGACCCAAGGTGGGGTGCACAAACTACCGGGTATCTCGAAGTGCCGAGTGGCCTACTCACGGTGTTGAGGGAGGTTGCTTCGCTTCGGGTACTTGGCGGGTAGTTTGTCGCACCCGTAGGGGTCTAGGGTGGGGTCTTGGCTATTCATCGCGACTGTGTAATCCACTTTTCGTTACAGGCTCGTACGAAATGCAGATTCCTAGTATGTCCAATGTTTTCATCTGTGATCTGGAATGTCTATCATTGCCTGTGATGAATGTGTATATCTATATATATCTATTTAGGCGTTGCTTATGTTTTGCATCCGCGCTAGTCCAGCCCCCGCTCTGTCGTTAGTTAAGTAACCAAACGGGTAATGATGGGGCCCGTGGCGAATGCGGATGGCATAAGCGTACGTCATATTTTCGTTGTTTTCTGTAATGGTAGGATTAAATGATGGGACGCATTAAATTAATGCAAGAAAATAAACCAAAGTTGAGTCGTTGGAACACTTTCAAAACCACTCGGTTTCTTTTCAAAAACAACTTTTAAACGCGGAGCTTAAGCCACTCCTTTTAAAAGCTATCTCGTTCCATCGATTATATCAAGTTCACTACGTTCAAGGTTTCACCAAAACCATTCGTAAGCTTCCGTCATTTCACATGGATAGTCAATAGTATTCAAGCTATGTTTGTTGGCCAAAGTCAAGGCATAGTGATTGGTAGCTATTGGATATTCATGTGCAGCATAGATATATGTGTTGGTTTGGGACAGTCGTACTGCCTTGTTGGCCAAAGTCAATGGTAGGTACTGTTAGTGTATATGCCCTAGAGGCCATTACTGTATCATACTAGTATGCATATTACTTGATGGAAGCTTGGGATATTCACAGTTGTACAGACAATCTTGCTCAATATAGTAGTATGCTACTTGGTTTGTCTCTGCTTTAATGTGTACATGTGTGTTTATTTGTTATATCATCTATATGCATTAGTAGAGCCCTTAGGATCTTTGCTTGATTACCGGCGTTGTGATGGCGATCACACTCGTGGGGGCTGGGGAATCCACAAGCATATCCTTATACACGTCCCTAGTCGTGGGAGTATCGAGATAGGGCATCGATACTCCGGAGTAGACTAGCGTATGCGCTTCTCATCCCAGCACGGGAGATGGTTTGTCCCACAACCGTCAGTACGTCGTACTTGAGATAGTATGCGGGTGCTCGTTAGGTTACGAGTACACTGGATAGGACTCGTCGGGAACTGATGGTTGGTATTATACCTATCGTCAGTTATCAGTTCCTAGGTGACATGAGTACAGCTTAGTCTGCTGACTTGATACTGTCGCTTCGCCTCAAGTGTGTTCCCACTGTTCTTTAATTACTACCCTACCACGGCTCTACTGAGTCGTTCAAACAGGTAGTAGTTGGGAGCTGTCCCGAAGCACTTGGAGGCAGTGACGGTTAGACAGGATTCGTCTCTCCCGGTATTGGGGATTGACATCGCGCTGTGTCTAGGAGAGCCATTACACGAGTAGTCCCTGGCCAGGGCAAGCGAGATATACTGGTAGGTTTCCAGTATTATCTCAGGGTGTTCTGGGCTTCACTCCGACACGACTTGTACGGCTATTAAGGGACTGATGTTTACCGCCCCCCTAGGCCCGCGATGCGATGTATCAGACGAACAGACCGGACTGTACGGAGATTGTCACATACAGACTCAGTAAGAGTTCGGATGGGTTCACCTCATCAGTCTTCTTATCGGCATCTACCTGGGGACCGTTACGTACAGCTAGTGCCTCTTGCGGTCTGTGGTTAACCCCACTGCCAGCATAGTGTCGAGTCTTTAGAGTCCCACACAGAGGGTTACTCGCCTTTGGGCAAAACAGAGTAGAGGTCGCATGGTTTTGCGACAGAGTTCGTTCACATCCGCGCACTTGTGCACGTTTGGTGTCCGGACAGTCATTACTAGCGGGCTCTGGTTTGAGCCGGATCCTAGTATATGCTTTGGGGTTAGTTTTATCTCATAGTGTTCATGTTCCTCGGAACATGAATGCGAGTGTGTATGAACAGTTGATTGAGGCGGAGGAAGAGTTTGTTCATTAGGGTTTTGGAACGGGTGTGTATGCACAGTTGACAGTCGTCTTTTTCCAAACCCTAATGATCTTGTGATTTATCAATTAATAATATTAATTAAATGAAATTGTGTCATGCTTGGATTTGTTGACTTGTTGACCATGGTTGACTAGTTGACTAGGTTTGAAACATTGACCATCATCATTACCCTTTTTAGATGCTCTTTGATCTTTGCAAATTTCATTTATTGTGATATGATAATGGTCTCTTCAATCCATCCATCACCTTTTTCATTTTGAATTAATATTATTATTAGAAAATCACATATATGTTATGGTTGTAAAAATACCATATCATTCTATCATTTTGTTTTCTCTCTCTTCACTTCATCTTCTTCCTCCTCTAGTTCAAGGAGAGCAAATCTCATGTATTGAGAATCATCTCCTTGAAGATATAACACCCCAAAGCACACTCTACTCACTCTAAGGTAGAAGGTCTAGCAAGCCGGATACCTTAGTTCTCTCAAGATCGAGAAAGGAGCCCAAGGATGAAGCCCTCAGGTGGATCTATCTTCGACAAAGAGGAGACGAGGAGGGGAAGCCATTCAAACTAGTACAAAGAGCAAGCAAGGAGAAGAACAACAAGAAGAGAAGGAGTTCAAGTTGAGTTATAACCCCTAACCGAGTAGATAAATCTCTAGTTAGGTTGCTAGCGTATTGTTTAGTAAAGATCCGGCTTTTACGGTCCATGTTACCAAGTCCAGAAAAAATTTTGTTTTACCGTTTCCGCAACCCCGAAAGTACCGGGAGAGGTAACGTGGACCTAACAGTGGTATCAGAGCCTAACTAAACACACCCTAGCATGTTAGCAAAGTGTTTAGAATTTCGACCGGACGAAAAATCGCAAAACACCCCGAATATTCCAAGTTTCTGCCGATTTTTTTCTGTTCAAAAAGTAATAAATCATGCACTAAAAATCGGCTCAGGCTTTTTAGAGAATACTGGAGAAAACCAACACCCTAACTCGGCTAAAGCGCCGCGGAACCGCGGCTGATTCAACTCCGTTGGGGTTCTGGTTTTCTGCAGTATTCTCATTTGGGTATTTTGGGATTTTTGGAATATGATTTTTCTACCCAGATTTTCCAGAAAGCAAAATTTGTTTTTGGGGCTCAAAAATCCGTATTTTTTGGTCGATGTTCTGTAGACTTTGGCTAATGGTTATATCTGTAATGTTATATGTGTATTGAACATCTACTAATCGCTATACGTCGATTAGTGGGGGTTATACATATCTGTGATCTGTAATGCTGATGGTTTGTGTATATGAACTCGTTGGATTGTCGCGGATGAATAGCCGGGGTGGATGTGAGATAAGAGTTTCTTTTTATTTCATTCTTGTAATAAATTTGTAAATTGATGTAATATTATTTGTATGGCCGCACAACCAGATCATGATTGTAGCCGTCATTGTATAATTCTTTTTACTATTTTTGCTCCTAGGATAGACCCATGGAGGGGGTGCACAAACTACCGGGTATCTCGAAGTGCCGAGTGGCCTACTCACGGTGTTGAGGGAGGTTGCTTCGTTTCGGGTACTTGGCGGGTAGTTTGCCGCACCCGTAGGCGTCTTGGGTGGGGTATTGGCTATTCATCGCGACCGTGTAATCCGCTTTTCGTTGCAGGCTCGAACGAATCGCGGGTTCCTAGTATATCCAAAGTGTTCATCTGTGATCTGGATTGGCTATCATTGCTGTATATCTATATATAATAACTATTTAGGCGTTGCTTATGTTTTTCAGCCGCGCTAGCCCAGCCCCGCTCTGTCGTTAGTTAAGTAACCTAACGGGTGATGACGGGGCCCCGTGGCGAATGCGAATGGCATAAGCGTACGTCATATTTTGGTTGTTTTCTGCAATGGTAGGATTTAAATGATTGGACGCATTAAAAGAACTAATGCAAGAAAATAAACCTAAAAGACGTTGTTGGAATAATTTTTCAAAGAAAAAAAAAGCTGTTATTACAAGGACGTTCACTTTTGTTTTGCATCGAGGTATTCGGTTATGAATGCCCAGCACCTCAGTCGACGAGGCAAGGGCCGAGATCCCTTCATCGGGAGTGACCCCTTGGACAAAAGTTTGCGTCAGGGTAATAACTTCACTATAGTCGATTATTCTTGCTTTGCATCGAGTTATTCAGTTTGGAATATCCTGCACCTCATTCGACGAGGAAAGAGCCGAGATCCCTTCACAGGGAGTGACCTCTTTAGCAAAAGTTTTCGCCTCTATATTTTTTCAAAAAGGGTGTATCACGTTCCTTCAACGATATCAAGTTCATTACGTTAACAGGTTTTCGCCAAAACCCAGTCGTAGCCCTCCGTTATTTCGAATTGATATTGCTTAGTATTCGTGCTACGTATTTCGTGCTCAGCCGAGGCGTAGTGTACGGTAGCTATGTAATATTTTTCCGTAGGATACAAAGTAATTGGTTAGGACAGTCGTGCGGTCATTTTGGCTCAGTCAAGGACTCGTACGGGTGGGTCTAATGCAGTCAAGATAATGACAGGTTGAACTTGACTAGGATCCTTTGATATGTTGGCTCAGTCAAGGTCACTTGGGTCCTAGGGGCAAAAACCACATCGGGAGTTTCAAAAGTACTGAAACTTGCTAGTGTTGCATACCACTTGGAGTGTGATGATTCTGGTAGGATTCCTTCAGTTTTGTCACGCGATGATATTTAGATCCCGATCCCACTGATGAGTTGGATTACTCTCGGGAGATTATTTTCACTTAACGATCAATGCTATAAACCTAGTAGGTGTCAAGAAAGGTGTTAGCGGGGCTACGCCCCCAGGGAAAAGAGGTTCTTAAATTAAGGAACTTCGCGAAAGAATTGGAAAACCTCCCTGGAAGTACCGACACTAGCCTGGCTGAAAGGTTAAGCAAGTATTGTGACGTGAATTAAATCCCGACTAGTTCTTCTTTTAAAAGGTTTTAAGAAGAATTTGAGGAAACAGTGGGAGACATCCTGGTTAGATAAACTAATAAACCAATCTAATCTTGCAAGAGCGCACGCTGAGTGTTTCTTTTCTCTCTCTCCAGGTAGCAACCATTTCACGCCCTAATCAAGATAATAAAATGTATCGCTTGACCAATCCGAATTCTTATTCGGGGCTAGGGAACGTTGGTTCAACTCTAACTTGTGACAACAGTCATAAGTATGAGAAAGGGAAAGGGGATTGTATGGATTCCCAGGATACCCAGTTGAAGAAGCATGGTTTTGCATCTACTTCAGGTGTTCTTGTAATTGAGAACTGTTTTACGGTCAGCCCTACATCCTGGGTACTTGATACCGGATCAGGATCTCATATCTGTAATTTATTACAGGGACTGAGAAAAAGTAGGAAAGTTGCACCGGGTGATATGTCGCTCAGAGTAGCGAACGGAGCACAAGTTAATGCGACAGCCGTCGGTGAATATCACCTAATATTGCCAAATGGCAAGACTATGATTTTGAACGATTGCTACTATGTACCTTCCATGGTTTGCAACATCATATCAGTTTCTTTACTTGATAAAGATGGATATAACTTTGCTCTTGATAGAAATATCATGAACATTTACCTTCATAAGGTACTGGTTGCAGAAGGTGCACTGTGTAATGGTATCTACGTTCTAAATCAGAATACAGTTCTTAATGTACAAAACACACGCAAGAGGAAGAATTCAGATACGAATGAATCCTACTTGTGGCATTGTAGACTTGGTCATATCGGAGAGAAAAGACTGAGTAAGTTGCATAAAGATGGACTCTTGGATGCGTTCGAGTTTTCATCTTATGAAACTTGTCAGTTTTGTCTCAAAGGGAAGATGACCAAATCTCCGTTCACAGAACATAGAGAAAGAGCAGCAGAGCTCTTGGGACTCGTACATAGTGATGTATGTTGTCCGATGTCTATACATGCAAGGGGTGGGTTCTCCTACTTCATCACATTCACTGACGATCTCTCTAGTTTCGGATATGTGTATCTGATGAAACACAAATCTGAAGCTTTTGAGAAATTCAAGGAATTCAGAAAGGAAGTAGAGAACCAGACTGGCAAAAGTGTCAGGATCCTCCGGTCTGATAGAGGAGGGGAGTACTTAAGTACGGAATTCCTAGATTACTTAAAAGAGAATGGTATTCTCTCTCAGCTTACTCCTCCTTATACACCACAGCACAACGGTGTATCGGATCGGAGGAATCATACCCTACTGGATATGGTTCGCTCCATGATGAGTAATGCCGAGTTACCTCTTTCATTTTGGGGACATGCGCTGTTGACAGCAGCATATCTATTGAACGATGTTCCGTCTAAATCTGTGCCTAAGACGCCGTTCGAGATATGGAATGGTAAGAAGCCGTATCTTAAACGTATTAAGATATGGGGTTGTCCGGCCTATGTAAAAGTACAAAATCCGGACAAACTTCAGGCACGTTCAGTTCTATGTAAATTTGTGGGATATCCTAGGAACTCCACAGGATATCTGTTCTACCACACCGAGGAACAGAAGGTGTTTGTATCTCGCCACGCCACCTTTTTAGAGTGGCAATTTCTTGCAAAAGAAACAAGTGGGAGTTCGGTAGAACTGGAAGAAATTCAGCGACCACAAAATGAAACTGATGATTTGACAGAACCTCAGAATTCAATAAACCCAGACGCACCTCAGCCACTCCGCAGATCTGGTAGGATTTCTCATCCGCCCAAGAGATACTACGGTTTTCTCATAGACGGGGATCGAGAGGATTGCATCTTGGAAGAAGATGACCCTACCAGTTTCAGGCAGGCCATTATCAGTAGGGACTCTGATAAGTGGCAGGAAGCAATGCAATCCGAAATGGAGTCCATGTACGCCAATAAAGTGTGGACCTTGGATATTGCTCCACCTGGGGTAAAACCCGTTAGATGCAAATGGATTTACAAAAGGAAACTTGGTGTAGATGGGCAGGTGGAAACCTATAAGGCTAGACTCGTTGCAAAAGGTTTTCGTCAAAGACCTGGTTTGGACTATGACGAAACTTTTTCTCTAGTGGCTATGCTCAAATCCATTCGGATCCTACTTGCCATTGCTGCCTTCCATGACTATGAAATCTGGCAGATGGATGTTAAAACGGCTTTTCTAAACGGTTGTTTGGAAGAGTGCATTTACATGGATCAACCAGAAGGTTTCGTAGACAGTGGGAGCAGCGGAAAGGTGTGCAAGTTTCTTAAATCCATTTATGGATTAAAGCAGGCATCGCGGAGCTAGAACATCTGTTTTGATGAGGCAATCAAGGAATTTGATTTCATCAAGAATGAAGATGAACCCTGTGTCTATAAGAAGATTGTAGGACGAACTGTCGTATCCCTAGTCTTGTACGTGGACGACATTCTTTTGATAATAAATGATATTCCTATGCTACAATCGGTCAAGCTATTTTTGTCACAAAGGTTCTCCATGAAGGACCTGGGTGATGCCTCGTACATTCTGGGGATCAAGATCTATAGAGATAGAACCAAGAGACTACTGGGACTTTCGCTGTCCAGGTACATAGAGACCGTACTAAAGAGATTTAGTATGGAGGGTTCCAAGCGCGGTAACATACCCGCATTGTACGGAATTACCCTCTCCAAGAAGATGTCTCCTAAGACTGACGAGGAGAGGGTTCGCATGAGCACTATACCCTACGCTTCGGCGGTAGGATCTATAATGTATGCGATGCTATGTACAAGACCAGATGTAGCTTACGCGCTGAGCGCGGTAAGCCGGTATGAGTCAGACCCAGGGGAGGACCACTGGACAGCAGTGAAGAACATTCTCAAGTACCTAAGAAGGACTAAGGAGATGTTCCTAGTTTACGGTAATGGAGACCTCAGGGTCGAGTCCTTTACCGATTCAAGCTTCCAGAGTGACAAAGATGACAGCAAGTCTGTCTCGGGTTTTGTGTTTACCCTCAACGGAGGGGCGGTATGTTGGAGGAGTTCCAAACAGGATACCGTCGCAGACTCGACGATGGAGGCTGAATACATTGCTGCAAGCGATGCCGCAAAAGAGGCGGTCTAGATGAAGAAGTTCATTAGTGAACTTCAGGTAGTGCCGTCCATTGTTGACCCAATACCTTTGTATTGCGATAACAATGGGGCTATAGCTTTAGCGAAGGAACCAAGGTCCCATCAGAAATCCAGACACATCTTAAGGCGGTATCACCTGATCAGGGAGATCATTGATCGCCAGGAGATCGAGGTGCGGAGAGTGGACACAAAGAACAACACAGTACGGACCCATTCACGAAGGCCTTACCCCAGACTCAGTTCGAGCGGCTGATCGACATGATAGGTCTTCGATACGCCAGTACATGGCCTTAGTGCAAGTGGGAGATTGTTAGTGTATATGCCCTAGAGGCCATTACTGTATCATACTAGTATGTATATTACTTGATGGAAGCTTGGGATATTCACAGTTGTACAGACAATCTTGCTCAATATAGTATTATGCTACTTGGTTTGTCTCTACTTTAATGTGTACATGTGTGTTTATTTGTTATATCACCTATACGCATTAGTAGAGCCCTTAGGATCTTTGCTTGATTACCGGCGTTGTGATGGCGATCACACCCGTGGGGGCTGGGTAATCCATAAGTACATCCTTATACACGTCCCTAGTCGTGGAAGTATCGAGATAGGGCATCGATGTTGGAGATGGTGCCCTCAGAGTCAATTATTGGATCACAGGCACGTGATTGTAATGATTGAGGGAGGACCTATCCCGGTAGGACAGTCTTACTCGAGATGATAGTATGCTATCTGGTTTACCTTTATCATCGTGTACTGCTTTAGGTGACCTTCCAGGTCGCTATTACACGTTGATAGAGCCCCTAGGATTCTTGCTTGACCACCAACAGTATGAGGGCGATCATATAAGTGGGAGCTGGGGGTCTATAAGCATATCCTTAAATGGTCCCTAGTCGTGTGAGTTTCGAGACAGGGCATCGATACTCCAGAGTAGACTAGTGTATACAGTCGAGACCCCGACGAGGGGCGGTGGCCGGTCTCACAAGCCACTGGTGTCAGTTGGATCACCTAAGATGTATACAGGTGCTCATTGGGTTATGAGTACACCGGACAGGACTCGCCGGGAACATGCTAGTTGGTCATATACCAGACGTCAGATGGCAGTTCCCTGGTGACATGTGTACAGGTTAGTTCATCGACCTGGGGATCGTCATTTGTCTTGTGTGAGTTCCCACTGTACTTTGATTACTACCCTACCACGGCTCAAAGGAGTCATGCAAACAGGTTTTAGTTGGGTACAGTCCCGAGCCACATGGAGGCAGTGAGCGTATCTTCAGGGGTTCGTCTCTCTCGGTATTGGGGGTGAGGTCGTGCTGTGTCTAGCAGAGCCATTACACGAAGCCCTCGGCCGAGGCAAGGAGATTTACTGGTAGGTATTCCAGTAGTATCTCAGGGTGTTCTGGGCTACACTCCGACACGACTTGTACCGCTTTTGGGGGTCTGACTTTTACCAACCCCCTAGGCCCGCCATGCGATGCTCATAGACGAACGGACCGGACTGTACGGATATTGTCACTGACAGGCTCAGTAGGGTGTCAGGCTGAGTTCGCTCACAGACGTCCCTTTTAGTCAATACCTGGTGGCCCGTTACGTATTGGCTTATACCTCTGACGTGCTGGTGGTTAAATCCACAACCAAGGTGTTGACGAGTCTTTAGAGTCCCCCACATTCAGTTACTCAGCTTTCGGGCGAAAGGTTGTAGAGGCCGTATGGAGATATGGCAAGGTCCGATCAGATACGTGCGGTATTGCACGGATCAGGATCGGACGGTTTGTACTATAGGCCGTATGGTAATATGGCAGGGTTCGATCAGATACGTGCGGTATTGCACGGATCAGGATCGAACAGATATTACTAGCCGGTTTTGGTATAAGCCGGATTCTAGTATAGTATAGTGTAGATTTTGTCTCATTGCATTTGTATTTCGGTCGAAATACAAATGCGGGTGTGTATGCACAGTATCGGTGTTTTCCTGTAATTTATTACGGGACCAGTTTTCTGGAGTTACCAGTTTGCTTTCCGTTTCGGCCGATTTCCATTGTTCCGTTCATTGGCCGAAGATTGGTGGAGGAGGGCTTATTTGCATTGTTGAAAATAAGCATTTGAGGAGGGGTTCTTTGCATATATTTGTATCATGATGGTTTTTCATGATAAGCACCATCACTTGACTTTCCTTTTTCATGATAGCTTGACTTTGGATGTCATCATGGTAGTTGTTGATTGGTTGGTGGAGTATGGATTTGGTTGTGATGATTGTTTCTTTTCACCATTCTTTTTCTCTCATGATTATGATAGTGGTTCAATCATCCATACACCACACACTCTCTCTCCATTTTCTCACTCCCTCTTTTGGTTTTGGCCGGCCATTCCCTTAGGGGATTGGATGGATTCATTTTTATGGGTGGCATTTTGTTTCTCATGCTTGCTAGAAAAGCCCTCTAGTTCATTTCCAAAAGTTGCTCTCTTTTCTTCCACCAAAATGGCAAAGCTCCAAAATCCCAAATGAGACATGTAATCCACATTATATTCTACAGCAAATCTTGGGCACGTCGAGTAGCCGGCTTCGTGCCCGAGTTGCCTCGGCATTGAGGTGGGAGCCCGTAAAAGAAGTAGGCGATGTGGTGCACTTCCGGCGACGAGGAGGAGACGGGACATTCCGCAGGAGATCGGGACGACGACGAGAAGACCGGAGGACTCGGATCTGTCGGTATACTTCTCTTCCCTTTCTTGTAGATAGCTAGGACTAGTTAGTGGTTCGATCCGAGTATTAGTGCGCGGCGGTTTGCCAGTTCAAGTAAAAATTTAAGTTTATCACCGCTTCCGCATTTGGCCGTCGGATTGACGGCCGGGGCGCCGCCGTGCACTTACAGTGGTATCAGAGCCTCGCCATTAACATAGTCTAGCTTGGTGTAATGTGTTTTTCTGTTTCGATCGATCGAATGTTCCAAAACTACATTTTAGTTCGCATCAGTTTCTGTTGAAAATTTTTGGTCTCGAAAATTTTTTCAGGTTGTAAAATAGTGATGCACTGGATGTTATAAGAATACTGTAGAAATTCGACACATTCAGTCGACCAACAGAGCGCGGAACCGCGGCCAAACCCCCACTTGGGCCGCGGTTCCGGCGCTGAACAGTGTCCTTGCTGTGTGAAATTTCTTCAGTAGCTTTATAGGGCTTAAAATATGGGTTTTGGAATATTAATATTTGGCCCAGAATTTCTTTAACTGCTACAGTATTGCTTGGGGGCCAACTTGTTAAAATTTGATTGATCGGATATTTTAAACACATTATTTCACAGTATTTACATTATATCTGCGACCGTGAATGTCACTTGATCGGTAAATCCGGTCTAACTGCTATAGCCCGGTTAGACGGATTTGCGAACGTGACTTTCACGTTGATGTTCTGTTTTTGCTGTGATGTTGCGGATTGGTCGTGGGGGATAGCCTGGATGCAATGCTAGTACAGTTTTGTTGTATTATGTACATCTGATATTGCGGGGCGAGCGTCCGACATGTGGACTGCCGTCACTGCCTGTTTGTATTATTATTTTGGGGCACGACCTGGTTGCGGTCGATGTACCCGTTGTATGTATATTTTACATTCTGTACTAGGATTACCCCGCGGTGGGGTGCACGGATAGCCGGATTCTGGAGGGCAACAAGCCCACATCTCATGGCATTGAGACGGAGGGGGCTTCACTCTAGGATTGGCGGGCTATTCGCCGCACTCGTAGGGGGTACAGGTTGACCCAGGAGGGGTGCCCAAGTTACCGGATTCCGTGAAGTGCTGGGTGGTCCATTCACGGCGCTGAAGGGGGCTGCCTCGCTTCAGGTTTTGGCGGGTGACTTGCCGCGCCCGTAGGGGTCTAGGATTTCATTGCACAGGCTATCCACACGACCAGGGGAACGTCGGGTTTCAGCGGCTCTGTGAAACCCGGGGATCCCAGATATCTTTATTGTTTCTGTGATGCTGTACATTTTCTGTGATGTTGCATTTTATTCACGCCTTGAGCGAAATATAATATATTGGTATATATATTAGTAGATGTTGTATATGTTTTACATCCGCGCTAGTCCAGTCCCCGCTCTGTCGTTAGTTAGCTAACCTAACGGGTAATGACGGGACCCAGTGGCGAATGCGGATGGCATATACGTACATCAGTATATTTTCGTTCTTTGTGGTGTGATCAATTGATGGGACTGCATTGATTCGGATCAATGCAAGTTAAAAACAAACCTAATCTGATGTTGTTGGAACACTTTTCAAAAAGCTGTTATTGCAAGGACGTTCTCTTTTGTTTTGCACCGTGGTATTCAGTTGGAATATCCTGCTCCTCAGTCGACGAGGCAAGGGCCGAGATCCCTTCACCGGGAGTGACCCCTTGGACAGAAGTTTGCGTCAGGGCATTAACTTCACTATAGCCAATTACTTTTGCTTTGCACTGTGACATTCAGTTGGAATATCCTGCACCTCATTCTACGGGGAAAGAGCCGAGATCCCTTCACCGGGAGTGATCTCTTTAGCAAAAGTTTTCGTCACTATATTTTTAAAAGCTATCAGTTCCTTCAACGATATCAAGTTCATTACGTTAAAGGTTTTCGCCAGAAACCATTCGTAGCCCTCCATCATTTCAGTTAAATATTCGGTAGTATTCAAGCTATGTATTTTGACCTCACACCAAGGCATAGTGATTGGTAGCTGCCGGGTATTTATTTGTTGCATAGATAGATGCGTTGGTTTGGGACAGTCGTACTACTATTTTGGCCTACGTCAAGGGTATGTACGGGTGGGTTCAGATTAACCTGGATAATGACGGGCAGAACTTGACATGTGACTTATGATATTTTGACCTCACGCCAAGGTCATAAGAGCATGGGGCAGAAATCACATCGGGAGTTTCAAAAGAACTGAAACTTGCCAGATATGCGCATACCTTCTGGAGTGTGATGACGTGAGCGGATTCCGTCACGTTGTCATGCGGTGATAGTTGGATCCCGATTCCCACTGATGAGTTAGTTTACTCCTCGGGTGACACCGACTAATTCTTCTTTCAGGTTTGGAGGAGAATTTGAGGTACAGTGGGAGGTTTCCAGATTAGATAAATTGGTAACCATTCTGATCTAGGTTAGAGTGCACGCTGAGTGTTTCTTTTCTCTCTCTCTTTGGCAGCGACCATTGACCCGACCCTAAGACTATGACTCAGTGACCAAGTTGACCGAACCTTCTTAACACTGGCTTTTTGGATTGTCAGAGTTGCGAACCTCATTGCCACTCCTACTTTTACCCTTTTCTCCAGGACACCCCGTATTGCTACGAACGTCCACTTCCATTGGACAAAACCATCGTATGGTTAGATACGAACTCGAAAGAATTTATTCGAGGATGGTTTCCGGTTCTAGAGAAAACGGATAGGATTATTCAGTTGTCTTTTTCTTTTACCCTCTCTCAGGTTACGAGTACTCCTTGGTTTAGGGGTAGTACACCTATTACGCAAATTGGATTGTCTTCTTTCAAACCTTAGGCTGGTGCCGACCGGTAGGGAATGAAGAAAACCAATTAGCATAACGATGGTGTGCAGAAGGTATTAAGTTAAGACAAAGCAAGGGATTAGTAAGAGGGCAAAGTAAATTGCAACAGATATTCATGACCAAACCAGGTATTTCTTCGCCAATCCTAAAATCACCTTTGAATTTCTCCAGGACACTCCGTATCACTACGAAGATCCACAGTTTATTTGGATATTCCATCGTATGGTTATATACGAACTCGAAAGGAACTTGTTCCAGTTCGGGGATGGATTCTGGTTCAGGAGAAATAGGAATAAGGTTTATTCGGTTGTCTTTTATCTTCACCCTCTCTCATTGCGAGTGTTCCTAGGATTGGGACAGTACACCCATTATGCTTATTGGATAGTCTTCTTCCAAACCATAGGCTGGTGCCGAACGGTAGGGAAGGAAGAAAACCATTTGGCCTAAAGGGGTGTGCAGAAGGTAAAAACTAAAGACATATGAAGGGATTTGGAGAGGTGGCAAAGAATTATACGGTTACAGTCCTGAATCTGGAAGAGGCATTACTAGGAATACCAGGATACCCTATCGAAACATTTCAATGTTTCAATTTCACTGTGTACTGTTAAAAGAAAACTGATTTCCCGGTTAGATACTTACTCCAGGGTATGTATTTACCAGGTATGATTCTCACATCTGTATGGTTTTACAGATGATGAGTGGGAGTAAGTTATTGGGAATTGGGTGATCATCCTCATTGTATCGGGATTCGTTGTAATCGGTGATATTTGAGGAAGTCACCTGGGTTGTTTGGCGGTCGGCAAATATTTGGTTTTGAATATCCGCAGTTATGCACCAATTTCAAATTGATATATCTGTACGTCTATTTTCATAGAGTGAGATATACCTTTTTGAAATTATGTCTGTGACATTTACCTATATCAGTGGATGGTTAGGTAAGGAGCATTAAACAGCGGTGTAATTCTTCTTAACCATAAGTACAGTTTTCAACCTACGACACACAGTGAATGAGTTATCAGACTCAAGGGACTTATACAGAGTATTGTATGTTGTCCAGGGTCCATCAGGACAGAGGGGTTGGTCCTCGTACTATATTCGGTTTACTTATGACTTCTCTAATTTTTAGACAGGTGTTTCGCGGAAACACAGGGTCTGAATGTTGAGAAGTTATAGGTATTTGAATAAAGTAGAGAACCAAGTATTGCAAGTATCGGGATTCTTCAAAGTGATCGAAGATGTAGATACTTGAGTATGGTATTCAGTTGATAGTAATGATAAAGAGATCTTGCTTCTCTTTCAGGTTATTCATAATTGGAAGCATTCCTAAGTTGAGTAACGCTGATCGGCCTCCTTCGATTTAGTTGACATGCACTGGAGACAGTTGCATGATTTGGATCTGGTTCGATTAAATCAGTGCCTCTGTTTCTATATTGGATATAGAACAGTTCATATCTTAACGATGTTAAGGTACGGGGAGTTGTCCGGATTATGATTAAAACCAAACACTGGACAACTCAAGGCACGTTTCTGTAGTGGCTGTTTGTGGGTTGACCCAGGCTATGACGAGGGTTGACTTTCTACCATCTGGAAGATCAATAGCGATATTGTTCTTGACTCGCTACAGTTTTAAATTAAAAATGGATTTTTTCAGAAAAACAGTAGTGGGAGTATGGTAGAACCGGAAGTGATTCCAGAACCACAAACGATTACTGAAGATTTGATAAGGAACCTGAAGATTCAATCTGGATTGACATTCCATTGGCCACTCCGCAGATAAGGTGGGTAACTTCAGGCACCCGAGAGGTACTACGGTAGCCTCAAGGACGGTGACAGGGAAGTTCTTGTTTACCCACAATTACCATTGCTGTTGTTCCAGGCTGCGAGACCCGGCGGGAGGATGAGTATAGCGTCGTTCTAAACTAGTTTTAGAAGTGTACGTCTATATGACTCTGCCAGAGGGTTGTCGTAGTCAGTGGGAGCAGCGGAAGCATTGGTGGACAAGTAGCTTATGTCTATTTATAGACTAAAGCAGATGTAGCGGAGATAGATCATCTATTTCTGACGTGACAGTCATAGGTTTGACTTCATCAGAATAGGGGATGGATCTGTTGAGAAGGTAGTAGGGTGTGATATCCTGGTATTTGGATGACATACACAGAGTAGGAAAAGAAACTCCTATACTACAATCGGTTATATTTTGGTCGTCACACAATGGTTTCTCCACAAAGGAAATGGATTTTATATCAGACATACTGGTTACTAGATCTATGGTTTTAGATCTAGATTTGGGTGGTTTCCCAATCAGGGTACTTGACAGCATTCTAAGAGTATTTAGGATGGACGACTCCTGGCGCGGTAGTGTACCTGCAGAAGATGGAGTCACCCTCTCTAAAGGTGTCTTATAGACTAAAGCGGAGAGGGATGTGCATGATTGGCAAATCACTTGCTTAGGCAATTGAGTCAATCATGAGATGTCAAGTACCACACCAGATATTATTCTTGCACTAGATGCAATAAGCTGACATTTATCCAATCCTGGAGAAACGGTCGGAAGCAGTTTTAGAACATAAGTGGATTTTCTAGGGATATGATAACGACAGCCTCATTCGGGAAACAGTTATCATTCCAGGCTTACAAGGTGACCTGGACGACATGAAGGTTGTCAGAGTTATAGTTTTTCCTTCTCATGAGGGGCAGTATTTTGGACAGGTGGTCCAAGGCAATACTGAGGGTGGCATGGCGCAGGATACTGATTAAATTCAGTTGACGATACAGTCTAAGGAGTTTGGATTTGGAGTTCATTTATGAGCTATGTCCCATCAGACATCCAGACACATCCTAAGACAGGTATTGCTCATTTCGGGAGATGGGTTTCTCCGCGAACTTGAGATATAGAGAGACATGGAAGGAGACAACTAAGCGGATCCACTCACTAAGGCTATTCCTCGAACGCAATAGTTTCGCAAACGAGCTTTGTGAGACTGACTAGTAGAGGAGTTGGGTGTTCGGTATCACACGGGCTGTGAGTATGCGACATCGCAATAATTAGCCTTGAGTGCAAGTGGGAGATTGTTGGAGATGGTGCCCTCAGAGTCAATTATTGGATCACAGGCACGTGATTGTAATGATTGAGGGAGGACCTATCCCGGTAGGACAGTCTTACTCGAGATGATAGTATGCTATCTGGTTTACCTTTATCATCGTGTACTGCTTTAGGTGACCTTACAGGTCGCTATTACACGTTGATAGAGCCCCTAGGATTCTTGCTTGACCACCAGCAGTATGAGGGCGATCATATAAGTGGGAGCTGGGGGTCTATAAGCATATCCTTAAATGGTCCCTAGTCGTGTGAGTTTCGAGACAGGGCATCGATACTCCAGAGTAGACTAGTGTATACAGTCGAGACCCCGACGAGGGGCGGTGGCCGGTCTCACAAGCCACTGGTGTCAGTTGGATCACCTAAGATGTATACAGGTGCTCATTGGGTTATGAGTACACCGGACAGGACTCGCCGGGAACATGCTAGTTGGTCATATACCAGACGTCAGATGGCAGTTCCCTGGTGACATGTGTACAGGTTAGTTCATCGACATGGGGATCGTCATTTGTCTTGTGTGAGTTCCCACTGTACTTTGATTACTACCCTACCACGGCTCAAAGGAGTCGTGCAAACAGGTTTTAGTTGGGTACAGTCCCGAGCCACATGGAGGCAGTGAGCGTATCTTCAGGGGTTCGTCTCTCCCGGTATTGGGGGTGAGGTCGTGCTGTGTCTAGGAGAGCCATTACACGAAGCCCTTGGCCGAGGCAAGGAGATTTACTGGTAGGTATTCCAGTAGTATCTCAGGGTGTTCTGGGCTACACTCCGACACGACTTGTACCGCTTTTGGGGGTCTGACTTTTACCAACCCCCTAGGCCCGCCATGCGATGCTCATAGACGAACGGACCGGACTGTACGGATATTGTCACTGGCAGGCTCAGTAGGGTGTCAGGCTGAGTTCGCTCACAGACGTCCCTTTTAGTCAATATCTGGTGGCCCGTTACGTATTGGCTTATACCTCTGACGTGCTGGTGGTTAAATCCACAACCAAGGTGTTGACGAGTCTTTAGAGTCCCCCACATTCAGTTACTCAGCTTTCGGGCGAAAGGTTGTAGAGGCCGTATGGAGATATGGCAAGGTCCGATCAGATACGTGCGGTATTGCACGGATCAGGATCGGACGGTTTGTATTATAGGCCGTATGGTAATATGGCAGGGTTCGATCAGATACGTGCGGTATTGCACGGATCAGGATCGAACAGATATTACTAGCCGGTTTTGGTATAAGCCGGATTCTAGTATAGTACAGTGTAGATTTTGTCTCATTGCATTTGTATTTCGGTCGAAATACAAATGCGGGTGTGTATGCACAGTATCGGGGTTTTCCTGTATTTTATTACGGGACCAGTTTTCTGGAGTTACCAGTTTGCTTTCCGTTTCGGCCGATTTCCATTGTTCCGTTCATTGGCCGAAGATTGGTGTAGGAGGGCTTATTTGCATTGTTACAAATAAGCATTTGAGGAGGGGTTCTTTGCATATATTTGTATCATGATGGTTTTTCATGATAAGCACCATCACTTGACTTTCCTTTTTCATGATAGCTTGACTTTGGATGTCATCATGGTTGTTGTTGATTGGTTGGTGGAGTATGGATTTGGTTGTGATGATTGTTTCTTTTCACCATTCTTTTTCTCTCATGATTATGATAGTGGTTCAATCATCCATACACCACACACTCTCTCTCCATTTTCTCACTCCCTCTTTTGGTTTTGGCCGGCCATTCCCTTAGGGGATGGATGGATTCATTTTTATGGGTGGCATTTTGTTTCTCATGCTTGCTAGAAAAGCCCTCTAGTTCATTTCCAAAAGTTGCTCTCTTTTCTTCCACCAAAATGGCAAAGCTCCAAATCCCAAATGAGACATGTAATCCACATTATATTCTACAGCAATCTTGGGCACGTCGAGTAGCCGGCTTCGTGCCCGAGTTGCCTCGGCATTGAGGTGGGAGCCCGTAAAAGAAGTAGGCGATGTGGTGCACTTCCGGCGACGAGGAGGAGACGGGACATTCCGCAGGAGATCGGGACGATGACGAGAAGACCGGAGGACTCGGATCTGTCGGTATACTTCTCTTCCCTTTCTTGTAGATAGCTAGGACTAGTTAGTGGTTCGATCCGGGTATTAGTGCGCAGCGGTTTGCCAGTTCAAGTAAAAATTTAAGTTTATCACCGCTTCCGCATTTGGCCGTCGGATTGACGGCCGGGGCGCCGCCGTGCACTTACAATCGATACTCCGGAGTAGACTAGCGTATGCGCTTCTCATCCCAGCACGGGAGACGGTCTGTCCCACAGCCGTTAGTACGTCGTACTTGAGATAGTATGCGGGTGCTCGTTAGGTTACGAGTACACTGGACAGGACTCGTCGGGAAATGATGGTTGGTATTATACCTATCGTCAATTATCAGTTCCCAGGTGACATGAGTACAGCTTAGTCTGCTGACTTGACACTGTCGCTTCGCCTCAGGTGTGTTCCCACTGTTCTTTGATTGCTACCCTACCACGGCTCTACTGAGTCGTGCAAACAGGTAGTAGTTGGGAGCAGTCCCGAAGCACTTGGAGGCAGTGACGGTTAGACAGGATTCGTCTCTCCCGGTATTGGGGGTTGACATCGCGCTGTGTCTAGGAGAGCCATTACACGAGTAGTCCCTGGCCAGGGAAAGCGAGATATACTGGTAGGTTTCCAGTGTTATCTCAGGGTGTTCTGGGCTTCACTCCGACACGACTTGTACCGCTATTAGGGGACTGACGTTTACCCGCCCCCCCAGGCCCGCCATGCGATGTATCAGACGAACAGACCGGACTGTATGGAGATTGTCACATACACTCAGTAGGAGTTCGGATGGTTTACCTCATCAGTCTTCTTATCGGCATCTACATGGGGACCGTTACGTACAGCTAGTGCCGCTTGCGGTCTGTGGTTAACCCCACTGCCAGCGTAGTGTCGAGTCTTTAGAGTCCCACACAGAGGGTTACTCACCTTTGGGCAAAACAGAGTAGAGGTCGCATGGTTTTGCGACAGGGTTCGTTCACATCCACGCACTTGTACACGTTTGGTGTCCGACAGTCATTACTAGCGGGCTCTGGTTTGAGCCGGATCCTAGTATATGCTTTGGGGTTAGTTTTATCTCATAGTGTTCATGTTCCTCGGAACATGAATGTAGGTGTGTATGCATAGTTGATTGAGGCGGAGGAAGAGTTTGTTCATTAGGGTTTTGTAACGGATGTGTATGCACAGTTGACAGTCGTCTTTTTCCAAACCCTAATGATCTTGTGATTTATCAATTAATAATATTAATTAAATGAAATTGTGTCATGGTTGGATTTGTTGACTTATTGACCATGGTTGACTAGTTGACTAGGTTTGAAACATTGACCATCATCATCACCCTTTTTAGATGCTCTTTGATCTTTGCAAAATTCATTTATTGTGATATGATAATGGTCTCTTCAATCCATCCATCACCTTTTTCATTTTGAATTAATATTATTATTAGAAAATCACATATATGTTATGGTTGTAAAAATACCATATCATTCTATCATTTTGTTTTCTCTCTCTTCACTTCATCTTCTTCCTCCTCTAGTTCAAGGAGAGCAAATCTCATGTATTGAGAATCATCTCCTTGAAGATATAACACCCCAAAGCACACTCTACTCACTTTAAGGTAGAAGGTCTAGCAAGCCGGATACCTTAGTTCTCTCAAGATCGAGAAAGGAGCCCAAGGATGAAGCCCTCAGGTGGATCTATCTTCGACAAAGAGGAGACGAGGAGGGAAGCCATTCAAACTACTACAAAGAGCATGCAATGAGAAGAACAACAAGAAGAGAAGGAGTTCAAGTTGAGGTATAACCCCTAACCGAGTAGATAAATCTCTAGTTAGGTTGCTAGTGTATTTTTTAGTAAAGATTCGGCTTTTACGGTCCATGTTACCAAGTCCAGAAAAAATTTTGTTTTGCCGTTTTCGCAACCCGAAAGTACCGGGAGAGGTAACGTGGACCTAACAGGTACGGGTGGGTTCAAATTAACTTGGAGAATGACAGGTAGGACTTGACATGTGACTTATGATTTGTTGGCCAAAGTCAAGGTCATAAGAGCATGGGGCAAAAATCCACATCGGGAGTTTCAAAAGAAACTGAAACTTGCTAGCGCTTCATACCATTTGGAATGTGATGATTCTGGTAGGATTCCTTCAGTTTTGTTACGCGATGATATTTGGATCCCGATCCTACTGTGAGTATATGCTACTCCTCCGGAACTTTCTCACTTAATGATCAATGCTATAAACCAAGTTGGTGTCTAGAAAGGTGTTAGCGGGGCTACGCCCACAGGGAAAAAGGTTATTTAATTAAGGAACTTCCGAAAGCGTTGGAAAACCTCCCTCGAAGTACCAACACTGGCCTGGATGAACGGTTAAGTAAGTATTGTACGGTGAGATTGATACCGACTAATTCTTCCTTTTTGGTTTGAGGAGGGATTCGAGAGACAGTGGGAGCTATCCTGTTTAGACAAATTAAAAACCACTCTAAACTTGCAAGAGCATCATGCTGAAGTGTTTCTTCTCTCTCTCCTAATTGCAGCGACCAAACATCATGACTGGAATTAAGTTACTACTAGATAAAAACATACTGACAGGGCCAAACTACAAAGATTGGCTTAGGAATGTCAAAATGGCAATCACTTCTGACAAGTTGGGGTATCTCCTTACCACCAAAGCTCCCCCTGTCCCAGGTCCCAAAACCAGCGTCGCGGATAAGGAAATCCGTAAGACCTGGGAAATCAACTGCGCGAATGCCAAGTGCCTCGTGCTTGCCTCTATGGACAATGAACATCAGATGAGGCACGAGAATATGGACCTTGAATCCATATTTCTCCATACAAAAGAACTGTATGGAGAGCAATCCCGTATCGCCAGATACGAAGCCTCGAAAAAGCTGTTTTCGGTGACATTGGCCGTCGGATCATCAGTAGCGGAACACGTGCTTAAGATGATTGGCTTCATTGAGGAGCTCGCGGACTTTGGGACCACGTTAGAGAACAAGCACTACACGAACTTGATTCTCCGGTCCCTTCTTTCCACTCACGCCCAGTTTATCCTGAACTTCAACTTGCAAGAAAAAGAAGTTGAACTTTCAGAACTCCTCAACATGCTGAGGAGTGCAGAGGGCACCCTACAGAACGGTAGGGAAACATCCACTTTGTTTGTAGGAGGATCTTCCTCCTCTAGTTCCAAGGCGAAAGCCAAGGGAAAGAAGAAGAAAGCCCCCGCCAAACCAAGGGGCGGTGTTAGTAAAGTGGATACGAAGGGAAAGACAAAGGCAACAAAGGTAGCAGGAAATCATGTGGGAAAGGAAGAATGCTTTTACTGTCACAAGAGTGGACACTGGAAAAAGGATTGCAGGGCTTTGAAGGCCAGAAACCAGGATCTGAAGCAAGTTGCGGCTTCAGCTTCAGGTGTGTATGTTATTGAAAACTGTCTATCAATAAACTCTACATCTTGGGTATTGGATACCGGATTAGGATTTCATATCTGTAATTCTTTACAGGCACTGAGAATGCGTAGGGTTTTGAAGGCAGGTGATATGACTCCCAGAGTTGCAAACGGAGCTGGCATGGATGCTGAGTCCGTGGGGAACTATCACCTGGGAATGTCAGATGGACTTGTTTTGGTTTTGCGTGATTGTTATTTTGTACCCAATGCAACCTGTAATATCATATCTGTATCTTTATTATCTAAAGAAGGTTATGAATTTGCATTTGTAAGTAATGTTGTGAACATTCACCATAATCAAGTTTTGATTGGGTCAGGTACATTAAGCAATGGTATATACGTATTAAACTAACAACTGATTTTCAATGTCCAGAATACACACAAAAGAAAGTCTCCGGGAACGAATCAGGCTTTCTTATGGCATTGTAGACTAGGTCACATCAATGAGAGAAGCTTGACGAAGTTACATACAGAAGGATATTTGGATCCGTTCGAATATCAATCATATGCAACTTGTCAATCCTGTCTCAAAGGAAAGATGACAAAAACTCCGTTCACTGGACACGGAGTAAGAGCGAGCGAGCTCTTGGGACTCGTACACAGCGACGTGTGCGGTCCAATGTCTACACTTGCGCGAAGCGGTTATTCTTACTTCATTACTTTTACGGATGACTTTTCAAGGTACGGATATGTCTTCTGAATGAATCATAAATCTGAAGCCTTTGGAAAATTCCAGGAATATAAGAATGAAGTAGAAAAACAAACCGGCAAAAGTATCAAGACACTGAGATCTGATCGAGGTGGTGAATACTTGAGTGCCGAGTTCCTAGATTATCTAAAAGAGAATGGAATTCTCTCTCAGCTTACTCCTCCATACACTCCGCAACATAACGGTGTATCGGAGAGACGGAACCGGACCCTATTGGATATGGTATGTTCCATGATGAGTAACGCTGAGTTACCGCGATCATTCTGGGGATATGCACTAGAATTAGCTGCATACCTTTTGAACCGAGTTCCAACTAAGACTGTGTGTACCACACCATATCAGATGTGGTGTGGGAAGAAACCCTATCTTAAGCACATTAAGACATAGGGATGTCTAGCTTTTGTCAAAAAGCAGCATGCGGACAAACTCGAGTCACGCTCAGTACAGTGCAAGTTTGTGGGATATCCAAAGAACTGCAAAGGGATATTTTTTCTATTGCGAAGAGGAACAAAAGGTTTTTGTTTCTCGTCATGCCCATTTCTTGGAAACTGAGTTTTTGGAAAATCAGATAAGTGGGAGCGCAATTGAACTGGAAGAAATTCCAGAACCACGAGTTATTACTGAAAGCTTAGTAGAACCAGAGGGTTTGAAACATCAGGACATTCCTGCGCCGCTCCGCCGGAGTAGTAGGCAGTCTCATCCGCCCGAGAGATACTACGGTTTTCTCATAGACGGGGAGAGAGAGTATTGCATCATTGATAGTGATGAGACGACTAGCTTCCAGCAGGCCATTCAGAGCGTTGACTCGGTAAAATGGCTGGATGAATGCGAACTGAAATGGAGTCCATGTACACCAACAAAGTATGGACGTTGGACGTTGCTCTAGATGGGGTAAAACCCGTAGGATGCAAGTGGATCTTCAAAAGGAAGATTGGTGTAGATGGACAGGTTGAGACCTATAAGGCTAGACTTGTTGCAAAAGGTTTTCGTCAAAAACCTGGTTTGGACTATGACGAAACCTTTTCTCCAGTGGCTATGCTGAAATCAATTCGGATCCTTCTTACCATTGCTGCCTTCCACGATTATGAGATTTGGCAGATGGACGTAAAGACCGCCTTTCTAAATGGAAATTTAGAAGAGTGTGTCTATATGGACCAGCCAGAGGGTCTCATTTAGAGTGGGAGCAGCGGAAAGGTGTGCAAGCTGCTTATGTCCATCTATGGACTAAAGCAGGCATCACGGAGTTGGAACATCTGTTTTGATGAGACGGTCAAAGAATTTGGCTTTATCAAAAATCCAGATGAACCATGCATCTATAGTAGAATTGTAGCAAGAACTGTCGTATTCCTCGTTTTATACTTGGATGGCATTCTCTTAGTAGGAAATGACATTCCTATGCTACAATCTGTCAAAGGGTTCTTGTCACACAGGTTCTCCATGAAAGACCTGGGTGATGCCTCTTACATTCTGGGGATCCCGATCTATCATGACAGATCCAAGAGGATATTAGGACTTTCACAGTCCAGGTACATCGACACCATACAGAATAGATTCAGTATGGAAGATTCCAAGCACGGTAATCTACCGGCTTGTCACGGGATCACCCTCTCCAAAGAGATGTCTCCTAAGACTGATTTGGAAAGGGATCGCATGTCTATTATACCCTACGCTTCTGCGGTAGGCTCTATAATGTATGCGATGTTGTGTACCAGACCAGATGTAGCTTATGCACTAAGTGTGGTAAGCCGGTATCAGTCAAACCCTGGGGAGAAGCAGTGGATAGCGGTAAAGAACATTCTCAAGTACCTGAGAAGGACTAAGGAGATGTTCTTGGTGTATGGTGGAAAAGACCTCCAGATCGAGGCCTTTGCTGACTCCAGCATCCAGAGTGATAAGGATGATTCCAAGTCCATATCGGGTTATGTCTTTACCCTCAATGGAGGGGCGGTGTGTTGGAAGAGTACCAAACAAGAAACCGTTGCTGACTCGACGATGGAAGCGGAATATATCGCTGCTGCAGATGCCGCAAAAGAAGCCATCTGGATAAGGAAGTTCTTGACAGAACTTCAGGTGGTTCCGTCCATTGTTGATCTAATACCTCTGTATTGAGACAACAATGGGGCTATAGCTTTAGTGAAGCAACCCAGGTCCCATCAGAAATCCAGACACATCTTGAGGTGGTATCACCTGATCAGGGAGATCGAGGTTCGGAGAGTTGCTACAGAAGATAACACTGTTGATCCATTCACGAAGGCCTTACCCCAGACTCAGTTCGAGCGGCTGATCGAGATGATAGGTCTTTGACACGCCAGTACATGGCCTTAGTGCAAGTGGGAGATTGTTAGTGTATATGCTCTAGAGGCCATTACTGTATCATACTAGTTTGTATATTACTTAATGGAAGCTTAGGATATTCACCTTGTATAGACAATATTGCTCAAAATAGTAGTATGCTACTTGTTTTGTTTCTACTTTAATGTGTACATGTGTTTCTTTTAGTATATCACCTATACACATTAGTGGAGCCCTTAGGATCTTTGCTTGATTACCAGCGTTGTGATGGCAGTCACACTCGTGGGGGCTGGGTAATCCACAAGCACATCCTTATGCAGGTCCCTAGTCGTAGGACTATCGAGACAGCGAATCGATACTCCGGAATAGACTAGCGTATGCGCTTCTCATCCCAGCTTGGGAGACGGTCTGTCCCATAGCAGTCAGTACGTCATACATGAGATAGTATGCGGGTGCTCGTTAGGTTACGAGTACAGTGGACAGGACTCATCAGGAACTGTTGGTTGGTACTATACCTATCGTCAGTTATCAGTTCCCAGGTGACATGAGTACATCTTAGTCTGCTGACTTGACACTGTCACTTCGCCTCGAGTGTGTTCCCACTGTACTTAGATTACTACCCTACAACGGCTCAAAGGAGTCGTGCAAACAGGTAGTAGTTGGGTGTAGTCCCGATGCACTTGGAGGCAGTGACGGTTAGACAGGATTTGTCTCTCCCGGTATTGGGGGTTGATATCGCGCTGTGTCTAGGAGAGCCATTACACAAAGTCCCTGGCCAGGGCAAGCGAGATATACTGGTAGGTTTCTAGTGTTATCTCAGGGTGTTCTGGGCTACACTCCGACATGACTTGTACCGTTATTAGGGGACTGACATTTACCGCCCCTAGGCCCGCCATGCGATATTCTCAGACGAACAGACCGGACTGTACGCAGATTGTCATATTCAGGCTCAGTAGGTGTTCAGATGGGTTTCACCTCGTCCTTCTTCTTATCGGCATCTACCTGGGGGCCGTTACGCACTGCTAGTGTCGCTTGCGGTCTGTGGTTTAACCCACTGCCAGCGTAGTGTCGAGTCTTTAGAGTCCCACACAGAGAGTTATTTGCCTTTAGGTAAAAGAGTAGAGGTCGCATGGTTTTGCGACAGGGTTCGGTCACATCCGTGCATTTGTGCACGTTTTGTGTCCGGGCAGTTATCACTAGCGGGCTTTGCTTTAAGCCAGATCCTAGTGTACGTTTTGGGATTGGTTTTATCTCGTTTGTATTCGTGTTCCTCAGAACGCGGATGCGGGTGTGTATGCACGGTTGACAGAGATAGAGGCAGAGGATTCTCATTAGGGTTGTTGACTGTTGACTTTTGCTAAACCCTAATGAGAATAAGAAATATGATTAATGATAATATTAATTAAGTATTATTATGCCATGGTTGGGTTGAAAGGTTGACTTTGTTGACTTGTTGACTTAGTTGACCGGTTGACTTGGTTGGACTTGTTGACCATCATCATGACAATGGCTATCATTTCTTGGCATTGACTTTGGCTTGCTTGTTTGTTCACAAATTGCATTTAATGCATGAAATGATATGGCCATTTGATATGATAACAACCATTACATAATACTCAATTATTATTATGAGTTATGATTATTTTGGATTATGAGAGTAAGGGTGAGAAAAGTCTTGCACATTCTATCATTCTCATTCTCTCTCATCCTCAAGCTCTCCCTCTTCCTCTTGCTCTCTCTCTAGTTCATGGTTCTATTGTCTCATGTGTTGAGAAGCAAGAACCATAGAGATAAAACCCAACACACTTCTCTACTCATCCTAGTATACTATGTTTAGAAAACCAAGTGTTCTTGTGTATCGTTTTGAAAATCGTTTCAGTGAAATTACGAAAAATCGGTAAAATAAGGGGTGTTTTCCGTAAAAAGTCAAAATACAAATATTTTTATTATAAAATTAAATATACATATTCTAGTTATGTAATTGCTGTTAATTGGTGTTTATTGAGCCATTAGTGAAATTTCAAATTTTCTGAAAATTTTTCTGAAATTAATTATTTTAATATTATTTTAAGCCGTCACTAATATATTTAATTAGGGAAAATTATAAATTGGAATGAGTTGAAACAAATTTTGTGCATCATAACACATTAAACAAAATTTTATCATGTGGTTTTTGAAATGAAATGGTTTGCCAAAACGGTTTAGAAAATATCGAAGAAAAATGGCTTTATTAGCGAAATTAGTGTTAATGGGAATTGGGGTAATACATTTATCTTTTCCCTAACCCACACACCCACACCTCACCCTCTCTCCCCCTCCCTATATGGCCGGCCCCACTTGACAGCCCCTCCCCCCATCTCTCTCTCTCCATTCACCTCACTTTCAAGAGAAAAGAAAAGAAAAGAAAAGAAAAAGATAAAAATAAAAGGGTGGACTTTGACTTTTTCAACACTTTCTCCACCTCACTCTCCCTCCTCCCTCACCCCCCTCCAATTTCAGGCCGAAAATCCACACCCCAACAGCAGCCCCCCCTTCCTTCTTCTCCTCTCTTTTCCATCAAAAAAAAATTGTCAAAAAATCAAGTAAAACCTCACCGAAATCAAAATCCAACTCCTATCCATTTCTCATTTGCCTTTCTAGCATGGATCTTGGTGCAAGGATTTCAAATTGGAGGTCTATATTTGTATTTTGATTCATGGTTGTGAGGTATAACTTTTGACACATTGTTCTTTTTGGTTTAAATTCCTTATTGAAGCTTGTTAGGTGCTTAATTTCGGTTTAATTGAAAGTTGTGGCTTTGTAAGAGAAGGTTTAGATTAGGGTTTGTGAAAAATCTAGTTAGGGTTTTGTGTTGTGAGACTATGGTTGTGGGAGGTATTTGCCATATTAATATTTTGCTAAATCAAATTAGGTTGCTAATTTTCTTTTTGTTGATTTAAATTGTGATATTTATATAAATTGTAAACTAGGTTTTTAAAATAATTATATCTTGTGAGATAAAATTCAAATTAAGGTTTGATGTCATTATAAATATTATATTGAGTGGTTTAATTCTTTTAGTTCATGAAAATCCAAGCTAAATTGTTGTTTGTGCATTTTTGCAATAAATTGTTAAAATTTGGGTATACTGTAAACTAGAATTTTGGGGATAATGAAATTTATTGGGATTAAATAATGGAAATTGTTTTTATGACTTATTTAAGATATTTAATAAGTATTATGGCCACTAGATTTGTTTAAACGTCGAGTTTTGTACTAAAACGGGTAATTTTTGCTTGCTAGATTTTCGGAAAAATGGCTTTTAAGGTGAATTTGGGTTTTTGTGAATTTTAACCTATTTTATATTATAGTTAGTGTTCGTGGATGCGCAAATGAGTGTGTTTGGGTTTTCTCGATGGTTTGACGTTTGTACATCGACATCGAGGGTTGGTTTGGCTATTCTTGCATGCGCAGGCAATAGGTTTTGACCTATGCGTGATACGCGTGCCGATTTGATTTTCGTATGCCGTTTTGATTTCGAATTTGGTTTTAATGCGATTCGGTGCGTTATGATATGTAGGTACCCCATGTGGACTTCGAGACGACAAGCAAGCGCGTGGCGACGTCGGCACCGGCGAGCGAGGACCAGGTGACTAGATTTATATCTACGGGGAGAAGTCTGGTGGATGGCGTATAGCACCCTAGCAGTCCGTAGTATAGTTCATATATATATATATATGTTTATATAGGTGTTTTATGATACGAGAATGCTTATTCATGATATGATTATGTGTTCATGGATTAGTTTTGGGTTAGTTGCGAAGCCCTAGAGTAGTTGCTATACCCACCTACGCACGCACAAACTTGCATACGTTACTTTCTTGTGCGTAGATGGGGATGTGTATATATGTATATACGCATGGGTATGGGACTATGCATATATACATTCATATACACATGCATGGATGATGAGGATAGTACTTAGGATTTGAGATGAGTCGATGAGATCGGTGATATGACAGAGTTCGTATTTGAGATACGACATGACGTTGTAGCGGGTCCTTCACGTAGTGTTTCACACACGTGCATGCATACTTAGGCGGTATCAGTATTGTACTAGACGCAGATAAGTACCCCGATCATGATATTTGATAAGGAGGATGCCAGATGAATAGTATGATGAATGTGATATTGACCCGTACCCAGATTTGGGATGCCGTACGACGGATTTACATACGAGCTATATATTGATGATTGATCCGCACTCTTGACTTGGGAATGTCTGATTATAGATATGGTATCGGATGTGATATTATTGAGGCGGGATCACCGACTAATATATATATGTATGTATCGACTCAGATGTTACGCGGTTTCCTTATCTTCAGTTAGCCTGTTAGCTTAGCCCTATAGTTTAGTATAGTTGGTAGACTAGATTCGACTCCTACCTATTTCAAAAGCTAACGAATCGCGGTTATTTTAAAAGACAGGTCAAGGGATTCTACGGATATTTCAAAAGACGTTTCTTTTCTTAAAAACACCGTAGCCCTTATTTTCAAAACACCGCGATTCATGTTATTTTTAAAAGGCACCATTGTTTGACTTATAGTTATCATTGTGTCTAGTATTCTGCTCCCGTACATTATTGTTGTTCGCTCCGCATTGTATATTCATATTGTGATTTCATATGCCATTGTTGATATTATGCTGTTAGGACACCAGCACCATTACCGATGATGCGTATGTACCATGTACACTTACTTGCCGGCTCACACACATCTTCATCGGTAATTTGTCATGTCACGTACACTTAGAAAATACTATTACATTGACATAGTTTCTTAGCTAATAGTTTAGACATGATATTAGTGTACTTGCCTTATATGCTAGTTCAGACATTGTAGTTATTATCTGCTACTTGATGCATGTTATTATTCACTGTTATGCCGCATTCATGGATTCTTATGCCTATATTCACTGTTTACGTGCTATTGAGGATTTGGATTCGGATTTTCATGAGATTTCCTGGATTTTGGAGAAAACCGCAAAAACATTTATAAACTTCTTTTCTCTCTCTTTTAAATGAAAAGTGCGGTTTTCCCATGATGTATGAGTCGTCCACCATGAGTTTGCTGATGGATTTCGAGACCCGATTCGAGGAGTTGGATGAACCGTTTCGGGTACATGGTGGGCCCGGTGCGATACCCTGGGACGAGAAGGCCGTGTTGTTGACGTTGAGCCTGGCAGGGGAGCACTACCGACCGGTGATTTTACCCGACGCGTCGGATATCCGGAGGATACCGTCGTGGTCTTGAGATTGATGGTAGGGGCCGGTCAGGACTGACGGCGCCCTAGATAGTGAGATTGATACTGAGATTTTGAGATATTGAGGTACTGAGATTTGATGATACAGGCCAGTCCGGATAGCTGGAGCCTCGGATTTTTGAGACATTGGGATTTACGTTTTGTGTCGATGCTAGACACTGTTTATGCTGATTTCATTTATGATACCTCGCTTTAAAAATAAAGTAATCTCACAAAGTTATGAAAGCAGTTTCTTCAGTACATGTATTCTGTTTTCATGCATTCCTACATCATCCATATGATATATTGCTATCTGAGGCACTGACACGAGCACTTGGTATTACTGTAGTTTAGTGATATACCCTAGCCATGGCTATAGGCTGCTGATTATATTTTGAGGATATATTATGATCGTATGTCCTAGGATTGCGTCATACATGCGATTTCTGTTCGTAGATGTATTCTATTCACGAGTTGGCAATTCACCCCCGTTGTGCCACAGTTCTTGCAGGTTTTGCCGTACATGTTCCATTACGGCTTTGCTGGCGCTACTTCCATTTCCGGGTGATTTGCTAGTAGGTGGGTTTATTTGTATCGTACCCATCATTATACCTTGTATACTATTTTTATGTTGTATCTAGAAGTTCCATCAACCAAACATGTATTTTATTTCAGAGATAGAGACCAGTGATGTTTATTCTTTCGACCTTAGAGTCGCGCGTTGTATTTCTATGGATTTCTTGCTGTTTTGAGTTTCCTTTTGAGTTTTGATCCTCGCCCTGGGCGTTGTATATCATATTGCTTGTGTGGTTATGACCGTGGATTGACGAAGAGCTAGCTCCCGCTTGGGGATGCCTTTTATTGATTTCGTATACTATTCATGTTGTGTCCCGTTTGGGGGCCAGTATTTACAAAGGAGACTCTGCCGAAATTTTCAGAAAATACTTAATGTTTTTAAAACGCATAATTCGGCTTATGCTATTAAAACTACATGTTTTAAGTTGGTTTTTTCTTCACTCTACTACTTTTCTTGGTTTGGATTTCTGGGTTTTCGGCTTACTTAGATTACGTACGCCTCGAGACGTTTCGTAGTTTAAGTTCCGGTCATGTTCCGTACTTTCGGAACGTGACAAAGTTGGTATCAGAGTGTTAGGTTTTACCTTCGGAGGGTAGGATGACCCTTGGTTGATGGAATAGGTGACTAAAGTAGAGTGCTGTGCCGTGGGTATGTTCCCCGGCATACTTACGATACGCTACTCCACTTAAGGAGCCTTAGGATATACATTTCTTTGTTCAGTATCATATTCATTCCTGATCTAGCCTCATAGGTACCAGTTATGGTCTTGCTGCCACGATTACGGGCAGGGAGAGCTACGGCTAGAGTTGCGGTCAACATGAGCTCTTCAAGAACGAGGACTGACCAGGGCATGATTCCGGCGACATACGATTGCAGAGATGTGTCTTTTCATTGTGTTTTCACGCCACGAGCGTTGGGTGGATTGCTATATGAGATTATTCGGACGTGCCGATTTTCACTAGAGGATTGAGCCACTGATAGAGGCTAGCCAGATTTTGATGACCATTGATATATTGGCTATTCATGATGATTGAGGCACGGTTCAACGTGCTGACGAGTGAGCTCGTTATTGCTGCGAACGACGAGATATCGCCCAGATGTTGGAGCTATTGCGGTACGAGTTGTACTAAAAGACGATAGAAGGTCGCTAGTCACCGAGGATGAATGACTAGGATAGGTAGTTCGTTCGCCTACCCCGATGCGAGGTTATCAGATAGATTGATTCCAGCTAGAGACAACTTCACGCGGATACGTTGAGAGTCGACAGAGGCGATCGGATGTCAGAAACCTATTATTCCAAGTTTAAAGTATTCGGAAAGACATGCAGGAAAATCTATGAACCCTCTAGAAGAATGAAATCCTAACTCGACATAATGACCGTGTGAAAGCCTTTGAACCTTAGGGTTTGCGGCAGTTCCGCGGCGCCATTAGTGAGGCTTGGGTTCGCCTTTCTACGGCTGGACCATCGATGCTGTGGTACGTACTCGATACTATTAAACTATACCCAAGATGTTGAGCTCTTGGGGGATTATGAGGTTTTGAAGAATCGATCGGATGGTTCGACTTCATTCGGATGCTAGGTGGTGAGATGCATTTCTTGGGAGACTCCAGATACGAGGATAGCCGTTGGAGCTCAGTCCATGCAGCCACGACGAGACGAGTCCGAAGCAGTCGACATTAGAGAAAGTGGAGTAAGTGGTTCGTACGAGATCTTAATGAGACGATGTTCCACTCCACCGACATCAGAGATGCGATACGCAAGCCGAGACATTGTACCTGGATATACCTTCCAGAAGAAGTCGTGATGAGTATGCAGCCGTTCCGGAACGAGAACAGATCTAGTAAGGGACAATGACTTCCGGACAGTTCGGAAGAGACGAGATTTGGGAGAGATTTCGACAGGACCTTTCTAGAATAAATTACGAGAAGACTTGGACCCAGGAGTGGTCATGTTATGCACACTGGCAGGCCAGAGTTCAGGATCGTCGACGAGACATGCTATGAGTGACCACGGCAGTTGGCCAGAGATTCTTGGAGGATGTGCTTGAGCGGGACTATTCCGCCATACTTGATTTTGTGTATTTTGAGCGATCTATTCGCATGATTGATTTTGATTATTGGGTATCATGATATTTGTCTTCATGGACCATGGTTGCGCCTGCTGAGTATTTACGATTTTTGCACAGCTGTTGCACTTGATATCGTTTTCGTGGCTTGGTTTCTCATGTTTATGATTTTATGGGTTTTATATAGTTGAGTTGATTTTGTGCGTATGTATGCACACAATTTGGTTTTTGCACTCAGTATAGTTCATATATGCTTGCAGTGCAGTGTTACGTATGTTGTGCATTTAGATGCACTGGACTTCGATTTCGATTGTGATGTTCGATATTTGTTTTGTGCACCTTGTGTACCTGATTGGATTTTGCGCATGTTCGGCGCTTGATATCGGATTTCATGATTTCGTGCACGATGGATGCACCTGATTTGGATTTTCGCGCATGTTGGGCGCATGTTTTGAGGTGCGATTTTGGTGCACACCAGATGCACTAAATCGAGATTCTTCGTGCATGTCAGATGCACCTGATTTTGCTGTCAGGCACCCACGTTGCCTATGATAGATGTTTCGTGCACACCCGATGCACTTAAATCTTGTTTCTGTGACATGTTGGCACATATATGGATTTTGATTTCCGTGCGCACCAGACACACATAGTTTTCATATGCATATTTTGGGATTGATTTCTTATAGAGCAGTACGTTTTTATGATATTTGCTATGTGTTTTCGTACTGAGCAGGACTAGTCAGAGGACAATACCTGAATGTATTTTGCATGCATTGATAGCTATCGAAGGGAATTCCAAAAAGTGAGCTATAGTCTCAGTATTTACCTACGTGTCTGATATGACACGAAACGTTTAAAACAAGAAAACCCTTCCAAATTGTTTCCCAAATTGGCGGAACGTACAGTTCAAACAAAAGGTATATATGTGTATGATTATTTTCTTATGATAGACGTGTAAGTCGATGTACAACACCCCACGACTTGCGGGGAGGCGGAAATATGAAAAACGATCTTGTTCTTTGCTTAAATATCGACTAACCGCATGAATCGAAGCTAAACGATAACTAACATCAAACATAGAAGTTCTAAACTACTATGTGAAGTGATTATACCTCAAGAACCGTGTCTTTCGTCTTTATGAACTCCACCTCCTCCTCGGCCTTCTCCAAGTAGTAGACGATCCACCACGAGAGCTTTACTCCAAGCTTTACCTCTAAAATTGAGGCAACTAGGTTTCTTTAAGTGCTAATCAAAGTACCTAGATGATATAGAGTGAGGGTTATGGTTTAATTAGTCTAACTAATCCTTGTACTCAACACATGAGAGGGGAGGATTAGGGTTTGAAGAGAGAGAGCTTGAGGAGAGAGAAGATGAACATAATAATCAAAATGAGAAAATGAGCTATCATAATATATATCAAGCATTTTTGTTTTTCAAGAAAAGAAAAGAAAATGATTTAAAACCATGCTTGATAAATATCTTATGGTGATTCATCTCCATGAGTCATTAAGCAATTATGAAGCATTAATGACATGGATGAATCATCCATATGACTCACTAATCTCATTCAATGTATATGCCACCTAAACCTCCTTAGTCACCATCTTCTAGAAGCTTCTCGCGCAATTACGAGAACTCCCCTCCTATCCGTGAAAACACGGAAAAACTTTAGACTGTATAAATCCAATAACCGGATACTAGTAACTAGCTTAAACTAAAGCCGACTAGTAAAAACTGTTCGAAAGTCGTACGTGCGTAAACACACATATGCGTCCGAACCCTTGTCGTAAAACCATACGACCTCTATATCGTTTCGCTTGGAGTAGGGAAACTCTCTGTGTGGGACTCTAGAGACTCGACTACTACGCTGGCAGTGGTTTTAACCACAGACCGCAAGCGACACTAGCTGTACGTAATGGTCCCCAGGTAGATGTCGATAAGAAGGCCGATGAGGAAACCCATCCGAACTCCTACTGAGTCTGATGTGACAATCTCCATATAGTCCGGTCCGTTCGTCTAAGACTATCGCATATCGGGCCTAGGGGGGCGGCAAGCGTCAGTCGCCTAATAGCGGTATAAGTCGTGTCGGAGCGAAGCCCATTACACCTTGAGAAACTACTGGAACCTAACAGCAAATCTCGCTTGCCCTGGCTAGGGACTTTGCGTAATGGCTCTCTGACACAGCGCGATATCAACCCCCAATACCGGGAGAGACGAATCCTGTCTAACCGCCACTGCCTCCAAGTGCTCGGGACTGCACCCAACTGCTACCTGTTTGCACGACTCCTTTGAGCCATGGTAGGGTAGCAATCTAAGAACAGTGGGACACACTCGAGGCAAAGTAGCAGTGTCAAGTCTGCGGACTATGCTGTACTCATGTCATTTGGGAACTGTTCACTGACGACTGGTATAAAACCAACCAATAGTTCCCTGTGAGTCCTGTCCGGTGTACCCGTAACCTAACGAGCACCTGCATACTATCTCCAGTACGACGTACTGACGACTGTGGGACAGACCATCTCCCCAACTGGGATGAGAAGCGTACATACTAGTCTACTCCAGAGTATCGATGCCCTGTCTCGATAATCCAACGACTAGGGACCTGAATAAGGATGTGCTTGTAGACTACCCAGCCCCCACTAGTGTGACTGCCATCACAACGCTGGTAGTCAAGCAAGATCCTAAGAGCTCTATCAATACGTATACTCACATATTAAGATAGAAAAACCAAGTAGCATACTACCATGTTTAGCAAGACTGTTATATACATGTGAATATCCCAAGCTTCCATTAAGTAATATACAAACCAGTATGATACAATAATGGCCCCTAGGGCATATACACTAACAATCTCCCACTTGCACTAGGGCCATGTACCGGCATATCGAAGACCGATGATCTCGAGTAGCCTCTCGAACTGAATCTGAGGTAGGGCCTTCGTGAATGGATCAGCAATGTTCTCTTCAGAAGCAACTCTCGGAACCTCGATCTCCCGATGATCAATGATCTCCCTGATCAGGTGATACCGCCTTAGGATGTGTCTAGACTTCTGATGGGACCTTGGTTCCTTCGCTAAAGCTATAGCTCCGTTGTTGTCGCAATACAGAGGTATTGGATCAACTATGGTAGGAACCACCTGAAGTTCTGTTAGGAACTTCTTCATCCAGACTGCTTCTTTTGCGGCATCGCAAGCAGCAATATACTCCGCTTCCATAGTCGAGTCAGCAACGGTGTCCTGCTTGGAACTCTTCCAGCACACTGCCCCTCCATTGAGGGTAAAGACATAACCCGACATGGACTTGGAATCGTCCTTATCACTCTAGAAGCCGGAATCAGCAAAGGCCTCCAACCTGAGGTCTTTTCCGCTGTAAACCAAGAACATCTACTTAGTCCTCCTTAGGTACTTGAGAATGTTCTTTACTGCTATCCAGTGCTTCTCCCCTGGGTCTGACTGATACCGGCTTACCACGCTCAGTGCGTAAGCTACATCTGGTCTGGTACACAACATCGCATACATTATAGAGCCTGCTGCAGAAGCGTAGGGTATAATAGACATGCGTTCCCTTTCCAAATCAATCTTGGGAGACATCTCTTTGGAGAGGGTGATTCTGTGACAAGCCGGTAGATTACCATGCTTAGAATCTTCCATACTGAATCTTTTCAGTACAGTGTCGATATACCTGGACTGCGAAAGTACCAACATCCTCTTGGATCTATCACGATAGATCCGGATCCCCAGAATGTAAGAGGCATCACCCAGGTCTTTCATAGAGAACATGTGTGACAAGAATCCTTTGACAGATTTTGGCATAGGAATGTCATTTCCTATCAATAGAATGCCATCCACGTACAAGACGAGGAATACGACAGTTCTGGCTACAACTTTACTATATATGCATGGTTCATCTGGATTTTTGATAAAGTCATATTCTTTGACCGTCTCATCAAAACAGATGTTCCAACTCCGCGATGCCTGCTTTAGTCCATAAATGGACTTAAGCAGCTTGCATACTTTCCCGCTGCTCCCACTCTGATTGAAACCCTCTGGCGGATCCATATAGACGCACTCTTCTAAATTTCCATTCAGAAAAGCCGTTTTTACGTCCATCTGCCAGATTTCATAATCATGGAAGGTAGCAATAGCAAGAAGGACCCGAATGGATTTGAGCATAGCCACTGGAGAAAAACATTCGTCATAGTCCAAACCAGGTCTTTGATGAAAACTCTTTGCAACAAGTCTAGCCTTATAGGTTTCCACCTGTCCATCTACACCAATCTTTTTCTTGAAGATCCATTTCCATCCTATGGGTTTTACCCCATCTGGAGCAAAGTCCAAAGTCCATACTTTGTTGGTGTACATGGACTCCATTTCGGTCCGCATTGCATCTAGCCATCGTACCGAGTCGCCGCTCTAGATAGCCTGCTGGAAGCCAGTAGGTTCATCATCATCTATGATGCAATCCTCTCTATCCCTATCTATGAGAAAACCGTAGTATCTCTTAGGCGGATGAGACGGCCTACTACTCCTGTGGAGGGGTGCGGGAATGTCCTGTTCTTCTTGAACTACTTGTTCTACCAAACTTTCAGTATTAGTTTGTGGTTCTGGAATTTCTTCCAGTTCTATTTCGCTCCCACTTATTTCCTTTTCTAAAAACTGCTGTTCTAGAAAATGGGCATTACGAGAAACAAATACCTTTTGATCCTCTGCGTAATAGAAACAATATCCCTTGGAGTTCTTTGGATATCCCACAAACTTACATTTTACTGATCATGCCTCGAGCTTGTCCACATGCTGCTTTTTAACAAAAGCCGGACATCCCCAAATCTTCATATGCTTAAGATGGGGTTTCTTCCCACTCCACATCTGATATGGGGTGGTAGGCAAATTCTTGGTAGGAGCCCTGTTCAGAAGATATGCCACTGAATCTAGCGCATAACCCCAAAAAGATCGCGGTAACTCAGCATTACTCATCATGGATCGTACCATATTCAATAGGGTTCGATTCCGTCTCTCCGATACACCGTTATGCTGTGGAGTGTATGGAGGAGTAAGCTGAGAGAGAATTCCTTTCTCTTTTAGGTAACCTAGGAACTCGACACTCAAGTATTCACCACCTCGATCAGATCTTAGTGTCTTGATACTTTTGCCAGTTTGGTTTTCTACTTCATTCTTATACTCATGGAATTTCTCAAAAGCCTCGGATTTATGTTTCATCAGATAAATGAATCCGTACCTTGAGTAATCATTCGTGAAAGTAATGAAATAGGAAAAACCACCTCTTGCATGTGTAGACATTGGACCACATACATCGCTGTGTATGAGTCCTAAGAGCTCGCTCGCTCTTACTCCGTGTCCACTAAAAGGAGTTTTTGTCATCTTTCCTTTGAGACAAGATTGACAAGTGTCATAAGTTTGATATTCGAACGAGTCCAAATATCCTTCTCTATGCAACTTAGTCAACCTTCTCTCATTGATGTGGCCCGGTCTACAATGCCATAAGAAAGCTTTATTTAAATCTGGAGACTTTCTTTTTAGTGTGTTCTGGACATTGAAAATTAGGAGTTGGTTTAACACATATATACCATTTTCCAGTGTACCGGAACCAATCAAACCATGATTAAGGTGGATGTTAACAACACTACTTCCAAACGTGAAATCATAACCTTTATTTGATAACAAGGAAACAGATATGATATTACACGTTAAGCTGGGTACACAAAAACAATTATATAAAACCAAAATGTGTCCACTCGTCAATCCCAGGTGATAATCCCCTACGGACACAGCTCCCACGCTAGCTCCGTTAGCAACCATCAAGGTCATATCACCTTCCTTCAGCACTCTACGGTTTCTCAGTGCCTGTAATGAATTGCAAATATGAGATCCTGATCCGGTATCCAATACCCAGGAAGTAGAGATGATTGACAGACAATTCTCAATTACAAACACACCTGAAGTCGAAGCCATAGCTTGCTTCGGTTCCTGGTTCTTGGCGTTCCACGCCTTGCAATCCTTCTTCCAGTGCCCTTTCCTGTGACAATGGAAGCACTCATCCTGGCCCACTATTGGTACCGCAAACTTTTTCCTTCCTTTCCCTCCCACCTTACTAACACCTCCTCTAGGTTTGGTGGCGGCCTTCTTCTTCCTTCCTTTGGCCTTAGCCTTGGACCCTGAAGAAGATGCACCGCTAACAAACATAGCGGGTGTTTCCCTTGCTTTCTGCAAGGTGCCCTCTGCACTCCTTAACATGTTCAGGAGTTCCGGAAGTTCAACTTCTTTTCTTTGAATGTTGAAGTTCAGGATAAACTGGGCGTAGGTGGAAGGAAGGGACTGGAGAATAAGGTATGTATAGAGCGCATTATCCAAAGTCGTCCCAAGGTCTGCGAGCTTTTCTATATAGCCGATCATCTTTAGGACATGTTCTCCTACCGATGACCCGACAGCCAACCTCTCTCGAAACAAGTTCTTAGAGGTCTCGTATCTTGCTATACGAGATTGCTCTCCATAAAGTTCCTTTGTATGGAGAAATATGGCATCTAGTTCCATATCCTCGTGCCTCCTCTGATGTTCATTGTTCATCGAGGCAAGCACGATGCACTTGGCTTTCACGCAATCGAAATCCCAGGTTTTGCGGATTTCCTTATCTGCATTACTGGATTTGGGACCAGGGACAGCAGGTGCCGTAGCGGTGAGGACGTACCCCAATTTGTCATAGGTCAAAGCCATTTTGACATTCCGCAGCCAATCTTTATAGTTTGGCCCTGTAAGTATATTTTTCTCTAAAAGTAACTTAAGTCCAGTCATTTTCAGGGTCGCTGCAATTAGGAGAGAGAGAAGAAAACTCTTTAGCATGATGCTCTTGCAAGTTTAGAGTGGTTTTTAGTTTATGTAAACTGGATGGCTCCCACTGTTTCTCGAATCCTTCCTCAAACCATAAAAGAAGAATTAGCCAGGACTATTCTTACTGTACAATTCTTGCTTAACCGTTTACCCAGGCTAGTGTCGATACTTCGAGGGAGGTTTTCCAACGCTTTCGCGAAGTTCCTTAATTAAAGAACCTCTTTTCTTTGGGGGCGTAACCCCGCTGACACCTTTCTTGACACCTACTTGGTTTATAGCCTTAATTGTTAAGTGACGAATATCCTGATAAGTAGCATATACTCACAGTAGGATCGGGATCCAAATATCATCGTATGATAATGTTGAAGGATTGCTACCAACATTCATCAAACTCCAAATGGTATGCATCTCTTTGCAAATTTCAGTTTCTTTAGAAATTCCCGATATAAGTTTTTGCCCCATGCTCTTATGACCTTGGCTTTGGTCAAAATGTCATAAGTCACATGTCAAGTTCTACCCGTCATTATCTTGTCAATTTGAACCCACCCGTATATACCCCTGACTTTGGTCAAATGATAATACGACTGTCCCAAACCAACTCATCTATCTTATGCAACAAATGAAAACCCAGCAGCTACCAAACACTATGCCTTTACTTTGGCCAAAATACATAGCTTGAATACTACTGAATACCCAAATGAAATGACGGAGGGCTACGAATGGTTTTGGCGAAACCGTGAACGTAGTGAACTTGATATAACCGAAGGAACCTGATAGCTTTTAAAAGGAGTGGTTAAAGCTCCGCATTTAAAAATATCTGTTTTTAAAATTAACCGAGTGGTTTCTTTTAAATTGTTCCAACGATTAAACTTTTGGTTTATTTTCTTTGCATTATAAATAATGCGTCCCATCATTAACCTATCATTGCAGAAAACAACGAAAATACAACGTCCTCTTATGCCATCCGCATTCGCCACGGAGTCCCGTCATCACCCGTTAGGTTACTTAACTAACGACAGAGCGGGGGCTGGGCTAGCGCGGGTGTAAAACATAAGTGACGTCTAAATAGCTATCATATATAGATATTGTACATTCGTCAGACGCAATAATAGGCATTCCAGATCTCATATGAACTTTATTGGATTTGCAAGCAATCCGCGTTTGTTTAGAGCCTGCAACAAAAGACGGATTACACAGTTGTGATGAATAGCCATTACCCCACCCCAGACCCCTACGGGTACGGCAAACTACCCGCCAAATACCCGAAGTGAAGCGGTCTCCCTCAACAAAGTGAGTAGGCCACTAAACACTTCAAAGTACCCGGTAGTTTGTGCACCCCATCTTGGGTCTATCCTAGGAGCAGAAACAGTAAAATGAAATAATACAACGGTGGCTACAACCGCAACCTGGAAGTGCTCCGCAAAATAATATTACAACTTATTACAATTACATCGAATGAATTAAAATAATAACCCATCACAAACCCCGGCTAATCATCACAACAGTCCAATACAGTTCACATCCACAAACAGTAAAAACCATTACAGAAATGTGCAACCCCCTGCCAACCGACATACTAGCAGTTAGGGGAGGTTTACGAACACATTATACAAACACAGATATAATCCAACAAGCAAATACCATATAATTTCAATCGATTAAACACATTTAATTTTGCTCCAATACTTCTCTGTAAATTTGAAACCTGAGCAAAAATTAAAAATTCCAGAAAATACCAAATATCACAGAGAACCCACACAGGAAATCTGGGCTGATGAATCGGCAACTCGGCGGCGGAATCGCGGCGGATAGGTGGGATCCGCCGTGGTTCCGTGTCGATTTGGTCGATTCATGTGCCCAATTTTCTTGGGTGTTCTTATACTATCATTTAGGGCATTCTGGAGGTCCCTGAAAAATTTTTGGACCCCAGTTAAAAATCGACAGAAAACTCATGATATCGGGGTTTTTCCGGTTCGTTTTTCCGTTCGAAATTCATATAATTTTGCAAGTTAGTTATTTATTGTTTAGCGAGGCTTTGATACCACTGTAAGTCGATGTACAACACCCCACGACTTGCAGGGAGGCGGAAATATGAAAAACGATCTTGTTCTTTGCTTAAACATCGACTAACCGCATGAATCGAAGCTAAACGATAACTAACATCAAACATAGAAGTTCTAAACTACTATGTGAAGTGATTATACCTCAAGAACCGTGTCCTTCGTCTTTACGAACTCCACCTCCTCCTCGGCCTTCTCCAAGTAGTAGACGATCCACCACGAGAGCTTTACTCCAAGCTTTGTCTCTAAACTTGAGGCAACTTGGTTTCTTTAAGTGCTAATCAAAGTACCTAGATGATATAGAGTGAGGATTATGGTTTAATTAGTCTAACTAATCCTTGTACTCAACACATGAGAGAGGAGGATTAGGGTTTGAAGAGAGAGAGCTTGAGAAGAGAGAAGATGAACATAATAATCAAATGAGAAAATGAGCTATCATAATATATATCAAGCATTATTGTTTTTCAAGAAAAGAAAAGAAAATGATTTACAACCATGCTTGATAAATATCTTATGGTGATTCATCTCCATGAGTCATTAAGCAATTATGAAGCATTAATGACATGGATGAATCATCCATATGACTCACTAATCTCATTCAATGTATATGCCACCTAAACCTCCTTAGTCACCATCTTCTAGAAGTTTCTCGCGCAATTACGAGAACACCCCTCCTATCTGTGAAAACACGGAAAAACTTTAGACTGTATAAATCCAATAACCGGATACTAGTAACTGGCTTAAACCAAAGCCGACTAGTAAAAACTGTCCGAAAGTCGTACGTGCGTAAACACACGTATGCGTCCGAACCCTTATCGTAAAACCGTACGACCTCTATATCGTTTCGCCTGGAGTAGGGAAACTCTCTGTGTGGGACTCTAGAGACTCGACTACTACACTGGCAGTGGGTTTAACCACAGACCGCAAGTGGCACTAGCTGTACGTAACGGTCCCCAAGTAGATGTCGATAAGAAGGCCGATGAGGAAACCCATCCGAACTCCTACTGAGTATGATGTGACAATCTCCATACAGTCCGGTCCGTTCGTCTAAGACTATCGCATATCGGGCCTAGGGAGCGGCAAGCGTCAGTCCCCTAATAGCGGTATAAGTCGTGTCGGAGCAAAGCCCATTACAGCTTGAGAAACTACTGGAACCTACCAGCAAATCTCGCTTGCCCTGGCTAGGGACTTTACGTAATGGCTCTCTGACACAGCGCGATATCAACCCCCAATACCGGGAGAGACGAATCCTGTTTAACCGCCACTGCCTCCACGTGCTCGGGACTGCACCCAACTGCTACCTGTTTGCACGACTCCTTTGAGCCGTGGTAGGGTAGCAATCTAAGAACAGTGGGACACACTCGAGGCGAAGTAGCAGTGTCAAGTCTGCGTACTATGCTGTACTCATGTCACCTGGGAACTGTTCACTGACGACTGGTATAAAACCAACCAACAGTTCCCTGTGAGTCCTGTCCGGTGTACCCGTAACCTAACGAGCACCTGCATACTATCTCCAGTACGACGTACTGACGGCTGTGGGACAGACCATCTCCCCAACTGGGATGAGAAGCGTACACACTAGTCTACTCCGGAGTATCGATGCCCTGTCTCAATAATCCAACGACCAGGGACCTGAATAAGGATGTGCTTGTAGACTACCCAGCCCCCACTAGTGCGACTGCCATCAGAACGCTGGTAGTCAAGCAAGATCCTAAGGGCTCTATCAATACGTATACTCACATATTAAGATAGAAAAACCAAGTAGCATACTACCATGTTTAGCAAGACTGTTATATACTTGTGAATATCCCAAGCTTCCATTAAGTAATATACAAACTAGTATGATACAATAATTGGCCTTAGGGCATATACACTAACAAGACGTCCGCCACTCTGCAGTGTTATGCGCATTACACAGCGACTTTAAGAGATTTGGCATGCATTCCCTTCAGATATTTACATATATAGATTTGATATTTACGTGTATAGTTTCGAGTTATATCATATTGGTTTTGTATTGGATTTGACATTTGTGTCTTTACCATGACTCCGATGATTGCGGGATGCTTGACAGAGTTTTGATTTTGAGTTATATGCTCATTTTTCATGCGCATGCGCTGCGCTACAATTTGTTTTATGTATTTACGATTTCGGAGCCCTGACGACTTGATGATTTTGGTTTAGATGTTTTAGCATTTGGGGGGAGTTTTAATTTAAATTTGGGGACCGAATTTCTTTAAGGGGGGAAGATTGTAACGTTTTGAAAATCGTTTCGGTGAAATTTCGGAAAATCGGTAAAATAAGGGGGTTTTCCGTAAAAATTCAAAATACAAATATTTTTATTAAAAAATTAAATATACATATTCTATTTATGTAATTGCTATTAATTGGTGTTTATTGAGCCACTAGTGAAATTTCAAATTTTCTGAAATTTTTTCCGAAATTAATTATTTTAATATTATTTTAAGCCGTCACTAATATATTTAATTAGGGAAAATTACAAATTAGAATGAGTTGAAACAAATTTTGTGCATCATAACACTATAAACAAAATTTTATCATGTGGTTTTTGAAATGAAATGGTTTGGCAAAACGGTTTAGAAAATATCGAAGAAAAATGGTTTTATTAGCGAAATTAGTGTTAATGGGAATTGGGGTAATACATTTATCTTTTCCCTAACCCACACACCCACACCACACCCTCTCTCTCCCTCCCCATGTAGCCGGCCCTACTTGACAGCCCCTCCCCACATCTCTCTCTCCAATCACCTCACTTTCAAGAGAAAAGAAAAGATAAGAAAAGAAAACGATAAAAGTAAAAGGGTGGACTTTGACTTTTTCAACACTTTCTCCACCTCACTCTCTCTCCTCCCTCACCCCCCTCCAATTTCTGGCCGAAAATCCACACCCCAACAGCAGCCCCCCTTCCTTCTTCTACTCTCTTTTCCATCAAAAAAAAAAAATTGTCAAAAAATCAAGTAAAACCTCACCGAAATCAAAATCCAACTCCTATCCATTTCTCATTTGTCTATCAAGCATGGATCTAGGTGCAAGAATTTCAAATTGGAGGTCTAGATTTGTAGTTTGATTCATGGTTGTGAGGTATAACTTTTGACCCATTGTTCTTTTTGGTTTAAATTACTTATTGAAACTTGTTAGGTGCTTAATTTCGGTTTAATTGAAAGTTGTGGGTTTGCAAGAGAAGGTTTAGATTAGGGTTTGTGAAAAATCTTGTTAGGGTTTTGTGTTGTGAGACTATAGTTGTGGGAGGTATTTGCCATATTAATATTTTGCCAAATCAAATTAGGTTGCTAATTTTCTTTTTGTTGATTTAAATTGTGATATTTATATAAATTGTAAACTAGGTTTTTAAAATACTTATATCTTGTGAGATAAAATTCAAATTAAGGTTTCATGTCATTATAAATATTATATTGAGTGGTTTAATGCTTTTAGCTCATGAAAATCCAAGCTAAATTGTTGTTTGTGCATTTTTGCTATAAATTGTTAAAATTTGGGTATATTGTAAACTAGAATTTTGCGGTTAATGAAATTTATTGGGATTAAATTATGGAAATTGTTTTTATAACTTATTTAAGATATTTAATAAGTATTATGGCCACTAGATTTATTTAAACGTCGAGTTTTGTACCAAAACGGGTAATTTTTGCTTGCTGGATTTTCGGAAAAATGGCTTTTAAGGTGAAGTTGGGTTTTTGTGAATTTTAACCTATTTTATATTATAGTTAGTGTTCGTGGATGCGCAAATGAGTGTGTTTGGGTTTTCTCGATGGTTTGACGTTTGTATATCGACATCGAGGGTTGGTTTGGCTATTCTTGCATGCGCAGGCAATAGGTTTTGACCTTTGGGTGATACGCGTGCCGATTTGATTTTCGTATGCCGTTTTGATTTCGAATTTGGTTTTAATGCGATACGGTACGTTATGATATGTAGGTACCCCATGTGGACTTCGAGACGACAACCAAGCGCGTGGCGACGTCGGCACCGGCGAGCGAGGACCAGGTGAGTAGATTTATATCTACGGGGAGAAGTCGGGTAGATGGCGTATAGCACCTCCGTAGTATAGTTTATATATATATATATATATATATGTTTATATAGGTGTTTTATGATACGAGAATGTTTATTCAGGATATGATTATGTGTTCATGGATTAGCTTTGGGTTAGTTGTGAAACCCTAGAGTAGTTGCTATACCCACATACGCACACACAGACTTGCATACGTTACTTTCTTGTGCGTAGATGGGGATGTGTATATTTGTATATATGCATGGGTATGGGACTATGCATATATACATTCATATACACATGCATGGATGATGAGGATAGTACTTAGGATTTGAGATGAGTCGATGAGATCGGTGATATGGCAGGGTTCGTATTTGAGATACGACATGACGTTGTAGCGGGTCCTTGACATAGTGTTTCACGCACGTGCATGCATACTTAGGCGGTATCAGTATTGTACTAGACGCAGATCAGTACCCCGATCATGATATTTGATAAAGAGGATACCAGATGAATAGTATGATGAATGTGATATTGACCCGTACCCAGATTTGGGATGCCGTACGACGGATTTACGTACGAGCTATATATTGATGATTGATCCGCACTCTTGACTTGGGAATGTCTGATTATAGATATGGTATCGGATGTGATATTATTGAGGCGGGATCACCGACTAATATATATATATGTATGTATCGACTCAAATGTTAGGCGGTTTCCTTACCTTCAGTTAGCCTGTTAGCTTAGCCCTATAGTTTAGTATAGTTGGTAGACTAGATTAGACTCCTACCTATTTCAAAAGCTAACGAATCACGGGTATTTTAAAAGACAGGTCAAGGGATTCTACGGATATTTCAAAAGACATATCTTTTCTTAAAAACACCGTAGCCCTTATTTTCAAAACACCACGATTCGTGTTATTTTTAAAAGGCACCATTGTTTGACTTAGAGTTATCGTTGTGTCTAGTATTCTGCTCCCGCACATTATTGCTGTTCGCTCCGCATCGTATATTCATATTGTGATTTCATATGCCATTGTTGATATTATACTGTTAGGACACCAGCACCATTACCGATGATGCGTATGTACCACGTACACTTACTTGCCGGCTCACACACATCTTCATCGGTAATTTGTCATGTCACGTACACTTAGAAAATACTATTACATTGACATAGCTTGTTAGCTAATAGTTTAGACATGATATTAGTGTACTTGCCTTATATGCTAGTTCAGATATTGTAGTTATTATCTGCTACTTCATGCATGTTATTATTCACTGTTATGCCGCATTCTTGGATTCTTATGCCTATATTCACTGTTTACGTGCTATTGAGGATTTGGATTCGGATTTTCATGAGATTTCCTGGATTTTGGGGAAAACCGCAAAAACATTTATAAACTTCTTTTCTCTCATGATGCATGAGTCGTCCACCATGAGTTTGCTGATGGATTTCGAAACCCGATTCGAGGAGTTGGATGAACCGTTTCGGGTACATGGTGGGCCCGTTGCGATACCCCGGGGCGAGAAGGCCGTGTTGTTGACGTTGAGCCTGGCAGGGGAGCACTACCGACCGGTGATTTTACCCGACGCGTCGGATATCCGGAGGATACCGTCGTGGTCTTGAGATTGATGGTAGGGGCCGGTCAGGACTGACGGCGCCCTAGATATTGAGATTGATACTGAGATTTTGAGATATTGTGGTACTGAGATTTGATGTACAGGCCAGTCCGGATAGACGGAGCCTCGGATTTTTGAGACATTGGGATTTATGTTTTGTGTCGATGCTAGACACTGTTTATGTTGATTTCATTTATGATACCTCGCTTTAAAAATAAAGTAATCTCACAAAGTTATGAAAGCAGTTTCTTCAGTACATGTATTTTGTTTTCATGCATTCCTACATCATCCATATGATATATTGCTATCTGAGGCACTGACATGAGCACTTGGTATTACTGTTGTTTAGTGGTATACCCTAGCCATGGTTATGGGCTGCTGATTATATTTTGAGGATATATTATGATCGTATGACCTAGGATTGCGTCATACATGCGATTTCTGTTCGTAAATGTATTCTATTCACGAGTTGGCAATTCACCCCCGTTGTGCCACAGTTCTTACAGGTTTTGCCGTACAGGTTCCATTACGGCTTTGCTGGCACTACTTCCATTTCCGGGTGATTTGCTAGTAGGTGGGTTTATTTGTATCGTACCCATCATTATACCTTGTATACTATTATTATGTTGTGTCTAGAAGTTCCATCAACGAAACATGTATTTTATTTCAGAGATAGAGACCAGTGATGTTTATTCTTTCGACCTTAGAGTCGCGCGTTGTATTTCTATGGATTTCTTGCTGTTTTGAGTTTCCTTTTGAGTTTTGATCCTCGCCCTGGTCGTTGTATATTATATTGCTTGTGTGGTTGTGACCGTCGATTGACGAAGAGCTAGCTCCCGCTTGGGGATGCCTTTTATTGATTTCATATACTATTCATATTGTGTCCCGTTTGGGGGCCAGTAATTACAAAGGAGACTCTGCCGAAATTTTCAGAAAATACTCGATGTTTTAAAAACGCATAATTCTGCTTATGCTATTAAAACTACTTTTTTTAAGTTGGTTTTTTCTTCACTCTACTACTTTTCTTGGTTTGGATTTCTGGGTTTTCGGCTTACTTAGATTACGTACGCCTCGAGACGTTCCGTAGTTTAAGTGCCGGTCATGTTCCGTACTTTCGGGACGTGATATCGAGTTTCCTCAAGATTGAGGTTGAAGCCAAAGGTAGAAGCTTTCAGGTGGATCCATCTTCGGCGCAAGAAGACGACGAGGAGAGAACCATCCGACCACCACAAGGAGTCGAAGAGAAGGAGTTCAAGTTAAGGTATAACCCCCTAACCGAGTAGGTAAAACTCCTAGTTAGGTTGTTAGATAGTTGTCTAACAAAGATCCTTATTTTGAGTCCATGTTACCACCCATAGAAAAATCGTTTTTCATCATTTCCGCAACCCCAATGAACCGGGGACGGTTAACGTGGACTTACAGTATGGTCCTGACCAATCGAACACAGTGCGATATCGACTCCGTATATCGGGAGAGACAATCCCCAACAACCGCTCACTGCCTCCATGTGGCTCGGGACTGTACCCAACCAAAACCTGTTTTCACGACTCAGTAGAGCCATGGCAGGATAGTGATCAAAGCACAGTGGGAACTCACACGAGACAAATGACGATCTCAGGTCTAAAGACTAACCTATACTCATGGCACCTGAGAACTTCCACCTGACAATAGGTATAGTACCATCTAGAAGTTCTCGGCGAGTCTGTCCAGTGTACCTACCCCAAGTGAGCACCTGTATACGATCTTAGGTGCAAAAGACCAATGGTTGCGGGATCATACCATCACCCCTCATCAGGGTCTAGAAGCGTATACACTAGTCTACTTTGGAATATCGATGCCTAGTCCCGATACTCTTACGACTAGGGACTTTTTAAGGATGTGCATACCGACTACCTAGCTCCTTCAAGTATGATCGCCATCACAATGCAGGTAGTCTAGCAATGATCCTATGGGCTTTATCAACATATATGAATGATACAGAATATCAAGTAAAACATATGCACATGTTAAGATAAAGATAAACCAGATAGCATACTTTCATTTCGAGAAAGACTGTCATGTACATATATATGTCCACCCATCTACATGTATACATATACAATAATGGCCTATAGGGCATACATATCCAACAATCTCCCACTTGCACTAAGGCCATATATATTGGCATATCGAGTACCCAACGTCTGCTCTAGGGCCAGTTGTTGGCGTGTCGAATACCCACCATCTCAAAAAGTCTCTCGAACTGTGTTTGAGGAAGTGTCTTGTTGAATGGATCCGCCGTGTTGTCTTTTGTGTCCACTCTCCACTCCTCGATCTCCCGGCGATCAAAGATCTCCCTGATCAGGTGATACCGTCTCAAGATGTGCTTGGATTTCTGATAGGACTGTGGTTCCTTTGCTAAAGCAATAGCTCTATTGTTGTCGCAATACAAAGGTATTGGGTTAACAATGGATAGAACCACCTGAAGTTTAGTATTGAATTTCTTAATCCAGACGGCTTCTTTTGCGGCATCGTTGGCAGCAATGTATTCAGCCTCCATCGTCGAGTCTGCGACAGTGTCCTGTTCGGAACTCTTCCAAAAGACCGGCCCTCCATTGAGGGTAAACCCAAAACCCGAGACAAACTTGTTATCATCCTTGTCGCTCTGGAAGCTCGAATCGGTAAAAGACTCCACCTGGAGTTCCACATTACCGAATACTAGGAACAGTTCTCTAGTCCTCCTCAGGCACTTAAGAATGTTCTTAACAGCTGTCCAGTGGTTCTCACCTGGGTTAGACTGATACCGGCTCACAACGCTAAGTGCGTACGCAACATCTGGTCGGGTACATAGCATCGCATACATTATAGATCCTACCGCCGAAGTGTAGGGTATAGTGCTCATGCGAACCATCTCCTCATCAGTCTTGGGAGACATCTCTTTGGAGAAGGTGATTCCGTGCAATGCGGGTATGTTTCCGCGTGTAGGGTTTCCTAATCACATCATATGGGGTTTGGAAGCAACACACATGCCACAATTTAAATTTTAAGAGGTGCTAAGCAAACTTAACTAGGAATCGAACTAGAATTAATGAGTAACAATTAATAGTATCACATATAAAAGATTATCTATCACTAAGTGGAGAGACTACAATCTTTGTAGACCTCCAAGGGCGACACCTAGGATCTCCTAAATTTTGGAGCGGATCGCTTGAACGCTTCCAAGTCCACGACGATCCACCCGAAGTCCTTTGCTCAAAGCTTGTTGCTTCACTTGATCTATGAAATCCTTGAAGCAAACACCCTACACAAAGTAGCTAGAGATGTGTAGGATGATGAAGTGGTTTATGTTCCCACTTAAAACCCTTTCTTTCTTTGAACCTCACTCAATTTTAAAACTCAAGAGAGAGCTAGAGGGAGGAAGATGAAGATGACAACTATTTTCTTTTGGATGAAAAAGATAATCATAATGATAATGAAAGAGAGAGAGAGATAAATATCAAACACAAACCATGGTTAATATAAATATCTAGATGTTTTGTGTTGAGTTAAAGAACAAAGGAAATTAACCAAGGTTAAGTCAATGGTCAACCAAAGAAGTGTGTAGAAACAATGAGTCATTTGTAAAGAAATGAGTCATTAGTTAATTTCCTTTATCTTTAACTTAAAACAAAAAAAAATCTATATATATAAATATGAACCATGTGAGTCTTGCATTGCCATCTTTGTTGTATCATCAACCATGATACAAATGCATGTATGTATGTGTGTATGCACATCAACATGTACATATACATGTATGCATCCATCAAAAGAAAAAGGGTTTATTTAAATGAGATAATAGTCAATATTAAATCAACACTTGATTTAATAAACCGGTCATATCTCATACGACCCGACCAATATAAAATGCCCGATTAAAATACGGTATCATATACACGTATTTAATCGAACTCCCGCATATATCTCATATGCACACCACATCGTTTTGCCTGAGCTAGGAAACTTCTGTGTGGGACTCTAAGACTCGTCAGTACACCAGCAGTAGGTGATGATCTTATCAATCACCTACAAGCCGTAAGGGGTCAGCTAAACGTAACGGCCACCCGGGTATTGAGCGATCAGAAGAAGAACAAGTGAACCTGTCAAAACTCCCGTCAATCCAACTGGCAACACTTACCGTACAGTCCGGTCTCTTCGTCAGGTATGCTGCATATCGAGTCTAGGGATGGAATCGTCGACCCTAATAACTCAATAAGTCATGTCGTTATCTGGTCTACAACAGATCGAGAAACTACTGATAACACTTATCAGTAATATCTCAGCAGCCCTGGACAGGGACTTCCTGTTATAGCCAATCGTGCACAGCACAACATCAACCCCCAATACCGGGAGAGACGAAACCCCTCCTATCGCTCATTGCCTCCATATGCCTCGGGACTGTACCCAAAATCTACCTGTTTGTACGACTCTGTAGAGCCGTAGTAGGGTGGAGATCAAAGTACTGTGGGAGGACACACAAGACTCTATGGCGATCTCGGGTCTACAGACTAACCTGTACCAGTGTCACTTAAGAACTGCTATCCGACGTATGATATAATACCACATAGGAGTTCTCGGTGAATCCGTTCAGTGTACCCAGTCTTACTGAGCACCCGTATACAATCTTTGGTGTCAACACACCAGACGGATATGGGATTATCCATCGCCCATCATATAGAACAAGAACAGTATACGCTAGTCTACACTGGAATATCGATGCCCTGTCTCGATATATCTACGACTAGGAACATTTCAAGGATATGCTTATAAAATAGAGGTGTCCCACTATTATGATCCACATCATAATCCTAGTAGTCAAGCCAATATCCTTAGGGTTTTACCAACATGTACCAAATGAGTAAAAACATGATCAAGTGAACATATGATAAAGAGAAACCAAATAGCATACTATCATGTCGAGCAAGACCGTTCTCTGAATACATATATATGCACACATCAGTACATACACTATAACATAATAGCCTGTAGGGCATACATATATCCAACAATCTCCCACTTGCACTAAGGCCAATTATTAGCGTATCTCATACCCAGCATCTCATAAAGTTGCTCATGCTACGGCTGATGGAGGGCCTTGGTGAATGGATCCGCAATGTTGTTCTTTGTTTCTACTCTCTTAATCTCGATCTCGTGGCGATCAACTATCTCCCGGATCACATGATATCGCCTTAGGATGTGTCTGGACTTCTGATGGGACCTAGGCTCTTTGGCCAACACCATAGCCCCATTATTGTCACAATACAAAGGTATTGGATCAATAATAGTTGGAACTACTCCTAGCTCCGAGATGAACTTCCTCATCCCGACGGCTTCCTTGGCAGCATCATTTACAGCAATGTACTCAGCTTCCATCGTTGAGTCTGCAACGGTATCCTGTTTGGAACTCTTCCAACTCACCGTCCATCCATTGAGGGTAAATGCAAACCCTGAGATAGACTTGCTGTCATCCTTGTCACTCTGGAAGCTCGAATCGGTTAAGGCCTCCATTTGGAGATCCCCGTTACCATATACCAAGAACAATTCTTTGGTCCTTCGCAAGTACATAAGAATGTTCTTTACAGCAGTCCAGTGATTCTCCCGTGGGTTTGACTGATACATGCTTACTACACAAAGTGCATAAGCAACATCAGGGCGTGTACATAACATCGCACACATTATCGATCCTACTGCCGAAGCATAGGGAATAATGCTCTTGCGAGCTCTCTCTTTATCAGACTTTGGGCAATCGACCTTGGAGAGAGTGACTCCGTGGTAAGCGGGTAAGGCACCTCGCTTGGAGTCTTCCATACTAAACCTCTTTAGGATGGTGTTAATGTACTTGGTTTGGGACAATCCTAATAACCGTTTGGATCTATCCCTATAGATCCGTATGCCCAATATGTATGTGGCATCACCCAGGTCCTTCATGGAGAACCTTTGTGATAAGAATGATTTGACCGACTGTAGCATAAGAATATCATTTCCTATCAGAAGTATGTCATCTACGTACAATACGAGGAATGCGACATTTCTCCCTACAGTCTTCTTATAAACACAAGGTTCGTCTGGATTTTTGATGAAATCAAACTCTTTGATAACATCATCAAAAGAGATGTTCCAACTCCGTGATACCTGCTTTAATCCATAAATGGATTTAAGCAACTTACATGCTTTTCCGCTGCTCCCACTGTCAATGAAGCCCTCCGGCTGATCCATATAAACACATTCATCTAAATCACCATTTAGAAATGCAGTTTTAACGTCCATCTGCCAGATTTCATAATCGTAGTGAGCGGCAATAGCAAGTAGGATCTGAATGGATTTAAGCATGGCTACCGGAGAGAAAGTCTCGTCATAGTCCAAACCTGGTCTTTGACGAAAACCTTTCGCTACCAACCTTGCTTTATAGGTCTCCACCTGTCCATCTACACCGATCTTTCTCTTAAAGATCCATTTGCAGCCCACAGGTTTTATCCCGGAGGGTACATCCTCCGAAGTCCATACTTTGTTGGTGTACATGGACTCCATTTCGGATCTCATGGCATCCAGCCATTTCACAGAGTCACCACTCGTGATAGCTTGATAAAAACTGGCAGGATCATCATCATTCATGATGCAATCTTCTCCATCACCATCAATGAGAAAACTGTAGTATCTCTCCGGTGGGCGAGAAGTCTTACCAGATCTACGGACTGGCTGAGGCTCATTAGATTCTATTATAACTTCAGGTTCAACCAAGTCGTCATTTGTAACTTGTGTTTCTAGAACCTCTTCTAGATCTACCACATTGCCATCAGCATTATTTGAAAAAATCTCATTTTCTAAAAATGTGGCATACTGAGAAACAAACACCTTTTGTTCCTCCTTGTGGTAGAAAAGACACCCAAATGAATGTTTTGGATATCATACAAATATACATTTGACTGATCGTCTCTCGAGTTTGTCGGGATTCTGCTTTTTTACAAAAGCCGGACAACCCCAAATCTTAACTCTTTTAAGAGATGGCTTCTTCCCATGCCATATCTCATATAGAGTGGTAGACACGGTCTTGGTTGGAACTTTGTTTAACAGAAAAACTGCAGTTTCCAATGCATGCCCCCAAAACGAGAGGGGTAACTCAGAATCACTCATCATGGATCGTACCATATCTAATAGGGTACGATCCGCCGCTCTGACTCACCATTGTGCCGTGGTGTGTAAGGGGGAGTGAGCTGAGAGAGAATCCCATTCTCTTTTAGGAAGTCCAAGAACTCAGTACTTAAGTACTCTCACCTCGATCTGATCGAAGTAACTTTATTCTCTTTCCTGTTTGGTTTTCTACTTCAACTTTATACTCCTTAAATATCTCGAAAGCTTCAGACTTATGCTTTATGAAATACACATGACCGAATCTTGAGAAATCAGCAGTAAAAGTTATGAAGTAAGAAAAACCGCCTCTTGCATGTGTAGACATTGGCCCATATACATCACTATGTATGAGGCCTAGGAGCTCAGTAGCTCTTTCTCCGTGTCCAGTAAACGGTGTTTTGGTCATTTTACCTTAGATACAAGACTGGCAAGCTGCATAATATTTATACTCAAAAGAATTTAAATATCCATCTTTATGAAGCTTGTTTAGTCTTGTTTCATTAATATGACCAAGTCTACAATGCCAAAGAAAAGCTTCATTTATATCTGAAAATTTTCTTTTATTTGTGTGTTGAATGTTGAAAACAGTGTGTTGATTAAGGACGTATATCCCATTATTTAGTGTACCACAACCAATCAACTCTTGATTAAGTCTAATGTTCATAACATTGTGTTGCATAGCAAAATGATATCCTTCATTGTCAAACAAAGAAACGGATATAATATTACAAAGCATACTTGGCCCAAAATAACACGGGTTCAAAACCAATATACAACCCGACGGCAACCCTAGGTGATACTCTCCTAGTGAAACTGCATTTACAGTGGAACCGTTTCCAACCTGGAGAGTATGATCACCTGTCGTAAGAACTCTGCTATTTCTCAACGCCTGCACAGAATTGCAAATATGAGAACCCGAACCGGTATCTAATACCCAGGAAGCAGAGTTAGTAGAAAAACAGTTTTCAATTACGAACACAATTGAAGCTGAAGCATCATCATGCTTCTTCTTGAGTTCTAGGTACTCAGTATAGTTCCGCTTCCAGTGTCCCGTCTTTTTGCAGTGGAAATACTCTCCTTTCCCCGATTCCTCAACCTTGGACTTGTCTTTCCCCTTAACCTTTTTGACTCCACCCTTTGGTTTGGTGGGTTTCTTCTTCATCTTTCCCTTGGCCTTAGCCTTCGGGCGAGAGGAGGAAAAAGTCCCAGGACCCAAAACGGGAGTCTTCACTGACTTTAGTGTGCTCTCTGCACTTCTTAACATATTAAGGAGTTCAAGCAGTTCCTTCTCCATGTTGTGCATGTTGAAGTTAACTATGAACTGGGCAAAGGTGGAGGGGAGAGACTGCAGAATAATATCTGTATATTGTTCATTGTCCATTGTCCACCCAAGTTCCTCAAGCTCTTCTATGAGATCTATCATCTTCAGAACATGGTCTCCTACTGCTGTGCCAGCGGCCATTCGCATCTGAAACAGCTTTCTGGATGCTTCGTATCGTAATACGCGAGATTGGTCTCCATACAACTCTTTTGTATGGAGGATTATGGCTTTGACGTCCATATTCTCGTGCTGCTTCTGATGTGTGTTGTCCATCGATGCCAGCGCGAGGCATTTGGCCGTGGCACAGTCAGCGTCCCATGTCTTGCGGAATTTCCTATCCGCAACTGAAGGTTTAGGACCTAGGATGGGCGGGGTTGGAGCCGTGAGGACATATGATACCTTATCATAAGTCAAGACAATGTTGAGATTCCTCAGCCAGTGTATATAGTTGGTCCCATTCGACTTGTTTTTATCTAATAGAAGCTTAAGACCTGTCACAGGTATCTGCCATTAAGAGAGAGAAAAGAATACACTTAACGAAAGATCTTGCAAAGATCAAATTGGTTATTATCTTGTCTAATCGATGTCTCCCACTATTTTTTATCAAATTTTCTTTAAAACCTTTAAAAAGAAAAATAGCCGGGATTAATTACATTCTACAACTTCGCTAACCGTTCAGCCAGGCCAGTGCCGGTACTTGAGGGAGGTTCCCCGTGCTTTCGCACGGACCTAATTAAAATAAACCTTGTCTTCCCAGAGGCGTAGCCCCATTTGACACATTTCTAGACACCTACTGGGTTAGCTAATTGTAAAGTGCAAAATTCTCCCGGGAGCAACTTTTGCTCACAGTGGGATCGGGATCCTACTATCATATAGAAGGTATGCAATCTCATTGCAAATTTCAACTCTTGAAATTCCCGATATTATTTTTACCCCTAGCACCCATGACCTTAACTATAGTCAACATATCATAAGTACTAGTCAAGTTCTTCCCGTCACTTCGTGATTAACTAGACCCACCCACACGACCCTTAACTAAAGTCAACATAATCATATGAATGTCCTAACTAATCTGCATCATATGCAGTGTAGGAAGACATCACTCAGCTACCGTACACTGCGCCTTAACTAAAGTCAAAATACGCAGCACGAATACTAAGTACCCTACTTTCTAAAATGACGGAGAGCTGCGGATATTTTTTAAGAAAACTTTTAATGCTTTGAACTTGATATCGTTGTAGAATCCAATGGGTTTAAAAGGAGTGGCTTAAGCTCCGCATTTTGAAACTTGCTTTTTCATATAAAAAAACCGAGTGTGTTTCAAATCCGATTCTATAACATCTTTTTAGGTTCATTTTTTCTTTACATTAATCTCATTAATGTAATCCCATCATTTAAATCCTAAAGCCATCACAGAAAGAAACGAAAATACAACGTACGCTTATGCCACTCGCATTCGCCACAATGTCCCGATATGCACCGTTAGGTTACTTAACTAACGGCATACCAGGTCGGGGCTAGCGCGGGTGCAAAACATAAGCAACGTCTATTATATATCATATATATAATATTGCATTCGTCTCAGATATAAATTAAATGATCACATCAAATAAGCAGCAGAAGCACATTTAATATAGGATATCTAGGAGGTCCGTATTTTGTATTTAGCCAGCAATAGAAAATACGGATTCCACGATCGCGATGAATAACTAAGCCCACACCCCTAGACCCCTATGAGAGCGGCAAGTGACCCTACTAATTAAGGAGTTTAGGAGACCCGGTCTTGACTCCTCGAGATGGTCTCCCACTGAACTCTAGAACCCGGTCACTTGTGCCCTTCTTCTTGGGTCTATTCTAATGCGGGAAAGTAAATAATATACAACACCGGTGACATCATCCTCAACCCGGAAGTGCCCCAAATAAAAGAATATTACATACAATTTAATTTTACAGGAATGAAAAGAAAACTCTCATCTCACATAAAAAACCCCGACTATTCAATCACGACAATCCTGCATATGATATCTCAGCAACACATAATATCACATATCATCAACTTTAATAAGTATGCGCACCCTGATTGTCGTTGATGTATAGCAACGAAACCAGCGATACCCCACATACTGCACTTACGGTCACAGTGAGATAAAATGAAAAACTACAACAATTGGAATCGTAACTGCCTTTAGACAACACAAACCCGGAATATCACATATCCAAGATTTCATGCCTAACAATGTAAAGCTCGCATTTATGTCTCACCCATGAAAACACCTTTTCAAAACAAGCCGGATAATTCAACAAGATTTCCGATTATTCCCGAGACCGAACTGCTAGATTTACACGCAACAAACAAATTTGTAGATTCCAATTATTGTATCACACACTAACAAACTAGGTGCAGTTAAAACATTCGATCGAACGATTGAACACCCAAAGACTTCTCAGAAAGCTCAACACTTGAGCAGATTTAAAATTTACCAGAAACTACAACAAGTACATACGGGCCAGCGCAAGAAGGCACAGCCCCACCTGCACCAACGGCGCCGCGGAACCGCCGCAGAATGACCATTCATGCCGCGGTTCCGCTGTCCTTTAGTGGAGTTAGGGCTTCGTACTTCTTGTGGGCCCATAAAATACCCTGTACGATTTTTTGAGTATTTTTAAAGTGAAAAATCCACATTTTTGAAAATGTCCAGAGAGCATCCCCCGGGCATCGTATTTTGTTCGTTCGAGCTTTTTAACGTCGTCTATGTTACTCTAAAGCTCTAGCTTGGCTCTGATACCACTGTAGGGTTTCCTTATCACCTCATATAGGGTTTGGAAGCACCACACAAGCCACAATTTAAATTTTAAGAGGTGCTAAGCAAACTTAACTAGGAATCGAACTAGAATTATTGAGTAACAATTAATATTATCACATATAAAAGATTATCTATCACTAAGTGGAGAGACTACAACCTTTGTAGACCTCCTTAGGCGACTCCTTGGATCTCCTAAGGTTTGGAACGGCTCGCTTGAACGCTTCCAAGACCACGACGATCCACCCGAAGTTCTTTGCTCAAAGCTTGTTGCTTCACTTGATCTATGAAATCCTTGAAGCCAACACCCTACACAAAGTAGCTAGAGATGTGTAGGATGATGAAGTGGTTTATGTTCTCACTTAAAACCCTTTCTTTCTTTTAACCTCACTCAATTTTAAAACTCAATAGAGAGCTAGAGGGTGGAAGATGAAGATGGCAACTATTTTCTTTTGGATGAAAAAGATAATCATAATGATAATGAGAGAGAGAGAGAGAGAGATAAATATCAAACACAAACCATGGTTAATATAAATATCTAGATGTTTTGTGTTGAGTTAAAGAACAAAGGAAATTAACCAAGGTTAAGTCAATGGTCAACCAAAGAAGTGTGTAGAAACAATGAGTCATTTGTAAAGAAATGAGTCATTAGTTAATTTCCTTTATCTTTAACTTAAAACAAAAAAATCTATATATATAAATATGAACCATGTGAGTCTTGCATTGCCATCTTTGTTGTATCATCAACCATGATACAAATGCATGTATGTATTTGTGTATGCACATCAACATGTACATATACATGCATTCATCCATTAAAAGAAAAAGGGTTTATTTAAATGAGATAAAAGTGAATAATAAATCAACATTTGATTTAATAAACCGGTCATATCTCATACGACCAGACCAATATAAAACGCCCAATTAAAATACGGTATCATATACATTTATTTAATCGAGCTTACGCACATATGTCATATGCACACCACATCGTTTTGCCTGAGCCAGGAAACTTCTGTGTGGGACTCTAAGACTCGTCAATACGCCAGCAGTAGGTGATGATCATATCAATCACCTACAAGCCGCAAGCAGTCAGCTAAACGTATCGGCCACCCGGTTATTGAGCGATCAAAATAAGAACAAGCGAACCTGTCAAAACTCCCGTCAATCCAACTGGCAACACTTACCGTACAGTCCTGTCTCTTTGTCAGGTATGCTGCATATCAAGTCTAGGGATGGAATCGTCGACCCTAATAACTCAATAAGTCATGACGGTATCTGGTCTACAACAGATCGAGAAACTACTGATAATACTTATTAGTAATATCTCAGCATCCCTTGCCAGGGACTTCCTGTTATTGCCAATCGTGCACAGCACAACATCAACCCCCAATACCGGGAGAGACGAAACCCCTCCTATTGCTCATTGCCTCCATATGACTCGGGACTGTCCCCAAAATCCACCTGTTTGTATGACTCTGTAGAGCCGTAGTACGGTGGAGATCAAAGTACAATGGGAGGACACACAAGACTCTATAGAGATCTCAGGTCTACGGACAAACCTGGACCAGTGTCACCTGAGAACTGCTATACGATGTATGATATAATACCACATAGGAGTTCTCGGTGAGTCCGTTCAGTGTACCCAGTCTCGCTGAGCACCCGTATACAATCTTTGGTGTAAACACACCAGACGGATATGAGATCATCCATCGCCCATCATATGGAACAAGAACAGTATACGCTAGTCTACACTGGAATATCGATGCCCTGTCTCGATATACCTACGACTAGGAACATTTGAAGGATATGCTTATAAACTATAGGTGTCCCACAAGTATGATCCACATCATAATCCCAGTAGTCAAGACAATATCCTTAGGGATATACCAACATGTACCAAATGAGTAAAAACCTGATCAAGTGAACATATGATAAAGAGAAACCAGATAGCATACTATCATGTCGAGCAAGACTGTTCTCTGAATACATATATACACACACATCAGTACATACACTATCACATAATGGCCTCTAGGGCATACATATATCCAACACCGCGCTTGGAATCTTCCATACTAAATCACTTTAGTACGGTCTCTATGTACATGGACTGCGAAAGTCCCAGTAATCTCTTGGATCTATCTCTGTAGATCTTAATCCCCTGTATGTACAAGGCATCACCCAGGTCCTTCATGGAGAACCTTTGTGACAAGAACAGCTTGACCGATTGTAGCATGGGAATATCATTTCCTATCAAAAGAATGCCGTCTACGTACAAGACTAGGAATACGACAGTTCATCCTACAATCATTTTATATATGAAAGGTTCATCCTCGTCTTTGATGAAGTCAGATTTCTTGACCGTTTCATCAAAACAGATGTTCCAGCTCCATGGTGCCTGCTTTAATCCATAAATGGTTTTAATAAATTTGCACACCTTCTCGCTGCTCCCGCTGTCTATAAAACCATCTGGCTGATCCATATAAACGCACTTCTTCAAACTTCCGTTTAGAAAACCCGTTTTTACGTCCATCTGCCTGACTTCATAGTCATGGAAGGTTGCAATGGCAAGTAGGATCCGAATGGATTTGAGCATAGCTACTGGAGAAAAGGTTTCGTCATAGTCCACACCTTGTCTTTGACGAAAACCTTTTGTAACAAGTCTAGCCTTATAGGTTTCTACCTGCCCATCTACACTAATCTTCCTTTTGTAGATCCATTCGCATCCAACGGGTTTTATCCCAGGTGGAGAAATATCCAAGGTCCACACTTTATTGGTGTACATGGATTCCATTTTGGATTGCATAGTATCCAACCATTTATCAGAGTCCCTACTGATAATGGCCTGCCTGAAACTAGTATGATCATCTTTTTCCAAGATGCAATCCTTTCGATCCCTGTCTATGAGAAAACCGTAGTATCTCTCAGGATGATAAGAAATCCTACTAGATCTGCGGAGTGGCTGAGGTTCGTCCGGGATTACTGAATCTAGCGGTTCAACCAAACCTTCAGTTACATTTTGTAGTTCAGAAGTTTCTTCCAGTTCTACCGTACTCCCACTAATTTCTTTTGCAAGAAATTCCCTTTCTAAAAAGATAGCGTGGCGAGATACAAACAATCCTCAGTATGGTAGAACAGATATCCATAACTATTCTTTGGATATTCCACAAATTTACATAGAACTGACTGTGCCTCTAGTTTGTCCGGATTATGTTTTTTAACGTAAACCGGACAACCCCATATCTTGATTTTTTTATGATATGGTAATTTGAATGGTGTTTTAGGCACTGATTTGGATGGAACATGATTCAATAGATGTGCTTCTTTCTGAAGTGCATATCCCCAAAATGAAAGAGGCAACTCGGCATTCCTCATCATGGAGTGAACCATGTCCAAAAGGGTACGATTCCTCCGCTCCGATACACCATTGTGCTGTGGTGTATACGGAGGAGTAAGCTGAGAGAGAACTCCATTCTCTTTTAGATATTCAAGGAATTCAGTGCTTAAGTACTCCCCTCCTCTATTAAATCGCAGGATCTTGATACTTTTGCCAGTCTGGTTCTCTACTTCCTTTATGAATTCTTAGAATTTATCAAAATCTTCATATTTGTGTTTCATAAGATACACAATCCGAATCTAGAAAGATCGTCAGCGAATGTGATGAAGTATGAGTACTCACCCCTTACATGTATAGACATTGGACTATACACATCACTGTGTATGAGTCCCAAGAGCTCTGCTGCTCTTTCTCCATGTTCGGTGAACGGAGATTTGGTCATTTTTCCTTTGACACAGGACTGACAAGTTTCATAAGATGAAAATTCGAACATATCCATCTTTATGTAACTTACTCATTCTTTTCTCTCCGATATGACCAAGTTTACAATTCCACAAGTAGGATTCGTTCTTTTCTGAACTCTTCCTCTTGCGTGTGTTTTGTATGTTGAAAACTGCGTTTTTATTTAGAACATAGATACCATTACACAGTGTACCTTCTGCAACCAATACACCTGATTAAGGTAAATGTTCATGATATTTCTATCAAGAACTAACTTATATCCATCATTATCAAGTAAAGAAACTGATATGATGTTGCAAACCATGGAAGGTACATATTAGCAATTGTTCAAAATCATAGTATTGCCATTTGGCAATGCTAGGTGATATTCACCGATGGCAGAAGCATCAACTTATGCTTCGTTCCCTACTCCAAAGGACAGATCACCAGGTCCAAAAATCCTACTTTTTCTCAGTCCCCGTAATAAATTACAGATATGAGATCTTGACCAAGTATCTAGTACCCAGGAGGTAGGACTGACCGAAAAGCAGTTCTCAATAACAAGAACACCTGATGGAGACGCATTGGTATGCTTCTTCTTCGATGGGGTCTTCAAGGAATTCATGCAATCCTCTTTCTTTTTCTCTAACTTATGACTGATGTCATAAGTTAGAGCCAAACCGATGTTCCCCAGCCCCGAATAAGAATTCGGATCGGTTAAGCGATACATTTTATTATCTTCATTAGGGTGTGAGTTGGTTGCTACCTAGAGAGAATGAAAAAAACACTCAGCATGCGCTCTTGCAAGATTAGATTGGTTATTAGTTTATCTAATCAGGATGGCTCCCACCATTTCCTCGAATTATCCTTCAAAGCTATAAAAGGAGAACAAGATATGAATAATCGCACGTTACAATACCTGCTTAACCTTTCGGCCAGTCTAGTGTCGGTACTTCGAGGGAGGTTTTCCAACGCTTTCACGAAGTTCCTTAATTACATAACCTCTTTTCCTTGGAGGCGTAGCCCCACTAACACCGTTCTAAACACCTACTTGGTGAAAGTGTGTGTTAGCACCACCACTCGGTTTTTCTAGCATCAAGCATGCCATTTTCAAAATTTTCGGGGTGCTAATCTACACTAACCATGAACTTAAACTAGATGATTAGGGTTTAACTATGATATCATAAACTTTACACTAAGAGATGGATGGCTACAACCTTTGTAGACCGTGTCCTTCTCTTCTAAAGCTCTGGATTGTAGTCCACGCGACTCCTTTAGGCTCCACTTGAAAGTTAAACGAACTTGTTTCGATGACTTTCGTGCTGAAGATGATCCAACCGAAGTGTGCTAATCCAAGCGACATCTTCACTAAAATCTTTAGTGAAGGAAACACATTATACTGAAGCGCTAATCTAGTGTAGGATGGTGAAGTAGGGGTGTTGTTTTCTCATTAGGGTTCTCACAAGCTCAAGGGTTCACAACTCATGTGAGGGATTGAGGTTGGAGGTGGAGGTGAAGAAGTGGAGAGAGCTAGAGAGCAACTCATCACATGAGCTCTCAAGTGAAGAAAAAAAACTCAAGTGAAGTGAAGAAATGATCTAGCATGGCTCATATTGCTTACACATTATTGAAGCATACGATTTTTAACACTTAAAAATTGTAGCCATGCTTCAATAATGCAAGCAAATGAATATAAAATAGAATAAACCATGCTATGTTCCATACCACAAAAGTCTCCCCATTTTCCACCTCAATTTCTATTTTCTAAAAATAGAAAAAACCAAGCCATGCTTCATATATATATCAAGATAAGCATATAATTAGTGAGCAATAATATTAGTCAATATACAATTATATCAAATATAAATGTATATCATATTATTAAATCAACACTTAATTTAATAATCAGGTTATATCACATATAACCAATTAATATCATTTATTTGTATATCACATTATCAAATAATCACGTGATTCAATAATCCGGTTATATCACATATAACCTAACTGATAACAAATAGCCTCCGGATTACAATACGGTATCTCATACTTGTATTTAATCATGCCCCCGCACATATCAGCATATGTGCCCTATTTCGTTTCGCTTGAACCAGAAAACTTCTATGTGGGACTCTAAAGACTCGTCAATACGCCAACAGTAGGTGATGATCACATAAGTCACCCACAAGCCGTCAGCGGTACTAGCTGGATGTAACGGCTACACATGTATTGAGCGAATAGAAGATCAACAAGCATGCTTGTCCAAACTCCCATGAAGCCTATAGGTAACACATACCGTACAGTCCGGTCTCTTCGTCTGATATGTCGCATATCGAGTCTGGGGGCGGTATCATCAGACCCCAATAACTTGAGAAGTCATGCCGATGTAAACCCTATAATGGTACTAGAAACTACTGATAACACTTACCATTAAATCTCATCAACAGCTCTGGCCAGGGACTTCCTGTTACAGCCAATCGAGTATATTGAAGGATGTGCTTGTGGACTACTGATTGGTGTGAAAAAGTCTTTGTAGTAAATAAAGATAACCACAATCAATAACAGTGTCGCGTGTAGCTAGCCGAGATGAGTACGGGTCGTCCTTAAGGAAACGTCGAACTTTTATTCTTACTTTAGACGAGTTGATTGAAAGAAGGGGTGATTGGTTGTAGATTTCCGATATACGGATGTAGAATCTATAAAGAAGAGGCTTGTAGGGTTCATAGAATTTAGTAGTAATGGATGATTAATTAAAGACGACTCCATTTATCTATTAATAGATTTAAAACTAGATCGATAGTGATGAATGTGGATTAGGGTTCTTCTGGAAGAAACTAAGGTTTCCCCACTTTTAACCCTTATCCTTGCATTGAACTCTATTCATGTCTAGCCTTTCCCAAAATAATTGTTAATCTAATCTCAAATCACGGTCGAGACTATCAATAAATTGGTAGCGCGCCCGATAAGGATATTGACATTTATTTTGCTAAAGTTTATAAACTTTATAAGATGTAAAAGAAGTTAAGAGATTTTATCATCCATTGATCTACCTTAATCCTACGAACCCTAGCAAGCTAGGAATTACTCATGCATGGTTGAGATAGAAGAGAAGATATAGAAGGAAATCATAATGCAGAAATTAAATGCAGAATGTAAATGCTAAATAATTAAGCAAATGATCTACCGTTATTAATCAACATCACAAGTACAAATCATTCGAATTTAGATTATAAGAAGAAGTTGCTCTCGATCTCTGTCTCGTAGGAAGTAGATGTTCCGTCGATATTCACGTCGCACTATCACGTCAAATCGTGGACTTGTCGTGGATGTCTTGTTCTTTAACGGTGATTTGCTTCGTGTTAAAGGTGATAGTTCTCTAAGTTTAGACCTCGGTCCTTTTTATAGCCCTCAAAGAAGAAACCCTAGATGCCCCGTGTGTAGGATTTGTTGTGGTGATCGTCCCATCAAACCACAGATCCTACAGCCATGATAAGGCCGCGGATCCTCGGCATATAGGTGATTTTGGCCGCTAAACCACGGCGGTTTAGTAGAATCGCAACTTGAAAATTCTTGTGGGCTCTTTTGTTGACACTTGGAGATTTTTGTGATGTTTGGATTCTACAAATATTTCTCTGAGTCTCTGCCAGTATTGACTCTACGATTTTATTGGAAGATTTTGATCCTGACATTTTGAATATCTCGATCTCCTGACCTGAGCTAAATCTGCACAATATCACCATAAATAATATTAGTAATATTTGTTATATAAAAGATATTATCTTAATCATTTTATATGGTATTAAATCTTTAAGAAATTTGATTAAGATTATTTGATATGATATGCATAATAAAAATATTATAAAAATATATTTTCCTTCATAATGTTAATTATAATATATAAACATATGATAAAGAGTAAATTTGCAGATAAACCCACATATGTTCTATATTTATAATAAACACCTTTAAATATTTAAGAAAAGTAAGGAAAATGTTATATCAAATGTGAAATATTTTCGACAGAACAACTACCCATGTCCTAGTAGTATGATCCGCATCATAGTCCTGGTAGTCAAGCCTACATCCTAAGGGCTATAACATGCATATGAGAGACAGTATAATAATACCAGTGAACAGGTTAAGATAAAGGCAACCAGATAGCATACTATCATGTCGAGCAAGAAAGTCCTCCATATATATGTCCAAGCATCCACTATATCATACAATAATGGCTTCTAGGGCATACATATCACTAAAAATCTCCCACTATTGTATGAAGCCTCCGTTGTCGAATCTACTACGGTATCTAGCTAGGAACTCTTATCACTCCATTGAAGGTGAAGACAAAACCCGAGACCGACTTACTGTCGTTCTTATCACTCTGGAATCTCAAATCGGTAAAGGACTCCATCTGAAGTTCACCATTACCGTACACCAAGAATATCTCTATAGTCCTTCTCAAGTACTTAAGAATGTTTTTCCCTGCTGTCCAGTGTTTCTTCCCTAGATCTGATTGATACCTACTCTCTACACCTAGTGAGTAAGCTACATCTGGTCTGGTACATAACATCGCATACATGATTGAACCGACTGCTAAAGCAAAAGGTGTCCCTTGCATGCGAGCCCTCTCAAAATCAGTCTTGGGAGATATCTCGTTTGAGAGAGTGATTCCTGAACAAGAGGGTAAATTAACACGCTTAGAATCTTCCATACTAAACCTCTTTAGTATGGTGTCAATGTACCTGGATTGGGACAATCCTAACATCCGTCTAGATCTATCTTTATAGAACTTTATCCTCAGGATGTAGGAGGCATCACTTAGATCTTTCATGGAAAACTTGTGTGATAAGAAGAGCTTGACCGAGTGTAGCATTGGAACATCGTTTCCTATCAAGTGTATGTTATCCACGTACAATACGAGGAAGACAACCTTACTCTCTACCACCTTCTTATAAATACATGGTTCATCTATATTTTTGATGAACTCAAACCTTTTGACAGCTTCCTCGAAACAGATGTTCCAGCTCTGCGATGCCTACTTTAATCCGTAGATTGATTTAAGTAGTTTGCACACGCTTCCGCTGCTCCCACTGTCTATGAAGCTCTATGGATGTGTCATGTACACGCTTTCTTCTAAATCACCATTTAGAAAAGCAGTCTTGATTTCTATCTGCCAGATTTCGTAGTCATGGTATGCAGCAATGACATGTAGGATCCTGATAGACTTAAGCATAGCTACTGGAGAAAAGGTTTCATCAAAGTCGAAACCTGGCCGTTGACGAAAACCTTTTGCTACAAGTCTTTCTTTGAAGGTCTCAACCTTTCCATCTACACCAAATTTCTTTCTCAAAGATCCACTTGCTACCGATGGGTTTTAACCCTTAAGGAGCAACTTCCAAAGTCCATACTTTGTTGGTGTACATGGATTCCATCTCAGATCACATAGCATCCGGCCATTTCACAGAGTCTCCACTTATGATGGCCTACTCGAAACTAGTTTGGTCATCATCTTCCATGATGCAATCCTCACTCCCACTGTCTATGAGAAAACCGTAGTATCTTTTAGGTGGATGAGGAAGCCTACTAGATCTGCGGAGTGGCTACGGTTCGTCGGGAACTATTGAATCTTCCGGTTCCACCAAATCGTCAGTTACAGTTTGTGTTGCTGGAACTTCTTCCAGTTCTACCTCACTACCACTAATTTCTTTCACAAGAAATTCCTTTTCTAAAAAGGCAGCATGTCAAGAAACAAACACCTTTTGTTCCTCGGTGTGGTACAAGATATACCCTCGCGAATATTTAGGATATCCTACAAACTTGCACAGAACTGACCTTCCCTCGAGCTTGTCCTGATTTTTCTTTTTAATATAGGCCGGACAACCCCATATCTTAATTCGTTTAAGAGATGGTCTTTTCCCATTCCATATCTCATATGGAGTGGTAGGCACGGATTTGGTTGGAACTCTATTCAATAGGTATGCAGCTATCTCAAGTGCATTACCCCGAAAGGAAATAGGCAACTCAGCATTACTCAGCATAGAGCGCACTATATCTAATAGGGTGCGATTCTTCCGCTTCGAAACTCCATTGTGTTGTGGTGTATACGGAGGAGTAAGCTGAGAGAGAATCACATTCTCTTTTAAGTAGTCTCTGAATTCCATGCTCAAGTATTCTCCTCCCCGATCAGATCGAAGGATTTTAATACTTTTACCCGTCTGGTTCTCAACTTCATACTTAAATTCCTTGAATTTCTCAAAAGATTCAAATTTGTGTTTCAACAAGAACACATGTCCGTATCTTGAGAGATTATCGGTGAATGTAATAAAGTACGAGCAACCATTCCCGGCATGTGTAGACATAGGACCGCATACATCACTATGTGTCAGTCCCAAGAGTTCAGTAGCTCTTTTTTCTTGTCCAGTAAACGGAGTTTTGGTCATGTTTCCTTTGAGACATGACTGGAAAGTTTCGTATGATGTAAATTTGAACAGATTCAAATATGCATCATTATGCAACTTAGCCAGTCTTATCGCATTGATATAGCCTAGTTTACAATGTCACAAGAAGGCTTTATTCATTTCTGAACTGTTCCTCTTGTATGTGTTCTGTATATTTAGAACTGTAGTTTGATTCAGAACGTATATACCGTTACACAACGTACCATACCTAATCAACACTTGATTTAGGAAAACATTCACAATATTTTTGGTACGAAATAATAGTAGCTTAGAATTATTGTGTTACCACTCGGTAATACAAGGTGATATTCGCCAATGGTTTGGCTGCAACAATTGCACCATTCCCTACATTTAGAGACATATCACCCTTTCCAAGTTCTCTACCTTTCTTTAGCCTATGTATCAAATTACAAACATGGGATCCTGATCCTGTATCTAATACCCAGGACGTAGAGCAAAATGAGAAACAGTTCTCGGTTACGAACACACCCGAATACGATGCATCAACATGCTTATTCTTCGTTTGGGTGGCGTAGGAATCAAGATATTCCTCTATTCCTTGCTCATAATTATGACAATCATAAGATAGAGAAGAACCTAGCCCAGTATAATAAGCAGGTTCGTTCAATACATCCATATTATTATCTTGATTAAGGAGTGTCATTGGTCGCTACCAGGAGAGAGAGAAAGATAATCACTTTGCGTGCACTCTTTGCAAGATTAGATTGGTTATTATTTTATCTAATCAGGATGGCTCCCACTATTTTTATCAAATCATCCTTCAAACCTTAAATGATAAGATTATCCGGGATTAATTACACCGTACAAGTTCGCCGATCGTTCAGCCAGGCAGGTATTGGTACTCCGAGAGAGTCTCCCCATGCTTTCGCATGGAACTAATTAAATAACATTATTTCCGCAGGGGAATCACCGCGTTAACACCTTTCTTAGACACTTAATGGATCGGCTAATTATAAAGTGGAAAACTCTCCCAGGAGTAACTCTTACTTGCAGTGGGAATCGGGATCCAACTATCATATAGAATGTATGCAATCTCATTGCAAATCCAACACTTGAAATTCCCAATATTGTTTTTTCCCCATGCGATTTATGAACTTGACAAGGTCAACAAACCATAAACTGCAAGTCAAGTTCAACCAATTCATTTCTTGTGAATTAAACCCACCCGCACGACCCTTGACAAGGTCAACAAGGCTGCATGACTACCCTAATCCAATCGCATCATATGCGGCAGATAAGCACTAATTAGCTACTGCACACTACGCCTTAACAAGTTCAACAAACGTATCACGAATACTAAATAGCAATTATCTGAAATGACGGAGGGCTACGTTGGTTTTTAAGAAAACCTTAAGCGTAATGAACTTGATATTGTTATAGAATCTAGTGATTTTGAAAAGGAGTGGTTTAAGCTCCGCTTTTAAAATCGAGTAGTTTCCAAAAACAAACTGAATAGCTTTTACTAGCTTTTGCTAAAGAGGTAACTCCCGGTGAAGGGATCTCGGCTCTTTCCTCATCGAATGAGGTGCTGGATATTCATCAAGAAATACCACTATACAAAGCAAGAACTACAGAATCTATGATGATAAACCGAGTGGGTTGTAGCATTTGCTAGTTTTGCTAAAGTGATCATTCCCGGTGAAGGGATCTCGGCTCTTTCTTCATCGAATGAAGGGATCTCGGCTCTTTCTTCATCGAATGAGGTGCTAGATATTCATCAAGGAATTCCAGTATGCAAAGCAAGAAGTAGGGCTACCTTTTTAAAAACTTTTGATTCTACAACATCATTAGGTTTCATTTCTTTTCATTAATCTCATTAATGAAGTCACATCATTTAATGTTTCCTAAATATCACAGAAAATGAAACGAAAATAGAACGTACGCTTATGCCATCTGCATTCGTCCCGGGGCCCCGTCATGCACCGTTAGGTTACTTAAATAACGACAGAGCGGGGCCTGGACTAGCGCGGATGCAAAACATAAGCAATGTTTATTATATATATCATATATTTACAGCATTCGTCTCATGCAGTTATATGATCACATCACAGAACCAAGCAGCAGAAGTCAACATATGAAATATTGAATATACTAGGAAGTCCGTTTTTTAAATTTAGCCAGTAATAAAAAACACGGATTCCACAGTCGTGATGAATAGCCAAGCCCACATCCCTAGACCCCTACAAGAGAGGCAAGCAACCCTGCCGATTCTAGAGTTAGGAGACCCGGTCTCGACTCCTCGAGATGGTCTGCCACTGGACTCCATAACCCGGTTACTTGTGCTCCTTACCTTGGGTCTATCTTAATGTGGAAAAGTAAATAATATACATCAATGGTGACATCATCCTCAACCCGGAAGTGTCCCAATAAAAGAATATTACATACAAATTTTACATGAATGAAAATTGTAAAACTCTCATCTCAAATAAAACCCCTGGCTATTCATTCACGACAATCCAATATAACATATCACATCAAAACATAACATCACATGTCATCAACGTTAGTAAATACGTGTATCCTAAATTTCATTTACATATAGCAACGAGATTTGGGATAACCCACATATTACACTTACGGTCGTAGAAAAGAAATGAAAAACTACAATAATTAGAATCCGCATTTCGTTAGACATCATAAACCCGGAATATCTCATATCCCGAATTTCATTCCTAACCTCTAAACCTTGCATTTTAGTCTCATATCGAATACACTTTTCAATAACTTAGTCGGGTAATTCAACAAGATTCCCAACTACCCGATCGAATATTCGTCGGGAACATTAGTAGATGGAAGCACCCCCGACGCCTTCGACCAAACTTAGGTGGAATACCGTGGCCACGAGCACCCGAGTGGATGATTTTGGTAACGGGGTTCTCCTAAAGTCACTTGGTCGGGGATATACAATGGGGTTACCTAGTAAGCTTATCTGGCAAGTATTCGTGTATGATATGCAATTGCGACGGAGTTTCGATCCGAATCGAAACTTCATGGCAATCGATCTACATAGACTAAATTGCTAGATTTACAATTACAAACTAGTTTTCACAAAACTAATTTAATGTGGATTCCAACTACTGTATCACATATCAAACTTAAACCCAAAACAACGTTAAAATTATGACTATGAAACACTCCGTATTATCACCTAAAAAAATTAACATCACATGCAATTTCGGGCTAATCAAACACAACCAGAAAACCCAAAACATAGCATACAGAACATCAAAAAAATTCGAGACCTAACAAAGATAAAAGGGCCGGCGACACCGGTACTTTGAGCAATCTCGCCGAGTCACTGTAGGATTTTTTGCCACAAATTGATCTGGTGTTCTAGTTACATCATATGTAACATTCTGCAGTTGTTTAAAATTTTTTCAGAGTCCTTAAAAAATTCGACAGAAACTTGGGGTTTCGGTTAACCGTTTTGGAGTTGTTTCGGTTTCGTATTTCTAATGACATCGTCTAATCTTCTAGTTTTGGCTCTGATACCATGAAAGTGTGTGTTAGCCCCACCCCTGGGTTTTTCTAGCATCAAACATGTCGTTTTAAAATTTTATGGGTGCTAATCTACACTAATCAAGATCTTAAACTAGATGATTAAGGTTTAACTATGATATCATAAACTTTACACTAAGAGATGGATGTCTACAACCTTTATAGACCGTATCTTTCCCATCTAATGCTCCGGGTTGTAGTCCACGCGACTCTACTAAGCTCCACATGAAGGTTAAACGAACTTGCTTTAATAACCTTCGTACCGAAGATGATCCACCCGATGTCCGCTAATCCAAGCTACATCTTCACTAAACTCTTTAGTGAAGGAAACACACTACATCAAAGCGCTAATCTAGTGTAGGATGGTGAAGTATGGGTGTTGTTTGCTCACTAGGGTTCTCACAAGCTCAAGGGTTCACAACTCATGTGAGATATTGAGCTTGGTGGTGGAGTGTAACATTTCGAAATAATAAAAATATTATTTTTGGGAAATTTATAATTTAATATTATTTTATTGAATATTTTAATAATTCGGTATAATTAAATATAAATAAATGGGGAAAAATTATGGAAAATTCAAAAATAGGGTAAATTAGAGAATTATGCCATTTCTAAGTTTAATTGATTAGTTATATGCTAATTTAGTGTTAATCGCGATTAAAAATCGCTAATCAGCTTTTTAACAATTTTGTGCAAAACATGCACATATCTTTTCTACACTTGTGCATTTTCACCATGAGTTGTTATGGGGTTACTATTTATGTGAGAAAGGAATTTTGAAGATAAGAAAAGAGGAAGAAAAGAGAAGGAAAAGAAAAGGGTTTTATATTAAAGAATGAGGTTTGGTGAGAAAGAGAGGTATGGGCACCCTTGACTAAACACTTAGCCATTTTTCCCTTCCCTCATTTTCCTCCCTCTCCTCCTTTCTCCTGCTGCTGCTGCTCCTCCATATCCCTCCCCTCTTCAAAGCCCCAAATCATCTCAAATACAATCCCAAAACCAAATCTCCATTTCATTAAATGTGTGCACAAGCTCAAGATCTATACATTGGACCAAGAAAGCAAGGATTTTGGCCACTAGAGGCAACTCAAGAAAATTCTTGAGTTGCCAAATGAGGTATTTTCTGGATCATTAACTTAGTTTTAGCATTTCCTTTATCCCCATGTTTAGATTGAATCGATATTGTGTGGGTGTTGTGGACTTAAAGAAAACCTAGTTAGGGTTTGAGGAAATTGTGGTTGTAAGATGAAATTGAGCTTAGTAGAGGCCGCACAAACACCCTAGTGATGTTACTTTAGACCCAAACCTGAACGGGAAACCAGAATACGGATTTACGGAATCGATATCGGGGAAAACTGTAAATCTGGGCGTGTATTTTGTAATCTGCTATCATCCGGGGCATTCTGGAATAAAATTGATTGGACAGTGATATGAGCAGGCACCCTAGAACCACCACACAAGACCCCAGACCCTACCCCTTTTTCCAGGCCGCCAATTTATTCCCATTGGCCGCAAATTACGGCCATACCTGCACCAAACTTGCTCGTTTTGGTTCTGTAGCCCCTACATGCAAAGATTAGACCCCTGGTATGTGTAGATTTGTCTAATTTGACCTAGGGTGAAATCTGAGACCCTTTTCTCCAGTTGCTGTTTTGATTCTGTTTCTGTATTTCGTATTTTTAATTCTGGAATTGTGTATCCGTGTTTTACCTCGACTATTTGGCGTTTATACGACGATATCGAGGTTTGATTGATGGTTTTGAAGGCGTGCCCATAGGTTCTAATCTATAGGCCCCTTATCGTATCGTTTCAGGTTTCGTGTGCCGGATTAGCCTTGATTTGGTTTTAATACGCATATACGATACTTTGATGTGTAGGTACCCCATGAAGACTTCGGGACGACAAGCAATGCGCGTGGTGACGTCGACGAATGAAGATGCAAGGGGAGTAGATTATATCTACAGGGGGAAGTCGGGGGATGACGTATAGCACCCCCGCAGTCCGTAGTTGATATACTATATATGATAGTTATGTGTGTCATGGATATTGTGTTAGGTGTTTTATGGATAGTTTAGGCTTAGAAGTAAACTAGTGTAGTTCATAGCCACGAACCCTAGAATAGGTTTACACCCACACGCACACCCTTGCATATTCACTATACTTACACTACGTTGATGATGATATTGGATGACTTTGGAGATGAGTCAATGATATTGGGCTGGGTGCCGTGAGATCGGTGATTTGATATGATTCGTATTTGGGATACGATATGTGATTCTTAGCGGCCCTTTGGGCATGTGTTTTACCCCCGCATTCATAATTATATAGATGGTATCGATTTGTACTAGACTTAGATTCAGTATCCCAGATTATGTGTTATGATGATAAGAATACCAGGTACTTGATAAGATAATGTGATATTGACCCGTACCCAGCTATTGGGATGCCGTACGACGATTTACCGTACGAGCTTTATATTGATGATAGATCCGCACTCATGACTTGAGGATTGTCATATGATATACTGTATTGTACACGATACTATTGAGGCAGGATCACTGACTATTATATGTATATATATATTTATATCGACTTAAATTTAGGTGGATTCCATACCCCTCCCGGTTGACTTGATACTTAGATCTGTGGTTTGCATAATAGATGTTAGACTAGACCCAAGTCATACCTATTACAAAAACCCCGAGTTGTCTTATTTCAAATGGCAAGCTGCATTATTATTCATTTACCATTTATTCTACGGCTCGCATTGCATTGCATGCTCATATGTTAATGATTCATATTCCTTGTGCACATGCCTTTACATAGTTGCATGCTTATATTAGTGTTCTTGTTGCATGTATTATAAGTCATGGATTTCGCACTGTGATATGGTTGCATATGATGATTCTGGATTGTTTTACTCCTGCGTATATATACCAGTGGTATAGGACGCTGAAATATATATATACCCATAGAGTATATATATATTAGTGGTATGGGACGCTGATATATATATATATATATATATATATATATACGCATACTTAATATATCATCATGATGATCTATGCAAATTTACATATGCATTATGAGAGGAGCCTATGTGCTCGGAGCCTATGAGCTCGACTGGAGAGGAGCCTATGTGCTCGGAGCCTATGAGCTCGATTGGAGAGGAGCCTATGTGCTCGGAGCCTATGAGATCGATGTGAGAGGAGCCTATGTGCTCGGAGCCTATGAGCTCGATGTGAGAGGAGCATATGTGCTCGGAGCCTATGTGCCCGGAGCCTATGAGCTCGATTGGAGAGGAGCCTATGTGCTCGGAGCCTATGAGCTCGATTGGAGAGGAGCTTATGTGCTCAGGGCCTTTATGGTCGATGGTATATTATATGCATTGCATCACCTATTAGTAGTACCTTATAGAGTACCTTCATGAATGCTGCATACATGTCGGATACATGAAATATGGGTTTCATTTGATATTGAGATATATAGTTTGTGTCAATGCTCGACGTTGATTTTCTGATGATTTCATTCACGATATCTCCTGTTTTCATTTTACCGCATACATACATCATATCTGTGATATATTGTTACGTGAGGCACTGGTACGAGTACTCGGTACTACACTTATGTTCAGATGTTACATTGCTACTTTACTATGCTTCAAACTTATTCATTTGAGGTTTATATTATATCTGATCGTTATGACTTAGGTTTATGTCATGCTTCCAATTTTTGCTTGTAGATATTTTCTATTCACGAGTTGGCAACTCACCCCCGTTGTGCCACAGTTCTTGCAGGTTTTGCCTTACAGGTTCCATAGCGGCATTTCCGGCACATTGCTTCCTTTGCGGGTGATTTGCTTGGTAGGTGGATTTTTCGCCTCAGAACCACCCTTGTATATGTATTATTCTTTGTATCTAGAAATTCCATTAACCAAAACTTGTATATTGTTTCAGACTTAGACGCAAGTGATGTATTATTTCGACCTTAGAGTCGCGCTCAGTAGTATTACGATTTTCTTGCTTATTGGAGATTCTCTTGGGTATGATCCTCGCCCTTCGGCGTTGTATATTATATTGCTCGTGTTGGTTGTGCTCTTTGCTTATGCGTAGTAAGTGTGTGATAAAATGCCACATTGGAAAATAATTTACAAAATATGTTTCTTTACTCTAAATGGGTTTTGATTTCTGGGCTTTTGGCTTACTTGGATCAGATGGAGTCCTATAGACTTCATATGGTTCAAGGGCCAGTCACGTGCTCTTTTGGGTCGTGACAAAGTTGGTATCAGAGCGCTAGGTTCACCTTGGTTCGAGTCTAAGTTTGACTATGTGGAGCCTAGGCCGTCTATATATATACGGAACTTAGGCTTGACCTTACGAAACTTAGACTTAGTCGAGGGGGTATTAGACCCGAACTTTCGTTGCGTAGGATGACCCTTGGTTGATGGAATAGGTGACTAAAGTAGAGTGACGTACCGTGGGTATGTTCCGCGGCATACTTATGATACGCTACTCCGCTTAAGGAACCTTAGGATGCATATATTTTCGAGATCAGTGATTCTTTTCATATCCATGATTGTATATCCATTTGAGATCCTCGATTCTATTAGTTTCATGATCATACCTTCATTGATGTTGTTCCTTCTTATGATCATGTATCCACTCTGGATCAGTTGTTCTCTTTCTTGCTGTTGATCTGCTCTCTTCGATACTCGATTGAGGTTCCTGTCGCCATGTTTGAGCGCAGTTTGGGCTGCTGCTAAGGTTACGGTCAGTGCGAGCTCGTCTGGTATGAGGGCCGGCCATTGTGTTTTCTGCTGACATGGGAACATGTCGAGTTAGTTTTGGTGATTGTGACCTCTAGTGGAGGCGAGTGCTTTGTTTTGCACCGGATGATCGGGCCATTGTTAGAGCTGCCAGTTGAGAGAGGACTGTTGATATACAGCATACCTCAGAGATTATGATGTCGCCTACCGTGCAGACAGATGGACCAGCTGTTGCTGAGATTGACAGGATGTCGCTTCCGGAGCTTACGAGCTGAGATTGCTGGAGCTTCCAGGCAGATATGAGACAGATGATAGTTAGTCTACCCGATTTGAGAGACAAAGGTGACTAGTCCGATTTATGCGCCGGAGCGGGCCCAGTTGAGTTGAAGATTTCCAGTGTGAAGAGTCTTACTCAGATCTAGAGCAGACCGATTCAGAGATGACCGCCAATGTATCGCCTTTCCTGGAGGATTGAGGCGCTGGTCAGCATACAGGCGAATGAGCCAGTTGCTGCTGCAAATGACGAGATATCGCCCAGGTGGTTGGAGCTACTGTAGCATGGGCATATATTTAGAGATATGATGGACGGTCGCTAGTCACCTGAGGATGAATGACTAGGACATGTGGTTCGTTCATTTACCGATGCGAGGTCATCAGATAGATTGTTTCCAGCTAGAGACGATCTCACGTAGGTTCGTTGAGAGTCGATAGAGACGATCGAATATCAGGAGCCTATTTTCCAAGTTTAAAGTATACGGAAAGACATGCAGGTGATTCTATGGACCCTCTAGAAGAATGAAACCCTAACTCGACTTAATGACCGTGTGAAAGCCTTTGAACCTAAGGGTTTGCGGCAGTTCCGCGACGCCATTAGTGAGGCTTGGGTTTGCCCTTCTACGGCTGGACCACCGACGCTGTGGCATGTACTCGATACTATTAACTGTACTTAAGATGTTGATCTCTTGGGGGATTATAAGGTTCTGACGAGTCGATCGAATGTTTCGACATCATTCGGATATCATATGATGGGATGCTTTGCTTGGGAGACTCAAGATACGAGTATAGCCGTTGGAGCACAGTCCATGCAGCCACGATGAGACGAGTCCGAATCAGTCGACATTAAAGAAGAGTGAAGAAAAGAGTTCGCAAGAGATTTCGACGAGATGACGTCCCACTCCGCTGACATCAGAGATATGATACGCACCCAGCGGCGTTGTATATGGATATATCTTCCAGAAAGAGGCGCGATAGGTATGCAGCCATTCCGGAATAAGAATTTGCTTCAGCGATGGATGATGACTTCCGGGCAATCCGGCAGGAATGAGATTTGAGAAAGAAACCTCGAAGGGACCTTTCTGGAAAACGATACGAGGAGACCTAGACCCAGGAGTGGTCATATTGCGCACACCCAGCAGGCCAGAGTTTGGTATCGTCGACAAGGTAGTTGACCAGGTTCGGATAAAGGACCTTACCCAGATGCGTTGCGAATTGATCATGGACGGACGAGTATTGAGTATCCCTCCGATGGTTGGGACGCGTTCCCGAGGACCTGTTCAGCCAGACATCTTCTACAGAATGATGAAGCTACAGAGTACGCGACTTCGAGTCCGTGCGAGAGACTTCGGATTGACCATGGCCGAGAACAGTGCAATGCGTAGATAGCATGGCGTGGCGTCATAGTGGATGACGATAGAGACAAGTGGAACCAGAGGTTCGGGCGAGACGCTGACGAGCTGTCATTACTTTCCGTCGAGACTGGAGACCTGATATGCTTACAGAAGCGTTGGGATGCGACCAATTTCCGAGAAAATATTGTGCTGAGGACACCAATGTCCATCGAGTGAGAAGAGATTATGCAAGAGAGACAGCCTTCGTACAGTTCGGCATAGGCAAGATCGGAAGAGACCTTAAGCGGGATCCCTTCCAGGGCATGGCTGCAGTGGTCTTTGCACTCAAGATCTGACGACATTATCTGTATGGAGAGTCGTGCCAGATATTCACTGACCACAAGAGATTAAAGTACATATTTCAGCAGCGAGATCTGAACCTTAGACAGCGCCGATGGATGGAATTAGTGAAGGGCTACGATTGTGAGATCTTGTATCACCCGGGCAGGGTGAATATAGTGGCGGATGCTTTGAGCAGGAGGCCCGGGGGTAGTCTATCCTGTTTGAGCGCAGAGCAGAGGCAGTCGTCGGCGGATTGGCAGGTCTTATGCGACAGCCGGGTACAGTTCGAGTTTACGCCGATCGGAGGACAGATTGCGCATGTTCGTGCACGCCCACAGTTGCTTAACCGTATACATGAGGCACAGCACAGTGATGACCGCTGTTCAGAGATCAGGACACAGATGGGACAGGGCAGATTTTCCGAGTTCGTGATCGATGATCAGGGGATACTATGATTTCGAGCTAGACTGTGCGTACCGGATGCTGAGGGATTACGGCACGAGATTCTTGAGGAGGCACATCGGTCGGTATATAGTGTTCATCCCGGTTCCACCAAGATATACCATGATATGAGAGATGTTTACTGGTGGGACGGTATGAAGAGGGACATTGCAGATTTTGTGTCGAGATGCCTGACTTGTTAGCAAGTCAAGGCTGAGCACCAGAGGCCTGCGGGAGAGCTACAGTCGTTACCCATTCCGGAGTGGAAATGGGAACAGATATCTATGGATTTCATTGTGGGTCTACCCAGGACCAGTCGAGGGTATGACTCCATCTGGGTGATCGTGGATCGTTTGACGAAGGCGGCTCACTTCTTACCGGTGAAGACGACTTTCGGATTTGCTCAGTATGCCCAGATTTACATTGATGAGACTGTACGACTGCACGGAGTTCCGACTTGTATCGTGTCCGATAGAGGCACCCAGTTTACCGGCCGGCTATGGCAAAGGCTTCAGGAGGCTTTGTGCACTCGCTTGAGTTTTAGCACAGCCTTCCATCCGCAGACCGACGGTCAGTCAGAGCGGACTATTCAGACTCTCGAGGACATGCTCAGAGCATGCGTATTAGACTTCGGAGGTAGCTGGGATCATCATTTGCCCTTAGTAGAGTTCTCCTACAACAACAGCTACCAGGAGACCATTCAGATGGCACTGTTTGAGGCTCTTTATGGGAGGAGATGCAGGTCGCCCACCTGTTGGACGGAGCTCAGAGAGAGCAGTATCTTAGGGCCGCAGATTGTGGAGAAGACGACCGCGAAGATCCAGTTGATTCGCGATAGGATGAGAGCAGCCCAGAGTAGGCAGAGGTCTTATGCGGACCGTCGTCGGCGCAGACTTGAGTTTTCCGTTGATAATCATATTTTCTTGAGGGTCTCCCCAATGAAAGGCGTGATGAGGTTTGGGAAGAAGGGAAAGCTTAGTCCCAGATATGTGGGCCCCTTCAAGATCCTTGAGCGTGTTGGTGCGGTTGCGTATCGATTAGCCCTTCCGCCCATTTTTCCAGACGTACACCCCGTATTTCACGTTTTGATGCTCCGCAGATATCTTCATGATCCTTCGCATGCGATTCAGCACCCGACGGTCCAGCTTGAGCGCGACCTTTCCTATGCAGAGCAGCCGGTGATGATTTTGGATCGGCAAGTGAAGAAATTGAGGTCGAAAGAGATACCGCCCGTCAAGGTACTTTGGCGTGGCAAGAGCGGCGAGGAAGTCACTTAGGAGACCGAGAGCGAGATTAGGAAGAGGTATCCCTATCTTTTTGAAGGTGCGTATAGTTAGATTTTTAAATTCGGGGACCGAATTTATTTAACGGGGGTAGATTGTAACATTTCGAAATAATAAAAATATTATTTTTGGGAAATTTATAATTTAATATTATTTTATTGAATATTTTAATAATTCGGTATAATTAAATACAAATAAATGGGGAAAAATTATGGAAAATTCAAAAATAGGGTAAATTAGAGAATTATGCCATTTCTAAGTTTAATTGATTAGTTATATGCTAATTTAGTGTTAATCGCGATTAAAAATCGCTAATCAGCTTTTTAACAATTTTGTGCAAAACATGCACATATCTTTTCTACACTTGTGCATTTTCACCATGAGTTGTTTTGGGGTTACTATTTATGTGAGAAAGGAATTTTGAAGATAAGAAAAGAGAAAGAAAAGAGAAGGAAAAGAAAAGGGTTTTATATTAAAGAATGAGGTTTGGTGAGAAAGAGAGGTATGTGCACCCTTGACTAAACACTTAGCCATTTTTCCCTTCCCTCATTTTCCTCCCTCTCCTCCTTTCTCCTGCTGCTGCTGCTCCTCCATATCCCTCCCCTCTTCAAAGCCCCAAATCATCTCAAATACAATCCCAAAACCCAATCTCCATTTCATTAAATGTGTGCACAAGCTCAAGATCTATACATTGGACCAAGAAAGCAAGGATTTTGGCCATTAGAGGCAACTCAAGAAAATTCTTGAGTTGCCAAATGAGATATTTTCTGGATCATTAACTTAGTTTTAGCATTTCCTTTATCCCCATGTTTAGATTGAATCGATATTGTGTGGGTGTTGTGGACTTAAAGAAAACCTAGTTAGGGTTTGAGGAAATTGTGGTTGTAAGATGAAATTGAGCTTAGTAGAGGCCGCACAAACACCCTAGTGATGTTACTTTAGACCCAAACCTGAACGGGAAACCAGAATACGGATTTACGGAATCGATATCGGGGAAAACTGTAAATCTGGGAGTGTATTTTGTAATCTGCTATCACCCGGGGCATTCTGGAATAAAATTGATTGGACAGTGATATAAGCAGGCACCCTAGAACTACCACACAAGACCCCAGACCCTACCCCTTTTTCCAGGCCGCCAATTTATTCCCATTGGCCGCAAATTGCGGCCATACCTGCACCAAACTTGCTCGTTTTGGTTCTGTAGCCCCTACATGCATAGATTAGACCCCTGGTATGTGTAGATTTGTCTAATTTGACCTAGGGTGAAATTTGAGACCCTTTTCTCCAGTTGCTGTTTTGATTCTGTTTCTGTATTTCGTATTTTTAATTCTGGAATTGTGTATCCGTGTTTTACCTCAACTATTTGGCGTTTATACGACGATATCGAGGTTTGATTGATGGTTTCGAAGGCGTGCCCATAGGTTCTAATCTATAGGCCCCTTATCGTATCGTTTCAGGTTTCGTGTGCCGGATTAGCCTTGATTTGGTTTTAATACGCATATACGATACTTTGATGTGTAGGTACCCCATGAAGACTTCGGGACGACAAGCAATGCGCGTGGTGACGTCGACGAATGAAGATGCAAGGTGAGTAGATTATATCTATAGGGGGAAGTCGGGGGATGACGTATAGCACCCCCGCAGTCCGTAGTTGATATACAATATATGATAGTTATAGTGTGTCATGGATATTGTGTTAGGTGTTTTATGGATAGTTTAAGCTTAGAAGTAAACTAGCGTAGTTCATAGCCATGAACCCTAGAATAGGTTTACACCCACACGCCTACCCTTGCATATTCACTATACTTACACTGCGTTGATGATGATATTGGATGACTTTGGAGATGAGTCAATGATATTGGGCTGGGTGCCGTGAGATCGGTGATTTGATATGATTCGTATTTGGGATACGATATGTGATTCTTAGCGGCCCTTTGGGCATGTGTTTTACCCCTGCATTCATAATTATATAGATGGTATCGATTTGTACTAGACTTAGATTCAGAATCCCAGATTATGTGTTATGATGATAAGAATACCAGGTACTTGATGAGATAATGTGATATTGACCCGTACCCAGCTATTGGGATGCCGTACGACGATTTACCGTACGAGCTTTATATTGATGATAGATCCGCACTCATGACTTGAGGATTGTCATATGATATAATGTATTGTACGCGATACTATTGAGGCGGGATCACTGACTATTATATGTATATATATATTTATATCGACTTAGATTTAGGTAGATTCCATACCCCTCCCGGTTGACTTGATACTTAGATCTGTGGTTTGCATAATAGATGTTAGACTAGACCCAAGTCATACCTATTACAAAAACCCCGATTTGTCTTATTTCAAATGGCAAGCTGCATTATTATTCATTTACCATTTATTCTACGGCTCGCATTGCATTGCATGCTCATATGTTAATGATTCATATTCCTTGTGCACATGCCTTTACATAGTTGCATGCTTATATTAGTGTTCTTGTTGCATGTATTATAATTCATGGATTTCGCACTGTGATATGGTTGCATATGATGATTCTGGATTGTTTTACTCCTGCGTATATATACCAGTGGTATAGGACGCTGAAATATATATATATACCCATAGAGTATATATATATTAGTGGTATGGGACGCTGATATATATATATATATATATATATATATATATATATATACGCATACTTAATATATCATCATGATGATCTATGCAAATTTACATATGCATTATGAGAGGAGCCTATGTGCTCGGAGCCTATGAGCTTGATTGGAGAGGAGCCTATGTGCTCGGAGCCTATGAGCTCGATTGGAGAGGAGCCTATGTGCTCGGAACCTATGAGCTCGATGTGAGAGGAGCCTATGTGGTCGGAGCCTATGAGCTCGATGTGAGAGGAGCATATGTGCTCGGAGCCTATGAGCTCGATGTGAGAGGAGCCTATGTGCTCGGAGCCTATGATCTCGATTGGAGAGGAGCCTATGTGCTCGGAGCCTATTAGCTCGATTGGAGAGGAGCCTATGTGCTCGGGGCCTTTATGGTCGATGGTATATTATATGCATTGCATCACCTATTAGTAGTACCTGATAGAGTACCTTCATGAATGCTGCATACATGTCGAATACATGAAATATGGGTTTCATTTGATATTGAGATATATAGTTTGTGTCAATGCTCGACGTTGATTTTCTGATGATTTCATTCACGATATCTACTGTTTTCATTTTACCGCATACATACATCATATCTGTGATATATTGTTACGTGAGGCACTGGTACGAGTACTCGGTACTACACTTATGTTCAGATGTTACATTGCTACTTTACTATGCTTCAAACTTATTCATTTGAGGTTTATATTATATCTGATCGTTATGACTTAGGTTTATGTCATGCTTCCAATTTCTGCTTGTAGATATTTTCTATTCACGAGTTGGCAACTCACCCCCGTTGTGCCACAGTTCTTGCAGGTTTTGCCGTACAGGTTCCATAGCGGCATTTCCGGCATATTGCTTCCTTTGCGGGTGATTTGCTTGGTAGGTGGATTCTTTGCATCAGAACCACCCTTGTATATGTATTATTCTTTGTATCTAGAAATTCCATCAACCAAAACTTGTATATTGTTTCAGACTTAGACGCAAGTGATGTATTATTTCGACCTTAGAGTCGCGCTCAGTAGTATTACGATTTTCTTGGTTATTGGAGATTCTCTTGGGTATGATCCTCGCCCTTCGGCGTTGTATATTATATTGCTCGTGTTGGTTGTGCTCTTTGCTTATGCGTAGTAAGTGTGTGATAAAATGCCACATTGGAAAATAATTTACAAAATATGTTTCTTTACTCAAAATGGTTTTAGATTTCTGGGCTTTTGGCTTACTTGGATCAGATGGAGTCCTATAGACTTCATATGGTTCAAAGGCCAGTCACGTGCTCTTTTGGGTCGTGACATGGAGGTGAAGAAGATGGAAAGAGCTAAGGAGCAACTCATCACATGAGCTCTCAAGTGAAGAAAAAAAACTCAAGTGAAGTGAAGAAATGATCTAGCATGGCTCACATAGCCCACACATTATTGAAGTATACAATTTTTAACACTTAAAAATTGTTGCCATGCCTCAATAGTGCAAGCAAATGAATATAAAATAGAATAAGCCATACTATGTTCCATACCAGAAAAGTCTTCCCATTTTCCACCTCAATTTCTATTTTCTAAAAATAGAAAAAAACCATGCCATGCTTCATATATATATATATATCAAGATAAGCATATAATTAGTGAACAATAATATTAGTCAATATACAATTATATAAAATAAATATATATCATATTATTAAATCAACACTTGATTTAATAATCCGGTTTTATCACATATAACGGACTAATATCATTTATCTGTTTATCACATTATCAAATCAACAATTGATTCAATAATCCGGTTATATCACATATAACCTAACTGATAATAAATAGCCGCCAGATTACAATACGATATCTCATACTCGTATTTAATCGGGCCCCCGCACATATCAGCATATGTGCCCTACCTCGTTTCGCTTGAACCAGAAAACTACTATGTAGGACTCTAAAGACTCATCAATATGCCAGCAGTAGGTGATGATCACATCTGTCACTCACAAGCCGTCAGTGGTACTAACTGGATGTAACGGCTACCTAGGTATTGAGCGAATAGAAGATCAACAAGCAAGCTTGTCTAAACTCTCATGAAGCCTAAAAGTAACACTTATTGTACAGTCCGGTCTCTTCGTATGATATGTCGCATATCGAGTCTGGGGGCGGTATTGCCAGAACCCAATAACTTGATATGTCATGCCGATGTAAGGCCTATAATGGTACGAGAAACTACTGATAACACTTACCAGTAAATCTCATCAACTGCCTGGGCCAGGGACTTCCTGTTATAGCCAATCTAGCATAGCGCAATATCAACTCCCTATACCGGGAGAGAGGAAACCACTCCTATCGCTCATTGCCTCCATATGACTCAGGACTGTACCAAAAATCCACCTGTTTGCATGACTCTTTTAAGCCGTGTTAGGGAGGAAATCAAAGCACAGTGGGAACTACACAAGACTCTATGACGATCTCGGGTCTACAGACTAACCTGTACCAGTGTCACCAGAGAACTGCTATCTGACGATAAGTATAGTACAATCTAGGAGTTCTCGGCGAGTCCTATTCGGTGTACCCATTCTCTAATGAGCACCTGTGTACAATCTTTGATGTCAAATACCAATAGATAAGGGATCAACCATCTCTCCATACAAGGTCAAGAAACGTACACACTAGTCTCCTCTGGAATATCGATGCCCTGTCTCGATATTCCCTCGACTAGGAAAAATTGAAGGATGTACTTGTGGACTACCCAGGTCTAAGTAGTATGATCTGCATCATAGTCCTGATAGTCAAGACGGTATCCTATGGGCTTTATATATGAGAGACAGTATAATAATACATGTGAACATGTTAAGATAAAGGCAGCCAGATAGCATATTATCATGTCGAGCAAGAAAGTCCTCCATATATATGTCCAAGCATCCACTATATCATACAATAATGGCCTTTAGGGCATACGTATCACTAACACTTAGTTTATAGCATTGATTGTTAAGTGAAAAAATCTCCCAAGAGTAATTCTATTCATCAGTGGGATCGGGATCCAACTATCATTGTGTGATGACGTAGATGGAATCCACTATAGTCACCACACTCAAGAAGGTATGCAACACTAGCAAGTTTCCTGTATATTTGAAACTCCCGATGTGGTTTTTTCCCCTAGCGACCTATGACCTTGACTAGGTCAACAAATCATAAGTCACTAGTCAAGTTCAACCTGTCATTATCTTGATTACCCTAGACCCACTCTCATAAGCCCTTGACAAGGTCAACAAGGCTATGTGACTGTCCTAGTTAATTGCATCACTATGCTACAAACAAGCACCGTTCACTACACCTTGACAAGGTTAACAAACACAGCACGAATACTGACTACTACTCATAGGAAATGACAGACAGCTACGGCTGGGTTTTTGGTGAAAACCCTTTAACGTAATGAACTTGATATCTTTGAAGGAACCTGAGCAGTTTTGAAAAGGAGTGGTTTAGGCTTCGTTTTTGAAAACTTGTGGTTTTGAAGAAAACCGAGTAATCTACAGATAAGATTTTGCTTAAGAGGTCACTCCCCGTGAAGGGATCTCGACTCTTGCCTCCTGGAATGAGGTGCTGGATATTCACGACCGAATACCACCATGTAAAGCGAAAGAAAATAACTATAGTTTTTCGAAATTTGATATAACAACATCTTTTAGGTTTATTATCTTGCATTAATCAAAATTAATACAGTCCTATCAATTAATCCTATCACACCAGAAAATAACGAAAATAAAATGTATGTATATGCCATCCGCATTCATCACGGAGCCCCGTCATTCACCGTTAGGTTACTTAACTATCGGCACAGCAGGGGCTGGACTAGCGTCGGTGCAAAACATATACAACATCTACTAGTATATATACAAATATATATAACATTCGTCTCAGTCATGATATAAGAAACAACACAGAATCTCAGCAAGCAACACAGAATGATGGATAATCTTGGAGCCCCGGGTTTCATTTGAGCCGCAAATCATACCCGACGTTCCCGGTCGTGTGGATAGCCCATGCAATGGAAACCTGGACCCCTACGAACGCGGTAACTTACCCGCCAATACCAAAAGTGAGGCAACTACAATCAACAAAGTGAATGGGCCAACCAACACTTCACAGGACCCGGTAACTTGAGCGTCCCTCCGTGGATCATGCCTATACCCCCATACGAGTGGGGCGAATAGCCCGCAAATTTTAGAGTGTAGCCCCTTCTAGAACCCGGCTATTCGTCCACTCCACCGTGGGGTAATACTAGTACAGAAAATGAGAATATTTGTCCAAAGGTGACATCGATCTCAACTCAGTCGTGCCCCGATAAAATAATATACAACACGGCAGAAACGGCTGTCCACATGTCGGACGCTCGCCCCGCAATAACCAATGTACAAATGAATATAAACTTTACTAAACCATTGCACCACCAGCTATCCACTACGACAATCCAACCTCAATATCAGCACAATCACAGAACATCAACGTGAATGTCATGTTCGCAAATTCGTCTAAAAGAACATATAGTAGTTAGACGGGTTATACCGATCAAATGACATTCACGGTCACAGATGCTAATCTAAGTACTGATAAAAACCACGTATTTTAAAATTTCGATCGACTAAACTTTTTCAAATAGGCCCTAAGTGCTAATCCAGTACTCAAACAAATCTGTGCCAAAAATTAAACATCTCAGAAACCACATTTCCAAACATAAGAGCTCCAGAGGAAATTTTGTGCGCAGAGACCCTAATAGGACCGCGCAATCGCGGCAACCATGCATGTTCTGTTGCGGTTTCACGGCCTTATAGTGGGCTTGTGTGCTCAATTTTCTTCTAGAGTGTTAAAAAAACCCTGCACGAATTTTTGAGACACTGAAAATGATTTTTGAACACCTTTTGAAAATCGACACAAAGTACAAAATGGAAATGCGGTTTTGGAAAATTTTGGGTGATCGATATTCTAAACACGTCAAAACTAGATAGTATAGGTTTTATGGGGTGGCTCTGATATCATGTTGGGTTACACTAACGCCCTAGCCATCAACCGTGGCGGTTTGCGGAACAAATTTTTTTTCTACGAGTTTAAAAACGTCGCTAGAATAACCCAATAAACCGGATCTTACCATAAACCTAACTAGCTAACTAAGATGAGCTATCTACTATGATGAAGAGTCTCACCAAAAGATCCAAGTCCTTCGGTCTTCTTTCCTCATCGTTCACTCTAAGTGGCCACCACGATCGCGCTTGATCTTCTTTGTTGGCTCCTTCGGTTCTCTGAGATCGATCTTTCTCGTTGGTCCTCCTTTGTCATAGATGATCCACATGAGGGATGTGATACATGACTCTAGCTCCGAGCTATGTATCAAAAGGAGCAGTTAGAGAACTTGTGTAACGTTTTGAAAATCGTTTCGGTGAAATTTCGGAAAAATCGGTAAAATAAGGGGGCTTTCGGTAAAAAGTCAAAATACAAATATCTTTATTATAAAATTAAATATACATATTCTAGCTATGCCACTCCCTCCCCCTCCTTTGCCTTCAATTCATGTGAAGAAATTGGTTAAAATAAGGGATTTTTTATATAGTAAAGTAGGTGGGGGTATTATGGTAATTTGTGAGGGCTTTGACCTTGGAATTTCCACACAAATCCCTCACCTCTTCCTCTCCTGTCCTCTGGCCGAAAATTCTGCACATCATTCCCCCCATTTCACCACCTCATCTCATCTCCAAAATTCTTCAAAACTTCTTCAAAAATCCAATTTAAACCTCACTAAACTCAAATCCAAGTTCTACCCGTTATTCCTTATCCCATCCAGCATGGATCTTGGGGCTTAGAAGCTAATTTGGGAGGCTAAGATGCATGTAGATCTACAAGTCTTGGAGGTATAAATCTTATCCAAATGGTTAAATTGTTGGTATTTTGCATAAGCTAAAGTAGTTAAATGTTGATTGAGTTTCTAATTTCAAGTTGAAAATTTAAGGTGAGGGTTTGTAAAATTCTAGAAAAGGGTTTGATTTTTGGGATTAGGGTTTGTTTATTATGTAATTTTGTTGCAAAGTGTAATTTATCACCTTATGAAATGTAAAACCTAATCTAGTTGCTAGTTGCAATTTGTTAATTTAAAATTTCAATAAATAAGATTTTTATGCAAACTAGGTTTTTATGAAATACATATATAGGTGAGATTAAAATATGGTTGGGGTTTTTATCACATTATTAACATTTTAAATTATTGTTTAGCAACTTAGATCATGCTAAACCACGCTAAATTGTTGTTTGTGCATTTTTTCTATAAATGGTTGAAATTGGTTAATTTTGTTAACTAGATTTTTGGGTTAATGTAATTTATTGAGATTAAAAAAATGGAAGTGATTTGTATGACTTAGTTTTGATGTTCAGTGGATATTATGTCCATTAGTTGTGTTAAAATATCAAGTTTCGAATTAAAACGAAAATTTAGTGCTTTCTAGGTTTTCGGAAATAAATCGATTTGATTTATTTTAATGTTTTGATGATTTAAACCCTATTTTATATTATAATTAGTGAGTTTTGGGAACTACGATTTGTACGTTTGAGTTTTTCTCGGTCACTCGGCCTTCGTACACCGATGTCGAGTGTTTTAGGTTGATTTGAGAGAGCAAACCATTGGTTTTGACTTATGTGAGATTCGTGTGTCGATTTGGTCGTGAGTCGGATTTTAATGCGATACGGTGTGTTATGATATGTAGGTACCGCGTGTGGACTTCAAGACGATAAGCAAGCGCGTGGCGACGTCGGCACCGGCGAGCGAGGACCAGGTGAGTAGATTTATATCTACGGGGAGAAGTCGAATGGATGGCGTATAGCACCCCCGCAGTTCGTGGTGATGTATACGAATACGTATACAAACATTTATTGGTTATCTATTGTTTGAGTTTATTGATGACAAAGATGGATTTTTGGTGTGTTTAGATTGACTTAGTGCAGCGAAACCCTAGAGTAGTGGTACCACCACACATACATACACACCTATACTTGCATACATTCTTCTTTCATATGTGCATATACGGGATTATATAGTTATGTGTTCACATGGGTATGGGACTATGTGTTCATATACTGGATTTGAGGATAGTACTTGGGATCTGAGATGAGTCGATGAGATTTGATTTGAGGCCGTGAGATCGGTGATTTGGCAGGGTTCGTATTTGAGATACGACATGACGTTGTAGCGGGTCCTTTGACGTAGTGTTTCACACACGTGCATGCATACGTAGATGGTATTAGTATTGTACTAGACATAGATCCGTACACGGATTATGATCTTTGATAAAAGGGATACCAGATGAATAGTCTGATGAATGTGATATTGACCCATACCCAGATTTGGGATGCCGTACGACGGACTTACGTACGAGCTATATATTGATGTTTGATCCGCACTCTTGACTTGGGAATATTTGATTATAGATATGGTATTGGATGTGATATTATCGAGGCGGGATCACCGACTAATATATACATATATATATATATATGCATCAACTCAGGTGTTAGGCGGTTTCCTTACCTTCAGTAGCCAGTTAGCTTAGCCCTTTAGTTTAGTGTAGTTGTTAGACTATATTTATATTAAATATAGATTGTTATCTTTGTGTCTAGTATTTAGCCCCCGCTCATTATTGTTGTTCGCTCCGCATCGCATGCTTATATTATGTTTCGTATACTATTGTTTATATCATACTGTTAGGACGCCAGCACCATTACCGATGACGCGTATGTACCACGTACATTTACTTGCCGGCTCACACAAATCTTCATCGGTAATTGCCATGTCACGAACACTTTAGAAAATATTATTTCATTTGACATGGGTTGTTAGCTAACAATTTAGACATGATATTAGTATACTTGCCTTATATGCTAGTTTAGACATTGTAGTTATTACTTGCTACTTCATGCATACTGTTATTCATTGTTATGCCGCATTCATGGATTCTCATGCCTATATTCATGGTTTTACATGCTATTGATGATTTGGATTCGGATTTCCATTAGATTTTCTGGATTTGGGGGAAAACCGCAAAACTTATATAAACTTCTTTTCTCTCTTTTTAAATAAAAAGTGCGGTTTTCCCATGATGTATGAGTCGTCCACCATGAGTTTGCTGATGGATTTCGAGACCCAATTCGAGGAGATGGAGGAAATGTTTCGGGTACATGGTGGACCCGCTGCGGTACCCCGGGGCAAGAGGATCGCAGATGATGGCGTTGAGCCTGGCAGGGGAGCACTACCGACCGGTGATTTTACTCGACGCGTCGGATATCCGAAGAATACCGTCGTGGTCTTGAGATGGATGGTAGGGGCCGGTCTGGACTGACGGCGCCCTAGATATTGTGATTGAGACATTGAGATTTTGAGATATTGAGGTACAGAGATTACGACACAGAGATATCGAGATATTTGGATACTTGTTTTGTGTCGATGCAAGGCACTGTTTATGCTGATTTCTTTTATGATACCTCATTTTAAAAATACAGAAATCTCACTAATTTATGAAAGCAGTTTTCTTCAGTACATGCATTCTGTTTCATGCATTCTTACATCATCCATATGATACATTGCTACCTGAGGCACTGACACGGGCACATGGGATTACACTCGGGTTAGATATTTACCCTAGCCATTGTTATAGGCTGCCGGTTATATATTGAGGATATATTATGATCGTTGACCTAGGATTGCGTTGTTAATGCGATTTCTGTTCGTAGATGTTTTTCTACTCACGAGTTGGCAACTCACCCCCGTTGTGCCACAGTTTCTTGCTGGTTTTTCTGTACAGGTTTCTTTTCGGCTTTGCTGGCACTGCTTCTCTTCGGGTGACTTGCTAGTAGGTGGGTTTATTTGTATCGTATCCATCATTATAATTTGTATATTATTATTCTGCTGTATCTAGAAGTTCCATCAACCAAACATGTATTTATTTTTGAGATAGAGACCGGTGATGTTATTCTTTCGACCTTAGAGTCGCGCTTTATTTTTCTGTGGATTTCTTGTTGTTTTGAGTTTCCTTTTGAGTTTTGATCCTCGCCCTTGGCATTGTATATTATATTGCTTGTGTGGTTGTGACTGTCGATTGACGAAGAGCTAACTCCCGTTTGGGGATGCCTTTTATTGTTTTCGTATACTATTCATGTTGTATCCCATTTGGGGGCCAGTATTTACAAAGGAGACTCTGCCGAAATTTTTAGTAAATATTTGATGTTTTTAAAAGAACGCATAATTCGGCTTATGCTATTAAAACTACTTGATTTAAATTGGTTTTCCTTCACTCTACCGCCATTCTTGGTTTGGATTTCTGGGTTTTCGGCTTACTTAGATTACGTACGCCTCGAGACGTTTCGTAGTCTAAGTGCCGGTCATGTTCCATACTTTCGGGTCGTGACAACTTGGGATGCTAATCCAAGAACTCTAGGATGTAGTGTGAGGTTATAGGTGTTTTACTATTTCTATCTTGCATCCTCTCTTGTTTCTCAACACATGGGAGTGTAGTGGGGAGGGAGATGATGAAGGTGAAAGAACTCAAGAGAAGGAGAGGAGGGTGAATCAAAATGGTGAGCATAAATGAAAAGAGGCAACCATGAGAGCGAAAAAACCCCACAATGGTTTTGTATAACAATATCCAATAATATAAAATATCAACCATGATTCAATAGTTGCCACAAATGAATTAAAAATTTAATTTTCCACTATTGAAGCATTGGTTCTCACCATACCCCCATCTCTTTCAATTTACACCTCATTTCTATTTTAATGAATAAATGGAAAAAGACTAATGAGGTGTCCATCTTCTAGAATGTTATCCGTAATAAAATATGGATTACAGTCTACTGTAAATACATACCTGCATTCGGATAAAAACACGAATGCCCTAAGTGAAAGAATAACACGCTGAATATAATACTAGAATATATATATATATATATAAATACATATATGTAAATTATTAATCAATACCTGATTTAATAATCCGGCTCAAACCCGAGCCGGCTAGTATTATCAACCGTCCGATCGAATGTCCGGGTACATAGTACATCAATTGATTAGAACCCTGCACGTATACAATACGGCTACACACCATTTCTCCTGAACCTGGGTAACCCACTGTATGGGACTCTAAATACTCGACAGTACGCCGGCAGTGAGTTACTGGATAAATCCATAACCACAAGCACGTCAGCGACACTAGATGTACGTAACGGCTACCCTGGTACCTGTCGAAAAGGAAGGTCGACGAGCAAACTCATCCAGATCCCTACTGAGCCTATCCGTGACAATCTCCATACATTCCGGTCTCATCGTCTGAGAGCATCGCATACCGGGTCTAGGGGGTGGTAAACGTCACACCATAATAACCCGATAATTCGTGCTGATGCGGATCAGGACCAAATCGAGAAACTACTGATCAGCCTATCAGTAAATCCTAACTTCGTTGGCCAAGGTCTTATGGTCCTGACCAATCGAACATAGTGTGATATCGACTCCCTATAACGCCAGAGATGAATCCCCAACAATCTGTCACGACCCGAAATTTGCACGTGACGGCCCATAAACTACGCAACGTCTACAGGCGTAACACAATTTAAGTAAGCCGAAAACTCAGCAATCTAAACCATCAAAAGTAGTAAGTGATAATAACATTTTTAAAACTTTTGAAATCTCAACCCAAATTCTTTAAAGTCAAACTTTTCTTTCCTTTAAAATTTTGGCAGCACCTCCTTTGTAAAAACCAGCCCTAAAAATGGGTACAACAAAAATATAAGTAAAGCATCCCGAAACGGGAGCAAAAACACGCCCAAAGGCGGAAAACAACCACCACAACAGATATACGACGCCGTAGGGAAGAAATAAAAGACAATATAAATAAAACTGCATAAAAGACCTCCAAGTCACAAAATAACATACAATATCGTCCTCACATAAAGTCTCTAAGTCATACATGAAGGTGGTAGATGGAGAGTACAGGATACAACGGATATACAATGAACATAAACGGATAACCACAAAACCCACCTAAAGCAAAACTGCACACTGTGAGCCGAAGCGGTATCCGCACCAAAAGATGATACGATAGATGAAAATAGTCCTGCCGCTGACTACTCTGAGGAACAACCTGCAAAACACTGTGGCACAACGGGGGGTGAGTTGCCAACTCATGAATAGTAAATAACATTTGCAGGTAATCTCAAGTATGCACGTACAACGTGAATCTAACATATGCAACTAATAGCAATAAATGGTCATATGTATGCAACAGTCATGAAAGGTACTCTAGAAAGTACATCTAATACATGAAGCAATGCATATAAAATAGCAGTATGTAAATGCAACAGTCATGAAAGGTACTCTATCTGGTACTACGAATACATGAAGCAATGCAAATACAATAAATGCGGAGTATAGGATAAAACATGTCATTTCCACAGAATTCTGACTTCGTGGTAGGACCAAAGTCCATCAAGACAATGTAAATCCCAACTTTCCTCAAATCAGCCTCCAAATTGGCCCTCATATCCTGTAAGTCTCATATATCCTGAGTGTCCAATATCAAGTAAATCTCATATATCCAGTATCCAATATAAAGAAAATCGCATATAACCAGTATCCAACATCGAGCATATCTCATGAAACCTGAGTGTCCAATATCTACACCCAAAAACATCATGAAAACAAGTGTCTAGCATCGACACAAAATACTCAAATCTGAGGCCCATCACCTGGGACTGGCCCTCCTGTGTCATGTACGTACATCCTATGAACCTGGGTAAGCACCACCCGAAATCTACAAGGCATGTGCGTACATAACCTCGATCGATATCCCCCAGATATCAGTCGAGTGCAAATACTATCACTGGATGGCAAACACCCCCAGCCGGGCTCAACGGCATGGGCCTTCGATCTTCTTTCCTCGGGGAACCAACCGGGCTCTACCATGTACCCACACACGGCCCACGACACCTCCTCGCATGGGGTATATATATTCTTAGAACCGAGAAATCTCATGGTGGAAGATGAAATATCATATGAAGAGAAACCGGGTTTTTCAAATAATGCATAATTTCATGAAACAACCATTGTCCTCAAATGCAGAAAACATCAAGTAATGAATAAATATAACTGCATGAATCAATACATATATATTAGCGTCCCATTCCACTAATATATATATATATATATATATATATATATATATATATATAACAGCGTCCCATTCCACTATTATATATACTTAGAAGTAAAAATATCAGAGAATATCATATGGAATTCATGAATGTAATATATGCAACATGAAACAGTACTATGAGCATATAAAGGATAAACCGCTATTTAACTCCAATTAGTTAATATATATATATATATTTATATATATATTATGCGGTTCTTAATTTCTATATATATATATATATTATGCGGTTCCTAATTTCTCAAAGTCCAGACAATATCGAATAAAGGTGAACATGTAGCTATAGCCAGATATATGTATCTACCTATCAGTAATGATGTAATATACCTCCAGGTATAAGTGTAAGTATGTATGCAAGATGTACATATAGCTATGTCTCATATGTGTATATACATATCACTAATGGTACAATACCATATAGGTATATGGGTAACTAGCATGTAAGCATGTCAAGGCATATGTGTAAGCATGTAGGTATACAGGTATGCTATATGTCATATGCACGAAGGAAAATAAGGATCAAGTCTCAATATCCCTAAACAATACCATATCATATATGTGTGTGTTGTGCGTGTCATGGCAATTGTTGACGGTGTGTGTGGCATACAATCAGTGCTCGTGCAACATGAGCCGTCAATAATAGTGCGGTGTCCTAAGGGAACAAGTCCAAGCACAACAAGAAATAATATGCAATGAGGTGTATGTGCAAAATCTATATATGCAATAGAACATGCGACTAATATCCAATCATCCCTAGCCCAGACGCATAACGCCATGCGGGCGATTCCCCTGTAGATGTTAAATCTATTCACCAACGATCCTGGCTAAGTCAAGCATGTAGGGTTCCTAGGCACACTAAGAAGGTCTCACAAGGCATCAAGCATGCCAAATTCAAAAAAATTCCGGTGCCGAGAAACCCTAATGCGATTGTTGACTAGAGATTAGGCGATAACTATGCATGTAAACAACTTTACAAGAAAGTGAAAGAGACTACAACCTTTGTAGATCCGGTCCACCACTTCTCTAGCTCCGTGATGATGTCCCCTCGCTGCGATCATCGGATCCCGGACTCTAGCGTCGACTTCATCGGAGAAATGGGCGGACTAGGTCGTCAACTTCGATGCCGAAGATGATCTATGTCGAGGCAACTCAAGATCAAGCTCCAATTTCACCAAGTCATGAAACATGTGAAGAAAACACCCTATACTACTTGGCAAGTGGTAGAGAATGAAAAAATAGGAAGTGGGTTCACTTTAGAATTGGATTTCTCACTCTTTTTCTCATTTCACCATTGAAGCTAGCAAGCTTCTTTCTTCTTGAAGAAGAAGAAGAAGAAGATAATATGATAAGAATTAATGAATAATAGAAAATAAGTGATTCTTATCATATTAGCAACCATGGTTATGTGTAGAGAGTAAACTAAGGTTAGGTGAATGGTTGGGTTAGGCATGAAACAAAAATTGTAGACTTTTTCAAAGCTTCATGAAGCTTCAATGTAAAACAAAGAAAGCCACCATTTCTCTTTTTTCCAAAATAAATAAATAAATAAATGAATAAATAAATTAAAACCCTAACCATTTACTTAACCAAGGTTTAAATCAAATATACACCCAAGTTTTCATGTATCATCAAACATGATACAAACTAGTGCACAAAACTATATCATATATACAATGTGCACATCAAGTGAGAAAATCCATCTTAAGTGAACAAATACTAGTTAATGCAAAGTAATATATCAAATATATAATTATACATTAAATCATTGAATCAAAACTTGATTTAACGATCCGGTCATATCGCATATAACCGACTAATATCAAGTGTATCAATGTATCGAATCAACACTTGATTCGGTAACCCGGCTATATCACATATAACCGACCAATGATACAAATCGCGAGAATAGAATACAGTATCACATACTGGTATAATTCTCGGTCCCACACATATCTCATATGCGCTCCTATTTCATTTCGCTTGAGCCAGGAAACCTCTGTGGAGGACTCTAAAGACTCGTCAGTACGCCGGCAGCAGGTGATGATCATATCGAGTACCCACAAGCCGCAAGCGGTCTGCTAAACGTTACGGCCACCCGGGTATTGAGCGATCAGAAGATTGACGAGCAAGCCCGATCACACTCCTGTGAATCCAACCAGTAACACTTACCGTACAGTCCGGTCAGTTCGTCTGATATGTCGCATATCTCGCCTAGGGGTGGTAAACGTCAGACCCCAATAGCTTGATAAGTCGTGTCGATATGAGGTCTATAACAGTTCGAGATACTACTGATAACACTTACCAGTAAATCTCAGCAACCCTGGCCAGGGATTTCCGGTTATAGCCAATCGAACACCGCGCAACATCAACTTCCTATACCGGGAGAGACGAATCCCCTCCTATCGCTCATTGCATCCATCTGATTCGGGACTGTACCCAAAAGCCACCGTTTTGCACGCCCTCTTGGACGTGGTAAGGTGGAAATCAAAGCACAGTGGGAATCACACAAGACTCTATGACGATCTCGGGTCAACAGACTAACCTGTACCAGTGTCACCAGAGAACAACCATCTGACGTAAGGTATAATACCATCTGGGAGTTCTCGGCGAGTCCGTCCAGTGTACCCAGTCTCTACTGAGCACCCGTATATCATCTCTGATGTCAAACACCAATGGATTTGGGATCATCCATCGCCCATCTGTATGGGTCAAGAAGGTATACGCTAGTCTACTCTGGTATATCGATGCCCCGTCTCGATATACCCACGACTAGGGACCTTGAAAGATGTACTTATGGACTACCATGTCCCCACTAGTATGATCCGCATCATAGTCCAGGTAGTCAAGTACACATCTTAAGGGCTTTACCAACATGTAACAGAGAGACAATCAGTGTACACATTAAGGTAAAGAGTAACCAGATAGCATACTATCATGTCGAGCAAGAAAGTCCTCCCTATATATGTCCCAGCATCCACTACAATATACATCCTATGTACAGTAATGGCCTCTAGGGCATACATATAACTAACAATCTCTCACTTGCACTAGGGCCATCTGTAGCAGTGGTTGCAGTATCTCATACTCAACCATCCCATAAAAGTCTCTCTCTGGGAAAAAGCCTTTGTGAGTGGATCTGCCGTGTTGTCCTCTGAGTCTACTCTCCTAACCTCGATCACCTTGGAGATCAGCCATCTCCATGATCAGGTGATACTGCCTTAGAATATGTCTGGATCACTGATGGGACGGACGTTCCTTGGCATAAGCCACAACTCCATTGTCACACAATGGGAGGAACTAAGTTCATCTCATGAACAAATATACATCCAGACTGCCTCTTTGGTAGTATCTTAAGTAGCGATGTATTCAGCCTTTATCGTCTAGTATGCCACGGTATCTAGCTTGGAACTCTTCCAACATACCGTCCCTTTACTAAGGGTAAAGACAATGCCTGTGACTGACATTCAGTCGTCCTTATCACCGTGGAACTCTTCCAGTGATTCTTCCCAGGACCAATTGATACCATCTCACTACATGTAGTGAGTATCATAACATCCAATTACATCTATCTTATGGATGAAAACTCAGGATTTAGGAGGTATCACTTTGATCCTATATGGAGAATCATTGTGATAAGCGGAGATTGACCGAGCGTAGTATAGGAAACTCCTTCCCTATCAAGAGTATGTCATCCACGTACTCTACGAGGATCACCACCATACTCCCTATTACCTTTTTGTATATACAAGGTTCATCTACCATTTTGATGATGTCAAACTCTTTGACTAACACATCAAAACAGATGTTCCAACTCCGCGATGCCTGCTTTAATCTGTAAAGCATCTTGCACACGTTTCCGCTGCTCCTACTGTTTACGAAGCCCTCTGGCTGTGTACTTATAGACGTTCTCTTCTAAATCAATATTTAGAAAAGGAGTCATGGCACCCAACTGCCAGATATCGTAGTCATGGTATGTAGCCGTGGCAAGTAGGATCTGGATGGACTTAAGCATGGCTACTGGAAAAGGTTTCATCATTTTCCACGCCTGGTTGATGACGAAAACCTTTAACAAGTCTATCTTTGAAAGCCTCAACTTTTCCATCTATACCAAGTAATCTTCTCAAGATATACTTGCTCCTGATGGGGATTTAACCCTTCGGATAAAGCAACCAAAGTCCATACTTTGTTGGTGTATAAGGATTCCATCTTAGATCGCTAAGCATCCATCCATTTTTACAGAGTCCCACTCCTAATGGCCAGCTCGAAACTAGTTGGGTCATCATCTCATGATGCAATTCTCGCTCCCACTGTCATAGAGAAACCGAAGTAACTCTTAGGTGGGTGAGGAACCCTACTAGATCGGCGGAGAGGCTGAGGTTCGTTGGTTATTATTGAATCCTTCGGTTCTACCAAATCATCAGCTGCAGTTTGTATAGCTGGAACATTTCCAGTTCTACATAACAGACCTTGCCTCGAGCTTGTCCGGATTTTGCTTTTAGACATAGGCCGGACAACCCCAAATCTTAACTAACTTAGGATATGGGCTCTTCCCTTTCCATATCACATATGAAGCGTCAGGCAACTGATTTGATTGGAATCCTATTCAATAGGTATGCAACTTTTCAAGTGCATAACACCCAATAGGAAAAAGGTAACTCAGTAGTACTCATCATAGAGCACACCATATCAAATAGGGTGTATCTGCTCCGCCCCGATATACCATCGTGCTATGATGTATACGGAGGAGTAATTCTGAGAGAGAATCTCATTCTCCTTTAGAATAGTCCAGGATTTCCGTGCTCAAGTAATCTCCTCCTCGATCACATCAAAGGACATAATACTAATACCCGTATTTTGGTTCTCTACTTCTAAATCATATTCTGTGAATATCTCAAAAGGTTCGGACTTATGTTTCAACAGGAACATATTCCTGAATCTTGAGAGATTATCAGAGAATGTAATGAAGTACAAAGAACCGGTCTTGGCATGTGTAGACAGGGGACCTACATACATCAACATGTATCATCCCAAGAGTTCACTAACTCTTTCTCTGTTTCCAGTAAACGGATCTATGGTCATCTTATCTCTGTGACATGACTGGCAAGTTTCATAAGATGTAAATTCAAACTGATTTAAATATGCATCTAAATGTAACTTTAGCTAGTCGGGTCACATTGATCTGACCTAGTTTACAATACCTCAAGAAGGATCTGTTCATTTCTGAACTATTCCTCTTGTGTGTGTTCCGTATACTCAGAACTGTAGTTTGATTTAGAACATCAATGCTTTTAGATAACGTCCCTGAACCGATCAACTTTTGATATAGGAAATGTTCAAAACATTATCCAACAATACAAAATTTTATCGTTTCTTTACTGATAAAGTGACAGATATGATTTTGTATATCAGTTCGGTATCTAATAACATTTGTTCAGAATCAATGTACTGATCATACAGGGTGACAGTGACCAACAGACTTGGCTGCAACACTTGCCCCGTTTTCTGTCTCATGAAACTTATCACCCGTTCTCAGTTCTCTACCTTTCTGTAGCCTTATGTAACAGATTACATATCTGGGATCCTGATCCGGTATCAAATACCCAGGACGTAGAGGATATTGAGAAACAGTTCTATGTAATGAACACACACGAAGAAGATGCATCATATGCACTTTCTTCGTTTCGGTGGCACGGGAATTCTGGTAATCCCCAATTTCCTGCTCTGTCTTATAACAATTATAAGTTGGAGCGGGACCAACGTTCCCCAGCTCAGTATAACAAGAGGGTTCGGTCAATATATCCGTTTTATTATCTTGATTAAGGCGTGACATGGTCGCTACCTGGAGAGAGAGAGAAGAAAACACTCTGCGTGCGCTCTTGCAAGATCAGATTGGTTATTATTTTATCTAATCAGGATGGCTCCCACTGTTTTTATCAAATCTTCCTTCAAACCCTAAAAAGAAAGACTAGCCGGGATTAATTACACGCTACAAGTTCGCCAATATTTCAGCCAGGCCAGTGTCGGTACTTTGAGGGAGGTTCCCCGTGCTTTCGCACGGACCTAATTAATGTAAACCTCGTTTTCCCAGAGGCGTAACCCCGTTGACACCTTTCTAGATACCTACTTGATCGGCTAATTGTAATGTGTAAAACTCTCCAGGAGTAACAATTACTCGCAGTGGGTATCGGGATCCAACTATCTCATAGAAGGTATGCAATCTCATTGCAAATTTCAACACTTGAAATTCCCGATAATTTTTCCCCTAGCACCCTATGACCTTGACGGAGGTCAACAAACCATAGGCTACTAGTCAAGTTCAACCCGTCATTACTTGATTGAATCAAACCAACCCGCACGACGCTTGATGGAGGTCAACAAGGTCGCACGACTACCCTAATCTAATCTGTATCATATGCATAAACAGATAAATACTAGTTAGCTACCGCACACTACGCCTTGACGGAGGTCAACAAACGTAGCACGAATACTAAGTAGGACTTATCTGAAATGACGGAGGGCTACGACAGGTTTTTCTGAAAACCTATTACGTAATGAACTTGATATCGTTGTAGAATCAAATGATTTTAAAATGGAATGTTTTTTAGGCTTTTCTAGTTTTGCTAAAGGGGTCACTCCCGGTGAAGGGATCGTCGTCCCTTTCCTCGTCGAATGAGGTGCGGGATATATCATATATATCTCTATGCAAAGCAGAAACTATAGGAGCAATCAAAAGACAAACCAAGGATTGTAGCATCTGCCAGTTATTGCTAAAGGGGTCACTCCCGATGAAGGAATCTCGGCCCTTTCCTTATCGAATAAGGTGCAGGATGTTCTACAAGGAACACCGCGATGCAAAGCAAGAACTGTAGCTACCTGTTTTTAAGAAATTTGATTCCACAACATCTTAGGTTTATTTTCTTTCATTAATCATATTAATAAATTCCCATCAATTAAGTCACCTAAACATCACAGATAAATACGACGTACACTTTTGCCATCCGCATTCGCCTCGATGTCCCCTCGTGCACCGTTAGGTTAGGTAACTAACGGCAGAGCGGGGCAGGGCTAGCGCGGGTGTAAAACATAAGTAACGTCTATATAATATATCTTATATACTATATACTGTATATATCACAGAACATCACATGATCACATCACAGATATCGCAGCAGAAGAAACATATATGAAATATTGGATATACTAGGACATCCGTGTTTTCAATACGATCCAGTATAAAACACGGATTCCACGGTCGCGATGAATAGCCAAACCCACATCCCTAGACCCCTACGAGAGCGGCAAGAAACCCTACCAATTCTAGAGTTAGGAGCCCCGGACTCGACTCCTCGAGTTGGTCTCCCACTGGACTCCAGAACCCGGTTACTTGTGCCCTCCTCCTTGGGTCTATCCTAGTGCGGAAAAGTAAATAATATACAAACGTTGACATCTTTCGCAACCTGGAAGTGCCCCAATAAAAGAATATTACATACATGTTTTTACATGAATGAAAATGAAAAACACTCATCTCATATAAAAACCCCCGGCTATTCAAACACGACGATCCAATATAACATATCCAGCAACACATAACATCACATGTCATCAACGTAAGTAAACATGCGTATCCCAATTGTCATTGACATATAGCAACGAAACCAGCGATATCACATATTACACTTACGGTCACAGAAAAGAAAGTGTAAAACTACAACAGTTGGAATCCGCAACTTCTTTAGACATCGCATGCCTAATCAAATGAATTCATTAGACATCACATGCCTAACAATTATAAACTCCGCATTTTAGTCTCAAAATCGAAAACACTTTTCAATATCAAGTCGGGCAATTCAACAAGATTCCCGATATCCTGATCGAATGCTCGTCGCAAACTTCAGTAGACGGCCGCACCCCCGATACCGTCGACGAAGTGCACCAAGGAGGAACACCGTTGCCGCGAGCACCCGAACGGATGCTTTCGGCGATGGGGTTCTCCTACAGTCACTTGGTCGGGGTTATGGGGCGTGGCTATCTATTAAGTTTTACCGGCGAGTATCTGCGTACTCTACGTGATTGCGACGGACTTTTGATCACATCAAAATTTCGTGGCAACCGATCAAGTGAGACTAAAGTGCTATGTTTATAACATTCATTTAGTTATCTCATAACTACTTGTGAATTCCAATTATTGTATCCCATTCCAGATAAATAGAAAATGTTAAACTTTCCGATCGAACATTCGAACACCCAAGTTTTCCCAAAACAGCTCAGCACATGAAACAAGTTTAAAAATATCCAGTTCATGCCTCAGTACCAACGGTCCAGCCGTAGAAGGGTGAAGCCAACGCCTCACATGTGGCACGCCGTACTGCCCTAAACCCGAAGGTTCAAAGGGCAGTTCAAGACGGTCACATAATCGAGTTAAGGTTTGTTGTCTTCTAGAGGGTCCATCGCGTTACTTGCACTACTTAGAACGTCTTCAAACCACGGAAAGATCCAACACCTGGAAATTTCCCGACAGGGGAAAAAGTGGGTTTTATATCCGGTCGAACTTTTCAACTTTTTCTAAAATTATCCGGAAAAACACATAGACAAAGTTAAAATTTCCGATCGAATTATCGAGCCCCCAATACAACCCAGAAAACTCAACTCTTGAGTATATATTAAAAGTATCCAGAAGACACAAGAAACACCTACAGAGATAACTTCAGGAAATGCACAGCCTTATCATCACAGACGGCCGTGGAACCGCCGCAACAAGTGGGTCAACGCCGTGGTTCTGCGGTAGTACTGTAGACTTAGGTTGTCGTTTTCTGCAATTTTTCTAAGAATTTCCTGCTCATTTTTCTGCATATTTTTAATTTGGAAAAAACCCAGTTTTGAAAAAATGTACAGAGAGTGGTTTTGAATTAGGGTTTCGGTTCGATCGGACTTCTAACATCGTCTACACTTCGCCTAAGGCTCTACCCAGGCTCTGATACCACTGTAGGGTTCCTAGGCACACTAAGGATGTCTCACAAGGCATCAAGCATGCCAAATTCAAAAAAATTCCGGTGCCGAGAAACCCTAATGCGATCGTTGACTAGAGATTAGGCGATAACTATGCATGTAAACAACTTTACAAGAAAGTGAAAGAGACTACAACCTTTGTAGATCCGGTCCACCACTTCTCTAGCTCGATGATGACGTCCCCTCGCTGTGATCATCGGATCCCGGACTCTAGCGTCGACTTCATCGGATAAATGGGCGGGCTAGGTCGTCGACTTCGATGCCGAAGATGATCTACGTCGAGGCAACTCAAGATCAAGCTCCAACTTCACCAAGTCATGAAACTTGTGAAGAAAACACCCTATACTACTTGGCAAGTGGTAGAGGGTGAAGAAATTGGAAGTGGGTTCACTTTAGAATTGGATTTCTCACTCTTTTTCTCATTTCACCATTGAAGCTAGCAAGCTTCTTTCTTCTTCTTGAAGAAGAAGAAGAAGAAGATAATATGATAAGAATTAATGAATAATAGAAAATAAGTGATTCCTATCATATTAGCAACCATGGTTATGTGTAGAGAGTAAACTATGGTTAGGTGAATGGTTAGGTTAGGCATGAAACAAAAATGGTAGACTATTTCAAAGCTTCATGAAGCTTCAATGTAAAACAAAGCAAGCCACCATTTCTCTTTTTGCCAAAAGAAATAAATAAATAAATGAATGAATAAATTAAAACCCTAACCATTTACTTAACCAAGGTTTAAATCAAACATACACCCAAGTTTGCATGTATTATCAAACAAGATACAAACTAGTGCACAAAACTATATCATATATACAATGTGCATATCAAGTGAGAAAATCCATCTTAAGTGAACAAATACTAGTTAATGCAAAGTAATATATCAAATATATAATTATACATTAAATCATTAAATCAACACTTGATTTAACGATCCGGTCATATCGCATATAACCGACTAATATCAAGTGTATCAATGTATCGAATCAACACTTGATTCGGTAACCCGGCTATATCACATATAACCGACCAATGATACAACTCGCGAGAATAGAATACAGTATCACATACTGGTATAATTCTCGGTCCCGTACATATCTCATATGCGCTCCTATTTCATTTCTCTTGAGCCAGGAAACCTCTGTGTAGGACTCTAAAGACTCGTCAATACGCCGGCAGCAGGTGATGATCATATCAAGTACCCACAAACCGCAAGCGGTCTTCTAAACGTAATGGCCACCCGGGTATTGAGCGATCAGAAGATCGACGAGCAAGCCCGCTCACACTCCTGTGAATCTAACCAATAACACTTACCGTACAGTCCGGTCTATTCGTCTGATATGTCGCATATCTCGCCTAGGGGTGGTAAACGTCAGACCCCAATAGCATGATAAGTCGTGTCGATATGAGGTCTATAACAGTTCGAGATACTACTGATAACACTTACCATTAAATCTCAGCAACCCTGGCCAGGGATTTCCGGTTATAGCCAATCGAACACCGCGCAACATCAACTTCCTATACCGGGAGAGACGAATCCCCTCCTATCGCTCATTGCATCCATGTGATTCGGGACTGTACCCAAAAGCCACCGTTTTGCACGCCTTCTTGGACGTGGTAAGGTGGAAATCAAAGCACAGTGGGAATCACACAAGACTCTATGACGATCTCGGGTCAACAGACTAACCTGTACCAGTGTCACCAGAGAACTACCATCTGACGTAAGGTATAATACCATCTGGGAGTTCTCGGCGAGTCCGTCCAGTGTACCCAGTCTCTACTGAGCACCCGTATATCATCTCTGATGTCAAACACCAGTGGATATGGGATCATCCATCGCCCATCTGTATGGGTCGAGAAGGTATACGCTAGTCTACTCTGGTATATCGATGCCGCGTCTCGATATACCCATGACTAGGGACCTTGAAGGATGTACTTATGGAGTACCATGTCCCCACTAGTATGATCCGCATCATAGTCCAGGTAGTCAAGTACACATCCTAAGGGCTTTACCAACATGTAACAGAGAGACAATCAGTGTACACGTTAAGGTAAAGAGTAACCAGATAGCATACTATCATGTCGAGCAAGAAAGTCCTCTCTATATATGTCCCAGTATCCACTACAATATACATCCTATGTACAGTAATGGCCTCTAGGGCATACATATAACTAACAAAGCAAACCCCCTGTTTCCCCCTCTTCGCGGCGTCTGAAGTCCTCGCCTGTGAACCTAAAACATAAAATAATATAACAAGTATATATTAGCAAACGACGAATACACGTACAAACTACGTTTGACCAACGCGACAACACAAAACATACTCTCAAATGTTCGTATTGTGGCTAACATGCATAGCGACTCAACGAAACCAACTCAGAGCAACAGCAACACAGAACACGAACCGTATCGGATAACGTAACGCGTGAAATGAAACACAAGAAAACAAGTAAGTGATCCCAGATTTTGCTATACCAACAATTTGTAAAAGTTGCAAGTACCACGAGACCACACACAACCCCACAGACCCCTACACCAAAACTCAACCCCTCAGTCCACACTCTGGCCGCAAATTGCGGCCAGAAGCAATAAATCTGAGGCCAGTCTACAAGGGAATGGGATCGTATTTTGAGGGTAGGTTCTAGGTCACTACACTAGGTCACTGTGATGGGAACTTTTGCAACAAATACCTGGTTTGATAGCAGATCATCCGAGACCCAAAACTACACTAAAAATACGATATTTACCCGAAATGAAACTATACACGATCTAAACTGAAACTAACAAGCTACGCAACACAATAAACACTTAACTAATAGAAAGAGATCATTACCTACTCCCACAAGCTCAAAGATCCAAGCTTTCCAAGCTCCAAGGCATCCAAGAGGCAAAACATGGCAAAAGAAGTGATTTTTGTGAGATTTTGTGAAGAGTTGAGATGGATTAGGGAAGGAATGATAAGTGTTCAGTTTAGATGAGAGAGAGATGAAGAGAAAATGAAAAGAGATAGAGAAAATGAGAGAGTGTGAGGATAATGAGAGAGGGAGGTGAGTGTAGGGTGAGAGTGAGGTGAGTGCACGCATTGCATTAAATCACACATTAATGCAAGCCATTAATGCACACCATTAGTCACCATGCCACCTTCTCTCCTAAACAAAACCCAAAACAAATATCTCCCACAAAAAATATCTAGGATTTAGGTTAAGGCAAAGCAAAGGATTAGGATGAGGGTTAAATTGTCATGGTTGCTAAGAACAAGATTAACAAAAACAAACCCTCACATTAACGTGCACATGTGCGTGCATGCCATAACAAATAATAATAAATTATTAATTAAATATTATAAAACGTAGGAATCCGAACTGGTAAACTTTTTACCAAAAACCCGCATTACCGTCTAAAATAAAACCAAAAGAAATCTAAGGCGTTACAATCTCCCCGCTTATAAAAATTCGTCCACGAATTTAAAATTCTCACTAAGCGTACCTTCAAGGAGATGAGTACAAAACTCCCAAATCTCGCTCGCAGCCTTCCTAGTGCTCTCCTCACTTTACGGCTACGCCCAAGAAAATCCTCCACGATGGAAAGACCCTTGACCGAAGATTCTCTACCTGCCGAGCCATTAACACAATTGGCTGCCGGTGAACGAAAAAATCACGTCCAAGCTAAATGGTCTGGTGCCGATTCATGTGAGAAAGGTCATGAAGGTATTTGCAAAGTATCAACACAAGGAATACGGGGTGAATACTCAATAATCTGGGCGGATGTGCCAAATTATAGGAAACAGAACTAACTTGCTTTAAGGATCTCAAAAAGACCTACAATCCTGGGATAAGCTTCCCAAAACTCAATACGTCATTCATCGGAAAATCCGTAGGAATACATGATCTCCCACTGCGAACTCAAGTCTGCGACCACCACGGTCGGCATAAGACCCCTGTTTGCACCGGGCTACTGTCATCATGACCTGACCCAACTGGATCTTCACCGAAGCCTATCGACTAGCTGGGGTCCAAAAATCCTACTCACGCAGAGTCATAAAAACAGACAGGCGATCGACATGACCTACCAAACAAAACCTAAAGGTTGCCAATTGGAATGTCTCCTGATAACTGCTATCGAAGGAGAATCCTAACAATGGCAAGTGACGATCCCAACTGCCAACAACAATTAGTACGCACGCACAAGCATATCCTCCAGAGTCTGTATAGCCCGCTCTCACAAACCCTTGTCCTGCGGATGGAAAAGCGGAGTTAAAGCTCAACCAGTACCCAAGGCTTCCTGAAGCTTCTGCCTACGACGGCTAGCGAACGAGGTGCCTCTATTTGATACAACATATGAAGGAACTCCGTGCAACGTACAACTTAACAAAGAACAACTGAGCAAACTGAGCATAACCGGTCAAAAAACACCCAAATGGAGTCATACACTGCCTAAACCTGGGTAGACACAACAACGAAGTTCATGGAGATCTGCTCCCATTCCCACTCCGGAACGGTTAAAGGTTGCAACTCTCCAGCCGGTCTCAAATGCTCAACCTTAGCTCGCAACAAGACAGACACCTCGATACGAAATCCGAAACTTCACTCTTCATCCCTGCCCACCCGTAAGTATCTCACAAGTCACGTTACATATTTATGAACTTCAATGAACACGGAAAGCTGACTGATGTGCCTGCTATAGGATTTCGCGCTTCTACCCAACGGTATCAGGTATACACAAACGCGTCCCTAAACGTAGCACACCTTGGTCACAAATCAAGGACTCCGAATATTTACCCAGCCGAGTATGCTCAAGAATCTCTGACAAACGAGCATCGGCGGGCTGTGCCTCGCGAAAACGATTAAGGAAAATTGGACGGGCGCTGACATGAGCAAGCTGTCCCCTCAGTAGTGGCGAACTTAAGCTGTACTCAACGATCGCACAAGAACTGTAAATCTGCAGAAGACTGTCTCAGAACTGCTCACAACCGGGACAAGCTAACCCCGGGCCTACGACTCCAGCATCAGCTACCATAATCGTCTTGCCACGGATAACGAGGATCTCACGAACACAATCCTCCACAAGCTCCATCCAACGACGCTGTCTCAAAAATCAAAACCCGCTGCAGGAAGATGTACATTAGGCTCTGGTGGTCCGTGAAAATCTGACACGACTCTCCGCACAAGTAGTGTCCTCAGATCTTCAACGCACGACCACCGCGGCCATCTCCAGATCATGAGTCGGATATCCTGCTCGTACTTCCTCCAACTATCGGGAAGCAAAATCGATAACTCTATAATTCCACATCAACGCAAAATCGAGCCCCACCCGCGAAACATCATAGTTACACGACAAGTCGCCCGAACCAGCAAGCAAGAAAGAACTGGTGAAGTTGTCAACCGAGTCTCCAACTGCTGAAAACTCCGCACGCATGCCTCAGTCCAAAGAAAAGAACCTCATTTCCGGTCAGTTCAGTCAACGGTGCAGCGATACACAAGCAATCCTGCACGAAACGGCGGTAAAAACCTGCTATGCCCAAAGATCTGCGGACCTCCGTCCCATACACAAGTCTGAGCCAAAGCTGTATGGCCTCGATCTTCCTTGGGACCATACGAAAACCGTCTCCCGTAACTACAATGTTAGTTATATGTATGCCCTAGAGGCCATTACTGTACATACGATGTATATTGTAGTGGATGCTTGGACATATATAGGGAGGACTTTCTTGCTCGACATGATAGTATGCTATCTGGTTGTACTTTATCTTAACTTGTACTCTGATTGTCTCTATGTTACATGTTGATAAAGCCCTTAGGATATGTACTCGACTACTGGGACTATGATGAGATCATACTAGTGGGGCCACGGTAGTCGACGAGTACATCCTATAACTGTTCCTAGTCGTGGGTGTATCGAGACAGGGCATCGATGCACCAGAGTAGACTAGCGTATACGCATCTTAACCCATATGATGGGCGATGGATGATCCCATATCCATCGGTGTTTGACATCAAGAATGGTGTACGGGTGCTCAGTGGAGACTGGGTACACTGGACGGACTCGCCGAGAACTCCCAGATGCTATTATACCATACGTCAGATGGCAGTTCTCCGGTGACACTGGTACAGAGTAGTCTGTCGACCCGAGATCGTCATAGAGTCTTGTGTGATTCCCACTGTGCTTTGATTTCCATCATACCACGTCCAAGAGGGTGTGCAAAAAGGTGGCTTTTGGGTACAGTCCCGAATCACATGGAGGCAATGAGCGATAGGAGGGGATTCGTCTCTCCCGGTATAGGGAGTTGATGTTGTGCTGTGTTCGATTGGCTATAACCGGAAATCCCTGGCCAGGGTTGCTGAGATTTACTGGTAAGTGTTATCAGTAGTTTCTCGAACTGTTATAGACCTCAAATCGACACGACTTATCAAGCTACTGGGGTCTGACGTTTACCACCCCTAGGCGAGATATGCAACATATCAGACGACGAGACCGGACTGTACGGGAGTGTTACTGTTTGGATTCGCAGGAGAAGTTACAGGCTTGCTTGTTGATCTTCTGAGCGCTCAATACCTGGGTATCTGTTACGTTTAGCTGACCGCTTGCAGCTTGTGGGTGTTTGATATGATCATCACCTACTGCCGGCGTATTGACGATTCTTTAGAGTCCTACACAGAGGTTTCTTGACTCAGGCAAAACGGAGTAGGAGCACATATGTGATATGTGCGGGACCGAGGATAATGCGATATATGATACCGTATTCTATTCTCGCGATATTTGATATCAGCCGGGTCATCGGATCAAGTGTTGATTCGGTGAATCGGTACGGATAAATATTAGTCGGTTATATGCGATATAGCCGGATTGTCGGATCAAGTGTTGATTCGATAATTTAATGTATAATAATATATATGATATATTAAATTACATTAACTAATATTTGCTCACTAAAAGATTCTTTTTCTCACTCGGGTAATACATTGATATATATGCGATATATGTTAATTGTATTATTTTATTTTGTTACAATAAATATTATATATGTGATATATAATATTGTAACATGATATGATAAATAATGCAACATGTTTAGTGGAGTTTAAACTTGATTAGGGTTTGGATTAGGGTTAAACTTTCTAGATGTTTCTAGAAGGTTTTCTTTTTGTTTTGTGAAAGATATTTGTGTGTGACTCATTCTTAACTCAACCCAAACCCTAACCCTTGGTTAATTCTCTACATTGGTTAAGTGAACCATGGTTGCATAATTGATCATTATCTCCTTTTCCTATTCATCACAAAAGGAAATTCTATGATTGTTCATCTTCTTCATTCATTCTTTCATGGAAAAAAAGCTTTCTTGATTTTTCCAAGTGATGAATAATAGTGAGAAAAAGATAAATAAATAGAGCAAAATTCCTACTTCATCATCCTCATCTTCCCTTGCCATTTAGATGAGGGTGTTCACATCATTTCATGAGTGTTAGCTTGTGTTAAAGAAACTTCAAGGTAGATCATCGTAGTATCGAAGATCGGAAGCAAAGGTTGCGTCATTCTCTTCGTGGAACCTCTCGAGAGTCCGGATCCCGATGATCGCAGCGAAGGGACCACAACACGGAGCATATGAAGTGAAGGACCGGATCTACAAAGGTTGTAATCCCTCTCACTTAGTGTTAAAATGTTTAGCATGATTGTTTTTGCCTAATCTCTAGTTTAAAGTTCCGTATTCGGGTTGTTCGGCACGGCTAAATTTTTATTCGGGCATGGTTGATGCCTCGTAGACCCTTGTGCGCGTGCCTAGCAACCCTACAGTGGTATCAGAGCCAAGCTAGAGCTTTAGGCGAAGTCTAGACGGAGTTTGAAGTCCGATCGAACCAAAAAGATAACCCGAAACATGCTCTCTGGACTTTTTCTAAAAAGTGGGATTTTTCCAAATAAAAAATGCTTAAAAAATTCAGCATGGAATTCTAAGAATTACGGCGCAAAATTTTTTCCATGAACAGTAAAAGGTGCGGCGGAACCGCGGCAGAAGCATGCCTTCTGCGGCGGTTCCGCGGCACATTGATGACGTCATCGTTCACTGTTTGCACAGTAACTCTTATTTTATTATGCTGGATTTTCTGGGAATTTTTAATATTTATTCAAGAGTTGAATTTTCTGGGGTTGTTTTGGGGATTCGATGTTTCGATCGGAATATCAGATTTTGTCTATGTGGTTTTCCGGATAACTTTTAGAAACTGTTAAAATGTTCGAACGGATATCAATAACTTACTTTTTCCCCTGTCGGAAATTTTTTCAAAAGTTGGATTTTTTCTCGTGTTTAAGAATGTTCTAAGTCGTGCAAGTAACTCGGTGGACCCTCTAAAAGATAACAAACCTTAACTTGATTATGTGACCGTCTTGAACTGCCCTTTGAACCTTAGGGTTTGGAGCAGTACGGCGTGCCACATGTGAGGCGTTGGCTTGACCCTTCTACGGCTGGACCATTGGTACTGTGGCATGTGATAGACGTTTTTTAAACTGATTTCAAGTGTTGAGATATATTGGGGAATTCTTGGGTGTTTGATGATTCGATCGGAAAGTTTAACTTTTTCTATTTATCTGGAATGTGATACAATAATTGGAATCCACAGGTAGTTATGAGATAACTGATTTGAATATTATAAACATAGCAGTTTAGTCTCAGATGATCGGTTGCCACGGAATTTTGATGCGATCAAAAGTCCGTCGCAATCACGTAGCGTACGCGGATACTCGCCGGGTAAACTCAATAGACAACCTCACTCCATAGCCCCGACCAAGTGACTGTAGGAGAACCCCGTCGCCGAAAGCATCCGTTCGGGTGCTCGCGGTAGCGGTGTTCCGCCTTGGTGCACTTCGTCGATGGTATCGGGGGTGCGGCCGTCTACTAACGTTTGCGATGAGCATTCGATCAAGACGTCGGGAATCTTGTTGAATTGCCCGACTTGATATTGAAAAGAGTTTTCGATAAGGAGACTAAAATGCGGGGTTTATAATTGTTAGGCATGAGATGTCTAAGGAATTCATTTGGTTAGGCATGCGATGTCTAAGGAGGTTGCGGATTCCAACTGTTGTAGTTTTACACTTTCTTTTCTGTGACCGTAAGCGTAGTATGTGGTGTATCGCCGGCTTCGTTGCTATACATCAACGACAATCGGGATACGCATACTTGCTTACGTTGATGATATGAGATATTTTGTGTTGCTGTGATATGTTGTATTGGATCGTCGCGTTTGAATAGCCGGGGTTTTATGTGAGATGAGAGTTTTTTCTTTTTCATTCATGTATAATTCTTTTGTATGTAATATTCTTTTATTGGGGCACCTCCAGGTAGCGGAAGATGTCACCGTTGTATATTATTTACTTTTCCGCATTAGGTAGACCCAAGGCGGGGAGCACAAGTAACCGGGTTCTAGGGTCCAGTGGGAGACCATCTCGAGGAGTCGAGACCGGGTCTCCTAACCCTAGAATTGGCAGTGTTACTTGCCGCTCTCGTAGGGGTCTAGGGATGTGGGTTTGGCTATTCATCGCGACTGTGGAATCCGTGTTTTATACAGGCTCGTATTGAAAACACGGACGTTCTAGTATATCCAATATTTCATATATGTTCTTCTGCTGCAATGTTCTGTGATGAGATCATATTACTGCCTGTGACGAATGTTTATATTATATATATGAGATATATGTTATATTGCAGATTTCGTTTCAAAAGAGATGCTTGTGAAGCATATTAAAATGGGACTTCATTAATGAGATTAATGAAATAAAAGAAACCTAAGATGTTGTAGAAACTTGTTTATAAAAACTGGTAGCTACAGTTCTTGCTTTGCATAGCGGTGTTCCTTATAGAACATCCAGCACCTTATTCGATAAGGAAAGGACCGAGATCCCTTCACCGGGAGTGACTCCTTTAGCAATAACTGGCAGATGCTACAAACTCGGTCTGTCTTTTGATTGCTTCTATAGTTCTTGCTTTGCACAGCGGTATATATGATATATCCTGCACCTTATTCGATGAGGAAAGGGCCGACGATCCCTTCACCGGGAGTGACCCCTTTAGCAAAACTAGAAAAGCCTCAAAAACACTCCATTTAAAATCACTCGATTCTACAACGATATCAAGTTCATTACGCAAAGGGTTTTCTGAAAAACCCGTCGTAGCCCTCCGTCATTTCAGATAAGTACTGGTTAGTATTCGTGCTACGTTTGTTGACCTTAGCCAAGGCGTAGTGTGCGGTAGCTGATTAGTGCTTATCTGTATAAGCATATGATGCGATTGAGTTAGGGTAGTCGTGCGACTTTGTTGACCTTAGCCAAGGGTCGTGCGGGTAGGTTTAATTCAATCGGGAAATGACGGGTTGAACTTGGCTAGCACTTATGATTTGTTGACCTTAGCCAAGGTCATAAGATGCTAGGGGCAAAAGATTATTGGGAATTTCAAGTGTTGAAATTTGCAATGAGATTGCATACCTTCTATAAGATAGTTGGATCCCGATACCCGCTGCGAGTAAGAGTTACTCCTGGGAGAGTTTTATACATTACAATTAGCCGATCAAGTAGGTGTCTAGAAAGGTGTTAACGGGGTTACGCCCCTGGGAAAACGAGGTTTACTTTAATTAGGTTCGTGCGAAAGCACGGGGGACCTCCCTCAAAGTACCGACACTGGCTTGGCTAAAAGATTGGCGAACTTATAGCGTGTAATTAATCCCGGCTAGTCTTTCCTTTTAGGGTTTGAAGGAAGATTTGACTAAAACAGTGGGTGACATCCTGATTAGATATATTAAATAACCAATCTAATCTTGCAAGAGCATACGCTGAGTGTTTTCTTCTCTCTCTCTCTAGATAGCGACCATATCACGCCTTAATCAAGATAATAAAACGGATATATTGACCGAACCCGCTTGTTATACTGAGCTGGGGAACGTTGGTCCCGCTCCAACTTATAATTGTTATAAGACAGAGCACGAAATTGGGGAATACCAGATTTCCCGTGCCGCCCAAACGAAGAAAGTGCATGCTGATGCATCATCTTCGGGTGTGTTCTTTACAGAGAACTGTTTCTCGGTATCCTTTACGTCCTGGGTATGTGATACCGGATCAGGATCCCGTATATGTAATCTGTTACATGGGCTACAGATAGGTAGAGAACTGAGAACGGGTGATAAGTTTCATGAGACAGAAAACGGTGCAAGTGTTGCAGCCAAGTCTGTTGGTCACTATCACCCTGTATTACCTGAATGCATTGATTCTGAACAAATGTTATTAGATACCGAACCTGATATACAAAATCATATCAGTCTCTTTATTAGTAAAGAAAGGATATAATTTTGTATTGTTGGATAATGTTTTGAACATTTCCTATATCAAGAGTTGATCGGTTCAGGCACGTTATCTAAAATCATTGACGTTCTAAATCAAACTACAGTTCTTAGTATACAGAACACACACAAGAGGAAGAGTTCAGAAATGAACAAATCCTTCTTGAGGCATTGTAGACTAGGTCATATCAATGCGACCAGACTGGCTGAAGTTTCATATAGATGCATATTTAAATTAGTTTGAATTTACCTCTTGTGAAACTTGCCGGTCATGTCATAAAGATAAGATGATCACAGCTCTGTTTATTGGAAACAGAGAAAGAGTTAGTGAACTCTTGGGATTGATACATGCTGATGTATGAAAGGTCCCCTGTCTACATATGCCAAGATCGGTTCTTTGTACTTCATTACATTCTCTGATAATCTCTCAAGATTCAGACATATGTTCCTGTTGAAACATAAGTCCGAAGCTCTTGAGATATTCACAGAATATAAGTTAGAAGTAGAGAACCAAAATACGGGTATAAGTATTATGTCCTTTGATGAGGTCAAGGAGGAGAATACTTGAGCACGGAATTCCTGGACTATTCTAAAGGAGAATGAGATTCTCTCTCAGCATTACTCCTCCGTATACACCACAGCACGTCGGTGTATCGGGGCGGAGCAATAGCACCCTATGTGATATGGTGTGCTCTATGATGAGTACTACTGAGTTTCCTATTTCCTTTTGGGAGTTATGCACTTGAGAAGTTGCATAGCTATTGAATAGGGTTCAAATCAAATCCGTTGCCTACCACTTCATATGTGATATGGAAAGGGAAGAGCCCATATCTTAAGTTTGTTAAGATTTGGGGTTGTCCGGACTATGTCTAAAAGCAAAATCCGGACAAGCTCGAGGCAAGGTCTGTTATGTAGAACTGGAAATGTTCCAGCTATACGAACTACAGCAGATGATTTGATAGAACCAAAGGATTCAATAGTTTCCAACGAACCTCAGCCTCTCCGCCGATCTAGCAGGGTTCCTCACCCACCTGAGAGATACTTCGGTTTCTTTATGACAGTGGGAGCGAGGATTGCATCATGAGATGATGACCCAACTAGTTTCGAGCTGGCCATCAGGAGTGGGACTCTGTAAGAATGGCTGGATGCTTAGCAATCTGAGATGGAATCCTTATACACCGACAAAGTATGGACTTTGGTTGCTTTATCTGAAGGGTTAAATCCCCATCAGGAGCAAGTATATGTTGAGAAGATTACTTGGTGTACATGGAAAAGTTGAGACTTTCAAAGCTAGACTTGTTAAAGGTTTGCATCATAGACCAGGTATGGATTATGTTGAAACCTTTTCTAAGGATCTATGCTTAAGTCCATCCAGATCCTACTTGCCACGGTTATATACCATGACTACGATATCTGGCGGTTGGGTGTCATGACTGCTTTTCTAAATGATGTTTTAGAAAATAGCGTCTATAAGTACACAGCCAGAGGGCTTCGTAGACAGTGGGAGCAGCGGAAACGTGTGCAAGATGTTTTATATAATAAAACAGGCATCGCGGAGTTGGAACATCTGTTTTGATGTGGTAGTCAAAGAGTTTGACTTCATCAAAATGGTAGATGAACCTTGTATATACGAAAAGGTAGTAGAGAGTATGGTGGTGATCCTCGTAGAGTACGTGGATGACATACTCTTGATAGGGAAGGAGTTTCATATGCTACGCTCGGTCAATCTCCGCTTATCACAAGGATTCTCCATATAGGATCAAAGTGATACCTCCTAAATCCTGGGTTTTGGATCTATGAGATAGATCTAATTGGATGTTAGGACACTCACTAGTTGTAGTGAGATGGTATCAATCGATCCTGGGGAGAATCACTGGAAAGGTTCCAGGCTGGTAAGGACGACTGAATGTCAGTCGCAGGCATTGTCTATACCCTCCGTGAAGGGACGGTATGTTGGAAGAGTTCCAAGCTAGATACCGTGACATATTAGACGATTAAAGGCAAGATACATCGTTACCAAGGATGCTACCAAAGAGGCAGTCTGGATATACATAAGTTCATAAGATGAACTTCATTCCTACCATTGTGTGACAATGGAGTTGTGGCTTTAGCCAAGGAACTTACGTCCCATCAGAAATCCAGATATAATTCTTAGGCAGTATCACCTGATCATGGAGATGGTTGATCTCCAGGGAGATCGAGGTTAGGAGAGTAGACACAGAGGACAACAGCGCGAATCCACTCACAAAGGCCTTTTTCCCAGTAGAGACTTTTATGGGATAGTTGAGTATGAGATACTTCAACCGCAGCTAATTGTTGGGTATGCGATACCATAACAGATGGCCCTAGTGCAAGTGGGAGATTGTTAGTTATATGTGTAAGTCCACGTTGCGACCCCCGGTTCTTACGGGGAGGCGGAAACGGTATAAAATCAAAATTTTAACGCAAGAGGCAACATGGACTAAGCTAGGTCGGGATCTTTACCTAAACTAAAACTAGCATAATAAGCTAAAGATATTTAGCTACTCGGATGAAGATGGTTATACCTAAACTTGAACTCCTTCTCTTCAAGCTCCGATGGTGGTCCGATGGCTCCTTCTCGTCGTCTCCGTACGCCGAAGATAGATCCACTTGAAAGCTCCAACCTTTAGCTCCTTCTTCGTTCTTTGAATAAACTAGTTCACTTGGTTTGCTAAACCTAGTGAACTAGAATGAGTAGAGAGGAAATAGAATGGGATTTTATCTATGGTTCTTGATTCTCAACTCATGAGACAAGAGAACCATAGATCAAGAGAGGGAGCAAGAGGTTGAGGGTGAGAGCAAGAGGAGAGCTCAAGAACAAGAGAGAGAATGAGCAAGAAAGAATGAGCAACTCTTTTGTCTTTCACCCTCTCATAATCCAAAGTGATCATAACTCATCATATCAAAAAAGTCTTATTTGATGGTTAGAAGCAACCATAACCTTATCATGTCATGCACTCATTTTACTCAAATGAGCAAGCAAGAAAAAGTCTTTGGCATGAAATGATAACCATGGTTATCATGATGGTCAACTAGTCAAGCCTAGTCAACCGGTCAACAAGTCAACAAAAGTTAACAAGTCAACAAAGTCAACAAGTCAATAAAAGTCAACAAGTCAACAACCATATCACCATAATACTTAATTAATATAATAGTTAATCACATATCATATTCTCATTAGGGTTGAGCATAAAGTCAAATAGTCAACGGTCAACAGTCAACAACCCTAATGAGAATCCGCCGCCTCTGCCTCCCTGTCAACTGTGCATGCACCCGCATCCGCGTTCCGAGGAACACGAATGCAAACTGGATAAATCCAATCCCATAAGGTACACTAGGATCTGGCTTAAACCAAAGCCCGCTAGTGTAAAATGTCCGGACACTGTACGTGCACAAGTGCACGGATGTGACCGAACCCTGTCGCAAAACCATGCGACCTGTCGCAATACCATGCGACCTCTACTCTTTTGCCTAAAGGCGAAAAGCTTTCTGTGTGGGACTCTAAAGACTCGACACTACGCTGGCAGTGGGTTTAACCACAGACCGCAAGCGGCACTAGCTGTGCGTAACGGTCCCCAGGTAATGCCGACAAGAAGACCGACGAGGCGAAACCCATCTGAACTCCTACTGAGCCTGAGTGTGACATTCTCCATACAGTCCGGTCTGTTCGTCTGATACATCGCATGGCGGGCCTAGGGGGCGGTAAACGTCAGTCCCCCAATAGCGGTACAAGTCGTGCCGGAGTGAAGCCCAATACACCCTGAGATAACACTGGAAACCTACCAGTATATCTCGTTTGCCCTGGCCAGGGACTACTCGTGTAATGGCTCTCCTAGACACAGCGCGATGTCAACCCCCAATACCGGGAGAGACGAATCCTGTCTAACCGTCACTGCCTCCAAGTGCTTCGGGACTGCACCCAACCACCACCTGTTTGCACGACTCCTTTGAGCCGTGGTAGGGTAGTGATCAAAGTACAGTGGGAACACACCCGAGGCGAAGTGACAGTGTCAAGTCAGCGGACTAAGCTGTACTCATGTCACCTGGGAACTGATAACTGACGATAGGTATAATACCAAATAGTCAGTTCCCGACGAGTCCTGTCCAGTGTACCCGTAACCTAACGAGCACCCGCATACTATCTCAAGTACGACGTACTGACGGCTGTGGGACAGACCGTCTCCCACACTGGGATGAGAAGCGCATGCGCTGGTCTACTCCGGAGTATCGATGCCCTGTCTCGATAGTCCTGCGACCAGGGACCTGCATAAGGATGTGCTTATAGATTACCCAGCCCCACTAGTGTGACGGCCATCACATCGCTGGTAATCAAGCAAAGATCCTAAGGGCTCCACTAATGCGTATAAGTGATATACTGAAATAAACACAAGTACACATTGAAGTAGAAACAAACCAAGTAGCATACTACTATTTTGAGCAAGATTGTATATACAAGGTGAATATCCCAAGCATCCATTAAGTAATATACAAACTAGTATGATACAGTAATGGCCTCTAGGGCATATACACTAACAATCTCCCACTTGCACTAAGGCCATGTACTGGCGTATCGAAGACCTATCATCTCGATCAGCCGCTCGAACTGAGTCTGGGGCAAGGCCTTGGTGAATGGATCTGCAGTGTTGTCTTCTGAAGCGACTCTCCGAACCTCGATCTCCTGGCGATCTACGATCTCCCTGATCAGGTGATACCGCCTCAAGATGTGCCTGGATCTCTGATGGGACCTGGGTTCCTTCGCTAATGCTATAGCCCCATTGTTGTCGCAATACAGAGGTATTGGATCAACAATGGACGGAACCACCTGAAGTTCTTTCAAGAACTTCCTCATCCAGACAGCTTCTTTTGCGGCATCAGATGCAGCGATGTATTCCGCTTCCATCGTCGAGTCTGCAACGGTTTCTTGTTTGGAACTCTTCCAACACACCGCCCCTCCATTGAGGGTAAAGACAAAACCCGACATGGACTTGGAATCATCCTTGTCACTCTGGAAGCTGGAGTCAGCAAAGGCCTCGATCTGGAGGTCCTTTCCGCCATACACCAAGAACATCTCCTTAGTCCTTCTCAGGTACTTGAGAATGTTCTTTACCGCTATCCAGTGTTTCTTCCCAGGGTTTGACTGATACCGGCTTACCACACTCAGTGCATAAGCTACATCCGGTCTGGTACACAACATCGCATACATTATAGAGCCTACCGCAGAAGCGTAGGGTATAATAGACATGCGATCCCTCTCCAAATCAGTTTTAGGAGACATCTCTTTAGAGAGGGTGATCCCGTGACAAGCCGGTAGGTTACCGCGCTTGGAATCTTCCATACTGAATCTTTTCAGCACGGTGTCGATGTACCTGGACTGAGAAAGTCCTAATATCCTCTTGGATCTGTCACGGTAGATCCGGATACCCAGAATGTATGAAGCATCACCCAGGTCTTTCATGGAGAACCTGTGTGACAAGAACCCCTTGACAGATTGTAGCATAGGAATGTCATTTCCTATTAAGAGAATGTCATCCACGTATAAAACGAGGAATACTACAGTTCTCGCTACAAATCTACTATAGATGCATGGTTCATCTGGATTTTTGATAAAGCCAAATTCTTTGACCGTCTCATCAAAGCAGATGTTCCAACTCCGCGATGCCTGCTTTAGTCCATAGATGGACTTAAGCAACTTGCACACCTTTCCGCGGCTCCCACTCTGAATGAAACTCTCTGGCTGGTCCATATAGACACACTCCTCTAAATTTCCATTTAGAAAAGCTGTCTTTACGTCCATTTTCCAGATCTCATAATCGTGGAAGGCAGCAATGGCAAGAAGGATCCGAATGGATTTCAGCATGGCTACTGGAGAAAAGGTTTCGTCGTAGTCCAAGCCAGGTCTTTGACGAAAACCCTTTGCTACCAGCCTAGCTTTATAGGTCTCAACCTGTCCATCTACACCAATCTTCCTTTTGAAGATCCACTTGCATCCTACGGGTTTTACCCCGTCTGGAGCAATGTCCAACGTCCATACCTTGTTGGTGTACATGGACTCCATTTCGGTCCGCATTGCATCCAGCCATTTCACTGAGTCAACGCTCTGAACGGCCTGCTGGAAGCTAGTAGGCTCATCATAATCTATGATGCAATCCTCTCTATCCCCGTCTATGAGAAAACCATAGTATCTCTCGGGCGGATGAGACTGCCTACTACTTCTGCGGAGCGGCGTAGGAATGTCCTGTTCTTCCGAACTTTCTGGTTCCACTAAACTTTCAGTAACAGTCCGTGGTTCTGGAATTTCTTCCAGTTCTACTGTGCTCCCACTTATCTGGTTTTCCAAAAACTCAGTTTCCAAGAAGTAGGCATGACGAGAAACAAGAACTTTTTGTTCCTCTTCACAGTAGAAGAAATATCCTTTTGAGTTCTTTGGATACCCCACAAACTTGCACTGTACTGAGCGTGCCTCGAGCTTGTCCGCATGCTGCTTTTTGACAAAAGCCGGACATCCCCATGTCTTAATGTGCTTAAGATAGGGTCTCTTCCCACACCATATTTCATATGGTGTGGAAGGCACAGTCTTAGTCGGAACTCGGTTCAAAAGGTACGCTGCTGATTCTAGCGCATACCCCCAGAATGATCGCGGTAACTCAGCGTTACTCATCATGGACCGCACCATATCCAATAGGGTGCGGTTCCGTCTCTCCGATACACCGTTATGTTGCGGGGTGTATGGAGGAGTAAGCTGAGAGAGAATTCCGTTCTCTTTTAAATAGTCCAGGAACTCGGCAATTAAGTATTCTCCACCTCGATCCGATCTTAGAATCTTAATACTTTTGCCGGTCTGTTTCTCTACTTCATTCTTATACTCCTGGAATTTTCCAAAGGCCTCGGACTTATGTTTCATTAAGAAGACATAACCGTACCTTGAGAAGTCATCCGTAAAAGTAATGAAGTAAGAATGTCCGCTTCGGGCATGTGTAGACATTGGACCGCACACGTCACTGTGTACGAGTCCCAAGAGCTCGCTCGCTCTTACTCCATGTCCAGTAAACGGAGTCTTTGTCATCTTTCCTTTGAGACAAGATTGACAAGTGGCATACGATTGATATTCGAACGCATTCAAATATCCTTCTGTATGTAACTTAGTCAACCTTCTCTCATTGATGTGACCCAATCTACAATTCCATAAGAAAGTCTGATTTATTTCTGGAGACTTTCTTTTGTGTGTATTCTGGACATTAAAAATCTGTGGTTGGTTTAACATGTATATACCATTACTCAGAGTACCTGACCCAATCAATACTTGATTAAGGTGAATGTTTACAACATTACTTACAAACGCAAATTCATAATCTTCTTTAGAAACTAAAGATACAGAAATGATATTACAAGTTGCGTTGGGTACAAAAAAGCAATTACGCAAAACCAAAACATGTCCATCTGACATTCCCAGGTGATAGTCCCCCACGGCTTTAGCATCCATGCTAGCTCCGTTTGCAACTCTGAGGGTCATGTCACCTGCTTTCAAAACCCTACGGTTTCTCAACGCCTGCAAAGAATAACAGATATGAGATCCTGATCCGGTATCCAATACCCAGGAAGTAGAGTTTATTGAAAGACAGTTTTCAATAACATACACACCTGAAGCTGAAGCTGCAACCTGCTTCAATTCCTGTGTTCTGGCCTTCCAGGCCCTGCAATCATTCTTCCAGTGTCCTTTCTTATGACAATAGAAGCATTCTTCCTTATCCACAAGCTTCCCCGCTATCTTTGTTGCTTTTGCTTTTCCCTTCGTATCCACTTTACTAACACCGCCCCTTGGTTTGGCGGGGGCCTTCTTCTTCTTTCCCTTGGCTTTCGCCTTGGACCTAGAAGAAGATGATCCTCCTACAAACAAAGTGGATGTATCCCTACCTTTCTGTAGGGTGCCCTCTGCGCTCCTCAGCATGTTGAGGAGTTCTGAAAGTTCAACCTCTTTTTCTTGTAAGTTGAAGTTCAGTATAAACTGGGCGTAAGTGGAAGGAAGGGACTGGAGAACTATATCCGTATATAGCTCACTCTCCAATGTGATCCCTAGGTCAGCGAGCTCCTCAATGAAGCCGATCATCTTTAGCACGTGCTCGGCTACTGATGATCCGACGGTCATTCTTGTCGAAAATAACTTTTTCGACGCTTCGTATCTTGCGATACGTGATTGCTCTCCATACAGTTCTTTTGTATGGAGCAATATGGACTCCATGTCTATATTCTCATGCCTCCTCTGATGTTCGTTGTCCATCGAGGCAAGCAGGAGGCACTTGGCCTTCGCGCTATCAATCTCCCAAGTCTTGCGGATTTCCTTATCCGCGACGCTGGAAGTTGGACCAGGGACAGGGGGAGCTTTGGTGGTAAGAAGATACCCCAGCTTGTCATAAGTGATTGCTATCTTGACATTCCTGAGCCAATCTTTGTAGTTTGGCCCTGTCAGTTTGTTTTTATCTCGGAGTAACTTAAGTCCAGTCATGTTGATTGGTCGCTGCAATTAGGAGAGAGAAGAAGAAACACTCAGCATGATGCTCTTGCAAGTTTAGAGTGGTTTTTAGTTTGTCTAAACAGGATGGCTCCCACTGTTTCTCGAATCCCTCCTCAAACCATAAAGGAAGAATTAGTCAGGATCAATCCCACCGTACAATACTTGCTTAACCGTTCAGCCAGGCCGGTGTCGGTACTTCGAGGGAGGTTTTCCAACGCTTTCGCGAAGTTCCTTAATTAGAGAACCTCTTTTTCCTGGGGGCGTAGCCCCGCTAACACCTTTCTAGGCACCTACTAGGCTTATAGCATTGATCGTTAAGTGAGAAATTTCCCGAGGAGTAGCATATACTCACAGTAGGATCGGGATCCAAATATCATCGCGTGACGAAACTGAAGGAATCCTACCAGAATCATCACACTCCAAATGGTATGCAAATCTAGCAAGTTTCAGTACTTATGAAACTCCCGATGTGGATTTTTGCCCCATGCTCTTATGACCTTGACTTTGGCCAACAAATCATAAGTCACATGTCAAGTTCTGCCCGTCGTTCTCCAGGTTAATTTGAATCCACCCGCACCTACCCTTGACTTTGGCCAACAAGGCAGTACGACTGTTCCAAACCAACGCATCTATCTATGCTGCACATGAATACCCAATAGCTACCAATCACTGTGCCTTGACTTTGGCCAACAAACACAGCTTGAATACTATTGACTATTCATGTGAAACGACGGAGGGCTACGGATGGTTTTGGCAAAACCGTGAACGTAGTGAACTTGATTTGGTCGATGGAACGAGATAGCTTTTAAAAGGAGTGGCTCAAGCTCCGTATTTAAAAGTTGTTTTTGAAAAGAACCGAGTGGTTTTTCGAAAGTGTTCCAACGACTTTAACTAGGTTTATTATCTTGCATTAGTTCTTTTAATGCGTGATATTCTTGCATTAGTTCTTTTAATGCGTCCCATCATTTAATCCTACCATTGCAGAAAACAACCAAAATATGACGTACGCTTATGCCATTCGCATTCGCCACGGGGCCCCGTCATTACCCGTTAGGTTACTTAACTAACGACAGAGCGGGGGCTGGGCTAGCGCGTTTGTAAAACATAAGCAACGCCTAAATAATATCATATATAGATATACTGCAATGATAAACATTTCAGATCACAGATAAATACATTGGATATACTAGCAATCTGTAATTTGTACGAGCCTGTAACAAAAACAGATAACACGGTCGCGGTGAATAGCCAAAACCCCAACCAAGACCCCTACGGGTGCGGCAAACTACCCGCCAAGTACCCGAAGCGTAGCAACCTCCCTCATCTCCATGAGTAGGCCACTCGACACTTCGGCATACCCGGTAGTTTGTGCACCCCTCCATGGGTCTATCCTAGGAGCAAAAACAGTAAAAAGAAATTATACAATGACGGCTACAACCCCTTCCCGGTTGTGCGGCCATACAAATAATTATTACATCAATTTACAGATTTACATGAATTGCAAGAAAAGAAAACTCTCGTCTCACAACCCCCGGCTATTCACCCGCGACAATCCAACATATTTATATACACATTCCAGCACATTACAGATCATGTATAACCCCGACTAATCGACTTATAGCGATTAGCCGACGTTCAATACATGCAAACATCACAGATATAACCATCAAAGTCAAAGTGCAGTGAAGTTCGGAAAAAATACGGAATTATAGGACCCCAAAAGGAAATTTCTTTTCTGGAAAATCTGGGCACATATAATATATTCCAAAAATCCCAAAACCAACACAGACACACACTGCACGAAAAACGATGCACAGAAGACGACAAAGCGCGGCGGTTCCGCGGCGGCTGCCTAGCTCGCGCGGCGGAAGGGCGGCGGTTAGGACGAATTACTGTATCGTTTTTCTTGGGTGTTCACACAAAACCCTGAGCCGAATTTACAAGTATAAAGTTTTTCATTTTGAGCCAAAAAATTTCAACAGAAACTCAGTTTTTGTAAAAGTTTGGTTTTTGGATTTTTTTCGGTTCCGAACTTCGTTACACTTCACTACCAAGCTAGTTTAAGTTTAGTTAGGCTCTGATACCACTGTAAGTCCACGTTGCGACCCCCGGTTCTTACGGGGAGGCGGAAACGGTATAAAATCAAAATTTTAACGCAAGAGGCAACATGGACTAAGCTAGGTCGGGATCTTTACCTAAACTAAAACTAGCATACTAAGCTAAAGATATTTAGCTACTCGGATGAAGATGGTTATACCTAAACTTGAACTCCTTCTCTTCAAGCTCCGATGGTGGTCCGATGGCTCCTTCTCGTCGTCTCCGTACGCTAAAGATAGATCCACTTGAAAGCTCCAACCTTTAGCTCCTTCTTCGTTCTTTGAAGAAACTAGTTCACTTGGTTTGCTAAACCTAGTGAACTAGAATGAGTAGAGAGGAAATAGAATGGGATTTTATCTATGGTTCTTGATTCTCAACTCATGAGACAAGAGAACCATAGATCAAGAGAGGGAGCAAGAGGTTGAGGGTGAGAGCAAGAGGAGAGCTCAAGAACAAGAGAGAGAATGAGCAAGAAAGAATGAGCAACACTTTTGTCTTTCACCCTCTCATAATCCAAAGTGATCATAACTCATCATATCAAAAAAGTCTTATGTGATGGTTAGAAGCAACCATAACCTTATCATGTCATGCACTCATTTTACTCAAATGAGCAAGCAAGAAAAAGTCTTTGGCATGAAATGATAACCATGGTTATCATGATGGTCAACTAGTCAAGCCTAGTCAACCGGTCAACAAGTCAACAAAAGTTAACAAGTCAACAAAGTCAACAAGTCAACAAAAGTCAACAAGTCAACAACCATATCACCATAATACTTAATTAATATAATAGTTAATCACATATCATATTCTCATTAGGGTTGAGCATAAAGTCAAATAGTCAACGGTCAACAGTCAACAACCCTAATGAGAATCCGCCGCCTCTGCCTCCCTGTCAACTGTGCATACACACCCGCATCTGCGTTCCGAGGAACACGAATGCAAACTGGATAAATCCAATCCCATAAGGTACACTAGGATCTGGCTTAAACCAAAGCCCGCTAGTGTAAACTGTCCGGACACTGTACGTGCACAAGTGCACGGATGTGACCGAACCCTGTCGCAAAACCATGCGACCTGTCGCAATACCATGCGACCTCTACTCTTTTGCCTAAAGGCGAAAAGCTTTCTGTGTGGGACTCTAAAGACTCGACACTACGCTGGCAGTGGGTTTAACCACAGACCGCAAGCGGCACTAGCTGTGCGTAACGGTCCCCAGGTAATGCCGACAAGAAGACCGACGAGGCGAAACCCATCTGAACTCCTACTGAGCCTGAGTGTGACATTCTCCATACAGTCCGGTCTGTTCGTCTGATACATCGCATGGCGGGCCTAGGGGGCGGTAAACGTCAGTCCCCCAATAGCGGTACAAGTCGTGCCGGAGTGAAGCCCAATACACCCTGAGATAACACTGGAAACCTACCAGTATATCTCGTTTGCCCTGGCCAGGGACTACTCGTGTAATGGCTCTCCTAGACACAGCGCGATGTCAACCCCCAATACCGGGAGAGACGAATCCTGTCTAACCGTCACTGCCTCCAAGTGCTTCGGGACTGCACCCAACCACCACCTGTTTGCACGACTCCTTTGAGCCGTGGTAGGGTAGTGATCAAAGTACAGTGGGAACACACCCGAGGCGAAGTGACAGTGTCAAGTCAGCGGACTAAGCTGTACTCATGTCACCTGGGAACTGATAACTGACGATAGGTATAATACCAACTAGTCAGTTCCCGACGAGTCCTGTCCAGTGTACCCGTAACCTAACGAGCACCCGCATACTATCTCAAGTACGACGTACTGACGGCTGTGGGACAGACCGTCTCCCACACTGGGATGTGAAGCGCATGCGCTGGTCTACTCCGGAGTATCGATGCCCTGTCTCGATAGTCCTGCGACCAGGGACCTGCATAAGGATGTGCTTATAGATTACCCAGCCCCACTAGTGTGACGGCCATCACATCGCTGGTAATCAAGCAAAGATCCTAAGGGCTCCACTAATGCGTATAAGTGATATACTGAAATAAACACAAGTACACATTGAAGTAGAAACAAACCAAGTAGCATACTACTATTTTGAGCAAGATTGTATATACAAGGTGAATATCCCAAGCATCCATTAAGTAATATACAAACTAGTATGATACAGTAATGGCCTCTAGGGCATATACACTAACAGTGTATATGCCCTAGAGGCCATTACTGTACATACGATGTATATTGTAGTGGATGCTTGGACATATATAGGGAGGACTTTCTTGCTCGACATGATAGTATGCTATCTGGTTGTACTTTATCTTAACTTGTACTCTGATTGTCTCTATGTTACATATTTATAAAGCCCTTAGGATATGTACTCGACTACTGGGACTATGATGAGATCATACTATTGGGGCCACGGTAGTCGACGAGTACATCCTATAACTGTTCCTAGTCGAGGGTGTATCGAGACAGGGCATCGATACACCAGAGTAGACTAGCGTATACGCATCTTGACCCATATGATGGGCAATGGATGATCCCATATCCATCGGTGTTTGACATCAAGGATAGTGTACGGGTGCTCAGTGGAGACTGGGTACACTGGACGGACTCGCCGAGAACTCCCAGATGGTATTATACCATACGTCAGATGGCAGTTCTCCGGTGACACTGGTACAGAGTAGTCTGTCGACCCGAGATCGTCATAGAGTCTTTTGTGATTCCCACTGTGCTTTGATTTCCATCATACCACATCCAAGAGGGCGTGCAAAATGGTGGCTTTTGGGTACAGTCCCGAATCACATGGAGGCAATGAGCGATAGGAGGGGATTCGTCTCTCCCGGTATAGGGAGTTGATGTTGTGCTGTGTTCGATTGGCTATAACCGGAAATCCCTGGCCAGGGTTGCTGAGATTTACTGGTAAGTGTTATCAGTAGTTTCTCGAACTGTTATAGACCTCAAATCGACACGACTTATCAAGCTACTGGGGTCTGACGTTTACCACCCCTAGGCGAGATATGCAACATATCAGACGACGAGACCGGACTGTACGGGAGTGTTACTGTTTGGATTCGCAGGAGAAGTTACAGGCTTTCTTGTTGATCTTCTGAGCGCTCAATACCCGGGTAGCTGTTACGTTTAGCTGACCGCTTGCAGCTTGTGGGTGTTTGATATGATCATCACCTACTGCCGGCGTATTGACGATTCTTTAGAGTCTTACACAGAGGTTTCTTGACTCAGGCAAAACGGAGTAGGAGCACATATGTGATATGTGCGGGACCGAGGATAATGCGATATATGATACCGTATTCTATTCTCGCGATATTTGATATCAGCCGGGTCATCGGATCAAGTGTTGATTTGGTGAATCGGTACGGATAAATATTAGTCGGTTATATGCGATATAGCCGGATTGTCGGATCAAGTGTTGATTCGATAATTTAATGTATAATAATATATATGATATATTAAATTACATTAACTAATATTTGCTCACTAAAAGATTCTTTTTCTCACTCGGGTAATACATTGATATATATGCGATATATGTTAATTGTATTATTTTATTTTGTTACAATAAATATTATATATGTGATATATAATATTGTAACATGATATGATAAATAATGCAACATGTTTAGTGGAGTTTAAACTTGATTAGGGTTTGGATTAGGGTTAAACTTTCTAGATGTTTCTAGAAGGTTTTCTTTTTGTTTTGTGAAAGATATTTGTGTGTGACTCATTCTTAACTCAACCCAAACCCTAACCCTTGGTTAATTCTCTACATTGGTTAAGTGAACCATGGTTGCATAATTGATCATTATCTCCTTTTCCTATTCATCACAAAAGGAAATTCTATAATTGTTCATCTTCTTCATTCATTCTTTCATGGAAAAAAAGCTTTCTTGATTTTTCCAAGTGATGAATAATAGTGAGAAAAAGATAAATAAATAGAGCAAAATTCCTACTTCATCATCCTCATCTTCCCTTGCCATTTAGATGAGGGTGTTCACATCATTTCATGAGTGTTAGCTTGTGTTAAAGAAACTTCAAGGTAGATCATCGTAGTATCGAAGATCGGAAGCAAAGGTTGCGTCATTCTCTTCGTGGAACCTCTCGAGAGTCCGGATCCCGATGATCGCAGCAAAGGGACCACAACACGGAGCATATGAAGTGAAGGACCGGATCTACAAAGGTTGTAATCCCTCTCACTTAGTGTTAAAATATTTAGCATGCTTGTTTTCGCCTAATCTCTAGTTTAAAGTTCAGTATTCGGGTTGTTCGGCACGGCTAAATTTTTATTCGGGCTTGGTTGATGCCTCGTAGACCCTTGTGCGCGTGCTTAGCAACCCTACATACAAGACCTAGGAGTCAACACAATCAAGCCAGAAGGAACACTCCGAGAATTTAGCAAACGGCTAGTGCTCTCCCAAAGTCTGCAAAACAAATCCTTAAGTGCTGCTCACGTTCCTCACGACTCTTGGAAATGACCAGAATGTCATCAATAACACAACAATCAACTGGTCGAGGAACGGCCTGAAGAAATCTGGTTCATCACATCAACGAATGCTGCTGGGCATTAGTGAGTCCAACACACCACCAAAACACAAACGGCCCGTAGCACGCACAAAAGCAGTCTTCAGAATGTCATCACTCCGAACCCGCAACCAATGATGACCCGATCCCAAACAAACTTAGAAAATGTCTCGCACACTGGAGCTGATTGAAGAAATCGTCAATGCGAGGTAAATGATACCTATCCGCACCGTAACCCGGTTCAATTGACGATCCATCAATACACAACGTCAAATGCCGTCCTTCTCCCCGACGAACAGAATAGGAGCTCCCCAAAGAGAAACACTTGGACGTACAAGTCCCCCTACAAACAAGTCTGCAGCTGATCCTTAAGCTCCTTAAGCTCCCCCGGCTCATCTAGAACAATGTTGGAAAAACTCTAGCATGATGGAAAGCCGGTCTAACAAATCCATTGTGGCTCCGGCATCCCGAATGAAAGCCAAGAATCCTCGACATCCTCTCCTCAAAAGCCGACTAGCGAAAAAGGCTGAATTCAAGCTGTGAGAGGTGGAACCACTGTCCCCCTGCACAACAAGAACAGACTCGCCGGGAAACAAATCCTGACTGTTTCCTCACGGCTGTCCACAGACGCCTAGCACGTAGCTAACCAGTGCATGCCCAGGAGAACGTCAAATCCAACATCTCTAGGAGGATCAAAACAACATACGAATCTCCATCTCCTATCCGATTGGCACACGACTGAAATTCATATTGCGCAACAAAAGAATCACTGACAGAAGTTAACACAACAACGGCTGATCTAGCTAACCGACTCTCCTCGTCCCAAGCCTTCGCTACTCCCGCGACGTGCACGAAACCTGTCACGGAGACTGAGCCTCTGTCTCTGGGCCGATACACCTGTACGACCCCTCCTCAGCTCCGGAACTCCCAAAGCCTCTGGAACACGTGCCTCGTCAAGTAGGGCTGCATCCACTGGTGCAGTATACGTAACACTATGCTGAGTGCTGATCCCAAGGAACAACTGGGTAATAGGGGTGGCACCCTTCTGTCACCGTGCTCTACTGGCCTCAACCAAAGACCTCATTGTCTGGCGCAAGTCCTGCATCTATGCCACAAGACTAGCGACACGATCTGTCGAAGGAGGATCCATCTGCTCCAGTGCAACGAGCGTGCCATCCTGGTTAGTACTCGTCCCACCCGAGTCAACTCTGACCTCGGCCTTTGCTGGATCACTCTGAGTCCCCATAGTCATCGGCGGCTATAAATGGAAAAGGATTCGATCAGAACACGGAAATCGAATCACAAGGATATATCATCAAGAAAGGAATTTCAAGCAATTAGTACTTAGGTCACTTTTAGCGGAGTACCGTGTCGTGAGTATGCCGTAGACATACACACACTACATTACTCTGCTTAATCTACCTACTTCATCATACCAAGGTCATCATACACTCCGAAAGGTAAAACCTAGCACTTTGATACCAACTTTGTCACGACCCGAAATTGGCACGTGACGGCCCTTAAACTACGCAATGTCTATAGGCGTAATGCAATTTAAGTAAGCCGAAAACCCAGCAATCTAAACCATCAAAAGTAGTAAATGATAATAACATTTTTAAAACTTTTGAAATCTCAACCCAAATTCTTTAAAGTCCAACTTTTCTTCCTTTAAAATTTTAGCAGCACCTCCTTTGTGAAAATCAGCTCCAAAAAATGGGTACAACAAAAATATAAGTAAAGCATCCCCAAACGGGAGCAAAAACACGGCCAAAAGCGGAAAACAACCACCACAACAGATATACGACGCTGTAGCGAAGAAATAAAAGACGATATAAATAAAACTGCATAAACGATCTCCAAGTAACAAAATAACATACAATATCGTCCTCACATAAAGTCTCTAAGTCATACATGAATGTGGTAGATGGAGAGTACATGATACAACGAATATACAATGAACATAAACGGATAACCACAAAACCCACCTAAAGCAAAACTGCACACTGTGAGCCGAAGCGGTATCCGCAGTAAAAGATGATACGATAGATGAAAATAGCCCTGCCTCTGACTACTCTGTGGAACAACCTGCAAAACACCGTGACACAATAGGGGGTGAGTTTCCAACTCGTGAATAGTAAAAAACATATCCAGGTAATCGCAAGTACGCACGTACAACGCGAATCTAACATATGCAACTAATAACAATAAATGGTCATATGTATGCAACAGTCATGAAAGGTACTCTAGCAAGTACAACTAATACATGAAGCAATGCATATAAAATAGCAGTATGTAAATGCAACAGTCATGAAAGGTACTCTATCAGGTACTACGAATACATGAAGCAATGCAAATACAATAAATGCGGAGTATGGGATAAAGCATGTCATTCTCACGGAATCCTGACTGTTAGTTATATGTATGCCCTAGAGGCCATTACTGTATATACGATGTATATTGTAATGGATGCTTGGACATATATAGTGAGGACTTTCTTGCTCGACATGATAGTATCCTATCTGGTTGTACTTTATCTTAACATGTACTCTGATTGTCTCTATATTACATGTTGACAAAGCCCTTAGGATATGTACTCGACTACTGGGACTACGATGATATCATACTAGTGGGGCCACGGTAGTCGACGAGTACATCCTATAACTGTTCTTAGTCGAAGGTGTATCGAGACAAGGCATCGATACACCAGAGTAGACTAGCGTATACGCATCTTGACCTATATGATGGGCGATGGATGATCCCATATCCATCGGTGTTTGACATCAAAGATGGTGTATGGTGCTCAGTGGAGACAGGGTACACTGGACGAACTCGCCAAGAAATCCCAGATGGTATTATACCTCACGTCAGATGGCAGTTCTCCGGTGACACTGGTACAGAGTAGTCTGTTGACCCGAGATCGTCATAGAGTCTTGTGTGATTCCCACTGTGCTTTGATTTCCATCATACCACGTCCAAGAGGGAGTGCAAAAAGGTGGCTTTGGGTACAGTCCCGAATCACATGGAGGCAATGAGCGATAGGAGGGGATTCGTCTCTCCCGCTATAGGGAGTTGATGTTGTGCTGTGTTCGATTGGCTATAACCGGAAATCCCTAGCCACGATTGCTGAGATTTACTGGTAAGTGTTATCAGTTGTTTCTCGAACTGTTATAGACCTCATATCGACACGACTTATCGAGCTACTGGGGTCTGACGTTTATCACCCCTAGGCGAGATATGCAACATATCAGACGATGAGACCGGACTGTACGGGAGTGCTACTGTTTGGATTCACAGGAGAATGTACATGCTTGCTTGTTGATCTTCTGAGCACTCAATAACTGGGTGGCTGTTACGTTTAGATGACCGCTTGCAGCTTGTGGGTGTTTGATATGATCATCACCTACTGCCGGCGTATTGACGATTCTTTAGAGTCCTACACAGAGGTTTCCATACTCAGGCAAAACGGAGTAGGGGCACATATGTGATATGTGCGGGACCGAGGATAATGCGATATGAGATACCGTATTATATTCTCGCGATATTTGATATCAGCCGGGTCATCGGATCAAGTGTCGATTCGATGAATCGGTACGGATAAATATTAGTCGGTTATATGCGATATAGCCGGATTGTCGGATCAAGTGTTGATTCGATTATTTAATGTATAATAATATATATGATATATTAAATTACCTTAACTAATATTAGCTCGCTAAACGATCTTTTTCTCACTCGGGTAATACATTGATATATATGCGATATATGTTAATTGTATTATTTTATTTTGTTACGATAAATATTAAATATGTGATATATAATATTGTAACATGATATGATAACTAATGCAACATGTTTAGTGGAGTTTAAACATGATTAGGGTTTGGGTTTGGGTTAAGACTTTTAGTAGATTCTAGAAGGTTTCTTTTTGTCATGATAAAGATATTTGTGTTGATATTTATCTATGACACATACTTAACCCAACCCAAACCCTAGCCCTTGGTTAATTCTCTACAATGGTTTAGTCAACCATGGTTGCATTATTCATCATATTAATCCTTTCATTATTCATCACAAAAGGATTCTAACATGATTCATCATCTTCTTCCTTCTTTCTTTTCATGGAAAAAGCATACTAGCTTTTTCCAAGTGATGAATGAGTGTGAGAAAAAGATAATAAAAGAGTGCAGTAATCCTACTTCATCATCCTCATCTATCCTTGCCATTTAGATGAGGGTGTTCACTTCATATTATGAGTGTTAGCTTGTGTTAACAAAATTTCAAGGTAGATCATCTTTGTATCGAAGATCGGAAGCAAGACTGCATCTTTCTCTTCGTGGAACCTCTCGAGAGTCCGGAACACGATGATCACATCGAAGGAACTTCAACACGGAGCTTTAGAAGTGAAGGACCGGATCTACAAAGGTTGTAATCCCTCTCACTTAGTGTTAAAGAGTTTAACATACTTGTTTTCGCCTAAACTCTAGTTTAAAAATCCGGCTTCGGGTTGTTCGACACGGCTAATTTTTAAATCGGGCATGGTTGATGCCTCGTAGAACCTTGTAAGCGTGCCTAGCAACCCTACAGTGGTATCAGAGCCAAGCTAGAGCTTTAGGCAAAGTCTAGACGAATTTTAAAGTCCGATCGAACCCGAAAACCCCGACACGAACCCTTCTCTGTACATTTTTCAAAAATGTGGTTTTTTCTGAATTAAAAATGCTCAGAAAATAAGCAGGAAAAACTAAGAATTACTGTGAAATACGGTCCTCTAAGTCAATAATTTGACCGCGGAACCGCGGCCAAACCAAGGGTTCCGCGGCGGTTCCGCGGCCTAAATTGTGTCTTAGTCCTTGGAATTTCATGTAATTATTCTTAGGTCCTTTCTTGTTATTTTTTTCTGGGAATGTTTTAATTCCACTCAAGTGTTGAGTTTTCTAGGGTTGTATTGGGGACTCATTGATTTGATCGGATAATTTAACTTTGTTTAGTTTGTCCGGGTAATTTTTAGAAACTGTTAAAAAGTTCGAACGGATATCAATAACTCACTTTTTCCCCTGTCGGAAAATTTTTCAAAAGTTGGATTTTTTTCTCGAGTTTAAGAACGTTCTAAGTCATTCAAGTAACGCGGTGGACCATCTAGAAGACAACAAACCTTAACTCGATTATGTGACCGTCCTGAACTGCCTCTAAACCTTAGGGTTTGGGGCAGTACGACGTGCCACATGTGAGGCGTTGGCTTAACTCTTCTACGGCTGGACCATTGGTACTGTGGCATGTGATGGATGTTTTTAAACTGATTTCAAGTGTTGAGATATATTGGGGAAATCTTGGGTGTTTGATTATTCGATCGGAAAGTTTAACATTGTCTATTTATCCGGAATGTGATACAATATTTGGAATCCACATATAGTTATGAGATAACTAATTTGAATGTTTTAAATCTAGCAGTTTAGTCTCAATTGATCGGTTGCTACGGAATTTTGATGTGATCAAAAGTCCGTCGCAATCATGTAAAGTACGCGGATACTCGCCGGGTAAACTTAATAGACATCCACGCCCTATAGCCCCGACCAAGTGACTGTAGGAGAACCCCGTCGCTAAAAGCATCTGTTCGGGTGCTCGCGGCAGCGGTGTTCCGCCTTATTGCACTTCGTCGACGGCATCCGGGGGTGCGGCCGTCTGCTAAAGTTTGCGACGAGCATTCGATCAGGATGTCGGGAATCTTGTTGAATTTCCTGACTTGATATTGAAAAGAGTTTTCGATAATGAGACTAAAATACGGGGTTTATAATTGTTAGGCATGCGATGTCTAAGGAATTCATTTGGTTAGGCATGCGATGTCTAAGGTGGTTGCGGATTCCAACTGTTGTAGTTTTACACTTTCTTTTCTGTGATCGTAAGCGTAGTATGTGGTGTATCGCCGGCTTCGTTGCTATACATCGACGACAATCGGGATACGCATACTTGCTTACATTGATGATATGAGATATTATGTGTTGCTATGATATGTTGTATTGGATCGTCGCGTTTGAATAGCCGGGGGTTTTATGTGAGATGAGAGTTTTTTTTCTTTTTCATTCTTGTAAAATTCATTTGTATGTAATATTCTTTTATTGGGACACTTCCGGGCTGAGGATGATGTCACCATTGTATATTATTTACTTTTCCGCATTAGGTAGACCCAAGGCGGGGAGCACAAGTAACCGGGTTCTAGGGTCCAGTGGGAGACCATCTCGAGGAGTCGAGACCGGTTCTCCTAACCCTAGAATTGGCAGTGTTACTTGCCACTCTCGTAGGGGTCTAGGGATGTGGCTTTGGCTATTCATCGCGACCGTTGAATCCGTGTTTTATACAGGCTCGTATTGAAAACACGGACGTCCTAGTATATCCAATATTTCATATATGTTCTTCTGCTGCAATGTTCTGTGATGAGATCATATTACTTCCTAAGACGAATGTTTATATTATATATATGAGATATATGTTATATTGCAGATTTCGTTTCAAAAAGAGATGCTTGTGAAGCATAATAAAATGGGACTTCATTAATGAGATTAATGAAACTAAAAGAAACCTAAAGATGTTGTAGAAACTTGTCTCAAAAACAGGTAGCTCTAGTTCTTGCTTTGCATAGCGATGTTCCTTGTAGAACATCCAGCACCTTATTCGATAAGGATAGAGCCGAGATCTCTTCACCGGGAGTGACCTCTTTAGTGAAACTAGCAGATGCTACAAACTCGGTTTGTCTTTTGATTGCTTCTATAGTTCTTGCTTTGCATAGTGGTATATATGATATACCCTGCACCTTATTCGATGGGGAAAGGGCCGACGATCCCTTCACCGGGAGTGACCCCTTTAGCAAAACTAGAAAAGCCTAAAAAACACTCCATTTAAAAATCACTCGATTCTACAACGATATCAAGTTCATTACGCAATAGGTTTTCTTAAAAACCTGTCGTAACCCTCCGTCATTTTAGGAAGTAGAGTACTTAGTATTCGTGCTGTGTTTGTTGACCTTAGTTAAGGCACAGTGTACGGTAGCTAAGTGATGTCTTCCTATATAGCATATGATGCGATTAGTTAAGACAGTCATATGACTTTGTTGACCTTAGTTAAGGGTCGTATGGGTGGGTCTAATTAATCAAGAAATGACGGGTAGAACTTGACTAGTGCTTATGATTTGTTGACCATAGTTAAGGTCATAAGTCACCAGGGGTAAAATATTATTGGGAATTTCAAGTGTTGAAATTTGCAATGAGATTGCATACCTTCTATGAGATAGTTGGATCCCGATACCCACTGCGAGTAAGAGTTACTCCTGGGAGAGTTTTACACATTACAATTTGCCGATCAAGTAGGTGTCTAGAAAGGTGTTAACGGGGTTACGCCTCTGGAAAAACGAGGTTTACTTTAATTAGGTCCGTGCGAAAGCACGGGGAACCTCCCTCAAAGTACCGACACTGGCCTACCTGAAAGATTGGCGAACTTGTAGAGTGTAATTAATCCCGGCTAGTCTTTCCTTTTAGGATTTGAAGGAAGATTTGACTAAAACAGTGGGAGACATCCTGGTTAGATATATTAGATAACCAATCTAATCTTGCAAGAGCATACGCTGAGTGTTTTCTTCTCTCTCTCTCTCCAGGTAGCGACCATATCACGCCTTAATCAACATAATAAAACGGATGAATTGACCGAACCCGCTTGTTATACTGTGCTGGGGAACGTTGGTCCCGCTCCAACTTATAATTGTTATAAGACAGAGCAGGAAATTAGGGAATACCAGATTTCCCGTGACGCCCAAACGAAGAAAGTGAATGTTGATGCATCATCTTCGGGTGTGTTCTTTACAGAGAACTGAGAACGGGTGATAAGTTTCATGAGACAGAAAACGGTGTAAGTGTTGCAGCCAAGTCTGTTGGTCACTATCACCTTGTATTACCAGAATACATTGATTCTGAACGAATGTTATTAGATACCGAACCTGATGTAGAACGTCATTTCAGTCTCTTTATTAGTAAAGAAAGTGTTGGGTTCCTAGGCACACTAAAGAAGTCTCACAAGGCATTGAACATGGCTAATTCAAATTTTACGGGTGCCTACAAACCCTAATACGGATCGTTCGCTAGATAATGAGGCGATGCGATGCATATAAAAGAATTTATCTAAGAGGAAAGGGGGTACAACCTTTGTAGATCCGGTCCACCACCTCCTAGGCTCCGTGATGAAGTCCCCTCGCTGTCCAAATCGTATCTTGGGCTCTAGCGTCGGCTTCATCGGAGAAAAAGCGGGCTAGGTCATCGACGACGATGCCGAAGATGATCTACGTCGAGGCATCGCTAGATCAAGCTCCAACTTCACCAAGTCAAGAAAACTTGTGAAGGAAACACCCTATACTACTTGGCAAGAGGTAGAGGATGAAGAAATAGGAAGTGGGTAAACTTTAGAATTGGATTTCTCACTTGTTTTGGCTAGTTGCCATTGAAGAGGCAAGCATTTTCTTCATGTAAGAAGAAGATGAAGAAGAAGAAGATGATATGATAAGTATTAAAGAAAAATGAAAAAGAATTAATTCTTATCATCTTCTAACCTTAGTTAAGTGTAGAGAATGAATTAGGGTTAGTTTAAATGGTTAGGGTTAAGTATAAGACAAGAAAGGAGACTAAGTCAAAACTTCATGAATGTTCAACAAAAAACAAATCAAGTAACCATTCATTTATCCTTTTCATTTTCCAAAATGAATAAATAAATAAGATAAATGAATAAGTAATTAAGTAAACAAAACCTTAATCATTAACTTAACCATAGTTTAATTCTTTACACTTAACCAAATTAGCATGTATCATCAAACATGATACAATCATGTGCACAAAAGTATATCACATATACAACTTGCACAATTTAAGTGAGAAAATCCATTTAAAGTGAACCAACACTAGTTGATGCAAAGTAATATATCAAATATATAATTCTACATTAAATCATTAAATCAACACTTGATTTAACGATCCGGTCATGTCGCATATAACCGGCTAGTATCCAATATATCGGCTTATCGAATCAATCCTTGATTCGATAACTTGGTTATATCGCATACAACCTTTCGACACATACATCATGAGAATGAAATACGGTATCGCATACACGCATTATTCTCGGTCCCGCACATATCTTATATGCGCTCCTATTTCGTTTCGCTTGAGCTAGGAAACCTCTGTGTAGGACACTAAAGACTCGTCAATACGCCGGCAGCAGATGATGATCATATCAAACACCCACAAGCCGCAAGCGGTCTGCTAAACGTAACGGCCACCCGGGTATTGAACGATCAGAAGATCGACGAGCAAGCCCGCTCACACTCCCGTGAATCCAACCAGTAACACTTACCGTACAGTCCGGTCTGTTCGTCTGATATGTCGCATATCTCGCCTAGGGGTGGTAAACGTCAGACCCCAATAGCTTGATAAGTCATGCCGACGTAAGGTCCATAACATGTGTGAAACTACTGATAACACTTACCAGTAGGTCACCGCAACCCTGGCCAGGGATTTGCTGTTATGGCCAGTCGAGCATAGCGCAACATCAACCCCCAATACCGGGAGAGACGAATCCCCTCCTATCGCTCATTGCCTCCATGTGAATCGGGACTGTACCCAAAAACCACCTGTTTGCACGCCTCAGTAGAGCCGTGGTAGGGTGGAAATCAAAGCACAGTGGGAGACACAGAAGACTCTATGACGATCTCGGGTCAACAGACTAAGCTGTACCAGTGTCACCAGAGAACTGCCATCTGACGTGAGGTATAATACCATCTGGGAGTTTTCGGCGAGTCCGTTCAGTATACCCAGTCTCCACTGAGCACCCGTATACCATCTCTGATGTCAAACACCAATGGATATGGGATCATCCATCGCCCATCGCATGGGTCGAGAAGATATACGCTAGTCTACTCTGGAATATCGATGCCCCGTCTCGATATTCCCACGACTAGGAACAATGAAGGATGTACTCATTGACTACCCAGGCCCCACTAGTATGATCTGCATCATAGTCCTGGAAGTCGAGTACACATCCTAAGGGCTTTATCAACATGTAATCAGAGAGACAGAGAATATACATGTTAAGATAAAGAGCAACCAGATAGCATGCTATCATATCGAGCAAGAAAGTCCTATCTATATATGTCCCAGCATCCACTACAATATACATCCAATGTACAGTAATGGCCTCTAGGGCATACATATAACTAACAATCTCCCACTTGCACTAGGGCCATTTGTAGCAGTGGTTGCAGTATCACATACTCAACCATCCCCTAAAAGTCTCTCTTTGGGAAAAGGCCTTCGTGAGTGGATCCGCCGTGTTGTCCTCTGAGTCTTCTCTCCTAACCTCGATCACCCCGGAGATCAACTATCTCCATGATCAGGTGATGCTTCCTCAGAATTTGTCTGGGTCACTGATGGGACCATGGTTCCAGGGCCGAAGCCACACTTCCATTGTCATACAATGGTAGGAACCTAGTGCATCTTATGAACCAATATACACCCAAACTTCCTCTTTGGTAGTATCTTCAATAGCGATGTTACCAGCCTTTCTCGTCTAGTTTGCCATGGTTTTTAGCTTGGAACTCTTCCAACATACCGTCCCTCTACTGAGGGTAAAGACAATGCCCGTGACTGACATTCAGTCGTCTTTATCAGCCTGGAACTCTTCCAGTGATTCTCCCCAGGATCGATTGATACCATCTCACTACATCTAGTGAGAATCCTAGCATCCAATTACATCTATCTCATAGATGAAAACTCAGGATTTAGGAGGTATCACTTTGATCCTATTTGGAGAATCCTAGTGATAATAGGAGATTTACCGATCGTAGTATAGGAAACTCTTTTCCTATCAAGAGTATGTTGTCTACGTACAATACGAAGATGACCACCTTACTCTCTACTACCCTTTTGTATATACAAGGTTCGTCTACCATTTTGATGAAGTCAAACACTTTGACTATCACATCAAAACAGACGTTCCAACTCCGCGATGCCTGCTTCATTATGTAAAGCAACTTGCACACGTTTCCGCTGCTCCCACTGTTTATGAAGCCCTCTGGCTGTGTTCTTATAGACGTTCTCTTCTAAATCAGTATTTAGAAAAGCAGTCATGGCACCCAACCGCCAGATATCGTAGTCATGGTATGTAGCCGTGGTAAGCAGGATCTGGATAGACTTAAGCATAGCTACTAGAAAAAGGTTTCATCATTATCCATGCCTGGTCGATGACGAAAACCTTTAACAAGTCTAGCTTTGAAAGTCTCAACTTTTCCATCTATACCAAGTAATCTTCTCAAGATATACTTGCTCCTGATGGGGATTTAACCCTTCAGATATAGCAACCAAAGTCCATACTTTGCTGGTGTACATGGATTGCATCTGAGATCGCTAAGCATCCAGCCATTCTTACAGAGTCCCTACTCTAGATGGCCTGCTCGAATCTAGTTGGGTCATCATCTCATTATGCATTCCTTGCTCCCACTGTCATCGAGAAACCGAGGTATCTCTCAGGCGGATGAGGAACCGTACTAGATCGGCGGAGAGGCTGAGGTTCGTTGGAATCTACTGAATCCTTTGGTTCTACCAAATTATCTGCTGTAGTTTGTATAGCTGGAACCTTTCCAGTTCTACATTACAGACCTTGCCTCGAGCTTGTCCGGATTTTGCTTTTGACATAGGCCGGACAACCCCAAATCTTAACTATCTTAAGATATGGGCTTTTCCCTTTCCATATCACATATGAAGCGGTAGGCAGCTGATTTGATTGGAACCCTATTCAATAGGTATGCAACTTCATAAGTGCATAACTCCCAAAAGGAAATAGGTAACTCAGTAGTACTGATCATAGAGCACACCTTATCATATAGGGTGTGATTGCTCCGCCCCGATATACCATCGTGCTATGGTGTATACGGAGGAGTAATGCTGAGAGAGAATCTCATTTTCTTTTAGAATAATCCAGGAATGCCATGCACAAGTATTCTTCTCCCTGATCTTATCATAGGACATAATACTTATACCCGTATTTTAGTTCTCTACTTCCAACTTATATTCTGTGAATACCTCAAAAGCTTCGGACTTATGTTTCAACAGGAACATATGACTGAATCTTGAGAGATTATCAGAGAATATAATGAAGTATAAAAAACCAGTCCTGGCATGTGTAGACAGGAGACCTTACATACATCATCATGTATCAGTCCCAAGAGTTTACTAACTATTCCTCTGTTTCCAATAAACTGAGCTACGGTCATCTCATCTTTGTGACATGACTGGCAAGTTTCACAAGATGTAAATTCAAACTGATTTAAATATGCATCTAAAATGTAACTTCAGCCAGTCGGGTCGCATTGATATGACGTAGTCTACAATGCCTCAAGAATGATTCGTTCATTTCTGAACTTTTCCTCTTGTGTGTGTTCTATATACTAGGAACTGTAGTTTGATTTAGAACGTCAACGCTTTTAGATAACGTGCCTGAACCGATCAACTTTTGATATAGGAAATGTTCAAAACATTATCCAACAATACAAAATTATATCCTTCTTTACTAATAAAGAGACTGATATGATTTTGTATATCAGGTTCAGTATCTAATAGCATTTGTTCAGAATCAATGTACTGGTAATACAGGGTGACAGTGACCAACAGACTTGGCTGCAACACTTGCCCCGGAATATGTCTCATGAAACTTATCACCCGTTCTCAGTTTTTCTACCCTTTTGTGGCCCTATGTAACAGCTTACATATCTGGGATCCTGATCCGGCATCATATACCCAAGATACAGAGGATACTGAGAAACAGTTCTGTTTAACGAACACACCCGAAGAAGATGCATCACATGCACTTTCTTCGTTTGGGCGGCATAGGAATTCTGGTATTCCCCTATTTCCTGCTCTGTCATATAACAATTATAAGTTGGAGCAGGACCAACGTTCCCCAGCTCAGTGAAACAAGCGGGTTCGGTCAATACATCCATATTATTATCTTGATTAAGGCGTGATATGGTCGCTACCTGGAGAGAGAGAGAAGAAAACACTCTGCGTGCGCTCTTGCAAGATTAGACTGGTTATATATTTTATCTAATCAGGATGGCTCCCACTGTTTTTATCAAATCTTCCTTCAAACCTTAAAAGGAAAGACTAGCCGGGATTAATTACACTCTACAAGTTCGCCAATCTTTCAGCCAGGCCAGTGTCGGTACTTTGAGGGAGGTTTCCCGTGCTTTCGCACGGACCTAATTACAGTAAACCTCATTTTCCCAGAGTCGTAACCCCGTTGACACCTTTCTAGACACCTACTTGATCGGCTAATTGCAAAATGCAAAACTCTCCCAGGAGTAACAATTACTCGCAGTGGGTATCGGGATCCAACTATCATATAGAAGGTATGCAATCTCATTGCAAATTTCAACACTTGAAACTCCCGATAATGGTTTTTACCCCTAGCACCTATGACCTTGGCTAAGGTCAACAAATCATAGGTACTCGTCAAGTTCTTCCCGTCATTTCATGATTAATTAGACCCACCCACATGACCCTTGGCTAAGGTCAACAAAGCCACATGACTGTCCTAACTAATCGCATCATATGCGGTGTAGGAAGACATCACTTAGCTACCGTACACTGTGCCTTGACTATGGTCAACAAACACAGCACGGATACTAAGTACTCTACTTCCTAAAATGACGGAGGGTTGCGAATGGTTTTTATGAAAACCTTTAACGCTTTGAACTTGATCTCGTTGCGGAATCAAATGGTTTTTTAAATGGAATGTTTTTGAGGCTTTTCTAGTTTTGCTAAAGGGGTCACTCCCGGTGAAGGGATCGTCGGCCCTTTCCTCGTCGAATGAGGTGCGGGATATATCGTATATATCACTGTGCAAAGCGGAAACTATAGAAGCGATCAAAGACAAACCGAGGGTTGTAGCATCTGCCAGTTATTGCTAAAGGAGTCACTCCTGGTGAAGGGATCTCGGTCCTTTCCTTATCGAATAAGGTGCAGGATGTTCTACAAGGAACACCGCGATGCAAAGCAAGAACTGTAGCTACCTGTTTATTTTGAAATTCGATTCCACAACATCAATTAGGTTTATTTTCTTTCATTAATCTCATTAATGAACATCCCATCATTTAAGTCCACCTAAACATCACAGATAAATATAACGTACGCTTATGCCATCCACATTCGCCTCGATGTCCTGTCTGCACCGTTTGGTTAGGTAACTAACGCCAGAGCGAGGCAGGGCTAGCGCGGGTGTAAAACATAAGCAACGTCTATATAATATATCATATATACTATATATAATATCTGTCACAGAACAAATCCCATGATCACATCACAGATAACGCAGCAGAAAATATCATATGAAATATTGGATATACTAGAACGTCCGTGTTTTCAATACGAGCCAGTATAAAACACGGATTCCACGGTCGTGATGAATAGCCAATCCCACACCCCTAGACCCCTACGAGAGCGGCAAACAACCCTGCCAATTCTAGGGTTAGGAGACCCGGACTCGACTCCTCGAGTTGGTCTCCCTCTGGACCCCAGAACCCGGTTACTTGTGCTCCCCTCCTTGGGTCTATCCTAATGCGGAAAAGTAAATAATATACAAACGGTGACGACTTCTGCAACCTGGATGTGCCCCAATAAAAGAATATTACATACAAGTTTTTTACATGAATGAAAATGGAAAAACACTTATCTCACATAAAAACCCCCGGCTATTCAAACACGACGATCCAATATAACATATCCAGCAACACATAACATCACATGTCATCAACGTAAGTAAATATGTCCATCCCAATTGTCGTTGACATATAGTAACGAAACCGGCGATGTCACATATTACACTTACGGTCACAGAAAAGAAAGTGTAAAACTACAACAGTTGGAATCCGCAACCTCCTCAGACATCGCATGCCTGACCAAATGAATTCTTTAGACATCACATGCCTAATAATTATAAACCCCGCATTTTAGTCTTATTATCGAAAACTCTTTTCAATATCAAGTCGGGCAATTCAACAGGATTCCCGACATTTTGATCGAATGCTCGTCGCAAACTTTAGTAGACGGTCGCACCCCCGATACCGTCGACGAAGTGCACCAAGGCGGAACACCGCTACCGCGACCACCCAAACGGATGCTTTCGGCGACGGGGTTCTCCTACAGTCACTTGGTCGGGGCTATGGAGTGAGGCTGTCTATTAAGTTTACCCGGTAAGTATCCGCGTACGCTACGTGATTGCGACGGACTTTTGATCATATCAAAATTCCGTGGCAACCGATCAAGTGAGACTAAAGTGCTATGTTTATAACATTCATTCAGTTATCACATAACTACTTGTGAATTCCAATTATTGTATCACATTCCGTATAAATAGAAAATGTTAAACTTTTCGATCGAACAATCGAACACCCATGTTTTCCCGAAACAGATCAACACATGAAATAAGTCTAACAGCATTCAGTTCGTGCCTCAGTACCAATGGTCCAGCCGTAGAAGGGTCAAGCTAACGCCTCACATGTGGCAAGCCGTACTGCCCCAAACCCGAAGGTTCAAAGGGCAGTTCAAGACGGTCACATAATCGAGTTAAGGTTTGTTGTCTTCTAGAGGGACCATCGCGTTACTTGCACTACTTAGAACGTCGTTAAACTACGGAAAAATCCAACAATTGGAAATTTCCCGACAGGGGAAAAAGTGGGTATTTATATCCGGTCGAACTTTTTAACATATTCTAAAATATCCGGAAATACACACTGACAAAATTAGACAATCCGATCGATACACTGAGTTCCCAATACAACCCAGAAAATAAAACTCTGGAATAAATATTACAATATTCCCAGGAAAACCAGCACTACTGACAAAGAATTATGGTGCAAACTTTGATGCACAAAACGACAAAAGAACCGCGGAACCGCCGCATGAGCATTCTCATGCCGCGGATCCGCGGCGACTTTAAGGAATCAGGCCATCGAATTTTACAGTAACCCTTAGATCTTCCTGCTGATATTTCTGAATATTTTTAATCCTCAAAAATCCACATTTTACAGAATTGTCCAGAGAGCATTTTCAAGTCGGGATTTCGGGTCGATCGGACTTCTAACTCCGTCTACGCATCGCCTAAGGCTCTAGCTAGGCTCTGATACCACTGTTGGGTTCCTAGGCACACTAAAGAAGTCTCACAAGGCATTGAACATGGCTAATTCAAATTTTACGGGTGCCTACAAACCCTAATACGGATCGTTCGCTAGATAATGAGGCGATGCGATGCCTATAAAAGAATTTATCTAAGAGGAAAGGGGGTACAACCTTTGTAGATCCAGTCCACCACCTCCTAGGCTCCGTGATGAAGTCCCCTCGCTGTCCAAATCGTATCTTGGGCTCTAGCGTCGGCTTCATCGGAGAAAAATCGGGCTAGGTCATCGACGACGATGCCGAAGATGATCTACGTCGAGGCATTGCTAGATCAAGCTCCAACTTTACCAAGTCAAGAAAACATGTGAAGGAAACACCCTATACTACTTGGCAAGAGGTAGAGGATGAAGAAATAGGAAGTGGGTAAACTTTAGAATTGGATTTCTCACTTGTTTTGGCTAGTTGCCATTGAAGAGGCAAGCATTTTCTTCATGTAAGAAGAAGATGAAGAAGAAGAAGATGATATGATAAGTATTAAAGAAAAATGAAAAAGAATTAATTCTTATCATCTTCTAACCTTAGTTAAGTGTAGAGAATGAATTAGGGTTAGTTTAAATGGTTAGGGTTAAGTATAAGACAAGAAAGGAGACTAAGTCAAAACTTCATGAATGTTCAACAAAAAACAAAACAAGTAACCATTCATTTATCCTTTTCATTTTCCAAAATGAATAAATAAATAAGATAAATGAATAAGTAATTAAGTAAACAAAACCCTAATCATTAACTTAACCATAGTTTAATTCTTTACACTTAACCAAATTAGCATGTATCATCAAACATGATACAATCATGTGCACAAAAGTATATCACATATACAACTTGCACAATTTAAGTGAGAAAATCCATTTAAAGTGAACCAATACTAGTTGATGCAAAGTAATATATCAAATATATAATTCTACATTAAATCATTAAATCAACACTTGATTTAACGATCCGGTCATGTCGCATATAACCGGCTAGTATTCAATGTATCGGCTTATCGAATCAATCCTTGATTCGATAACTAGGTTATATCGCATACAACCTTTCGACACATACATCACGAGAATGAAATACAGTATCGCATACACACATTATTCTCGGTCCTGCACATATCTCATATGCGCTCCTATTTCGTTTCGCTTGAGCTAGGAAACCTCTGTGTAGGATTCTAAAGACTCGTCAATACGCCGGCACCAGATGATGATCATATCAAACACCCACAAGCCGCAAGCGGTCTGCTAAACGTAACGGCCACCCGGGTATTGAACGATCAGAAGATCGACGAGCAAGCCCGCTCACACTCCAGTGAATCCAACCAGTAACACTTACCGTACAGTCCGGTCTGTTCGTCTGATATGTCGCATATCTCACCTAGGGGTGGTAAACGTCAGACCCCAATAGCTTGATAAGTCATGCCGACGTAAGGTCCATAACATGTGTGAAACTACTGATATCACTTACCAGTAGGTCACCGCAACCCTGGCCAGGGATTTCCTGTTATGGCCAGTCGAGCATAGCGCAACATCAACCCCCAATACCGGGAGAGACGAATCCCCTCCTATCGCTCATTGCCTCCATGTGAATCGGGACTGTACCCAAAAACCACCTGTTTGCATGATTCAGTAGAGCCGTGGTAGGGTGGAAATCAAAGCACAGTGGGAGACACACAAGACTCTATGACGATCTCGGGTCAACAGACTAAGCTGTACCAGTGTCACCAGAGAACTGCCATCTGACGTGAGGTATAATACCATCTGGGAGTTCTCGGCGAGTCCGTTCAGTGTACCCAGTCTCCACTGAGCACCCGTATACCATCTCTGATGTCAAACACCAATGGATATGGGATCATCCATCGCCCATCACATGGGTCGAGAAGATATACGCTAGTCTACTCTGGAATATCGATGCCCCGTCTCGATATTCCCACGACTAGGAACAATGAAGGATGTACTCATTGACTACCCAGGCCCCACTACTATGATCTGCATCATAGTCCTGGAAGTCGAGTACACATCCTAAGGGCTTTATCAACATGTAATCAGAGAGACAGAGAATATACATGTTAATATAAAGAGCAACCAGATAGCGTGCTATCATGTCGAGCAAGAAAGTCCTACCTATATATGTCCCAGCATCCACTACAATATACATCCAATGTACAGTAATGGCCTCTAGGGCATACATATAACTAACAGAAAGGATATAATTTTGTATTGTTGGATAATGTTTTGAACGTTTCCTATATCAAGAGTTGATCGGTTCAGGCACGTTATCTGAAAGCATTGACGTTCTAAATCAAACTACAATTCTTAGTATACAGAACACACACGAGAGGAAAAGTTCAGAAATGAACGAATCCATCTTGAGGCATTGTAGACTAGGTCATATCAATGCGACCCGACCTGCTAAGTTACATTTAGATGCATATTTAAATCTGTTTGAATTTACATCTTGTGAAACTTGCCAGTCATGTCACAAAGATAGGATGACCACAGCTCTGTTTATTGGAAACAGAGAAAGAGTTAGTGAACTCTTGGGATTGATACATGCTGATGTATGAAGGTCCCCTGTCTACACATGCCAAGATCGATTCTTTGTACTTCATTACATTCTCTGATGATCTCTCAAGATTCAGACATATGTTCCTGTTGAAACACAAGTCCGAAGCTTTTGAGATATTCACAGAATATAAGTTAGAAGTAGAGAACCAAAAACGGGTATAAGTATTATGTCCTTCGACGAGATCAGGGAGGAGAATACTTGAGCCCGGAATTCCTGGACTATTCTAAAGGAGAATGAGATTCTCTCTCAGCATTACTCCTCCGTATAGACCACAGCACGTCGGTATATCGGGGCGGAGCAATAGCACCCTATGTGATATGGTGTGCTCTATGATGAGTACTACTGAGTTTCCTATTTCCTTTTGGGTGTTATGCGCTTGAGAAGCTGCATACCTATTGAATAGGGTTCAAATCAAATCAGTTGCCTACCACTTCATATGTGATATAGAAAGGGAAGAGCCCATATCTTAAGTTTGTTAAGATTTGGGGTTGTCCGGACTATGTCTAAAAGCAAAATCCGGACAAGCTCAAGGCAAGGTCTATTATGTACAACTGGAAAGGTTCCAGCTATACAAACTGTAGCTGATGATTTGGTAGAACCAATGGATTCAATAGTTTCCAACGAACCTCAGCCTCTCCGCCGATCTAGTAGGGTTCCTCACCCACCTGAGAGATACTTCGGTTTCTCTATGACAGTGGGAGCGAGGATTGCATCATGAGATGATGGCCCAACTAGTTTCGAGCAGGCTATCAGGAGTGGGACTCTGTAAGAATGGCTGGATGCTTATCGATCTGAGATGGAATTCTAATACACCAACAAAGTATGGACTTTGGTTTCTCTATCTGAAGGGTTAAATCCCCATCAGGAGCAAGTATATCTTGAGAAGATTACTTGGTGTACATGGAAAAGTTGAGACTTTCAAACCTATGCTTAAGTCTATCCAGATCCTACTTGCCACGGCTACATACCATGACTACGATATCTTGCGGTTGGGTGTCATGACTGCTTTTCTAAATGATGTTTTAGAAAAGAGCGTCGATAAGTACATAGCCAGAGGGATTCGTAGACAGTGGGAGCAGCGGAAACGTGTGCAAGATGTTTTATGTGATAAAACAGGCATCGCGGAGTTGGATCATCTGTTTTGATGTGGTAGTCAAAGAGTTTGACTTCATCAAAATGGTAGATGAACCTTGTATATATAAAAAAGGTAGTAGGGAGTATGGTGGTGATCCTCGTAAAGTACGTGGATGATATATTCTTGATAGGGAAGGAGTTTCCTATGCTACGCTCGGTCAATCTCCGCTTATCATAAGGATGTTAGTGTATATGCCCTAGAGGCCATTACTGTATCATACTAGTTTGTATATTACTTGATGGAAGCTTGGGATATTCACAGTTGTATATACAATGTTGCTCGAAATGGTAGTATGCTACTTCGTTTGTCTCTGCTTTAATATGTGCATGTGTTTCTTTTAGCATATCACAGATATACATATTAGTAGAGCCCTTAGGATCTTTGCTTGATTACCAGCGTTGTGATGGCGCTCGCACTCGTGGAAGCTGGGTGATCTATAATCACATCCTTATACAGGTCCCTAGTCGTTGGACAATCGAGACAGGGCATCGATACTCCGGAGTAGACTAGCGTATGCGCTTCTCATCCCAGTGTGGGAGACGGTCTGTCCCACAGCCGTCAGTACGTCGTACTTGAGATAGTATACGGGTGCTCGTTAGGTTACGAGTACACTGGACAGGACTCGTCGGGGACTGTTGGTTGGTATTATACCTATCGTCAGTTATCAGTTCTGTCACGACCAGAGAATTTCGACTCGTGACCGGCACCTAACCACGCAACGTCTACAGGCGTAACGCGGCTAAGTAAGCCGAACCCAGAAATCAAACAAATAAATATAGAGTGATTGAAGCATTTTTGTAAAAACAGTCATACAATCTGAGAAACTTCCATTTATTTAGTAGAAATCCTTTTTTGTTCAAGAGTTATAATTTTTATAATTTTGGCAACATTTCCTTTTTAAAACATTTGTCCCGCAAGTCGGGTAAAAGCAAGGTGTAGCAGAAATAACAAGTGAAATGAATAAAGCATCACAATATGATATACAACGCCGTAGCGAAGAATACACAGTAAAGCGAGGACAATTATCACAAAGATAAGACTGCATAAAATAAAGTCGGCTCACATGCGAGCTCGACACCAGAGTAAAAATCATACACATCGTCCTCACAACTGTCTCTAAGTCAATACAGAAAAGTAGATGGAGAATACTAGATACATCAATATACAACTGAAGATAACAGATACCATACAAAACCCACCTAACAGCAAAAAGGCTAACTCGCCTCAGAAAGGGTATCTGTGCCAAAAGATGCGGTAAACTGCCAGCCGCGACTACTCCCAAGGGCAACCTGCAAATACTGTGGCACAACGGGGGTGACTTGCCAACTCGTGAATAGAGATAACATATAAAGGTGATCGTGAGCATGCACATATAGCGTGGCTCTACTAATGCCATCAGATGATATCAATGCATGCCCACAGTGGATGTAATAGTAATGCAAGTGCTCTATCAGGTAAATGCTACAGGATGAGGTATATAGTAATCAATACTGAGCATGGGATAAATAATATCTACATGGATATGTCAACATGGAAAGCAATAATCGGTGCCTCAGACTGCACCCAAATCCCAAATACACTCAGGCGCCGGCATACCCATCGGCCTCAAATCCTGTATATCTCTGAGAAATTACGAGTGCCCAACATCGGCACCTAAAATATCATAAAATACTCGTGTCCAGCATCGACACGCAAATCCTCGTATATCGGGCTCCGTCAGTCCGGATCGGCCCACAGGGTCCGTCTGCGGTGTCGGCCCTCGGCCCCGGCAGTACGGATCATCCCGCATCCATCTCTCGACTCTGGTCAGTATCCTCCGGACAACTGCCAGGTCCAACCAATCACCGGTAGGTACTCGCCCGCCTCCAGGCTCAACCGGCAAACCCATCGATCATCTCGCCGAGGGGAACCATACCGGGCCCACCACGAACCCGCAAACGGAACATCTACTCCTCGAATCGGGTTTCAAGCACACGTCTCAGCACCGAGAAAACGCGTGGTGGACACACCAAAATATCATATCACGAGGTACCGGGTTTTTCAAAATAGTGCATCTTTTCTTAAATATATCCACGGTCCTCAAAACCAGATATCGCATGAAATCCAACACCAATAAGTAAATCCAATGCGAGGTACAATGTAAATCAATCCATGGTATGAGCATAAGGGGAAAACCGCTTTTAAAAATAGTTTCCGTTTTTAAAGATGTCATGCGGCTCCCAATTTCCAGGAAATCACCACCAATCATATGTAAGATAAACTACATCAATATAATCAGGGCAGTTCTATAGTGAGTGTGGCATGGCAATTATTAACGGTGTGTGTGTAGCATGCAAATAGTGCTCGTGCAACATAAACCGTTAGTAATAGTGCGGTGTTCTATCAGTTCTAAGTATATATATCTATAAACACATAGCAGGGAATGCAATATGCAATGACAGTCCATTGGGTAATGCAATATATAATACTAAGGTCCTATCAGCCCTGACGCATAACGCCATGCGGGCGATATCCCCGTAGATGTGAAATCTACTCACCGTGTCTCGTGTTAAGTATAGCCGACGACTTGCTTGCCCTTCTTCGCAGCGTCCGTCTCACTGGCCTGCGAACCTAGAATCACATAACATATATCACACATAAGCTCAATTTCACAGAAACGCGATATTACGGTCCAACTAGAGACCCGTGTCGCAAACCAATCACGCGTGTGCGCGATACGCTAAAACGTGTGATCACGTGCCTGAAACTACCCTGACGCGTCGCGATACGCAGAAACCCCAAACCCACTCACGTGTCACGCGTGTCGCGAAGGTTAAGAAAAACGGCAAAATAGGTATTTGGTCCCAGATTTCTATACAGAACTAAACTTACAAAAATATATATATCACAGCACCCTACACACTAACAGACACCTACAGAACCAAACCCCAACCCAAACCCTACCCATCTGGCTGCAAATTGCGGCCAGAATGAAGAAATTGGCGGCCAAAGGGGTGAATTAGGGGGTCGGGTTAAAACTGGGGTACCAGCACATCTCCACTATACTGCAGTCTTCCCAATTTCACTAAGAACTCATCGGGTCAAAAGCAGTTCCAGAAAACCTCAATTTTGCATAAATACGATAAATTTCCATCAATTAAGGAAACTGGTGGTATTTTAGTGTAATAGGGGTTAAGCTAAGCTAATATGGTCTCAACAACCCATTAACAACCTACTGAAACCATAACACATCACTTTAGCACAAGATTCCCACAAAACACCTCATATCACACTAAAACGCACAAAACAACCATTAACCGAAGCAAATCTACACTAACCAAGCAAACTAAGGAAGCAAGTTAGGAAGTATACCTCACACTTAAACCTAGGGAGCTGCAGGAAGATGAAGAAGTGCAAGGAAGAGGCTGTGGTTGCTGTTGCTGTGCTTGCTACTCACTGATGCTGCTGCTACTGCTCTCTGCTGCTGCTGCTACTGCTTCTGGCCCCTGCTGCTGTTGTTGCTTCAGGTGCTGCTGAATGCTTGCTGCTGTGCTGCTGGGGCTCTGCTGAAAGGTAAGTGTGGGTGTTGTGTGAGTGTGTGTGTGTGTGTGAGACTTGAGAGAAGCAAAGAAATGAGAGAAAAACAACCAACACTCAAGTGTCAACCCTCCTCTCTCTCTCTTCATTAATGCCAAGAATGGGCTAAGCCATGATGCTCACTCCTTCTCTCTCACAAGTCAACACCTAACACAAATTGAAATTAAAACAATTACTAATTAACTAACTAGCTTAATTTAAACCCAAAAGACTTAATCCCATGGTCAACCCACCATGGTTAATAATCATGGTAATAACACATTTTAAAAAACCTAGTTTACATGCACATGTGCGTGCAAGCCTAGGAAAATTTTGGAAAAATATTTATTGAATTAGGAAAAATATTTAAAACACAATTTGGTAAATTTTTTGTTAAAACCCATTATTTAAATATAATTATTCACTAAACACATCCTAAGGTGTTACAATCTCTCCCCCTTAAAGAAATTCGTCCCCGAATTTCAAAAATAACTACACGTACCTTCAAAAAGATGGGGATACGTATTCATCATCTCGCCTTCGGTCTCCCAAGTGACCTCTTCATGGTTCTGACCACGCCAAAGTACCTTAACTGACGGAATGTCCTTCGATCTTAATTTCTTCACTTGTCGATCCAAGATCATCACCGGCTGTTCTGCATAGGAAAGGTCGCGCTCAAGCTGGATCGTCGAATGCTGAATCGCATGCGAAGGATCATGAAGATATCTGCGGAGCATCGAGACATGAAATACGGGATGAACATCTGGAAAGCTGGGCGGAAGGGCTAACCGGTAAGCTACTGCACCAACACGCTCGAGGATCTCGAAGGGGCCCACATACCTGGGACTGAGCTTCCCCTTCTTCCCAAACCTCATCACACCTTTCATTGGGGAGACCCTCAAGAAAACATGATCACCAACAGAAAACTCAAGTCTGCATCGCCGACGGTCCGCATAAGATTTCTGCCTACTCTGGGCTGCTCTCATCCTATCGCGGATCAACTGGATCTTCGCGGTCGTCTCCTCAACGATCTGTGGCCCTAAGATACTGCTCTCACTGAGCTCTGTCCAACAAGTAGGCGACCTGCATCTCCTCTCATAAAGAGCCTCAAATGGTGCCATCTGAATGGTCTCCTGGTAGCTGTTATTGTAGGAGAACTCTACTAAGGGCAAATGATGATCCCAGCTACCTCCGAAATCCAATACACAAGCTCTGAGCATGTCCTCGAGAGTCTGGATGGTCCGCTCTGACTGTCCGTCGGTCTGCGGATGAAACGCTGTGCTGAAACTCAAGCGAGTGCCCAAGGCCTCCTGAAGCCTCTGCCATAGTCTACTGGTAAACTGGGTGCCTCTGTCGGACACAATACATATCGGGACTCCATGTAGTCGTACTATCTCGTCAATGTAGATCTGGGCATACTGGGTAAATCCGAAAGTCGTCTTCACCGGTAGGAAGTGAGCCGCTTTCGTCAAACGATCCACGATCACCCAGATGGAGTCATACCCCCGACTAGTCCTGGGTAAACCCACAACGAAATCCATCGAAATCTGCTCCCACTTCCACTCCGGAATGGGTAACGGCTGTAGCTCTCCCGCGGGCCTCTAGTGCTCAGTCTTGACTTGCTGACAAGTCAGGCATCTCGACACAAAATCTGCGATGTCCCTCTTCATTCCGTCCCACCAGTAAATACCTCTCATATCATGATACATCTTGGTGAAACCAGGATGGACGCTATATACCGATCGATGTGCCTCCTCAAGAATCTCGCGCCTCAGTCCCTCAGCATCAGGTACGCACAGTCTGACTCCAAATCGTAGTACCCCCTGATCATCGACCACGAACTCGGAAAATCTGCCCTGTCCAATCTGTGCCATGATCTCTGAACATCGGTCATCACTGAGCTGTGGCTCACGTATACGATCGATCAACTGTGGGCGTGCACGGACATGCGCTATCTGTCCTCTAATTGGCGTGAACTCGAACTGTATCCAGCTGTCGCATAATATCTGCCAATCAGCTGATGACTGCTCCTGTACTGCGCTCAAACAAGATAGACTACCACCGGGCCTCCTACTCAAAGCATCCGCCACCACATTTGCCTTGCCCGGGTGATATAAGATCTCGCAGTCGTAATCCTTCACTAACTCCATCCATCGGCGCTGTCGAAGGTTCAGATCCCGCTGCTGGAATATGTATTTCAGACTCTTGTGATCCGTGAATATCTGGCACGACTCGCCGTATAGATAATGTCGCCAGATTTTAAGTGCGAAGACCACTGCAGCCATCTCCAAATCGTGAGTGGGGTAGTTCTGCTCATGTTTCTTCAATTGTCGCGAGGCATACGCGATCACCCTGTCATGCTGCATCAGTACGCACCCCAACCCCACTCGAGAAGCATCATAATAGACCACAAATCTGCCCGATCCGGAAGGCAAAGATAACACCGGTGCCGTCGTCAGCCGAGTCCGTAACTGCTGAAAACGGTGCTCGCACTCCTCCGTCCAATCGAAAGGAACTCCCTTCCGGGTCAACCCGGTCAACGGTGTAGCAATATGGGAGAAGTCCTGCACAAAACACCTGTAGTAACCGGCTAACCCCAAAAAGTTGTGAATCTCCGTCACCGATGTGGGTCTGGGCCAACGCTGAACGGCCTCTATCTTCCTCGGATCTACACATATACCGTCTCGTGAAATCACATGTCCCAAGAAGTCCACGCTGTCCAGCCAAAAAGCACACTTGGAGAATTTCGCATAAAGCTGGTGCTCCCTCAAAGTCTGCAATGTAATCCGCAGGTGCTGCTCGTGCTCCTCACTACTCCGGGAATACACCAAGATATCGTCAATAAAGACTATGATGAACAGATCCAAATATGGCCGGAAAATACGGTTCATCAAGTCCATGAAGGCTGCTGGCGCATTGGTGAGTCCGAACGACATCACCAAAAACTCGTAATGGCCGTAGCGCGTACGGAAAGCTGTCCTGGGAATGTCCTCCTGTCGAACCCGCAGCTGATGATAGCCCGATCGTAAATCGATCCTCGAAAAGTACCCTGCCCCCTGAAGCTGGTCGAACAAATCGTCGATACGCGGCAAAGGATACCTGTTCCGCACTGTCACCCTGTTCAGCTGGCGGTAGTCGATACAAAGACGCAAACTGCCATCTTTCTTCTTAACGAACAGGACTGGAGCACCCCAAGGAGAGCCACTGGGTCGAATAAGTCCCTTATCCAGCAAATCTTGCAACTGACTCTTCAATTCTCTAAGTTCCGCCGGGGCCATCCGATAAGGCGGTATGGAAATAGGCCCCGAGCCAGGAACCAAATCAATACAGAAAGAAATGTCGCGCTCGGGCGGCAACCCTGGAAGCTAGGCAGGGAACACATCAGGAAACTCGCTAACAACCGAAACCTGATCCAATGGAACCTTTATAGCGCGAGCATCGCAAACATAGGCGAGAAATCCCTGACATCCCTTCCTCAAAAGCTGTCCAGCGCGAAAAGAAGAAATCACACTGTGAGAGGCGGCACCACGGTCAGCCAACACAACAAAAACCGACTCGCCGGGGAAACAGAATCTAACTGTCTTCTTGCGGCAGTCCACAGAAGCATAGCACGTGGCTAACCAATCCATGCCTAAAAGAACGTCGAAGTCCAACATCTCCAGAAGGATCAAGTCGACAGGCAACTCTTTCTCGCCAATACAGACGATACAGGATCGGAACACGTGCCTAGCAACAAACGACTCTCCCACAGGAGTGGTCACCACAAGCGGCTGATCAAGCAAACCGGACTCTCTACCCAAACTCGGCACAAAGTGTGTGGATACGTATGAGTGTGTGGATCCGGGATCGAACAGTATATGTGCATCAACTGAACATACAGGAAGGATACCTGAAACCACTGCATTGGACGCCTGCGCGTCCTGATGTGTCAAAGCAAAAACCCTCGCCTGTCCACCACCTGCGACTGACTGCCCTCTGCCTCGGTCATCTCGTCCCCTCTGAGCAACTCCTCCACGCCCACGACCTCTCTGTGCATGAGTCTGGCGCGGAGCAACGGTAGGTACAACAGGCAACGCCCTCTGGGGTGGTGAAGGTGGTAAAGTAACATGCGGTGCTGCCGCCTCCCTCCGGTGTGTCTCTGGACAATCTCGAACGAGGTGAAGTAGGCTGCCACATCTGAAGCAACCCTGAGGCGACTGCTAACTTTCCTGGGGATACGAACTAAACATCCGGCCTCGTCCCGAATCTCTGCTACTCCTTGTACCAGAACGATACCTGTCGCGGCGTCTGAATGACTGCCTCCGTGTGGAAATACTGGTACGAACTCTCTTCGGCTCTGGAACTACCGAAGTCTCAGCAAGGTGCTCCTCGACTACTAGGGCTGCGTCTACAGCTGCTGCATAGGTCTCGTAGTGCTGCGCGCTGATCACGAGGAACAGTGGTGTAAGCAAGCCTCGAACAAATCTCCTGACTCGCAACTCCTCGGTAGCCACTAAATACGGGGCGTAGACTGTTAGCTCTGTAAACAGCACGTCATACTCTGCCACTGTCATCCCTGGCATCTGGCGCAAGGACTCAAATCTGCGTGCTCGGGCATCCCTAACACTCTGGGGAAGGAAACGGGCTAGAAATATGGCTACGAACTCCGTCCAGGTCATAGGAGGAAGACCTGCTGCTCTGCCCTTCTCAACTGAATCACACCACTTCTGCGCAAGACCTTCCAGGAGAAAGCTCGCGAGCTCAACCCATCTCGTATCTGCGCATCTGAGGGTACGGCATATCCTGGCCATCCTGTCGATGAAAGACTGTGGGTCCTCGGCTGTATCGGTGCCTGTGAAGACCGGAGTCTTCAGCCTCATGAACTCTGATAGCGATACTGTAATCACCTCCGTGGCTGCAGGGGCAACTGGCTGTGCTGTAGGTACCATCGCGGTCGCTGGAACAGGTGGAGCTACCTCTGGTCGCTGCGCTCGAAGCGTCTCAACTAGCGATCCTATCATCTGGCGCTTCTCCTGCATGCTAGATCCCACCGTCTGGCGCATCTCCTGCATACCAGCCCCTAGCGTGGCGATCTGCTCTGTCACAAGAGGAACAGTCTTCTCGGGTACAACGGGTGCACTGCCCGGATCAGTCCTCGTCTCGGACGAGTCAACACGAATCTCGGCCCTCGCGGCCGCTCTCTGTGCCCTCATAGTCTTAGGCGGCATAATGGCTGAAAGAAATTTAGGATTCGATAAGAACACGGAAATCGAATCGCAAGAATGCAGGTATTCAGAAAGGAATTTAAATCAACAAGTCTTAAGGTCACGTAGGCGGAGTACCGTATCGTGAGTATGCCGCGGAACATACACACGCTACGCTACCTTGCTGCAGCTACCTACTCCATCATACCAGGGTCATCCTACACTCCGAAGGTAAAACCTACGCTCTGATACGAACTTTGTCACGACCCGAGAATTTCGACTCGTGACCGGCACCTAACCACGCAACGTCTACAGGCGTAACGCGGCTAAGTAAGCCGAACCCAGAAATCAAACCAATAAATATAGAGTGATTGAAGCATTTTTGTAAAAACAGTCATACAATCTGAGAAACTTCCATTTATTTAGTAGAAATCCTTTTTTGTTCAAGAGTTATAATTTTTATAATTTTGGCAATATTTCCTTTTTAAAACATTTGTCCCGCAAGTCGGGTAAAAGCAAGGTGTAGCAGAAATAACAAGTGAAATGAATAAAGCATCACAATATGATATACGACGCCGTAGCGAAGAATACACAGTAAAGCAAGGACAATTATCACAAAGATAAGACTGCATAAAATAAAGTCGGCTCACATGCGAGCTCGACACCAGAGTAAAAATCATACACATCGTCCTCACAACTATCTCTAAGTCAATACAGAAAGGTAGATGGAGAATACTAGATACATCAATATACAACTGAAGATAACAGATACCATACAAAATCCACCTAACAGCAAAAAGGCTAACTCGCCTCAGAAAGGGTATCTGTGCCAAAAGATGCGGTAAACAGCCAGCCGCGACTACTCCCAAGGGTAACCTGCAAATACTGTGGCACAACGGGGGTGAGTTGCCAACTCGTGAATAGAGATAACATATAAAGGTGATCGCGAGCATGCACATATAGCGTGGCTCTACTAATGCCATCAGATGATATCAATGCATGCCAACAGTGGATGCAATAGTAATGCAAGTGCTCTATCAGGTAAATGCTACAGGATGAGGTATATAGTAATCAATACTGAGCATGGGATAAATAATATCTACATGGATATGTCAACATGGAAAGCAATAATCGGTGCCTCAGACTGCACCCAAATCCCAAATGCACCCAGGCGCCGGCACACCCATCGGCCTCAAATCCTGTATATCTCTGAGAAATTACGAGTGCCCAACATCGGCACCCAAAATATCATAAAATACTCGTGTCCAGCATCGACACGAAAATCCTCGTATATCGGGCTCCGTCAGTCCGGATCGGCCCACGGGGTCCGTCTGCGGTGTCGGCCCTCGGCCCCGGCAGTACGGATCATCCCGCATCCATCTCTCGACTCTGGTCAGTATCCTCCGGACAACTGCCAGGTCCAACCAATCACCGGTAGGTACTCGCCCGCCTCCAGGCTCAACCGGCAAACCCATCGATCATCTCGCCGAGGGGAACCATACCGGGCCCATCACGAACCCGCAAACGGAACATCCACTCCTCGAATCGGGTTTCAAGCACATGTCTCAGCACCGAGAAAACGCGTGGTGGACACACCAAAATATCATATCACGAGGTACCGGGTTTTTCAAAATAGTGCATCTTTTCTTAAATACTTCCACGGTCCTCAAAACCAGAAATCGCATGAAATCCAACACCAATAAGTAAATCCAATGCGAGGTACAATGTAAATCAATCCATGGTATGAGCATAAGGGGAAAACCGCTTTTAAAAATAGTTTCCGTTTTTAAAGATGTCATGCGGCTCCCAATTTCCAGGAAATCACCACCAATCATATGTAAGATAAACTACATCAATATAATCAGGGCAGTTCTACAGTGAGTGTGGCATGGCAATTACTAACGGTGTGTGTGTAGCATGCAAATAGTGCTCGTGCAACATAAACCGTTAGTAATAGTGCGGTGTTCTATCAGTTCTAAGTATATATATCTATAAACACATAGCAGGGAATGCAATATGCAATGACAGTCCATGGGGTAATGCAATATATAATACTAAGGTCCTATCAGCCCTGACGCATAACGCCATGCGGGCGATATCCCCGTAGATGTGAAATCTACTCACCATGTCTCGTGCTAAGTGTAGCCGACGACTTGCTTGCCCTTCTTCGCAGCGTCCGTCTCACTGGCCTGCGAACCTAGAATCACATAACATATATCACACATAAGCTCAATTTCACAGAAACGCGATATTACGGTCCAACTAGAGACCCGTGTCGCAAACCAATCGCGCGTGTGCACGACACGCTAAAACATGTGATCACGCGCCTGAAACTATCCTGACGCGTCGCGATATGCAGAAACCACAAACCCACTCACGTATCACGCGTGTCGCGAAGGTTAAGAAAAACGACAAAATAGGTATTTGGTCCCAGATTTCTATACAGAACTAAACTTACAAAAATATATATCACAGCACCCTACACACTAGCAGACACCTACAGGACCAAACCCCAACACAAACCCTACCCATCTGGCCGCAAATTGCGGCCAGAATGAAGAAATTGGCGGCCGAAGGGGTGAATTAGGGGGTCGGGCTAAAACTGGGGTACCAGCACATCTCCACTATACTGCAGTCTTCCCAATTTCACTCAGAACTCATCGGGTCAAAAGCAGTTCCAGAAAACCTCAATTTTGCATAAATACGATAAATTTGCATCAATTAGGGAAACTGGTGGTATTTTAGTGTAATAGGGATTAAGCTAAGCTAATATGGTCTCAACAACCCACTAACAACCTACTGAAACCATAACACATCACATTAGCACAAGATTCCCACAAAACACCTCATATCACACTAAAACGCACAAAACAACCATTAACCGAAGCAAATCTACACTAACCAAGAAAACTAGGGAAGCAAGTTAGGAAGTATACCTCACACTTAACCCTAGGGAGCTGCAGGAAGATGAAGAAGTGCAAGGAAGAGGCTGTGGTTGCTGTTGCTGTGCTTGCTACTCACTGTTGCTGCTGCTACTGCTCTCTGCTGCTGCTGCTACTGCTTCTGGCCCCTGCTGCTCCTGTTGCTTCAGTTGCTGCTGAATGCTTGCTGCTGTGCTGCTGGGGCTCTGCTGAAAGGTAAGTGTGGGTGTTGTGTGAGTGTGTGTGTGTGAGACTTGAGAGAAGCAAAGAAATGAGAGAAAAACAACCAACACTCAAGTGTCAACCCTCCTCTCTCTCTCTTCATTAATGCCAAGCATGGGCTAAGCCATGATGCTCACTCCCTCTCTCTCATAAGTCAACACCTAACACAAATTCAAATTAAAACAATTACTAATTAACTAACTAGCTTAATTTAAACCCAAAAGACTTAATCCCATGGTTAACCCACCATGGTTAATAATCATGGTAATAACACATTTTAAAAAACTAGTTTACATGCACATGTGTGTGCAAGCCTAGGAAAATTTTGGAAAAATATTTATTGAATTAGGAAAAATATTTAAAACACAATTTGGTAAATTTTTTGTTAAAACCCATTATTTAAATATAATTATTCACTAAACACATCCTAAGGTGTTACAAGTTCCCAGGTGACATGAGTACAGCTTAGTCTGCTGACTTGACACTGTCACTTCGCCTCGAGTGTGTTCCCACTGCACTTTGATTACTACCCTACCACGGCTCAAAGGAGTCGTGCAAACAGGTAGTTTTTGGGTGCAGTCCCGAAGCACTTGGAGGCAGTGACGGTTAGACAGGATTCTTCTCTCCCGGTATTGGGGGTTGACATCGCGCTGTGTCCAGGAGAGCCATTACACGAGTAGTCCCTGGCCAGGGCAAGCGAGATATACTGGTAGGTTTCCAGTGTTATCTCAGGGTGTTCTGGGCTTCACTCCGACATGACTTGTACCGCTATTAGGGGACTGACGTTGACCGCCCCCTAGGCCCGCCATACGATGTATCAGATGAACAGACCGGACTGTATGGAGACTGTCACATACAAGCTCAGTAGGAGTTCAGATGGGGTTCACCTCGTCAGTCTTCTTATCGACATCTACCTGGGGACCGTTACGTACAGCTAGTGCCCCTTGCGGTCTGTGGTTAAACCCACTGCCAGCGTAGTGTCGAGTCTTTAGAGTCCCACACAGAGAGCTATTCGCCTTTAGGCAAAATGAGTAGAGGTCGCATGGTTTTGCGACAGGGTTCGTTCGCATCCGCGCACTTGTGCACGTTTGCTGTCCGGACAGTTTATACTAGCGGGCTTTGGTTTAAGCCGGATCCTAGTATATGATTTGAGATTGGTATTTCTCATTGTATTCGTGTTCCTCGGATCACGAATGCGGGTGCGTATGCACAGTTGTTTGAGACAGAGGGAGAGGACCTTGATTAGGGTTAATGGCTATTGTCATTTTATTAACCCTAATGCTTATATGTGTATTATAGTTAATTGATAATTAGTTTAATAATTGTGCATGGTTATGGATATTGACCATTTGAGCTCTTTGACTTGTTGACCTAGGTTGACACTTTGACCATCATCATTTCTTTTGGAAGATACTTTTTGATCCTTGCAAATTGAAATTATAATGGTCATGTCATGATTAACCATGACAATTATCTAGCTAATTATTTAATTAAAATAATATACATATTAGTGAGAATGGTTCATTTTATTTTCTCATTCTATCATTTCATTTCTCTCTCTTGTTCTTCCTCTCCCTCAAGCTCTCCCCTCTCATGTGTTGAGAAACACTTGAGCTTGAGAAAAACCCTCTCTTGATCATCTCTACTCTCATCTAGGGTTGAAGAACTAGCACTTCTTGAACCCTAGTTACTTCTAGCTTGGAGTTGAAGCCAAAGGTTGAGGCTTTCGGGTGGATCTTTCTTCGGCGTGAGAAGACGAGCAAGGTGACCTCCTTCCACCACTCCAAGGAGCAAGGAGAGAAGGACTTTGAGCTCAAGGTATAACCTTTCTAGCACTTAGCTAGTTACTAGTTAGCTTTAGCAAGTTTTTGTTTAACAAAGATCCTTACAAGTATAGTCCATGTTGCCTTAGTCGATAAAAATCCGATTTTTTTTCCGTTTTCCGCCTCCCCGTAAGCACCGGGCGGGGCAACGTGGACTTGTTTCTCGCCATGCCCACTTTCTAGAACACCAGTTCATAGAAAAAGAATCAAGTGGGAGCGCAATAGAACTGGAAGAAATTCCAGAACCACGAGCTATTACTGAAAGCTTAGTAGAACCAGAGGGTTCGAAAGATCAGGACATTCCCACGCCACTCCGCAGGAGTAGTAGGCAATCTCATCCGCCCGAGAGATACTACGGTTTTCTCATTGACGGGGATAGAGAGGACTGCATCATAGATTGTGATGAGCCTACTAGCTTCCAGCAAGCCATTCAGAGCGTCGACTCGGTAAAATGGCTGGAAGCAATGCGGACCGAAATGGAGTCTATGTACACCAACAAAGTATGGACGTTGGACATTGCTCCAGATGGGGGAAAACCCGTAGGATGCAAGTGGATCTTCAAAAGGAAGATTGGTGTAGATGGACAGGTTGAGACCTATAATGCTAGACTGGTTGCAAAGGGTTTTCGTCATCGACCTGGTTTGGACTATGACGAAACCTTTTCTCCAGTAGCTATGCTGAAATCCATTCGGATCCTTCTTGCCATTGCTGCCTTCCACGATTATGAGATTTGGCAGATGGACGTAAAGACAGCTTTTCTAAATGGTCATTTAGAGGAGTGTGTCTATATGGACCAGCCAGAGGGTTTCATTCAGAGTGGGAGCAGCGGAAAGGTGTGCAAGTTGCTTAAGTCCATTTATGGACTAAAGCAGGCATCGCGGAGTTGGAACATCTGTTTTGATGAGACGGTCAAGGAATTTGGCTTTATCAAAAATCCAGATGAACCATGCATCTATTATAGATTTGTAGCGAGAACTGTAGTATTCCTCGTTTTATACGTGGATGACATTCTCTTGATAGGAAATGACATTCCTATGCTACAATCTGTCAAGGGGTTCTTGTCACACAGGTTCTCCATGAAAGACCTGGGTGATGCCTCTTACATTCTGGGTATCCGGATCTACCGTGACAGATCCAAGAGGATATTAGGACTTTCGCAGTCCAGGTACATTGACGCCATACTGAAGAGATTCAGTATGGAAGATTCCAAGCGCGGTAATCTACCGGCTTGTCACGGGATCACCCTCTCTAAAGAGATGTCTCCCAAGACTGATTTGGAGAGGGATCGCATGTCTATTATACCCTACGCTTCTGCGGTAGGCTCTATAATGTATGCGATGTTGTGTACCAGACCGGATGTGGCTTATGCACTGAGTGTGGTAAGCAGGTATCAGTCAAACCCTGGGGAGAAACATTGGATAGCAGTAAAGAACATTCTCAAGTACCTGAGAAGGACTAAGGAGATGTTCTTGGTGTATGGCGGAAGAGACCTGCAGATTGAGGCCTTTGCTGACTCCAGCTTCCAGAGTGACAAGGATGATTCCAAGTCCATGTCGGGTTTCGTCTTCACCCTCAATGGAGGGGCGGTGTGTTGGAAGAGTTCCAAGAAGGAAACCGTTGCGGACTCGACTATGGAAGCGGAATACATCGCTGCATCTGATGCCGCAAAAGAAGCTGTCTGGATGAGGAAGTTCTTGAGAGAACTTCAGGTGGTTCCGTCCATTGTTGACCCAATACCTCTATATTGCGACAACAACGGGGCTATAGCTTTAGCGAAGGAACCCAGGTCCCATCTGAAATCCAGACACATCTTAAGGCGGTATCACCTGATCAGGGAGATCGTGGATCGCCAGGAGATCGAGGTCCGGAGAGTTGCATCAGAAGATAACACAGCAGATCCATTCACTAAGGCCTTGCCCCAGACTCAGTTCGAGCGGCTGATCGAGATGATAGGTCTTCGATACGCCAGTACATGGCCTTAGTGCAAGTGGAAGATTGTTAGTGTATATGCCCTAGAGGCCATTACTGTATCATACTGGTTTGTATATTACTTGATGGAAGCTTGGGATATTCACAGTTGTATATACAATCTTGCTCGAAATGGTAGTATGCTACTTTGTTTGTCTCTACTTTAATATGTGCATGTGTTTCTTTTAGCATATCGCAGATATACATATTAGTAGAGCCCTTAGGATCTTTGCTTGATTACCAGCGTTGTGATGGCTCTCGCACTCGTGGGAGCTGGGTGATCTATAAGCACATCCTTATACAGGTCCCTAGTCGTTGGACTATCGAGACAGGGCATCGATACTCCGGAGTAGACTAGCGTATGCGCTTCTCATCCCAATGTGGGAGACGGTCTGTCCCACAGCCATCAATACGTCGTACTTGAGATAGTATACGGGTGCTCGTTAGGTTACGGGTAAACTGGACAGGACTCGTCGGGGACTGTTGGTTGGTATTATACCTATCGTCAGTTATCAGTTCCCAAGTGACATGAGTACAGCTTAGTCTGCTGACTTGACACTGTCACTTCTCCTCGAGTGTGTTCCCACTGCACTTTGATTGCTACCCTACCACGGCTCAAAGGAGTCATGCAAACAGGCAGTTTTTGGGTGCAGTCCCGAAGCACTTGGAGGCAGTAACGGTTAGACAGGATTCGTCTCTCCCGGTATTGGGGGTTGACATCGCGCTGTGTCCAGGAGAGCCATTACACGAGTAGTCCCTGGCCAGGGCAAGCGAGATATACTGGTAGGTTTCCAGTGTTATCTCAGGGTGTTCTGGGCTTCACTCCGTTACGACTTGTACCGCTATTAGGGGACTGACGTTGACCGCCCCCCTAGGCCCGCCATGCGATGTATCAGACGAACAGACCGGACTGTACGGAGATTGTCACATACATGCTCAGTAGGAGTTCAGATGAGGTTGACCTCATCAGTCTTCTTATCGACATCTACCTAGGGACCGTTACGTACAGCTAGTGCCGCTTGCGGTCTGTGGTTAAACCCACTGCCAGCGTAGTGTTGAGTCTTTAGAGTCCCACACAGAGAGCTATTCTCCTTTAGGCAAAATGAGTAGAGGTCGCATGGTTTTGCGACAGGGTTCGTTCGCATCCGCGCACTTGTGCACGTTTGCTGTCCAGACAGTTTATACTAGCGGGCTTTGGTTTAAGCCGGATCCTAGTATATGATTTGAGATTGGTTTTTCTCATTGTATTCGTGTTCCTCGGATCACGAATGCGGGTGCGTATGCACAGTTGTTTGAGACAGAGGGAGAGGACCTTGATTAGGGTTAATGGCTAAGGTCATTTTATTAACCCTAATGCTTATATGTGTATTATAGTTAATTGATAATTAGTTTAATAATTGTGCATGGTTATGGATATTGACCATTTGAGCTCTTTGACTTGTTGACCTAGGTTGACACTTTGACCATCATCATTTCTTTTGGAAGATACTTTTTGATCCTTGCAAATTGAAATTATAATGGTCATGTCATGATTAACCATGACAATTATCTAGCTAATTATTTAATTAAAATAATATACATATTAGTGAGAATGGTTCATTTTATTTTCTCATTCTATCATTTCATTTCTCTCTCTTGTTCTTCCTCTCCCTCAAGCTCTCCCCTCTCATGTGTTGAGAAACACTTGAGCTTGAGAAAAACCCTCTCTTGATCATCTCTACTCTCATCTAGGGTTGAAGAACTAGCACTTCTTGAACCCTAGTTACTTCTAGCTTGGAGTTGAAGCCAAAGGTTGAGGCTTTCGGGTGGATCTTTCTTCGCGTGAGAAGACGAGCAAGGTGACCACCTTCCACAACTCCAAGGAGCAAGGAGAGAAGGACTTTGAGCTCAAGGTATAACCTTTCTAGTACTTAGCTAGTTACTAGTTAGCTTTAGCAAGTTTTTGTTTAGCAAAGATCTTTACAAGTATAGTCCATGTTGCCTTAGTCGATAAAAATCCGATTTTTATTCCGTTTTCCGCCTCCCCGTAAGCACCGGGCTGGGCAACGTGGACTTATAAAGGATTCTCCATATAGGATCAAAGTGATACCTCCTAAATCCGGGGTTTTGGATCTATGGGATAGATCTAATTGGATGTTAGGATTCTCACTAGATGTAGTGAGATAGTATCAATCGAACCTACGGAGAATCACTGGAAAGGTTCCAGGGTGATAAGGACGACTAAATGTCAGTCACAGGCATTGTCTTTACCCTCAGTGGAGGGACAGTATGTTGGAAGAGTTCCAAGCTAGATACGGTAACATACTAGACGATTAAAGGCAAGATACATCGTTACCAAGGATGCTACTAAAGAGGCAGTCTGGATATATATAAGTTCATGAGATGAACTTCGTGTTAGTTATATGTATGCCCTAGAGGCCATTACTGTACATTGGATGTATATTGTAGTGGATGCTGGGACATATATAGGTAGGACTTTCTTGCTCCACATGATAGTACGCTATCTGGTTGCTCTTTATCTTAACGTGTATACTTTTCGTCTCTCTGTTACATGTTGATAAAGCCCTTAGGATGTGTACTCGACTTCCAGGACTGTGATGCAGATCATACTAGTGGGGGCCTGGATAGTCCATGAGTACATCCTTGAAATGTTCCTAGTCGAGGGAATATCGAGACGGGGCATCGATATTCCAGAGTAGACTAGCGTATATCTTCTCGACCCATGCGATGGGCGATGGATGATCCCATATCCATTGGTGTTTGACATCAGAGATGGTATGCGGGTGCTCAGTGTAGACTGGGTACACTGAACGGACTCGCCGAGAACTCCCAGATGGTATTATGCCTCACGTCAGATGGCAGTTCTCTGGTGACACTGGTGCAGCTTGGTCTGTTGACCCGAGATCGTCATAGAGTCTTGTGTGTCTCCCACTGTGCTTTGATTTTCACCCTACCACGGCTCTACTGAGTTGTGCAAACAGGTGGTTTTTGGGTACAGTCCCGATTCACATGGAGGCAATGAGCGATAGGAGGGGATTCGTCTCTCCCGGTATTGGGGGTTGATGTTGTGCTATGCTCGAATGGCCATAACAGGAAATCCCTGGCCAGGGTTGCTGTGATATACTGGTAAGAGTTATCAGTAGTTTCACGAATGTTATGGACCTCACGTCGGCATGACTTATCAAGCTACTGGGGTCTGACGTTTACCACCCCTAGGCGAGATATGCGACATATCAGACGAACAGACCGGACTGTACGGTAAGTGTTACTGGTTGGATTCGCAGGAGTGTGAGCGGGCTTGCTCGTCGATCTTCTGATCGCTCAATACCCGGATGGCCGTTACGTTTAGCAGACCGCTTGCGGCTTGTGGATGCTTGATAAGATCATCATCTGTTGCCGGCGTATTGACGAGTCTTTAGAGTCCTACACAGAGGTTTCCTGGCTCAAGCGAAACGAAATAGGAGCGCATATGAGATATGTGCGGGACCGAGAATAATTCGAGTATGCGATACCGTATTACATTCTCGCGATCTATGTATCGATTGGTTATATGCGATATAACCTAGTTATCGAATCAAGGATTGATTCGATAAGCCGATACATATGATACTAGTCGGTTATATCCGATATGACCGGATCGTTAAATCAAGTGTTGATTTAATGATTTAGTGCATATTTATATATTTAATATATTACTTTGCGTTAACTAGTATTGGTTCACTTTAAATGGATTTTCTCACTTGAATTGTGCAAGTTGTATATGTGATATACTTTTATGCACATGTTTGTATCATGTTTGATGATACATGCTTACTTGGTTAAGTGTAAAGAATCAAGCCATGGTTTAAAATAATGATTAGGGTTTTGTTTAGTCATTTACTTATTTATCTATTTCTTTATTTATCTTTTTATTTTGGAAAAGATAAATGATGAAATGGTGGCATTATTTGTTTGCTAGTTGAACATTCATGAAGTTTTGACTTAGTCTCCTTTTTTGTTCTTATCCTTAACCCTAACCATTCCATTAACCATGGTCTTTTCTCTACACTTAACTAAGGTTAAAAGTATGATAAGATTTAATTCTTATTCATTTTTTATTATTCAATCTATCATATTTTTCTTCTTCTTCTTCAAGAACTAGAAAAAAGAAAAGCTTTCTAGTTCAATGGCAACTTGAGAAAACAAGTGAGAAATCCAATTCTAAAGTGAACCCACTTTCTATTTCTTCATCCTCTACTTCTTGCCAAGTAGTATAGGGTGTTCTCTTCACATGTTTCATGACTTGTTGAAGTGAGAGTTTGATCTTGTGGAGCTTCGACGTAGATCATCTTCGACATCGAAGCCGACGACCAATTCCGCTCATTTTTCCGATGAAGCCGATGCTAGAGTCCGGGATTCAGTTTGGACAGCAAGGGGACTTCATCACGGAGCCTGGGAGGTGGTGGACCGGATCTACAAAGGTTGTTGTCACTTTCCTTTAGCATTTAATTCGATTACATGCTTGCTTCGCCTATATATCTAGTTAACGATCCGCTCTAGGGTTTCTCGGCACCGTATTTTTTTAGAAATTTGCATGGATGATGACTTGTGAGACCTCATTAGGGTGCCTAGGAACCCTTCACTTTGTTCCTACCATTGTGTGACAATGGAGTTGTGGCTTTTGCCTAGGAACTACCGTCCTATCAGTAATCCAGATATAATACTTAGGCAGTATCACCTGATCATGGAGATGGTTGATCTCCAGGGAGATCGAGGTTAGGAGAGTAGACATAGAGGCCAACAACGCGGATCCACTCACAAAGGCCTTTTTTCCCAGTAGAGACTTTTAAGGGATGGTTGAGTATGAGATACTTCAACCGTAGCTAATTATTGGGTATGCGATACCACAACAGATGGCCCTAGTGCAAGCGGGAGATTGTTAGTTATATGTATGCCCTAGAGGCCATTACTGTACATACGATGTATATTGTAATGGATGCTTGGACATATATAGGGAGAACTTTCTTGCTCGACATGATAGTATGCTATCTGGTTGTACTTTATCTTAACATGTACTCTGATTGTCTCTATATTACATGTTGATAAAGCCCTTAGGATATGTACTCGACTACTAGGACTATGATGAGATCATACTAGTGGGGCCACGGTAGTCGACGAGTACATCCTATAACTATTCCTAGTCGAGGGTGTATCGAGACAGGGCATCGATACACCAGAGTAGACTAGCGTATACACATCTTGACCCATATGATGGGCGATGGATGATCCCATATCCATCGGTGTTTGACATCAAGGATGGTGTACGGGTGCTCAGTGGAGACTGGGTACACTGGACGGACTCACGGAGAACTCCCAGATGGTATTATACCTCACGTCAGATGGTAGTTCTCCGGTGACACTGGTACAGAGTAGTTTGTTGAGACGAGATCGTCATAGAGTCTTGTGTGATTCCCACTGTGCTTTGATTTCCATCATACCACGTCTAAGAGGGCGTGCAAAAAGGTGGCTTTTAGGTACAGTCCCGAATCACATGGAGGCAATGAGCGATAGGAGGGGATTCGTCTCTCCCGGTATAGGGAGTTGATGTTGTGATGTGTTCGATTGGTTATAACCGGAAATCCCTGGCCAGGGTTGCTGAGATTTACTGGTAAGTGTTATCAGTAGTTTCTCGAACTGTTATAGACTTCATATCGACACGACTTATCGAGCTACTGGGGTCTGACGTTTACCACCCCTAGGCGAGATATGCAACATATCAGACGACGAGACCGGACTGTACGGGAGTGCTACTGTTTGGATTCACAGGAGAATGTATAGGCTTGCTTGTTGATCTTCTGACCGCTCAATACCTGGGTGGCTGTTACGTTTAGCTGACCGCTTGCAGCTTGTGGGTGTTTGATATGATCATCACCTACTGCCGGCGTATTGACGATTCTTTAGAGTCCTACACAGAGGTTTCTTGACTCAGGCAAAACGGAGTAGGGGCACATATGTGATATGTGCGGGACCGAGGATAATGCGATATGAGATACCGTATTATATTCTCGCGATATTTGATATTAGCCGGGTCATCGGATTAAGTGTTGATTCGATGAATCGGTACGGATAAATATTAGTCGGTTATTTGCGATATAGACAGATTGTCGGATCAAGTGTTGATTCGATAATTTAATGTATAATAATATATATGATATATTAAATTACATTAACTAATATTAGCTCACTAAAAGATCTTTTTCTCACTCGGGTAATACATTGATATATATGCGATATATGTTAATTGTATTATTTTATTTTGTTAAGATAACTATTATATATGTGATATATAATATTGTAACATGATATGATAACTAATGCAACATTTTTAGTGGAGTTTAAACATGATTAGGGTTTGGATTTGGGTTAAGACTTCTAGTAGATTCTAGAAGGTTTCTTTTTGTCTTGATAAAGATATTTGTGTTGATATTTATCTATGACTCATAATTAACCCAACCCAAACCCTAGCCCTTGGTTAATTCTCTGCAATGGTTTAGTCAACCATGGTTGCATTATTCATCATATTAATCCTTTCATTATTCATCACAAAAGGATTCTAACATGATTCATCATCTTCTTCCTTCTTTCTTTTCATGGAAAAATCTTACTAGCTTTTTCCAAGTGATGAATGAGTGTGAGAAAAAGATAATAGAAGAGAGCAATAATCCTACTTCATCATCATCATCTATCCTTGCCATTTAGATGAGGGTGTTCACTTCATATTATGAGTGTTAGCTTGTGTTAACGAAACTTCAAGGTAGATCATCTTTGTATCGAAGATCAGAAGCAAGACTGCATCTTTCTCTTCGTGGAACCTCTCGAGAGTCCGGAACACGATGATCGTAGCGAAGGGACTTCAACACGGAGCTTCAGAAGTGAAGGACCGGATCTACAAAGGTTGTAATCCCTCTCACTTAGTGTTAAAGAGTTTAACATACTTGTTTTCGCCTAAACCCTATTTTAAAGATCCAGCTTCGGGTTGTTCGGCACGGCTAATTTTTAAATCGGGAATGGTTGATGCCTCATAGAACCTTGTAAGCGTGCCTAGCAACCCTACATTGACCTCGTGGTAGGACTAAAGTCCATCAAGGCAATCTAAATCCCATCTTTCCTCAAATCAGCCCTCATATCCTGTAAGTCTCATATATCCTGAGTGTCCAATATCAAGTAAATCTCATATATCCAGTATCCAATATCAAGTAAATCTCATATATCCAGTATCCAATATCGAGTATATCTCATGAAACCTGAGTGTCCAATATCTACACCCTAAAACATCATGAAAACAATTGTTTAGCATCGACAAAAAATACTCAAATCTGAAGCACCATCACCTGGGACTGGCCCTCCTGTGTCATGTACGTACATCCTATGAACCTGGGTAATCACCACCCGAAATCTTCAAGGAATGTGCGTACATAACCTCGATCGATATACCCCAGATATCCGTCGAGTATAAATACTATCACCGAATGCCAAACGCCCCCAGCCGGGCTCTACGGCATAGACCTTCGATCTTCTTGCACCGGGGAACCAACCGGGCTCCACCATGTACCCGCACACGGCCTACGACACCTCCTCGCATGGGGTATATATAAGCTCAGAACCGACAAATCTCATGGTGGAAGCTGAAATATCATATCAAGAGAAACCGGGTTTTTCAAATAATGCATAATTTCATGAAACAACCACGGTCCTCAAATCCAGAAAACATCAAGTAATGAATAAATATAATTGCATGAATCAACACATATATATTAGCATCCCATTCCACTAATATATATATATATATAACAACGTCCTATTCCATTATTATATATACATAGGAGTAAAAATATCAGAGAACATCATATGGAATCCATGAATGTAATATATGCAACATGAAACAGTAATATGATCATATAAAGGAAAAACCGCTATTTAACCGCAACAAGTTAATATATATATTATGCGGTTCCTAATTTCTCCAAGTCCATACAACATCAAATAAAGGTGAACATGTAGTTATAGCCAGATATATGTATCTACCTATCAGTAATGATGTAATATACCCTCCAGGTATAAGTGTAAGTATGTATGCAAGATGTACATGTAGCTGTGTCTCATATGTATATATGCCTATCACTAATGGTACAATACCATATAGGTATATGGGTAACTAGTATATAAGCATGTCAAGGTATATGTGTGAGCATGTAGCTATACAGGTATGCAATATGTCATATGCACGAAGGAAAATAAGGATCAAGTCTCAATATCCCTAAACAATACCATATCATATATATATGTGAGTTGTGCGTGTCATGGCAATTATTGACGGTGTGTGTGGCATACAATCAGTGCTCGTACAATATGAGCCGTCAATAATAGTGTGGTGTCCTAAGGGTATAAGTCCAAGCACAACAAGTAATAATATGCAATGAGGTGTATGCGCAAAATCTATTTATGCAATAGAACACGCGACTAATATCCTATCATCCCTAGCCCAGACGCATAACGCCATGCGGATGATTCCCCTGTAGATGTTAAATCTGTTGGGCTTCCCTTGCACCTAGTCCAGGGTTTGGTAGCATCACTCATACCACTTTAAAATTTAGAGACGTGCAAAGCAAGCAAACCATGAATCTTAACTTGAAAATCTAGGGTAACAATTTTGTATCACATACAAAGAACTAAAGAGATTAGGATTACAACCTTTTTAGTCCGTTCCTTCACTTCATAAGCTCCGTATTGAGGTCCCTTCGCTGCGATCATCAAGAACTCCGACTCTTGTGAGGCTCCAAGAGTTGAATGATGCATCATGCTTGAAGTCTTCTTGATCTAAGATGATCTACCTTGAAGAATCTCTAAGCCAAGCATACACTTATTAGAGAAGTGAACACCCTAATCTAAGTGGTTAGAATAGATGAGGATGATGAAATAGGAACTTTGCCCTCTTTTATTTTCAATTTCTCATCATTTATCATCACAAATGAAATACCTAGTGATACTTTTTTCAAGAAGAAGAAGAAGATAAACCTTTTGTGATGAATAATTAATTATTGTTGTTATGTAACGCCTTAGATTTCGGTTAGTGTTTGTTTAGACATTAAAGCAGGTTTACTGTAAAAAGTTTACCAATTCGGATTCCTCACATTTAATTAATAATTTATTATTATTTTTTATGGGCATGCACGCACGTGTGCACGTTAATGTGAGCGTTTGTTTGTCCTAATCTAGTTCTTAGTGACCATGACACTTAACTATTTATCCAATCCTTTGGTTTAATCTTATCCTTAACCCTAAACTCCTAGATCTTTTGTGAGAGAAGAGAAGATATTTGTTTTGGATGTGTGGAGGTGGCATGGTGTGTGTGAATGCATTCATGGTGCATTAATGCAAGTGGTGCACTCACCCTTAACCTCACCTCTCACTCTCTTTTCTTCATACTCTCTCTCACACTCTTTTCCTTCTCATTTTCTTCATCTCTCTCATTTCTTAACTGAACACTCTCCATTTCATCACAAATTCATCACAATCCTTCACAAATCTCACCCAAAATCACATCTTTTTCTTGGATTCGCCTTTTGGATGCCTAGGAGCTTGCAAAGCTTGTATCTTTGAGTTCTTTGGATTAGGTAATGATCTTTTTCTATTGTTTATGTGTTTATTGTGTAGCTTAGCTCGTTAGTTTCTGTTTAGATAGCGTTTTGTATCGTTTCGTGCAAATATCGTATTTTTTAGTGCCTATATATGACATCTGTGATCTGCTGTGACCTGGAAAGTTTACTAGAAAACCAAACAATGTAGTTTTGTTGTACCTGAGACCCTGAGCCTTTACCCCAAGCACGAACTAGAATGCTCGGACCACGGCCGGCGACACAGAGGGTCACTCCGGCGACCCCGGTTTTTGGGCTGAGTGGGTGTGTGGGTTTTTGAGGGTAGCTCTATTCTGTGGTTTGGGTGCGTTTGCTTCTGTTTGTTTGTTAGGTTTTCTCTGTATACGAAATCTGGGATCATCTAGGTAGTTTCTTTTGTTACGTCTAAGCGCGATACGTTATACGACACGGATCGTGCACTTCGTGTGGTTTTGCTCTTGAGATGTTTTCGTCATGTCGCTACATACGTTAGCCACAATACGGACACTTGAGAGTAAGTTTTGTGTTCTTGCGTCCGTCTAATGTAGTTTGTACGTGTTTTGGGTCTATTACTAATATACACTTGTTTATCGTTTTGTTTTTTTAGGTTCGCAGGCGGGGACATCGGACGCTGCGACGAAGGGAAAACAGGTAGTATGCTTCATTTAGCCGGGAGCGTTGGTGAGTAGATTTAACATCTACAAGGGGATCTCCCGCATGGCGTTATGCATCTGGGCTAGAGATGACTTGACTTGTCGCATATTCTATTTCATATTTAGAGTTGCGCATACACCATATTGCTTAGATACTGTTGTGCTTGGACTAGTACCCTTAGGACACTGCACATATTTTTAACGGCTCATGTTGCACGAGCATTGATTGTATGCCACACACACCGTCAATAATTGCCATGTTACGCATAACACACATACCTATATAGTATTGTTTGGTTAGGGACATTGAGACACTAATTCATATTTCTTTATGCATATGATATATAGCATACATGCTTACAAATATGCCATGACATAGCTAAATGTTTACCTTTAATTGATGTTATTTAGAATTGGAGAAATTAGGAACCGCATGATATATTATATTAACTTGTTGCAGTTAATTAATGGCTTTTCCATTATATGCTTACATTACAGTTTTATGTTGCGTATTTTTATTCACGGATTTCCGCATTGAGATATGGATTTTTCATGATGTTTTCGGTATTTGAGGACTGTGGTAGTTTCATGAAATTATGCATTATTTGAAAAACTCAGTTTCTCTTGTTATGATATTTCAGCATCCACCATGAGATTTATCGGTTCTGATATATATACTCCATGCGAGGAGCGTCGTGGGTCGTATGAGGGTATATGGTGGGGCCCGGAGGTACCCCGGGCAAGAGTCGATGTAACATGCCTATGAGCCTGGTAGGGGAACCATACCAAACAGTGACATTATAAATGACTCGGCGGTTATCGTGGGATACCGACGGGAGTCATGTACGTATGGATACGTGGAAAGACGATGGTCAGAGCTAGGCACTCGGGTTTTTTGGATAGCGTGTGATACGTACCTATCAGGGTGCCAGTCGTGGTGAAAGCACCTGATAGATCAACATTTCTATGTCGATACTTGACACATTGTTTTCATGATATTTTACTCCTAAGTATATATATATTACTGGAATGGGACGCTAATATATATGTATACATATCGATTCATATATATCATCATATTTATTCATGCAAATATTCCTAGGATATAAGAGATTCACTTGCTATTAGATTTAGGACATTTGAGATTACTTGATATTGTACATAAAGGATATATGAGACTTACTTGATTTTGTACATTCAGGATATATGAGATTTACTTGATGTTGTACATTCAGAATTTGTGACACTTATATATGATATAAGAGCCAATTTCGGGGCTGATTTGAGGATTTGGGATTTGGATTGTCTTGATGGGTTTTGATCCTACCACGATATCAGGATTCCGTGGAAATGACATGTTTCACCCATACTCTACATTTACTGTTCATGCACTGCTTCATGCATTAGTGTACCTGCTAGAGTACCTTCCCTTACTGTTGCATTTACATACCTTTATTCATATCATTTCTTCATGTATTAGCAGTACCGATATAGTACCTTACACGATTGTTGCAAACAGAGTGTCATATTACTGTTGCTTCATGTATTAGTTGTACCTGTTAGTGTACCTTTCATGACTATTGCATTCACAGGACCATTTGTTGCTATTAATTTCATATGTTAGATTCGCGCTGTACGTGCATACTTGCGATTACCTGAATATGTTATTTACTATTCACGAGTTGGCAACTCACCCCCGTTGTGCCACAGTTTTTTTTGCATGTTGTTCCCAGAGTAGTCGAGGCAGGCTATTCAACTATCTTTCATCTTTTGCTGCGGATACCACATAGGCTCACAGTGTGCAGTTTTTGCTTTAGGTGGGTTTTGTCGTTATTCGTTGTTGTATTGTATATTCGTGTATCCTTGTACTCTCCATCTACTACTTTCATGTTGACTTAGAGACTTGATGTGAGGACGATATTGTATAGTATTTTTGGTATCTTGGATGTCTTTTATGCAGTTTTATTTATATCTTCTTCTATTTCTTCGCTGCGGCATCGTATATCTGTTGTGGTGGTTGTTTTCCGCCTTTGGGCGTGTATTTTCTCCCGTTTGGGGATGTTTTACTTATATTTATGTTGTATCCATTTTTGGGGTTGGTTTTTACAAAGGAGGTGCTGCCAAAATTTTAAAAGAAATAAAGTTAGACTTTTAAAGAATTCGGGTTGAGATTTCAAATTTTTTAAAAACTTCTATTAATTCTTACTACTTTTGATGGTTTAGATTGCTGGGTTTTCGGCTTACTTAAATTGCGTTACGCCTGTAGACGTTGCGTAGTTTAAGGGCTATCACGCGGACAAAGTTTGTATCGAAGCGCTAGGTTTTACCTTTCGGAGTGTAGGATGACCTTATTATGATGGAGTAGGTAGCTTAAGCAGAGTAACGTAGTGCGTGTATGTCCGCGGCATACTCACGATGCGGTACTCCACCTAAAGTGACCTAAGTGCAAATTGCTTGAAATTCCTTCCTTGATGATATATCCTTGTGATTCGATTTCCATATTCTTATCGAATCATTTTTCCATTTTTAGCCTTTACCGCCGATGACTATGGGGACTCAGAGTGATGCAGCGATGGCCGAGGTCAGGTTGGACTCGGGTAGGACGAGGACTGACCAGGATGGCACGCTCGTTGCACAGGAGCAGACGGATCCGCCTTCGACAGATAGTATCGCTAGGCTTGTGGCAGTGATGCGGGACATGCGCCAGATGATGAGTTCATTGGTTGAGGCCATTCGAGCGCAGCGACAAGAGGTTGCAGTTGTTCCTTGCGGTCAGTACACAGCATTCCGTCACCTACATAGCATCGGTGGATACAGCCCTAGTTGACGAGGCACGTCTTCCAAAGACTTTGGGAGTTCCGGAACAGTGGAGGAGTCGTATTGGTGTACCATCTCAGAGACAGAGGCCTAGTCGTCGAGACAGATTTCGTGCCCGTCGCGGGAGTATCAGAGGCTTAGGACGAGGACAGTCATTCAGCTCTTATCCCTAGGAGGGTCAGCAGTTGTCGCGTGGATGTTTTTGGTGCAGGAGCCTTCATCACCTCATCAGGGATTGTTCCTTAGCACCGCGTCAGACTCATGTTCAGAGAGGTCAGGGACGCGGAAGGTTCGCTCAGAGGAGACAGGTTGGTAGAGGAAGATTTCAGCCAGTTGCGGGTAGGGGGCATACACGAGAGTTTGCTTCTACTCATCGGGATGCGCGGGCGTCTAATTCAGAGTTTTCAAGTATTCTTAATTCGTATGTTCTTTTGATGTACTTGTTTGTTTAACACACTTTGTGCCATGGTTGGGACAAGAGTCGTGTTAGCTAGATCAGTCGTTGTTGTGTTAATTTCTATCAGCGATTCTTTTGTTGTGCGACACGTATTTCAGTCCTGTGCCAATCGGATAGGAGATAAGGATTCGTCCGTCGTTTTGATCCTTCTAGAGATGTTGGATTTGACGTTCTCCTGGGCACAGACTGGTTAGCTACGTGCTAAGCGTCTGTGGACTGCCGTGAGTAAACAGTTAGGTTTTGTTTTCCCGGCGAGTCGGTTCTTTTTGTGTAGGGGGACAGTAGTGCCGCCTCTCACAGCTTGAATTCAGCATTTTTCGCTAGTCGGCTTTTTAGGAGAGGATGTCGAGAATTCTTGGCGTTCATTCATGATACCGGAGCCACAGTGGGTTTGTTGGACCGGGTTCCTTCGTGCGAGAGTTTTCCGACGTTGTTCCAGATGAGCCGGCGGAGCTTAGGGAGCTTAAGGATCAGCTGCAGAGTTGTTTGTTGAGGGGCTTGTATGTATGAGTGTTTCGCTTTGGGGAGCTCCTATTTCTGTTCGTCAAGGAGAAGGACGGCAGTTAGAGTTTGTGTATCGATGGATCGTTAATTGAACCGGCTTACGGTGCGGATAGGTATCCATTACCTCGCATTGACGATTTCTTTGATCAGCTCCCGAGTGCGAGACATTTTTTATGTTTGTTTGGGATCAGGTCATCATTGTTGCGGGTTCGGAATGATAACATTCCGAAGTCTGCTTTTGCGCGTGCTACGGGAAGTACGTGTTTTGGTGGTGTCAGTTGGACTCACCAATGCCTAGCAGCATTCGTGTATGTGATGAACCAGATTTCTTCAGGACGTTCCTCGACCAGTTATTGTTGTGTCATTGTTGACATTCTGGTCTATTCTAATGTGTCATAAGGAACAGGAGCAGCACTTGAGGATTTGTTTTGAAGACATTGGGAGAGCCCCAGCTGTTTGCTAGATTCTCAGAGTGTTCGTTCAGGCTTGATTGTGTTGACTCCTAGGTTTTGTAGTTACAGGAGACGGTTTTTGTATGGTTTCGAGGAAGATCGAGGCCGTACAACTTTGGCCCAGACTTGTATGCAGGACGGAGGTCCGGAGATTTTTGGGCTTAGCAGGTTTTTACCGCCGTTTCGTGCAGGATTGCTAGTGTATTGCTGCACCGTTGACTGAATTGATTAGAAAGGAGGTTTTTTTTTCTTCGGACTGTGGCATGCGTGCGGAGTTTTCGGCAGTTGAAGACTCGGTTGACAACTGCACCAGTTCTTTCTTTGCTTTCTAGTTTGGGCGACTTTGTTGTTTAACTGTAATGTTTCGCGAGTGGGGCTTGATTGTGTACTGATGTGACACTATAGAGTTATCGCTTTTACTTCCTGACAGTTAGAGGAAGTACGAGCAGGATATCCCACTCTTGATCTGGAGATGGCGGCGGTGGTCGTGCGTTGGAGATTTGGAGACACTACTTGTTCGGAGAGTCGTATCAGATTTTCACGGACCACCAGAGCTTAATGTACATCTTCCTGCAGTAGGTTTTGATTGTTGAGACCGTTGTCTGCAGATTTATAGTTCTTGTGCGATCGTTGAGTACAGCTTAAGTTCGCCTCTACTGAGGGAACAGCTTGCTCATGTCCGCGCCCGACCACTTTTCCTTAATTGCTTTCACGGGGCACTGCCCGCCGATGCTCGTTTTGTCAGAATCTGAGCATACTCGGCTGGGTAAAGATTCTGAGTCCTTGATTTGTGACCAAGGTGTCTTACGTTTAGGGACACGTTTGTGTACCTGTTGCTGATGGGCAGAGACGTGAAATCCTAGAGCAGGCATATCAGTCTGCTTTCTGTGTTCATTCAAGTCCAACAATATGTAGCGTGACTTGTGAGATAGTTACGGGTGGGCAGGGATGAAGTGTGAAGTTTCGGATTTCGTTTCAAGGTGTCTGTCTTGTTGTGGGCTAAGGTTGAGTATCTGAGACCGGCTAGAGAGTTGCAACGTTTAACCGTTCCGGAGTGGGAATGGGAGCAGATCTCCACGAATGTCGTTGTGGTGTCTACCCAGGTTTAGTCTGGGTGTGATTCCATTTGGTGTTTGTTGTCCGGTTTTAGTCAGTTTCTCAGTTGTTCTTTGTTAAGTTTGTGCGTTTGCATGGAGTTCCTTCATGTGTTGTATCCAAGAGAGGCACCCTGTTCGCTTGCCATCTTGGGCAGGAGATCCAGGAAGCCTTGGGTACTGGTTGAGCTTTAGCTCTATTTTTCCGTCCGCGGGGTGGTGGTTTTGTGAGAGCGGGCTATACCGACTCTGGAGGTTATGCTTGTGCGTAACGTACTAATTTTTGTCGGCAGTTAGGATCGTCGCTTGCCATTGTTAGGATTCTCCATCGATAGCGGTTATCGGGAGACATTCCAATAGGCAACCTTCTGGTTTTTTTTGATAGGTGGTGTTGATCTCCAGTCTGTTTTTCTGACTCTGCGTAAGTAGGATTTTTGGACCCCAACTAGTCTAGAGACTTCGGAGATGATCCAGTTGGTTCCTGTCAGGATGATGACATCCCAGTGCAGACAGAGGTCTTATGCGGACCGCGGTGGTCGCAGACTTGAGTTCGCAGTGGGAGATCATATATTCCTATGGATTTTCCGATGAATGACGTGTTGGGTTTTGGGAAGCTTATCCCAGGATTGTAGGTCCTTTTGAGATCCTCAAGCGAGTTAGTTCCGTTGCCTATAATTTGGCAGTTCCGCCCAGATTATTGAGTATTCACCCCGTATTCCTTGTGTCGATACTTTGAAATTACCTTCATGACCTTTCTCACATGATTCAGCACCAGACCATTTAATTTGGACTCGATCTTTTGTTCACCGGCAGCCAATCGTGTTAATGGCTCGGCAGGTGGAGAAACTTCGGTCAAGGGCCTTGCTATCTGTGGAGGGTTTTCTTGGGCGTAGCCGTATAGTGAGGTGATCACTTGCGAGGCTGCGAGCGAGATTCGGGAGTTTTGTAATCTTCTCTCTGAAGGTACGCTTAGAGAAAATTTTAAATTCGGGGACCAATTTTTATAAAAGGGGGGTGGGGAGATTGTAACGCCTTAGATTTTGGTTAGTGTTAGTTTAGACGTTAAAGCTGGTTTACTGTAAAAAGTTTACCAATTCGGGTTCGCCACATTTCATAACATTTAATTAATAATTTATTATTATTTGTTATGGGCATGTACGCACGTGTGCACGTTAATGTAAGGGTTTGTTTGTGCTAATCTAGTTCTTAGTGACCATGACACTTAACCATTTATTCAATTCTTTGCTTTAATCTTATCCTTAACCCTAAACTCCTAGATCTTTTGTGAGAGAAGAGAAGATATTTGTTTTGGATGTGTGGAGGTGGCATGGTGTGTGTGAATGCATTCATGGTGCATTAATGCAAGTGGTGCACTCACCCTTAACCTCACCTCTGACTCTCTTTTCTTCATACTCTCTCTCACACTATTTTCCTTCTCATTTTTTTTTCAACTCTCTCGTTTCTTAACTGAACACTCTCCATTTCATCACAAATTCATCACAATCCTTCAGAAATCTCACCCAAAATCACATCTTTTTCTTGGATTTGCCTTTTGGATGCCTAGGAGCTTGCAAAGCTTGTATCTTTGAGTGCTTTGAATTAGGTAATAATCTCTTTCTGTTGTTTATGTGTTTATTGTGTAGCTTAGCTCGTTAATTTCAGTTTAGATAGCGTTTTGTATCGTTTCGTGCAAATATCGTATTTTTTAGCATATATATGACATCTGTGATCTGCTCTGACCCGGAAAGTTTACTAGAAAACCAAATAATGTAGTTGTGTTGTACCTGAGACCCTAAGCACGAACTAGCCTGCTCGGACCACGGCCGACGACACAGAGGGTAATTCCGGCGACCCCGATTTTTGGGTTGAGTGGGTGTGTGGGTTTTTGAGGGAAGCTCTATTCTGTGGTTTGGGTGCGTTTGGTTCTGTTTGTTTGTTAGGTTTTCTATGTATACGAAATCTAGGATCACCAAGGTAGTTTCTTTTGTTACGTCTAAGCGCGATACGTTATACGACACGGATCGTGCACTTTGTGTGGTTTTGCTCTTGAGTTGTTTTCGTCGTGTCGCTACGCACGTTAGCCACAATACGTATATTTGAGAGTAAGTTTTGTGTTGTTGCGTCGGTCTAATGTAGTTTGTACGTGTTTTGGGTCTATTACTAATATACACTTGTTTATCGTTTTATTGTTTTAGGTTCGCAGGTGGGGTCATCGGACGTTGCGACGAAGGTAAAACGGGTGGTAGGCTTTACTTAGCCGGGAGCGTTGGTGAGTAGCTTTAACATCTACAGGGGAATCACCCGCATGGCGTTATGCGTCTGGGCTAGAGATGACTTGACTTGTCGCATATTCTATTTCATATTTAGATTTGCGCATACACCTTATTGCTTAGATATTGTTGTGGTTGGACTAGTATCCTTAGGACATTGCTCCTATTATTGACGGCTCATGTTGCACGAGCACTGATTGTATGCCACACACACCGTCAATAATTGCCATGTTACGCACAACACACATACTTATATAGTTTCGTTTGGTTAGGGACATTGAGACACTGATTAATATTTCTTTATGCATATGATCTAGAGCATACCTGTATATCTACATGCTTACACATATTCCATGACATAGGTACATGTTTACCTTTAATTGATGTTATTTAGAATTGGAGAAATTAGGAACCGCATGATATATTATATTAACTTGTTGCAGTTAATTAGTGGCTTTTCCTTTATATGCTTACATTACAGTTTTATGTTGTGTATATTTTATTCATGGATTTCAGAATCGAGATATGGATTTTTCATGATGTTTTCGGAATTTGAGGACCGTGGTAGTTTCATGAAATTATGCATTATTTGAAAAACCCAGTTTCTCTTGTTATGATATTTCAGCATCCACCATGAGATTTATTAGTTCTGATATATATACCCCATGCGAGGAGCGTCGTGGGCCGTATGAGGGTACATGGTGGGGCCCGGAGGTACCCCGGGGCAGGAGTCGATAAAACTTGCCCATGAGCCTGGTAGGGGAACCATACCATCCGGTGATATTACCAATGACTCAGCGGTTATCGTAGGGATACCGACCGGAGTCATGCACGTATGGATACGTGGAAAGACGAGGGTCAGAGCTAGGCACTCGGGTTTTTTAGATAGCGTGTGATATGTACCTATCATGGTGCCAGTCATGGTGACAGTACCTGATAGATCAATATTTCTGTGTCGATGCTAGACACATTGTTTTCATGATATTTTACTCCTAAATATATATATATATATATATATATATATATATTAGTGGAATGGGACGCTAATATATATGTATACATATCGATTAATATATATCATCATATTTATTCATGCAAATATACCTAGGATATAAGAGATTCACTTGCTATTGGATTTAGGACATTTGAGATTACTTGATTTTGTACATTCAGAATATATGAGATTTACTTGATGTTGTACATTCAGGATTTGTGAGACTTATATATGATATGAGAGCCAATTTAGGGGCTGATTTGAGGATTTGGAATTTGGATTGTCTTGATGGGTTTTGATCCTACCACGATGTCAGGATTCCGTGGAAATGACATGTTTCACCCATACTCCACATTTACTGTTCATGCACTGCTTCATGCATTAGTGTACCTGCTAGAGTACCTTCCCTTACTGTTGCATTTACATACCTTTATTCATATCATTTCTTCATGTATTAGCAGTACCGATATAGTACCTTACACGATTGTTGCAAACAGAGTGTCATATTACTATTGCTTCATGTATTAGTTGTACCTGTTAGTGTACCTTTCATAACTATTGCATTCACATGACCATTTGTTGCTATTAATTTCATATGTTAGATTCGCGCTGTACGTGCATACTTGCGATTACCTGCATATGTTATTTACTATTCACGAGTTGGCAACTCACCCCAGTTGTGCCACAGTTTTTTTTGCAGGTTGTTCCCAGAGTAGTCGAGGCAGGCTATTCAACTATCTTTCATCTTTTGCTGCGGATACCGCATCGGCTTATAGTGTGCAGTTTTTGCTTTAGATGGGTTTTGTGGTTATTCGTTGTTGTACTGTATATTCATTGTATCCTTGTACTCTCCATCTACTAGTTTCATGTTGACTTAGAGACATGATTTGAGGACGATATTGTATAGTATTTTTGGTATCTTGGATGTTTTTTATGCCGTTTTATTTATATTGTCTTCTATTTCTTCGCTACGGTGTCGTATATCTGTTGTGCTGGTTGTTTTTCTCCTTTGGGTGAGTATTTGCTCCCGTTTGGGGATGCTTTACTTATATTTATGTTGTACCATTTTTGGGACTGGTTTTTACAAAGGAGGTGCTGCCAAAATTTTAAAGGAAATAAAGTTGGACTTTTAAAGAATTTGAGTTGAGATTTCAAATGTTTTAAATTTTTTTATTAATTCTTACTACTTTTGATGGTTTAGATTGATGGGTTTTCGGCTTACTTAAATTGCATTACGCCTGTAGACGTTGCGTAGTTTAAGGGCCATCACGTGCCATTTTCGGGTCGTGACATGTTGTTACAATTACAACCATGGTATAATAATGAAAGGCTTAACCCTTGTAGAGAAGAAACCATAGGTTAAGGGTTTGGGTTGGGTTAACAAATATCTTCACAAAATATCAAAAGATGAAGACTAAAGTCAAACCTTCATGAAGCTTCATGAAAGCTCATCCGAAGCTTAACCGTAATCCAAACCCTAACTAGGTTTAAACTCTAAAACCATGTTGCATTTGTAACCCTAACATGTTACAATATTATATATCACATATACAATATATTTTGTAACAAAAGAAAATAATACAATTAACATATATTGCATATACATCAATGTATTATCCTATAATAAAATGAATCAATAAAGAGAGCTTATATTATTTAACGTAATGTAATATATCACATATATAATTATACATTAAATTATCGAATCAACACTTGATCCGATAATCCGGCTATATTACATATAACCGACTAATATAACATGTACCATTTCATCGAATCAACACTTGATCCGATGACCCGGCTATATCACATATACCCGGCCGATATCACATATCGCGAGAATAGAATACGGTATCTCATATCGTATTATTCTCGGTCCTGTACATATCACATATATGCTCCTATTCCGTTTTGCATGAGCGAGGAAACCTCTGTGTAGGACTCTAAAGAATCGTCAATACGCTGGCAGTAGGTGATGATCATATCAAACACCCACAAGCTGCAAGCGGTCAACTAAACGTAACAGCCACCCAGGTATTGAGCGATCAGAAGATCAACAAGCAAGCCTGTACATTCTCCTATGCATCCAATGAGTAACACTACCGTATAGTCCGGTCTCTTCGTCTGGTATGTCGCATATCAAGTCTAGGGGTGGTAAACGTCAGACCCCAATAACCGATAAGTCGTGTCGATATTAGGCTCATAACAGGTCGAGAAACTACTGATAACTCTTACCAGTAGCACTCCATATCAGCCTTGGCCAGGGACTTCCAGTTATTGCCAATCGAGCACAGCACAACATTAACTCCCTATACCGGGAGAGACGAAACCCCTCCTATCGCTCATTGCCTCCATGTGATTCAGGACTATATCCAAAAGCCACCGTTTTGCACGCCAACTTGGACGTGGTAAGGTGGAAATCAAAGCACAGTGGGAATCACACAAGATTCTATGATGATCTCGGGTCTACAGACTAACCTGTACCAGTGTCACAGGAGAACTGCTATTGGACGATAGGTATAATACCATCTAGGAGTTTTCGGCGAGTCCGTTCAGTGTACCCAGTCTCTACTGACCACCCGTACATCATCTTTGATGTCAAACACCGATGGATAAGGGATCATCTATCGCCCATCATATGGGTCAAGATGCGTATACGCTAGTCTACTCTGGTGTCTCGATACACCCTCGACTAGGAACAGTTATAGAATGTACTCGTTGACTACCCTGGCCCCACTAGTATGATCTCATCATAGTCCCAGTAGTCAAGTACATATCCCAAGGGCTTTATCAACATGTGAGAGCAAGACAGTAAACCAATATAAGTCAACATGTTAAGACAAAATGAAACCAGATAGCATACTATCATATCGAGCAAGAAAGTCCTCACTATATATATCCAAGCATCCACTATAATATACATCATATGTACAACAATGGCCTCTAGGGCATATATACAACTAAAAATCTCCCACTTGCACTAAGGCCAGCTGTTGTAGTATCTCATACCCAACATCCCAAAGTGTCTCTCAAATTGTATCTGGGGAATTGCCTTCGTGAGTGGATCCGCAGTGTTGTTCTTCGTGTCAACTCTCCTGACCTCGATCTCATGGCAATCAACTATCTCTCGGATCAGGTGATACCGCCTCAGAATATGTCTGGACTTCTGATGGGACCTAGGTTCCTTGGCCAAAGCCACAGCTCCATTGTTATCACAATACAAAGGTATTGGATGCTCAATGGAAGGAACCACACCAAGTTCAGTGATGAACTTCTTCTTCCAGACAGCCTCTTTGGCAGTATCGTTGGCAGCGATGTATTCAGCCTCCATCGTCGAGTCTGCCACGGTTTCTTGCTTGGAACTCTTCTAACAAATCGCCCCTCTATTTAGGGTAAAGAAAAATCCCGAGTGGGACTTAGAGTCGTCCTTATCACTTTGGAAGCTCGAATCAGTAAAGGACTCCACTTGGAGTTCTCCGTTACCATACACCAAGAACATCTCCTTAGTTCTTCTCTAGTACTTGAGGATGTTCTTCACAGCTGTCCAGCGACTCTATCCTGAATCAGCTTGATACCTACTCACTACACTTAGTGATTATACTACATAGGGTCTGGTACATAGCATCTCGTACATGATAGAGCCTACGGCTGAAGCATAGGGTATCCCTTTCATGTGAGCTCTCTCCAAATAAATCTTGGGAGACATCTCTTTGGAGAGAGTGTGTCCAGAGATCGTGGGTTGGTTCCCATGCTTGGATTCTTCCATACTAAACCTTTTTAGTATAGTGTCTGTTAGGTCCACGTTACCTCTCCCGGTACTTTCGGGGTTGCGAAAATGGTAAAACAAAATTTTTTCTTGACTTGGTAACATGGACCGTAAAAGCCGGATCTTTGCTAAACTAGAAACTAGCAAACAACAAGAGGTGTTTACTACTATGCTGTAGAAATTATACCTCACGATACCGGTCCTTCGGGTCTTCATTCCGCTGTCCCGCTCGTCGATCCATGCTCCGAAGGTTGATCTGGACTTTGGTCACCTCCACGGCCTTCTTGAGTCGAAGACGATCCACCCGAGAGTTGTACACCGAGCTCCACCTCGAGCCGAGGCAACTAGGGTAACAAGATTGCTAGTCTTGATACCCTAGGTTGTGTAGAAGAGAAAGATGGAGGTATTTGTCTATGTGGATTCTTTTTCTCTCAACACATGAGATCAAAAGAATTTATGAAGAGGAGGAAGATGAAGGAGGTCAAGCAACCATGGAGCTCTTTCTTTCTTCTCACTTCCAAGAGAGAGAATGAGAAAAGAGAAATGAAAAAGTTAACTAAAGAAAATGAACCATGGTTGCATAATGATACTAAACACCATCATTACAAATCCTATCATGATAAAGTTGATGCTACATTGATTTGACCATTTTCATAATCCAATGACCATTTTCATAATCCAAAATGAAAAAGAAAACCAAAGAAGAGTGTAGACTTCTCATGAAGGTCAATGGTCAACTTTGGTCAACGGGTCAACAAAGTCAAGAGTGGTCATGGTGGTCAAATGGTCAAAGCAATTAGCCATCACATAATTATCACTAAAAGGATTAGTAAATAATGTCTGCGGCTCATAATGGTTTTGACCGAACGAATTGATAAAACCCTAATGAGCCCACCTCAAAATGGTTTTGACCAAATCAACTGTCAAAACCCTAATGAGCCTGCCACATAACGGTTTTGGCGGAACCAACTGCCCAAACCCTTGCAGGGTTCCTGGGCACTCTAGTGAGGTCTCCCAAGCCATCAACCATGGCAATTTCAAAAATTATGGTGCCTACAAACCCTAAAGTACGGATCGTTTGCTAGATATCTAGGCGAACAAGAACTAGTTAACAGTTAACTAAAGAGATACGGAAATTACAACCTTTGTAGATCCGGATATCCACCTCCACGGCTCCGCAACGAGGTCATCTCCGCTGTCCAAATCAAATCCGGGCTCTAGAGTCGACTTCGTCGGAGAATGGGCAAGCTAGGTCGTCGATGTCCATGCCGAAGATGATCTACGTCGAGGCATCGATGAATCAAGCTCCACCTTCACCAAACCCTAAAATCTTGTGAAGGAAACACACTCTACTACTTGGCAAGAGGTAGAGGATGAAGAAATAGGAATTGGGTTAACTTTAGAATTGGATTTCTCACTCATATCCAACAATCACCATTGATGGACTTTGCTTTTCTTCACTTGAAGAATGAAGAAGAAGAAGAAAGATATTATGATAAGTTAATAGAAAATGAAAAGAAAATAAATTCTTATCATAATTTTAACTAGAGTTAAGTGTAGAGAATGAATCATGGTTAGTGGGAATGGTTAGGGTTAAGGATGAGATAAGTATGGTTGACTTGAACAAAGCTTCATGAAGCTTCAACTAAAGAACAAAAGAAGCCACCATTCTTTTCTCATTTTCATTTATTCATTTATCAAAAATAAAAAGGATAAATAAATAGATAAATGAATAACAAATAGGAAACCCTAAACTATTTCATTAACCAAGGTTTAATCTTTACACTTGAACCCTAGCATGACATGTATCATCAAACATGATACAAGCAAGTGCACAAAAGTATATCGCATATACAATGCGCACAACCGAGTGAGAAAATCCGTCTAAAGTGAACCGATACTAGTTAATGCAAAGTAATATATCAAATATATAATTATACATTAAATCATTAAATCAACACTTGATTCAATGATCCGGTCATGCGCACATAACCGACTGGTATCTAATATATCGGCTTATCGAATCAACACTTGAATCGATAACTAGGTTATATCGCATACAACCATTCGATATATATATCGCGAGAATAGAATACGGTATCACATACACGCATTATTCTCGGTCCCGCACATATCTCATATGCGCTCCTATTTCGTTTCGCTTGAGCCAGGAAACCTCTGTGTAGGACTCTAAAGACTCGTCAATACGCCGGCAGCAGGCGATGATCATATCAAACACCCACAAGCCGCAAGCGGTCTGCTAAACGTAACGGCCACCCGGGTATTGAGCGATCTGAAGATCGACGAGCAAGCCCGCTCACACTCCAGTGAATCCGACCAGTAACACTACCGTACAGTCCGGTCTGATCGTCTGATATGTCGCATATCTCGCCTAGGGGTGGTAAACGTCAGACCCCAGTAGCTCGATAAGTCGTGTCGATATGAGGTCTATAACTGGTCGAGAAACTACTGGTAACACTTACCAGCAATTCTCTGAGCAGCCCTGGCCAGGGACTTCCTGTTATAGCCGATCGAACACAGTGCAACATCAACCCCCATATACCGGGAGAGACGAATCCCCTCCTATCGCTCATTGCCTCCATGTGACTCGGGACTGTACCCAAAAACCACCGTTTTGCACGCCCTCTTGGACGTGGTAAGATGGAAATCAAAGCACAGTGGGAACCACACAAGACTCTATGACGATCTCGGGTCAACAGACTACTCTGTACCAGTGTCACCAGAGAACTGCCATCTGACGTGAGGTATAATACCATCTGGGAGTTCTCGGCGAGTCCGTCCAGTGTACCCAGTCTCTACTGAGCACCCGTATATCATCTCTGATGTCAAACACCGATGGATATGGGATCATCCATCGCCCATCTGTATGGGTCGAGAAGGTATACGCTAGTCTACTCTGGTATATCGATGCCCCGTCTCGATACACCCTCGACTAGGGACTTTGAAGGATGTACTTATAGACTACCATGTCCCCACTAGTATGATCCGCATCATAGTCCAGGTAGTCAAGTACAGATCCTAAGGGCTTTACCAACATGTAACAGAGAGACAAACAGTATACACGTTAAGGTAAAGATCAACCAGATAGCATACTATCATGTCGAGCGAGAAAGTCCTCCCTATATACGTCCCAGCATCCACTACAATATACATCCTATGTATAGTAATGGCCTCTAGGGCATACATATAACTAACAATCTCCCACTTGCACTAGGGCCATCTGTAGCAGTGGTTTGAAGTATCTCATACTCAACCATCCCATAAATGTGTCTCTCTCTGGGAACAGGCCTTTGTGAGTGGATCCGCTGTGTTGTCCTCTGAGCCTACTCTCCTAACCTCGATCTCCCTGGAGATCAACCATCTCCATGATCAAGTGATACTGCCTTAGAATATGTCTGGATCACTGATGGGACCGGCGTTCCTTGGCATAAGCCACAACTCCATTGTCTCACAATGGTTGGAACGTAGTTCATCTTATGAACCATTATACATCCAAACAACCTCTTTGGTAGCATCTTAAGTAGCGATGTATCCTGCCTTTATCGTCTAGTATGTCACGGTATCTAGCTTGGAACTCTTCCAACATACCGTCCCTTTACTGAGGGTAAAGACAATGCCTGTGACTGACACTCAGTCGTCTTTATCACCCTGGAACACTTCCAGTGATTCTCCTCAGGATCGATTGACACCATCTCACTACATCTAGTGAGTATCCTAACATCCATTTAGATCTATCTCATAGATCCAAAACCCAGGATTTAGTAGGTATCATTTTGATCCTATATGGAGAATCATAGTGATAAGCGGAGATTGATCGAGCGTAGCATAGGAAACTCCTTCCCTATCAAGAGTATGTCATCCACGTACTCTACGAGGATCATCACCATACTCCCTACTACCTTTTTGTTTGTACAAGGTTCATCTACCATTTTGATGATGTCAAACTCTTTGACTGCTTCATCAAAACAGATGTTCCAACTCCGCGATGCCTGCTTTATCCTATAAAGCATCTTGCACACGTTTCCGCTGCTCCCACTGTCTACGAAGCCCTCTGGCTGTGTACTTATAGACGCACTCTTCTAAATCATCATTTAGAAAAGCAGTCATGACACCCAACCACCAGATATCGTAGTCATGGTATGTAGCCGTGACAAGTAGGATCTGGATGGACTTAAGCATAGCTACTGGAAAAGATTTCATCATTATCCACGCCTGGTCGATGACGAAAACCTTTAACAATTCTAGCTTTGAAAGTCTCAACTTTTCCATGTACACCAAGTAATCTTCTCAAGATATACTTGCTCCTGATGGGAATTTAACCCTTCAGATATTGCAACCAAAGTCCATACTTTGTTGGTGTATAAGGATTCCATCTCAGATCGCTAAACATCCAGCCATTCTTACAGAGTCTTACTCTCGATGGCCAGCTCGAAGCTAGTTGGGTCATCATCTCATGATGCAATCCTCGCTCCCACTGTCATAGAGAAACTGAAGTATCTCTCAGGTGGGTGAGGAACCCTACTAGATCGGCGGAGAGGCTGAGGTTCGTTGGTATCTACTGAATACTTTGGTTCTATCAAATCATCCTGTAGTTTGTATAGCTGGAACACTTCCAGTTCTACATAACAGGCCTTGCCTCGAGCTTGTCCGGATTATGCTTTTAGACATAGGCCGGACAACCCCAAATCTTAACTAGCTTAAGACATGGGCTCTTCCCTTTCCATATCACATATGAAGCGGTAGGCAACTGATTTGATTCGAACCCTATTCAATAGGTATGCAGCTTCTCAAGTGCATAACTCCCAAAAAGGAAACAGGTAACTCAGTATTACTCATCATAGAGCACACCTTATCATATAGGGTGTATCTGCTCCTCCCCGATATACCATCGTACTATGGTGTATACGGAGGAGTAATGCTGAGAGAGAATCTCATTCTCCTTTAGAATTATCCAGGATTTCCGTGCTTTAGTATTCTCCTCCCTGATCACATCAAAGGACATAATACTTATACCCGTATTGGTTCTCTACTTCTCGCTTATATTCTGTGAATATCTCAAAAGGTTCGGACTCATGTTTCAATCAGGAACATAGGTCTGAAACTCGAAAGAGATCATCAGAAAATGTAATGAAGTACAAAGAACCGGTGTTGGCATGTGTAGACCGGGGACCTTTCATACATCAACATGTATCATATCCCAAGAGTTTACTAACTCTTTCTCTGTTTCCAGTAAACGGAGCTATGGTCATCTTATCTTTGTGACATGACTGGCGAATTTCACAAGATGCAAATTCAAACTAATTTAAATATGCATCTTTATGTAACTCTAGCTAGTCGGGTCACATTGATCTGACCTAGTCTACAATGCCTTAAGAAGAATTCGTTCATTTCTGAACTCTTCCTCTTGTGTGTGTTCTGTATACCAAGAACTGTAGTTTGATTTAGAACATCAACGCTTTTAGATAACGTGCCTGAACCGATCAACTTTTGATATAGGAAATGTTCAAAACATTATCCAACAATACAGAATTATATCCTTTCTTTACTGATAAAGAGACTGATATGATTTTGTATATCAGGTTCGGTATCTAATAACATTCGTTCAGAATCAATGTATTGTTAATACAGGGTGACAGTGACCGACAGACTTGGCTGCAACACTTGCCCCGTTTTCTGCCTCATGAAACTTATCACCCGTTCTCAGTTCTCTACCTATCTGTAGCCCTATGTAACAGATTACATATCTGGGATCCTGATCTGGTATCACATACCCAGGACGTAAAGGATACTGAGAAACAGTTTTGTATAATGAACACACCCGAAGATGATGCATCAGCATGCACTCTCTTCGTTTGGGCGGCACGGGAATTCTGGTAATCCCCAATTTCCTGCTCTGTCTTATAACAATTATAAGTTGGAGCGGGACCAACGTTCCCCAGCTCAGTATAACAAGCGGGTTCGGTCAATAATCCGTATTATTATCTTGATTAAGGCGTGATATGGTCGCTACCTGGAGAGAGAGAGAAGAAAACACTCAGCGTGCGCTCTGTCAAGAATAGATTGGTTTTTATTTTATCTAATCAGGATGGCTCCCACTGCTTTTTATCAAATCTTCCTTCAAACCCTAAAAGGAAAGACTAGCCGGGATTAATTACACACTACAAGTTCGCCAATCTTTCAGCCAGGCCAGTGTCGGTACTTTGAGGGAGGTCCCCCGTGCTTTCGCACGAACCTAATTAATGTAAACCTCGTTTTCCCAGAGGCGTAACCCCGTTAACACCTTTCTAGACACCTACTTGATCGGCTAATTGTAATGTATAAAACTCTCCCAGGAGTAACTCTTACTCGCAGCGGGTATCGGGATCCAACTATCTCATAGAAGGTATGCAATCTCATTGCAAATTTCAACACTTGAAATTCCCGATAATGTTTTGCCCCTAGCAGCTATATGACCTTAACATAGTCAACAAATCATAAGTGCTAGTCAAGTTCAACCCGTCATTTCCCGATTGAATTAAACCCACCCGCACGACCCTTAACATTGTCAACAAAGTCGCACGACTACCCTAATCCAATCGCATCATATGCTAATACAGATAACTAATAGTTAGCTACCGCACACTACGCCTTAACATAGTCAACAAACGTAGCACGAATACTAACTAGTACTTATCTGAAATGACGGAGGGCTACGACAGGTTTTTCTGAAAACCTATTGCGTAATGAACTTGATATCGTTGTAGGATCGAATGAATTTTGAAATGGAGTGCTTTTGAGGCTTTTCTAGTTTTGCTAAAGGAGTCACTCCCGGTGAAGGGATCGTCGGTCCTTTCCTCGTCGAATGAGGTGCAGGATATATCATATATATCACTGTGCAAAGCAAAAACACTTAAAAGCAATCAAAAGACAAACCGAGTGTGTAGCATCTGCCAGTTATTGCTAAAGGAGTCACTCCCGGTGAAGGGATCTCGGTCCTTTCCTCGTCGGATGAGGTGCAGGATATATCACATATACCGCTGTGCAAAGCAAGAACTGTAGCTACCTGTTTTATTTTGAAATTCGATTCTACAACATCTTAGGTTTCTTTTATTTCATTAATCACATTAATGAAGTCCCATCATTTAAGTACCTAAACATCACAGATAGATATGACGTACACTTATGCCATCCGCATTCGCCTCGATGTCCCCTCGTGCACCGTTAGGTTAGGTAACTAACGGCAGAGCAGGGCAGGGCTAGCGCGGGTGTAAAACATAAGTAACGTCTATATAATATATCATATATACTATATACTATATCCATCACAGAAACATCACATGATCTCATCACAGATATCGCAGCAGAAGAATCATATGAAATATTGGATATACTAGGACGTCCGTGTTTTCAATACGAGCCAGTATAAAACACGGATTCCACGGTCGTTATGAATAGCCAAACCCACACCCCTAGACCCCTACGAGAGCGGCAAGCAACCCTACCAATTCTAGAGTTAGGAGACCCGGACTCGACTCCTCGAGTTGATCTCCCACTGGACTCCAGAACCCGGTTACTTGTGCCCTCCTCCTTGGGTCTATCCTAGTGCGGAAAAGTAAATAATATACAACAGGTGACAACTCCCGCAGCCTGGAAGCGCCCCAATAAAAGAATATTACATACAAGTTTTTACATGAATGAAAATGAAAAACACTCATCTCACATAAAAACCCCCGGCTATTCAAACACGACGATCCAATATAACATATCCAGCAACACATAACATCACATGTCATCAACGTAAGTAAATATGTCCATCCCAATTGTCGTTGACGTATAGCAACGAAACCGGCGATATCACATATTACACTTACGGTCACAGAAAAGAAAGTATAAAACTACAACAGTTGGAATCCGCAATCACCTCAGACATCGCATGCCTGACCAAATGAATTTCTTAGACATCGCATGCCTAACAATTATAAACCCCGCATTTTAGTCTCAAAATCGAAAACACTTTTCAATATCAAGTCGGGCAATTCAACAAGATTCCCGACATCCTGATCGAATGCTCGTCGCAAACTTCAGTAGACGGCCGCACCCCTCACGCCGTCGACGAAGTGCACCAAGGCGGAACACCGCTACCGCGAGCACCCGAACGGATGCTTTCGGCAACGGGGTTCTCCTACAGTCACTTGGTCGGGGCTATGGAGTGAAGCTGTCTATTAAGTTTACCCGGCGAGTATCCGCGTACGCTACGTGATTGCGACGGACTTTTGATCACATCAAAATTCCGTGGCAACCGATCAAGTGAGACTAAACTGCTACGTTTATAACATTCATTTAGTTATCACATAACTTATTGTGAATTCCAATTATTGTATCACATTCCAGATAAACAGAAAATGTTAAACTTTCCGATCGAACAATCGAACACCCAAGTTTTCCCGATACAGATCAACACATGAAATAAGTCTAACAACATTCCGTTCGTGCCTCAGTACCAACGGTCCAGCCGTAGAAGGGTCAAGCCAACGCCTCACATGTGGCACGCCGTACTGCCCCAAACCCGAAGGTTCAAAGGGCAGTTCAAGACGGTCACATAATCGAGTTAAGGTTTGTGTCTTCTAGAGGGACCATCGCGTTACTTGCACTACTTAGAACGTCGTTAAACTACGGAAAAATCCAACACTTGAAAATTTCCCGACAGGGGAAAAATCGGGTATTTATATCCGGTCGAACTTTTTAACATATTCTAAAATTTATCCGGAAAACACATGGACAGAATTAGACTTTCCGATCGAAACAATGATTCCCAAAACAACTCAGAACAACTCAACTCTTGAGTTCAGTTTAAATATTCCAGGAAAATGAGCATTGAATTTTACGAGTTACTGTGAAATTTGACACGTGTCGGCTTCTTATTGGCGGCCCTTCCGCCGCTCAAACCCCCTTTGCGCGGCGCTTCCGCCGCGCTTTTGTGGAATTAGGGTACCAAATTTCACAGTAATTCTTAAAAAATCCTTCTTGTTTTTCTGGATATTTTTAATTGCCAAAAATCAACAGTTTTGAAAAAAGTACAGAGAGCAATTTTGCAATGGGATTTTGGTTCGATCGGGTTTCTAATTCCGTCCGGGGATCGCCTAAGGCTCTAGCTAGGCTCTGATACCATTGCAGGGTTCCTGGGCACTCTAGTGAGGTCTCCCAAGCCATCAACCATGGCAATTTCAAAAATTATGGTGCCTACAAACCCTAAAGTACGGATCGTTTGCTAGATATCTAGGCGAACAAGAACTAGTTAACAGTTAACTAAAGAGATACGGAAATTACAACCTTTGTAGATCCGGATATCCACCTCCACGGCTCCGCAACGAGGTCATCTCCGCTGTCCAAATCAAATCCGGGCTCTAGAGTCGACTTCGTCGGAGAATGGGCAAGCTAGGTCGTCGATGTCCATGCCGAAGATGATCTACGTCGAGGCATCGATGAATCAAGCTCCACCTTCACCAAACCCTAAAATCTTGTGAAGGAAACACACTCTACTACTTGGCAAGAGGTAGAGGATGAAGAAATAGGAATTGGGTTAACTTTAGAATTGGATTTCTCACTCATATCCAACAATCACCATTGATGGACTTTGCTTTTCTTCACTTGAAGAATGAAGAAGAAGAAGAAAGATATTATGATAAGTTAATAGAAAATGAAAAGAAAATAAATTCTTATCATAATTTTAACTAGAGTTAAGTGTAGAGAATGAATCATGGTTAGTGGGAATGGTTAGGGTTAAGGATGAGATAATTATGGTTGACTTGAACAAAGCTTCATGAAGCTTCAACTAAAGAACAAAAGAAGCCACCATTCTTTTCTCATTTTCATTTATTCATTTATCAAAAATAAAAAGGATAAATAAATAGATAAATGAATAACAAATAGGAAACCCTAAACTATTTCATTAACCAAGGTTTAATCTTTACACTTGAACCCTAGCATGACATGTATCATCAAACATGATACAAGCAAGTGCACAAAAGTATATCGCATATACAATGCGCACAACCGAGTGAGAAAATCCGTCTAAAGTGAACCGATACTAGTTAATGCAAAGTAATATATCAAATATATAATTATACATTAAATCATTAAATCAACACTTGATTCAATGATCCGGTCATGCGCACATAACCGACTGGTATCTAATATATCGGCTTATCGAATCAACACTTGAATCGATAACTAGGTTATATCGCATACAACCATTCGATATATATATCGCGAGAATAGAATACGGTATCACATACACGCATTATTCTCGGTCCCGCACATATCTCATATGCGCTCCTATTTCGTTTCGCTTGAGCCAGGAAACCTCTGTGTAGGACTCTAAAGACTCGTCAATACGCCGGCAGCAGGCGATGATCATATCAAACACCCACAAGCCGCAAGCGGTCTGCTAAACGTAACGGCCACCCGGGTATTGAGCGATCTGAAGATCGACGAGCAAGCCCGCTCACACTCCAGTGAATCCGACCAGTAACACTACCGTACAGTCCGGTCTGATCGTCTGATATGTCGCATATCTCGCCTAGGGGTGGTAAACGTCAGACCCCAGTAGCTCGATAAGTCGTGTCGATATGAGGTCTATAACTGGTCGAGAAACTACTGGTAACACTTACCAGCAATTCTCTGAGCAGCCCTGGCCAGGGACTTCCTGTTATAGCCGATCGAACACAGTGCAACATCAACCCCCATATACCGGGAGAGACGAATCCCCTCCTATCGCTCATTGCCTCCATGTGACTCGGGACTGTACCCAAAAACCACCGTTTTGCACGCCCTCTTGGACGTGGTAAGATGGAAATCAAAGCACAGTGGGAACCACACAAGACTCTATGACGATCTCGGGTCAACAGACTACTCTGTACCAGTGTCACCAGAGAACTGCCATCTGACGTGAGGTATAATACCATCTGGGAGTTCTCGGCGAGTCCGTCCAGTGTACCCAGTCTCTACTGAGCACCCGTATATCATCTCTGATGTCAAACACCGATGGATATGGGATCATCCATCGCCCATCTGTATGGGTCGAGAAGGTATACGCTAGTCTACTCTGGTATATCGATGCCCCGTCTCGATACACCCTCGACTAGGGACTTTGAAGGATGTACTTATAGACTACCATGTCCCCACTAGTATGATCCGCATCATAGTCCAGGTAGTCAAGTACAGATCCTAAGGGCTTTACCAACATGTAACAGAGAGACAAACAGTATACACGTTAAGGTAAAGATCAACCAGATAGCATACTATCATGTCGAGCGAGAAAGTCCTCCCTATATACGTCCCAGCATCCACTACAATATACATCCTATGTATAGTAATGGCCTCTAGGGCATACATATAACTAACAACCCTAATGAGGCACCTCCTCCTTCATCGCTCCTCAAAACTGTGCATACACACCCGCATCCGCATTCCGTAGAATGCGAATGCACAAAAGACAAAGCAAATCCATCTGTGCAATACTAGGATCCGGCTAAAACCAAAGCCCACTAGTATTGCCTGCCCGAATAGCATACGCACACAAGTGCACGTAAGTGATCGCAGCCCTGCCGTAAAACCATACGGCCTCTACACGTTTCGGTCAGTGCAGAGAAACTCTCTGTGTGGGACTCTAAAGACTCGACACTACGCTGGCAGTGGGTTTAACCACAGACCGCAAACGGCACTAGCTGTACGTAACGGTCCCCAGGTAGATGTCGATAAGAAGGCCGATGTGGTAAACCCATCCGAACTCCTACTGAGCCTGTATGTGACAATCTCCGTACAGTCCGGTCTGTTCGTCTGATACATCGCATGGCGGGCCTAGGGGGTGGCGAACGTCAGTCCCCTGATAGCGGTACAAGTCATGTCGGAGTGTAGCCCAGAACACCCTGAGATAACACTGGAAACCTACCAGTATATCTCGCTTGCCCTGGCCAGGGACTACATGTGTAATGGCTCTCCTAGACACAGCGCGATGTCAACCCCCAATACCGGGAGAGACGAATCCTGTCTAACCGTCACTGCCTCCAAGTGCTTCGGGACTGCACCCAACTACTACCTGTTTGCACGACTCAGTAGAGCCGTGGTAGGGTAGTAGTCAAAGAACAGTGGGAACACACTTGAGGCGAAGTGACAGTGTCAAGTCAGCGGACTAAGCTGTACTCATGTCACCTGGGAACTGTTAACCGACGATAGGTATAATACCAACCAACAGTCCCCGACGAGTCCTGTCCAGTGTACTCGTAACCTAACGAGCACCCGCATACTATCTCAAGTACGACGTACTAACGGCTGTAGGTAAGACCGGCTCCCGCACTGGGATGAGAAGCGCATACGCTGGTCTACTCCGGAGTATCGATGCCCTGTCTCGATAATCCCACGACTAGGGACGTGCATAAGGATGTGCTTGTGGATTACCCAGCCCCCACGAGTGTGATCGCCATCACAACGCCGGTAATCAAGCAAAGATCCTAAGGGCTCTACTCATGCGTATAGGTGATATAATAAAGAAACACATGAACACATTAAAGCAGAGACAAACCAAGTAGCATACTATTATTTCGAGCAAGATTGTCTATACAACTGTGAATATCCCAAGCTTCCATCAAGTAATATACATACTAGTATGATACAGTAATGGCCTCTAGGGCATATACACTAACAATCTCCCACTTGCACTAAGGCCATGTATTGGCGTATCGAAGACCTATCATCTCGATCAGCCGCTCGAACTGAGTCTTGGGTAAGGCCTTCATGAATGGATCCGCCGTGTTGTCTTTTGTGTCCACTCTCCGTACTTCGATCTCCTGGCGATCAATGATCTCCCTGATCAGGTGATACCGCCTTAAGATTTGTCTGGATTTTTGATGGGACCTTGGTTCTTTCGCTAAAGCTATAGCCCTTTTGTTATCGCAATACAAACGTATTGGGTCAACAATGGACGGAACCACCTGAAGTTCACTAATGAACTTCTTCATCCAGACCGCCTCTTTTGCGGCATTGCTTGCAGTAATGTATTCAGCCTCCATCGTCGAGTCTGCGACGGTATCCTATTTGGAACTCCTCCAACATACCGCCCCTCCGTTGAGGGTAAACACAAAACCCGAGACAGACTTGCTGTCATCTTTGTCACTCTGGAAGCTTGAATCGGTAAAGAACTCGACCCTGCGGTCTCCATTACTGTAAACCAGGAACATCTACTTAGTCCTTCTCAGGTACTTGAGAATTTTCTTCACTGCTGTCCAGTGGTCCTCACCTTGGTCTGACTGATACCGGCTCACTACGCTCAGCACGTAAGCTACATCTGGTCTTATACATAGCATCGCATACATTATAGATCCTACCGCCGAAGCGTAAGGTATAGTGCTCATGCGAACCCTCTCCTCGTCAGTCTTAGGAGACATCTTCTTGGAGAGGGTAATTCCGTGCAATGCGGGTATGTTACCGTGCTTGGAATCCTCCATACTAAATCTCTTTAGTATGGTCTCTATGCACCTGGACTGCGAAAGTCCCAGTAGTCTCTTGGATCTATCTCTATAGATCTTGATCACCATAATGTACGAGGCATCACCCAGGTCCTTCATGGAGAACCGTTGTGATAAAAATAGCTTGAACGATTGTAGCATAGGAATATCATTTCCTATCAAAAGAATGTCGTCCACGTACAAGACTAGGAACACGACAGTTCGTCCTACAATCTTCTTATAGACACAAGGTTCATCTTCGTTCTTGATGAAATCAAATTCCTTGATTGCCTTATCAAAACAGATGATCCAGCTCCGCGATGCCTGCTTTAATCCATAAATGGATTTAAGCAACTTGCACACCTTCCCGCTGCTCCCACTGTCTACGAAACCTTCTGGCTGATCCATGTAAACGCACTCTTCCAAACAGCCGTTTAGAAAAGCTGTTTTAACGTCCATCTGCCAGATTTCATAGTCATGGAAGGCAGCAATGGCAAGTAGGATCCGAATGGATTTCAGCATAGCCACTTGAGAAAAAGTTTCATCATAGTCCAAACCAGGTCTTTGACGAAAACCTTTTGCAACGATCTAGCCTTATAAGTTTCCACCTGCCCATCTACACCAAGTTTCCTTTTGTAGATCCATTTGCATCCAACGGGTTTTACCCCAGGTGGAGCAATATCGAAGGTCCACACTTTATTGGTGTACATGGACTCCATTTCGGATTGCATTGCTTCCAGCCACTTATCAGGGTCCCTACTGATAATGGCCTGCCTGAAACGGGTAGGGTCATCTTCTTCCAAGATGCAATCCTCTCGATCCCCGTCTATGAGAAAACCGCAGTATCTCTCGGGCGGATGAGAAATCCTACCAGATCTACGGAGTGGTTGAGGTTCATCTGGGGTTATTGAATTCTGATGTTCTGTCAAATCTTCAGTTTCATTTTGTGGTCGCTGAATTTCTTCCAGTTCTACCGAACTCACACTTGTTTCTTTTGCAAGAAATTGCTACTCTAAAAAGGTGGCGTGGCGAGATACAAACACCTTCTGTTTCTCGGTGTGGTAGAACAGATATCCTGTAGAGTTCTTAGGATATCCCACAAATTTACATAGAACTGAACGTGCCTGAAATTTGTCCGGATTTTGTACTTTTACATAGGCCGGACAACCCCATATCTTAATATGTTTAAGATACGGCTTTTTACCATTCCATATCTCGAACGGTGTCTTAGGCACAGATTTAGACGGAACATCGTTCAATAGATATGCTGCTGTCAATAGCGCATGTCCCCAAAATGAAAGAGGTAACTCGGCATTACTCATCATGGAGCGAACCATATCCAGTAGGGTACGATTCCTTCGCTCCGATACACCGTTGTGCTGTGGTGTATAAGGGGGAGTAAGCTGAGAGAGAATACCATTCTCTTTTAAGTAATCTAGGAATTCCATGCTTAAGTACTCCCCTCCTCTATCAGATCGGAGGATCTTGATACTTTTGCCAGTCTGGTTCTCTACTTCGTTTCTGAATTCCTTGAATTTCTCAAAAGCTTCAGATTTGTGTTTCATAAGATACACATATCCGAATCTAGATAGATCGTCAGTGAATGTGATGAAGTACGAGAACCCACCCCTTGCATGTATAGACATCGGACCACATACATCACTGTGTATGAGTCCGAAGAGCTCTGCTGCCCTTTCTCCATGTCCGGTGAACGGAGATTTGGTCATCTTCCCTTTGAGACAAGACTGAAAAGTTTCATAAGTTAAAAACTCGAACGCATTCAAGAGTCCATCTTTATGCAACTTACTTAGTCTTTTCTCTCCGATATGACCAAGTCTACAATGCCACAAGTAGGATTCATTCGTATCTGAATTCTTCCTCTTGCGTGTGTTTTGTATATTGAGAACTGTATTCTGATTTAGAACGTAGATACCATTACACAGTGTACCTTCTGCAACCATTACCTTATGAAGATAGATTTTCATGATATTTTTATCAAGAACAAAGTTATATCCATCTTTATCGAGTAAAGAAACTGATATGATGTTGCAAACCATGGAAGGTACATAGTAGCAATCGTTCAAAATCATAGCATTGCCATTTGGCAACACAAGTTGATATTCACCGACGGCTGCAGCATTAACTTGTGCTCCGTTCGCTACTCTGAGCGACATATCACCAAGCGCAACTTTCCTACTTTTTCTCAGTCCCTGTAATAAATTGCATATATGAGATCCTGATCCGGTATCAAGTACCTAGGAGGTAGGGCTGACCGTAAAGCAGCTTTCAATTACAAGAACACCTGAAGTAGATGCAAAACCATGCTTCTTCTTCAACTGGGTATCCTTGGAATCCATACAATCCTCTTTCCCTTGCTCATACTTATGACTGTTGTCACAAGTTAGAGCCGAACCAACGTTCCCCAGCCCCGAATAAGAATTCGGATCGGTCAAGCAATACATTTTATTATCTTGATTAGGGCGTGAAATGGTTACTACCTGAAGAGAGAGAAAAGAAACACTCAGCGTGCGCTCTTGCAAGATTAGATTGGTTTATTGATTTATCTAACCAGGATGGCTCCCACTGATTCCTCAAATTCTTCTTCACACCATAAAAGAAGAACTAGTCAGGATTAATCAAACGTCACAATACTTGCTTAACCTTTCAGCCAGGCTGGTGTTGGTACTTCGAGGGAGGTTTTCCAACGCTTTCGCGAAGTTCTTTAATTAAATAATCTCTTTTCCCAGGGGGCGTAACCCCGCTAACACCGTTCTAGACACCTACTTGGTTTATAGCATTGATTGTTAAGTGAAATAATCTTCCGAGAGTAATCCAACTCATCAATGGGATCGGGATCCAACTATCATTATGCGATGACCTAGATGGAATCCACTCTAGTCACCACACTCCAGAAGGTATGCTAAATCTGCAAGTTTCAGTTTCTTTAGAAACTCCCGATGTGGTTTTTGCACCTAGGACCCAAGTGACCTTGACTGAGCCAACATATCAAAAGATCCTAGTCAAGTTCAACCCGTCATTATCTTGACTGCATTAGACCCACCCATACGAGTCCTTGACTGAGCCAAAATGACCGCACGACTGTCCTAACCAATCACTTTGTATCCTATGGAAAAATATTACATAGCTACCGTACACTATGCCTCGGCTGAGCACGAAATACGTAGCACGAATACTAAGCAATATCAATCCGAAACAACGGAGGGCTACGACTGGGTTTTGGCGAAAACACGTTATCGTAATGAACTAGATATCGTTGAAGGAACATGATACCCTTTTTGAAAATATAGTGGCGAAAACTTTTGCTAAAGCGGTCACTCCCTATGAAGGGATCTCGGCTCTTTCCTCGTCGAATGAGGTGCAGGATATTCCAAACTGAATACCTCGATGCAAAGCAAGAATAATCGACTATAGTGAAGTCATTACCCTGACGCAAACTTTTGTCCAAGGGGTCACTCCCGATGAAGGGATATCGGCCCTTGCCTCGTCGACTGAGGTGCTGGGCATTCATAACCGAATACCTCTGCGCAAAACAAAAGTGAACGTCCTTGCAATACAGCTTTTTGAAAATTGTTCCAACAACGTCTTTTAGGTTTATTTTCTTGCATTAATTTTTAATGCGTCCCATCAATTAATCCTGCCATTGCAGAAAACAACCAAAATATGGCATACGCTTATGCCATCCACATTCGCCACGGGGCCCCGTCATCACCCGTTAGGTTACTTAACTAACGACAGAGCGGGGGCTGGACTAGCGCGGATGCAAAACATAAGAAACACCTAAATAGATATCATATATAGATATATAGCAATGATAGCCAATCCAGATCACAGATGAACACTTTGGATATATTAGGAACCCGCGATTCGTTCGAGCCTGCAACGAAAAGCGGATTACACGGTCGCGATGAATAGCCAAAACCCCACTCTAGACCCCTACGGGTAGGCAAACTACCCGCCAAGTACCCGAAGCGATGCAACCTCCCTCAACGACGTGAGTAGGCCACTCGGTAGTTCGAGATACCCGGTAGTTTTTGCACCCCACCTTGGGTCTATCCTAGGAGCAAAAACAGTAAAAAGAAATTATACAATGACAGATACAATCCCGACCCGATTCTGCGGCCATACAAATAATATTACATCAATTTACAAATTTTACAATGAATGAAAGAAAAAGAAACTCTCATCTCACATCCACCCCGGCTATTCATCCGCGACAATCCAACGAGTTCATATACACAAACCATCAGCATTACAGATCACAGATATGTATAACCCCCACTAATCGATGTATAGCGATTAGTAGACGTTTAATACATATATCACATCACAGAAAATATCCATTAGCTAAAGTCTACGGAATATCGATAAAAAAATACGGATTTGTAACCACCCGAAAAATCAATTTGCACTCTGGAAAATCTGGGCAGAAACAACATGTACTAAAAATCCCAAAACATCCCAAATAGAACACTGCGGCAAAACGGAGCTGCGGCCGAGCCAACTCGGCCGCGGATCCGCGGCCAAACCCATGGTTTGGCCGCGGTTTCGCGGTGAGTTGGCCGAGTCAGCAGCTCATTTTTTCTGTGTGTTTTATAAAAACCCTGAGACGAATTTTCATGTGTGTTAAATTATTTTTTGAACAGTATAAAATATCGACAGAAACTTGGGTTTTTCCGGACGTGTTTTGCGACTTTTTTCCGATCGATATTCTAAACACTTTGCTAACTTGTTAGTTTATGTTTAGCTTGGCTCCGATACCACTGTTAGGTCCACGTTACCTATCCCGGTACTTTCGGAGTTGCGGAAACGGTAAAACAAATTTTTTTCTTGACTTGGTAACATGGACCGTAAAAGCAGGATCTTTGCTAAACTAGAAACTAGCAAACAACAAGAGGTGTTAACTACTATGACGTAGAAATTATACCTCACGATACCGGTCCTTCGGGTCTTCATTCCGCTGCCCCGCTCGTCGATCCATACTCCGAGGGTTGATCCGGACTTTGGTCACCTACGCGGCCTTCTTGAGTCGAAGACGATCCACCCGAGAGTTGTACACCGAGCTCCACCTCGAGCCGAGGCAACTAGGGTAACAAGATTGCTAGTCTTGATACCCTAGGTTGTATAAAAGAGAAAGATGGGGGTATTTGTCTATGTGGATTCTTTTTCTCTCAACACAGAAGATCAAAAGAATTTATGAAGAGGAGGAAGATGAAGGAGCTCAAGCAACCGTGGAGCTCTTTCTTTCTTCTCACTTCCAAGAGAGAGAATGAGAAAAGAGAAATGAAAAAGCTAACCAAAGAAAATGAACCATGGTTGCATAATGATACTAAACACCATCATTACAAATCCTATAATGATAAAGTTGATGCTACATTGATTTGACCATTTTCATAATCCAATGACCATTTTCATAATCCAAAATGAAAAAGAAAACCAAAGAAGAGTGTAGACCTCTCATGAAGGTCAATGGTCAACTTTGGTCAACGGGTCAACAAAGTCAAGAGTGGTCAAGGTGGTCAAATGGTCAAAGCAATTAGCCATCACATAATTATCACTAAAAGGATTAGTAAATAATGTCTCCGGCTCATAATGGTTTTGACCGAACGAATTGCCAAAACCCTAATGAACCCACCTCAAAATGGTTTTGACCGAATCAACTGTCAAAACCCTAATGAGCCTGCCACATAACGGTTTTGGCGGAACCAACTTCCAAAACCCTAATGAGGCACCTCCTCCTTCATCGCTCCTCAAAACTGTGCACACACACCCGCATCCGCATTCCGTAGAATGCGAATGCACAGAAGACAAAACAAATCCATCGGTGCAACACTAGGATCCGGCTAAAACCAAAGCCCACTAGTATTCCCTGCCCGAACAGCATACGCACACAAGTGCACGTAAGTGATCGCAGCCCTGCCGTAAAACCATACGGCCTCTACACATTTCGCTCAGTGCAGGGAAACTCTCGGTGTGGGACTCTAAAGACTCGACACTATGCTGGCAGTGTGTTTAACCACAGACCGCAAGCGGCACTAGCTGTACGTAACGGTCCCCAGGTAGATGTCGATAAGAAGGCCGATGAGGTAAACCCATCCGAACTCCTACTGAGCCTGTATGTGACAATCTCCGTACAGTCCGGTCTGTTCGTCTGATACATCGCATGGCGGGCCGAGGGGGTGGCGAACGTCAGTCCCCTAATAGCGGTACAGGTCATGTCGGAGTGTAGCCCAGAACACCCTGAGATAACACTGGAAACCTACCAGTATATCTCGCTTGCCCTGGCCAGGGACTACATGTGTAATGGTTCTCCTAGACACAACGCGATGTCAACCCCCGATACCGGGAGAAACGAATCCTGTCTAACCGTCACTGCCTCCAAGTGCTTCCGGCCTGCACCCAACTACTACCTGTTTGCACGACTCAGTAGAGCCGTGGTAGGGTAGTAGTCAAAGAACAGTGGGAACACACTTGAGGCGAAGTGACAGTGTCAAGTCAGCGGACTAAGCTGTACTCATGTCACCTGGGAACTGTTAACTGACGATAGGTATAATACCAACCACCAGTCCCCGACGAGCCCTTTCCATTGTACTCGTAACCTAATGAGCACCCGCATACTATCTCAACTACGACGTACTGACGGCTGTGGGACAGACCGCTTCCCGCACTGGGATGAGAAGCGCATATGCTAGTCTACTCCGGAGTATCGATGCCCTGTCTTGATAATACCACGACTAGGGATGTGCATAAGGATGTGCTTGTGGATTACCCAGCCCCCACGAGTGTGATCGCCATCACAATGCCGGTAATCAAGCAAAGATCCTAAGGGCTCTACTAATGCGTATAGGTGATATAATAAAGAAACACATGTACACATTAAAGCAGAGACAAACCAAGTAGCATACTACTATTTCAAGGAAGATTGTCTATACAACTGTGAATATCCAAAGCTTCCATCAAGTAATATACATACTAGTATGATACAGCAATGGCCTCTAGGGCATATACACTAACAGTGTCAATGTACCTGGATTTGGACAATCCCAGTATCCGTTTAGATCTATCTCTATAGATTTTTATTCCCAAAATGCAAGATGCATCACCTAGATCTTTCATTGAAAATCTATATGATAAGAAGAGCTTGACCGAGTGCAGCATAGGAACATCATTTCCTTTCAAGATTATGTTATCCACGTATAATACGAGGAAGACAACCTTACTCTCTGCAACCTTCTTGTATATACAAGGTTCATCTACGTTATTGATGAAGTCAAACTCTTTGAGTACAACATCAAAACAGATGTTCCAACTCCGCGACGCATGCTTTAACCCGTTGATGGATTTAAGCATCCTGCATACCTTTTCGCTGCTCCCACTATCTACGAAGCCCTCTGGCTGAGTCATGTACACGCACTCCTCTAAATAACCATTTAGAAAGGCGGTCTTAACATCCATTTGCCATATTTCATAGTCATGGTATGCAGCAATGGCAAGTAAGATCCGGATTGACTTAAGCATAGCTACTGGAGAAAAGGTTTCGTCATAATCCACACCTGGTCGTTGACGAGAACCCTTTGCAACAAGTCTAGCTTTGCAAGTCTCAACTTTTCCATCTACACCAAGTTTCTTCTTAAAGATCCATTTGCTCCCAATGGGTTTTACCCCTTCAGGAGCAACTTCCAAAGTCCATACTTTGTTGGTATACATGGATTCCATCTCAGATCGCATTGCATCCAGCCACTTCACAGAGTCCCCACTCGTGATGTCCTGTTCGAAGCTAGTCGGGTCATCATCTTACAGGATGCAATCCTCGCTTCCACCGTCAATGAGAAAACCGTAGTATTTCTCAGGTGGATGAGAAACCCTACTAGATCGGCGGAGAGGCTGAGGTTCGTCAGGTACTACTGAATCATCTGTTTCCACTAAATCTTCAGTCGCAGTTTGTGCTGCTGGAACTTCTTCCAGTTCTACCTCATTGCCCCTAATTTCTTTTGGAAGAAATTCATTTTCTAAAAAGGTGGCATGTTGAGCAACAAACACCTTTTGCTCCTCACTGTGGTAGAAAAAGTATCCATAATAATACTTTGGATATCCTACAAACTTGCAGAGAACTGATCGCACCTCGAGTTTGTCAGGATTTTGCCTTTTGACATAGGCCGGACAACCCCATATCTTAACTCGTTTAAGATAAGGTCTCTTCCCACTCCATATCTCATATGGTGTGGTAGGTACAGATTTGGATAGAACTCGATTCAATAGGTATGTTGTTGTCTCAAGCGCATACCCCCAGAAGGAAATAGGTAACTCAGCAGTGCTCATCATAGAGCGCACCATATCTAATAGGATGCGATTCCTTCGCTCCGATACACCATTGTGCTGTGGTGTATAGAGAGGAGTAAGCTGAGAGAGAATCCCATTCTCTTTTAGATAATCTAGTAACTCATTGCTCAAGTATTCTCGTCCTCGATCTGATAGAAGGATCTTAATACTTTTGCCGATTTGGGTATCTACTTCGTGCTTATATTCTCTGAATTTCTCAAAAGCTTCAGACTTGTGTTTCAACAGGAACACATGTCCGTATCTTGAGAGATCGTCAGTGAATGTAATGAAGTATGAGGAACCGTTCCTGGCATGTGTTGACATGGGACCATATACATCACTATGTATCAGTCCCAAGAGTTCTGTAACTCTTTCTCCGTGTCCACTAAACGGAGTTTTGGTCATCTTGTGTCACGTCCCGAAATAGCACGTGACTGGCCCTTGAATCATATGAAGTCTATAGGACCTCATCTAATTCAAGTAAGCTAAAAGCCCAGAAATCTAAAACCATTTCTATGGAGTAAATAAAGAAAAGGAGTTTTTAAGAAGTAAAGAAAACAAGTTTTAAAAGCAAGGTTTTTAAATAAGTAAACCGAATATGCATTTTTAAAATCTCTAGTCTTATCTGAAAATTTCGGCAGAGTTTCCTTTGTAAATACTGGGCCCGAACGGGGTACCACAAGAATAATATATGTACAATGATAAAAGGCATCCCCAAGCGGGAGCTAGCTCTTCGTTAATCGACGGTCACAACCACGCAAACAGTATAATATACAACGCCGAAGGGCGAGGATCAAAACTCAAAGGAAAACTCAAAATCAGCATGAAATGCATAATACTACAACGCGCGACTCTAAGGTCGAATAATACACAACTGGTTTTCTAAGTATGAAACAATATACAAGTTTGGTTGATCGAATTTCTAGATACAACTGAATAAAATAAAAACAAGGGTGGTCACGAAGATGGTGAACCCACCTACCAAAGCAATCACCCAGAAAGGAAGCAGTGTGCTAGAAAAGCCGCAACGAAACTTGTACGGCAAAACCTGCAAGAAACTGTGGCACAACGGGGGTGAGTTGCCAACTCGTGAATAGAAAACATCACAGAGTAGAAATCGTATGTATGACTAAATCCTAGGTCAAACGATAAGTAATATATATATATAAATATATATCCTCAATATGATAAAGTCTGAAGCATAATCAAGTGGCAATGTAAACTCTAAACATAAGTGTAATCCCATGTGCTCGTGTCAGTGCCTAAGGTAGCAAAATATCGTAAATATGAGGTATGAATGCGGTAAAATGAAAACAGAAGACATCATGAACGAGAAGACCGTTTTCTTAATATAGTGAGATTTTTGAATAAACATTCAAATATCATCAATGAAATCATCAGAAAATCAGTGTCAAGCATCGACACAAGTATATATCATGTCCAATATGCATGCAACATTCATGAAGGAACTCTATCAGGTACTACTAATACATGAAGCAATGCATATAAAATAAATGTGGGGTAGGGGATATAACATGCCATCCATACACATCGACCATAAAGGCCCCTCATATCGACCATAAAGGCCCCCCACATATATAATGAATAAGTAAATTTGCATAGATCATAATGATGATATATTAAGTAGGTGTATATATATATATATATCAGTGTCCCATACCACACACACAAATACACACACACACACACACACACACACACTATGGTATACGTATATATTTCAGCGTCCCATACCGCTAATATATATACGCAGGGGTAAAACAATCCAGAAAACATCATATGAAACAAAATCGCAGTGCAAAATCCATGAATTATAATACATGCAATGTGAAACAATAATATGAGCATGTAACTATGTACAGGCATATGTGTAAGCATATAGGTATACAGGTATGCTATATGTCATATGCACAAATGAATATGAATCAACAACATATAAGCATGCAATGCAATGCGAGCAGTAGAAAAAACGGTAAATGAATAATAGTGCATCAATAAAGAAATATACATTCCTATATACGAGTCATACAGGTTTTTGGTATTTGAAAGATGCACGAATCGTGGTGTTCTAGAAAATAGGGCTACGGTGTTTTTATGAAAATGTTTATCCTTGAAAATATTCGTAGTATCCCTTTGCATGTCTTTTAAAATACCCACGATTCGTTAGTTTTTTTGAAACAGGTATAACTCGGATCTAATCTAACATCAACTAAGTAAACTACAGATCTAAATAACAAGTTAATCGAAAGGGTATGGAAACCACCTAAATCTGAGTCGATATATATATATGAATATAATAGTCGGTGATCCCGCCTCAATAGTATCACATACGATACAATATACATCATATAATATCCTCGAGTCATGAGTGCGGATCTATCATCAATATATAGCTCGTACGTAAATCCGACGTACGGCATCCCAAATCTGGGTACGAGTCAATATCACATTCATCTCATCAATTATCTGATATTCTTATCATCATATCTCATGAACTGGGGTACTAATCTAAGTCTAGTACAAACTGATCCCATCGATATATATGTGTGAGAGTATGAAATCACACGCCTAAAGGCCCGCTAAAATCTCATGTCGTATCCCAAATACGAATCATATCACATCACCGATCTCATGTCTCTATGCCCAAATCATTGACTCATCTCCAAATGTCATCCACTATCCTCATCATCCAAGCATAAGTATAGCAAGTAAGCATGTGTGTGCGTGTGGGTGTAAACCTATTCTAGGGTTCGCTACTAGGAAACTATACTAGTTCACTTCTAATAACCCTAATCTAACCATTAACACAAATCCTATCTTGATAATCATCCACGTAACATAAACACATATATAACCATAAATAAAAATAAGCTACACTACGAACTGCGGGGGTGCTATACGCCATCCACCTGACTTCCCCCGTAGATATAATCTACTCACCTGATCTTCGTTAGTCGATGTCGACGTTGCCACCATCATCTTCATCGCCTCGAACCACCGTGGGGGTACCTACATGTCACACGTATTGCATCGCATTAAAACCAAATCAAGACTAAAACTACACATGAAAACCAAAACCATACGCTTACAAGCTTATAGGTTAGAACCTATGGACTACGCTTTCAAAACCATCAAACGACCCTCGATCTCGTCGTACAAACGTCAAGTGATCGAGATAAAACACAATAAGCAAATCCAGAATTTAAAATATGAGAAACGAAAACACTAATAAAACAGCAAATCAGGAAAAACGTCCCAGATTCTACCCTAGGTCAAATCAGACAATTTTGCATATACCAAGGGTCTATTTTACTGATGAGGGGACCACAGAACCAATACGAGGCAGATTGGCCGAGGTCTGGCCGCAAATTGTGGCAAGAGGGATTAAATTTGCGGCCGTAATTGGGAGATAGGGGCTAGGGTTTTTAGGGTATGTTCTAAATCACCTGTATGTATCACTGTCCTTGCAAAATAATTTTCAGAGGCTCCGGGTATTAGCAGATTTCATTTTACATCCACAGAATCCACAATTTTCCGATATCGGGTTTTCTAAATCCGTTTTCCGGGGTTCTAGTCTCTAGTTTAGGTCTGAATTCTAGCACTAGGGGGTTTTTGAGGTCTCCTCTAAGCTCAAGTACCCATCACCACTCAAGAATTCCAAAACGCTTAACTAGAATTTTCCTACCCTCACTAAAGCTCACAATATCGGTTTAAAGTTAACATGGATGTAAAAGCAATGGGAATACTAAGGTATTGGTTCAAAAAATATCTCATTTGGCAACTCAAGAAAATTCTTGAGTTGCCCTAAGTGGCCAAAATGCAAGCTTTCTTGGTCCATGGTGTAGCTTGTGAGTTTGTGCAACTTTTTTATGAAGTGGGGAGGGTGTTTTGGTGAAGTTTTTGAGATGTTTTGAGGTGAAGCAGTGGAGGTAGGAGAGAGGGCAGCAGCAGTAGCTAGGGTGTGGGAGAGTAGAGAAGATGGTGAGTAAAATGAAGTAAGAATGAGAGTTGATCCAAGGTTTGACCCCTTACCCTCTCATTCTCTCTCATGCCCATCCCTCCATTCTTTATTCAACCTTTTCTTTTCTTTTCTTTTTCCCATTCTCTCTAATTAACAACCATGCAATAATCATGAAGAATGCCATGATAAAGAAAAATGTAACTCATGAAAAATGACTTGTGCATGTTTTGCACAAATCAAGCTTAAAATCCGATTAGCGATTTTTAATCGCGATTTGCACTAAATTAGCATATAATTAATCATAAAATCTTAAAAACTGCATAATTCACATAAAACATCCTCTTTTAGTAATTTCCATAATTTTCAAAAAATTTCCCAATTTATCGGTATTTAATTATACCGCTTTATTTAAAATATTCAATATTTTATTATTAAATTAAAAAAATTCCCGAAAAATAATATTTTATTTTTTTGAAATGTTACAATCTTCCCCACTTAAAGAAATTCGGTCCCCGAATTTAAATTTAAACCCCTCAAATACTAAAACATTTCAATAAAAAGTCCAAGTCGTCGGGGTTCCGAAATCATCAATACATAAGATGCATCATAGCGCATACATGCGCATGAACAATGAGCAGATAACTAAGAATCAAAACTCCATCAAGCATCCCGCAATCATCGGAGTCATGGTAAAGACACAATGCCAAATCCAAAATAAAACCAATATGATATACATTAAAACTATACATGTAGACATCAAATCTATACATGTAAATAGCTGAAGGAATGCATGCCAAATCTTGTTAAGTTGTTGTGCGATGCGCATAACACTGCACAGTGGCTGACGTCTATTATAAGAAAATAACCATATACGTATATATCCTTTGTTTAATATGTACGTTCCGCCGTTTTGAAAACATTTTAGAAGGGTTTCCTTGTTTTAAACTTTTCGTGTCATATCGGACACGTAAGTAAATACTGAGACTATAGGTCCCTTTTTGGAAATCTCTTCGATAACTATCAATGCATGCAAAATATATCCAGGTACTGTCCTCTGACTAGTCCTTCTCAGTACGAAATAGCAAACATCATAAAACGTACTGATCCATAAGGAATCAATCCCAAAATGTACATAAGAATACCCTGTGCGTCTGGTTCGCACGGAAATCAAAATCCATATATGTGCCATACATGTACGCAGAAACAACATCTAGGTGCAACGGGTGTGCACGAAACATCGGTCATAGGCAACGTGTGTGCCTAACAGCAAAATCAGGTGCATCTGACATGCACGAAGAATCCCAATTTAGTGCATCTGGTGTGCACCAAAATCGTATCTCAAAACATGCGCTCGTCACGCGCGAAAATACAAATCAAATGCACGGAGTGCAAGAAATCAACATCAATATCAGAATCAAAGTCGACGGTATACAATACGGCTCAGTCCAAATCAGGTATACCGTGGTATATAAGCTCACAACCATATGCATCAGCGTGCACAAATCAAATCAAAACTCTAAAAGTGCATGAAAACTTTGCTGGAAGCATAAATCAAATCACATGCCTAGTATAAGCATGAAACCAAAATCAACATATCGAATGACATCAAACCGAAGTCAGGTGCAACCGTGGTGCACAAAAACAAACATCATGAAACTCGGTCGTCAAACCTAAATCATGAGAATAGATCGCCCGAAATACCGAAATCCAAGGTGGCAGATACGTGATAATCGAATCACCAATTCACAAATCATAAACACCGTCGTCAGTATATCCTCCTTCAAAGTCGAGAAGGTGTTGGTGCATCCAATGCTAGCAGAGCAAGATATCTACTTGCTCCCTGTTCATGATCTAGTGCCTGGTGCTTTTAGGCTCTTGTCTCTCACTGTGCGTTGCTAGAAATATAGCTCCTCGGCTTAACGGCCCAATATGGAATGACGACGGAAACATTCCCGCTCTGGCACATCCTCTACAGATCTTTGGCCAACTATCTCGTCGACGATCCCGAACTCTGGCTTGCTGGGTTGCGCAATATGACCACTCCTGGGTCTAAGTCTTCTCGTATAGTATTCCAGAAAGGTCCTGTCGAGGTCTCTCTCAAATCTCGTTTCTACCGAATTGCCCAGAAGTTACCACCCTTTACTACATATTTTTCTTGTTTCGGAACGGCTGCAATCTCATCGCGACTCCTTCTGGAAGGTATATCAATAATCAACGCCTCTGCATGCGTATCATATTTCTGATGTCGGCGGAGTGGCACGACATGTCATCAAAATCTCGTACGAACCTCTTACTCCACCTTTCTCTGCTGTCGAATGCTTCGGACCCATCTCATCGTGGCTGCATGGACTGTGCTCCAACAGCTATACTCGTGTCTAGAGTCTCCCAAGCAATGCATCCTATCATATGATATCCGAAAGATATCGAACCTTTTGATCGATTCGTCAAAACCTTATAATCCCCCAAGAGCTCAACATCTTGGGTACAGTTTAATAGTATCGAGTACATACCACAGCATCGGTGGACCAGCCGTAGAAGGGCAAACCCAAGCCTCACTAATGGCACCGCGGAACTGTCGCAAACCCTAAGGTTCAAAGGCTTTCATACGGTCATTATGTCGAGTTAGGATTTCATTCATCTAGAGGTTCCATAGAATCGCTTGCATGTCTTTCCGAATACTTTAAACTTGGAATATGGGTTTATGACATTCGATCGCCTTTATCGACCCTCAACGTGGTTGCGTGAAGTCGTCTCTAGCTGGAAACAATCTATCTGATGACCTCGCATCGGGGTAAGCGAACGAACCACATGTCTTAGTCATTCATCCTTGGGTGCCTAGCGACATACCATCATATCTCTGAGTATGTACTCATGCTGCATTAGCTCCAACATCTGTGCGATATCTCATCATTTGCAGCAGCAACTGGCTCATTCGTCTGCACGCTGAACAATGCCCCAGTCCTCATGAATAAGCGATACTTCAATGGTAATCACATTCTGGTTGGCCTCTATCAGTGGCTCAATCCTCCGGTGCTGATCTGCACGTCCGAGAAATCTCGTAAAAGCGACCTGTAAAACTCTCATGGTGCGAAAACACAATAAAACGGCGCCTCTCAATGCAATCGTATGTCTCCGGAATCACCCTCTGGTCAGTCCTCGTTTGTGACGAGCTCAAGCTGATGCAACTCTAGCCGTAGCTCTCTCTGCCCGTGCAATCGTGGCAGCAAAATCATAACCAATATCGATGAGGATAGATCATAGGAATGAATATAATATTGTGCATGGAAATGTACATCCTAAGGTTTCTTAAGCGGAGTAGCGTATCGTAAGCATGCCGCGGAACATACGTACGGTACGTCGCTCTACTCAAGCTACCTACTCCATCAACCAAGGGTCATCCTACGCGACGAAAGTTCGGGTATAATACCCTCTCGACTAAGTCTAAGTTCCGTAAGGTCAAGCCTAAGTTCCGTATATATATAAACGATCTAGGCTCCGCATAGTCAAACTTAGACTCGAACCAAGGTTAACCAAGCACTCTGATACCAACTTTATCACGTCCCGAAATAGCACATGACTGGCCCTTGAATCATATGAAGTCTATAGGACCTCATCTAATTCAAGTAAGCCAAAAGACCAGAAATCTAAAACCATTTTTATGGAGTAAATAAAGAAAAGTAGTTTTTAAGAAGTAAAGAAAACATGTTTTAAAAGCAAGGTTTTTAAATAAGTAAGCCGAATATGCGTTTTTAAAATCTCTAGTCTTTTCTGAAAATTTCGGCTGAGTTTTCTGTGTAAATACTGGGCCCGAACGGGGTACCACAAGAATAGTATATGTACAATGATAAAAGGCATCCCCAAGCGGAAGCTAGCTCTTCATCAATCGACGGTCACAACCACGCAAACAGTATAATATACAACGCCGAAGGGCGAGGATCAAAACTCAAAGGAAAACTCAAAATCAGCATGAAAAGCATAATACTACAACGAGCGACTCTAAGGTCGAATAATACACAACTGGTTTTCTAAGTCTGAAACAATATACAAGTTTGGTTGATGGACTTTATAGATACAACTGAATAAAATAAATACAAGGGTGGTCACGATGCGAGTGAACCCACTTACCAAAGCAATCACCCATAAAGGAAGCAGTGTGCCAGAAAAGCCGCAATGAAACCTGTACGGCAAAACCTGTAAGAAACTGTGGCACAACGGGGGTGAGTTGCCAACTCGTGAATAGAAAACATCACAGAGCAGAAATCGTATGTATGCCTAAATCCTAGGTCAAATGATCAGTAATATATATATATATATCCTCAATATGATAGAGTCTGAATCATAATAAAGTGGCAATGTAACCTCTAAACAAAAGTGTAATACCATGTGCTCGTGTCAGTGCCTCGGTAGCAAAATATCGTAAATATGAGGTATGAATGCGGTAAAATGAAAACAGAAGACATCATGAATGAGAAGACCGTTTTCTTAATATAGTGGGATTTTTGAATAAACATTCAAATATCATCAATGAAATCATCAGAAAATCAATGTCAAGCATCGATACAAAATATATATCATGTCCAATATGTATACAACATTCATGAAGGTACTCTATCAGGTACTACTAATACATGAAGCAATGCATATAAAATAAATGTGGGGTAGGGGATATAACATGCCATCCATACACATCGACCATAAAGGCCCCTCACATCGACCATAAAGGCCCCTCACATATATAATGAATAAGTAAATTTGCATAGATCATCATGATGATATATTAAGTAGGTGTATATATATATCAGCATCCCATACCACTAATATATATATATACTATGGGTATACATATATATTTCAGCGTCCCATACCACTAATATATATACTTAGGGGTAAAACAATCCAGAAAACATCATATGAAACAATATCGCAGTGCAAAATCCATGAATTATAATACATGCAACGTGAAACAATAATATGAGCATGTAATTATGTACAGGCATATGTGTAAGCATATAGGTATACAGGTATGCTATATATCATATGCACAAAGGAATATGAATCAATAACATATAAGCATGCAATGCAATGCGAGCGGTAGAATAAATAGTAAATGAATAATAGTGCAGCAATAAAGAAATATACATTCCTATATACGAGTCATACAGGTTTTTGGTATTTGAAAGTTTCACGAATCATGGTGTTTTAGAAAATAGGGCTACGGTGTTTTTATGAAAAAGTTTATCCTTGAAAATATTCGTAGTATCCCTTGGCATGTCTTTTAAAATACCCACGATTCGTTAGTTTTTTTTGAAATAGGTATGACTCGGGTCTAATCTAACATCAACTAAGTAAACTTCAGATCTAAATAACAAGCTAATCGAAATGGTGTGGAAACCACCGAAATCTGAGTCGATATATATATATATTTATATATATATATATATATATGAATATAATAGTCGGTGATCCCGCCTCAATAGTATCACATACGATACAATATACATCATATAATATTCTCGAGTCATGAGTGTGGATCTATCATCAATATATAGCTCGTACGTAAATCCATCGTACAGCATCCCAAATCTGGGTACGAGTCAATATCACATTCATCTCATCAATTATCTGGTATTCTTATCATCATATCTCATGAACTGAGGTACTAATCTAAGTCTAGTACAAACTGATACCATCGATATATATATGTGTGCGAGTATGAAATCACACGCCTAATGGCCCACGAAAATCTTATGTCGTATCCCAAATACGAATCACATCACATCACCGATCTCATGGCACTATGCCTAAACATTGTCTCATCTCCAAATGTCATCCCATATCCTCATCATCCAAGAATAAGTATAGTAAGTTAGCATGTGTGTGCGTGTTGGTGTAAACCTATTCTAGGGTTCGCTACTAGGAAACTATACTAGTTCACTTCTAATAACCCTAATCTAACCATTAACACAAATCCTATCTTGATAGTCATCCACATAACATAAACACATATATTACCATAAATATAAATAAGGTACACTACGAATTGCGGGGGTGCTATACGCCATCCACCCGACTTCCCCCGTAGATATAATCTACTCACCTGATCTTCGTTGGTCGATGTCGACGTTGCCACCATCATCTACATCGCCTCGAACCACCGTGGGGGTACCTACATGTCACACGTATCGCATCGCATTAAAACCAAATCAAGACTAAAACTACACACGAAAACTAAAACGATACGCTTAAAAGCTTATAGGTTAGAACCTATGGACTACGCTTTCAAAACCATCAAACGACCCTCGATCTCGTCTTACAGACGTCAAGTGATCGAGGTAAAACACAATACGCAAATCCAGAATTTAAAATACGAGAAATGAAAACACGAATCAAAACAGCAACTCAGGAAAAAGGTCCCAGATTCTACCCTAGGTCAAATCAGACAATTTTGCATATACCAAGGGTCTATTTTACTGATGAGGGGACCACAGAACCAATACGAGGCAGATTGGCCCCGGTCTGGCCGCAAATTGCGGCCAGAAAGATTAAATTTGCGGCCGTAATTGGGAGATAGGGGCTATGGTTTTTAAGGTATGTTCTAAATCACCTGCATGTATCACTGTCCTTGCAAAATAATTTTCAGACGCTCCGGGGATTAGCAGATTTCATTTTACGTCCACAGAATCCACAATTTTCCGATATCGGGTTTTCTAAATCCATATTCAGGGGTTCTAGTCTCTAGTTTAGGTCTGAATTCTAGCACTAGGGGGTTTGTGAGGTCTCCTCTAAGCTCAATTACCCATCACCACTCAAGAATTCCAAAACCCTTAACTAGAATTTTCCTACCCTCAATAAACCTCACAATATCGGTTTAAAGTTAACATGGATGTAAAAGCATTGGGAATACTAAGCAAATGGTTCAAAAAATAGCTCATTTGGAAACTCAAGAAAATTCTTGAGTTGCCCCAAGTGGCCAAAATGCAAGCTTTCTTGTCCCATGGTGTAGCTTGTGAGTTTGTGCAACTTTTCTGTGAAGTTGGGAAGATGTTTTGGTGATGTTTTTGAGATGTTTTGAGGTGAAGAAGTGGAGGTAGGATAGAGGGCAGCAGCAGCAGCAGCTAGGGTGTGGGAGTGGAGAGAAGATTGTGAGGAAAATGAAGTAGGAATGGGAGTTGATCCAAGGTTTGACCCCTTACCCTCTCATTCTCTCTCATGCCCATCCCTCCATTCTTTATTCCTTTCTTTTCTTTTCTTTTCTTTTTCCCATTCTCTCTTATTAACAACCATGCAATAATAATGAAGAATGCCATGATAAAGAAAAATGTAACTCATGAAAAAAGACTTGTGCATGTTTTGCACAAAATAAGCTTAAAATCCGATTAGTGATTTTTAATCGTGATTAGCACTATATTATCATATAATTAATCATAAAAACTTAAAAATTGCATAATTCACATAAAACACCCTCTTTCAGTAATTTCCAAAATTTTCAAAAATTTTCCCAATTTATCGGTATTTAATTATACCGCTTTATTTAAAATATTCAATATTTTATTATTAAATTATAAAAATTCCCCAAAAATAATATTTTATTTTTTTGAAATGTTACATCTTGCCTTTGAGACATGACTGGCAAGTGTCATAAGATGAAAATTCGAACGGATTCAATCCTTATGCAACTTAGCTAGCCGTGTCGCATTGATATGACCTCGTCTACAATGCCACAAGAAAGATTCGTTCATTTCTGAACTCTTCCTCTTGTGTGTATTTTGTATATTAAGTACTGTAGTTTGGTTGAGAACGTATATGCCATTATTTAACGATCCTGATCCAATCAACTTTTGATTCAAGAATATGTTCATAACATTATCCTGTACTACAAAATTATATCCTTCTTTGCTCAATAAAGAAACTGATATAAGATTGTATATCAGGGTCGGAATATAATAGCATTCATTCAGAACCAATGTATTACCATTTGGTAACACAAGGTGATATTCGCCAACTGCTTTGGCCGCAACATTTGCACCATTCCCTACTCTTACGGAATGATCACCCTCTCCCAGTTCCCTACCTTTACGTAGCCCATGTAACATATTACATATATGGAATCCAGATCCGGTATCTAATACCCAGGACGTAGGGTGAACTGAGAAACAGTTCTCGATAACAAACACACCAGAAGAAGATGCATCAACATGCTTATTCTTCGTTTGGGCGGTGTGAGAATCCAGATATTCTCCTATTCCTTGCACATACTTATAACAATTATAAGTGGGAGTGGGACCAACGTTCCCCTGCTCAGTATAACAAGCGGGTTCAGTCAATACATCCATATTATTATCTTGATTATGGCCTGACATGGTTGCTACCTGGAGAGAGAGAGAAGAAAACACTTTAGCGTATGCTTTTGCAAGATTAGATTGGTTATTATCTTATCTAATCAGGATGTCTCCCACTACTTTTTATCAAATCTTCCTTAAAACCCAAAAGGTAAGACTAGCCGGGATTAATTACACCTTACAAGTTCGCCAATCTTTCATCCAGGCCAGTGTTGGTATTTTGAGGGAGGTTCCCCGTGCTTTCGCATGGACCTAATTAGAATAAATCTCGTTTTCCCAGAGGCATAACCCCGTTAACACCTTTCTTGACACCTACTTGATCGGCTAATTGTCATGTGTAAAACTCTCCCAGGAGTAACTCTTACTCGTAGTGGGTATCAGGATCCATCTATCTCATAGAAGGTATGCAATCTTATTGCAAATTTCAATACTTGAAATTCCCGATAATATTCTGCCCCTAGCGATCTATGACCTTGACAAGGTCAACAAACCATAAATCGCAAATCAAGTTCAACTCGTCATGTCTTGATTAAATTAAGCCCACCCGAATGACCCTTGACAAGGTCAGCAAGGCCGTAAGAATACCCTAATCCAATCACATCTCATGTTTTAGCAGATAAACACTAATTAGCTACCGTACACTGTGCCTTGACAAGGTCAACAAACGCAGCATGAATACTAAGTAGGATTTATCTGAAATGACGAAGGGCTATGACAGGTTTTTCAGAAATCTATTGCGTAATGAACTTGATATCGTTGTAGAAACAAGTGATTTTGAAAATGAGTGTTTTTTAGGCTTTTCTAGTTTCGCTAAAGAGGTCACTCCCGGTGAAGGGATCTCGGTTCTTTCCTTATTGAATAAGGTGCAGGATATTTCATAAATACCGCGGTGCAAAGCAAGAACTATAGGAGCAAAAAACTAAACCGTGAGTTTTTAGCATTTGCCAGTTTTGCTAAAGAGGTCACTCCCGGTGAAGGGATCTCGTCTATTTCCTCATCGAATAAGGTGCAGGGTATATCACATATACCACTGTGCAAAGTAAAAAATGTAGCTACCCTTTTTGAAAACTTGATTCTACAACATCTTTTAGGTTTCTTTTCTTTTATTAATCTCATTAAAAAATCCCATCATTTATGCTTCCTAAGCATCACAGAAGAAATGAAAATACAACGTACGCTTATGCCATCCGCATTCGCCACAATGTTCCGTTATGGACCGTCAGGTTACTTAACTAACGGCATACCGGGACGGGACTAGCGCGGGTGCAAAACATAAGCTACGTTTATTATATATCATATATACAATAATAAAGCATTCGTCTAACGCATATAATATGATCACATCACAGTATATCAGCAGCAGAAGTAACATATGAAATATTGGATATACTAGGAGGTCCATGTTTTATTTCGAGCATGTATAAAACACGGATTCCACGGTCATGATGAATAGACAAACCCACATCCCTAGACCCCTACGAGAGTGGCAGGTAACGCTGCCAATTCTAGGGTTAGGAGACCCGGTCTCGACTCCTCGAGATGGCCTCCCACTGGACCCTAGAACCCGGTTACTTGTGCTCCCCTCCTTGGGTCTATCCTAATGCGAAAAAATAAATAATATACAATGGTGACATTATCCTCAACCCGGAAGTTCACCAATAAAAGAATATTACATACATTTGAATTTTACATGAATGAAAATAAAAACACTCATCTCACATAAAACCCCCGGCTATTCAGAACACGACAATCCAATATAACATATCACATTAACACATAATATCTCATATCATCAACGTAAGCAAGTATGCGTATCCCGATTGTCGTTGATGTATAGCAACGAAGCCGTCAATACCCAACATACTACACTTACGGTCCCAGAAAAGAAAAGTGAAAAACTACAACATTTGGAATGCACAGTCGCCTTAGACATCGTAAACCCGAAATATCACATATTACAGATTTCATGCCTAACTATATGAATTTCACATATTGTATCACAATCACAGAATATCAAGACGATGTTTAACGTTTCGATCGAATCAACATACACTCACAAATTACCCCCGTGAGCTCAACACTTGAGCAAAGTTAAAACACTAAAAAAACGTGCCACAGTGTTTATGGACCAGCCGTAGAAAGAGTTAACCAACGCCTCACCTATGACACCACGGAACTACGGCAAACCCGAAGGTTCGAACGCGGTTCCGTGGGAATAGAATTGAGTTAAGGTTATTATAGTCTTCTAGGGGGTCCATAGGGGTACTTGCATGATTTTACAAATAATATCAACTTCGGAAAATTACAAAACATGGAAATTTCAGTTGGGTACAAAATGTGGTGTTTGAAGTTCGATCGAACTGCTAAATATAGTCAAGGTTACCATTACAGTGTTAAAATATACGACTACGAAGCACTACGAATTAGCCCCAGGTCAATCTAATCATCACATGAAAATTGGGCTAAACAAACAATACTAGAAAACCCAAAATGAATACACCAGAGCACTGGAGGAATAAGGGGAGCAGAGGAGGTGGGGGGCCAGCCAGGCCAGAAATTATGGCATGGGGCTCGGCCAAAATCCGAGCCCGTCTCTCCGTATTTCACCCATGTTCTTAGGATGTCCCAAATATCATTCTGCACCTGTTTGAAAAATTTTTAAACGACTTTTTTGAAAATTTACAAAGAGCAAAATGGGGCTTTCATAATATCGTATTTCGGAGTCGATTTCGTTTTCGTAATTGTTTTAACACCGTATCTAAAATTCTAGTTTGGGTTTGATACTACTGTTGGGCTTCCCTTGCACCTAGTCTAGGGTTTGGTAGCATCACTCATGCCCCATTAAAATTTAGAGAGGTGCAAAGCAAGCAAACCATGAATCTTTACTAGAAAATCTAGGGCAACAAGTTTGTATCACATACAAAGAACTAAAGAGATTAGGATTACAAGCTTTGTAGTCCGTTCCTTTGTTTCATAAGCTCCGTGTTGAGTTCCCTTCGCTGCGATCATCAAGAACTCGGACTCTCATGAGGCTCCAAGAGGTGAATGATGCATCTTTCTTGAAGTCTTCTTGATTTAAGATGATCTACCTTGAAGAATCTCTAACCCAAGCTTACACTTCACTAATAACTTATAAGAGAAGTGAACACCATAATCTAAGTGGGTAGAATAGATGAAGATGATGAAGTAGGAATTTTCTCTCTTTTGTTTTCAATTTCTCACCATTTATCATCACAAACGAAAAACCTAGTGAAGCTTTTTCAAGAAGCTAAACCTTTTGTGATGAATAATGAATTATTGTTGTGGTTACAATTGAAACTATGGGTTAAGAATGAAAGGCTTAACCCTTGTAGAGAATAAACCATAGGTTAAGGGTTTGGGTTGGGTTAACAAATATCTTCACAAAATATCAAAGGATGAAGACTAAAGTCAAACCTTCATGAAGCTTCATGAAAGCCCATCCAAAGCTTAACCCTAATCCAAACCCTAACTAGGTTTAAACTCTAAAACCATGTTGCATTTGTAACCCTAATATGTTACAATATTATATATCACATATACAATATATTTTGTAACAAAAGAAAATAATACAATTAACATATATCGCATATACATCAATGTATTATCCAGTGAGAAAATGAATCAATAAAGCGAGCTTATATTAGTTAACGTAATGTAATATATCATATATATAATTATACATTAAATTATAGAATCAACACTTGATCCGATAATCCGGTTATATTACATATAACCGACAAATATAACATGTACCATTTCATTGAATCAACACTTGATCCGATGTCCCGGCTATATCACATATCAACGACCGATATCACATATCGTGAGAATAGAATACGGTATCTCATATCGTATTATTCTCGGTCCTGCACATATCACATATGTGCTCCTACTCCGTTTTTCCTAAGCCAGGAAAGCTCTGTGTAGGACTCTAAAGAATCGTCAATACGCCGGCAGTAGATGATGATCATATCAAACACCCACAAGCTGCAAGCGGTCAGCTAAACATAACAGCCACCCAGGTATTGACCGATCAGAATATCAACAAGCAATCCTGTACATTCTCTTATGAATCGAATCAGTAACACTACCATACAGTCCGGTCTCGTCGTCTGGTATGTCGCATATCTTGTCTAGGGGTGGTAAACGTCAGAACCTAGTAACCGATAAATCGTGTCGATGTGAGTCTCATAACAGGTCGAGAAACTACTGATAACTCTTACCAGTTGCACTCCATATCAGCCTGGCCAGGGACTTCCAGTTATAGCCAATCGAACAGAGCACAACATCAACTCCCTATACCAGGAGAGACGAAACCCCTCCTATCGCTCATTTCCTCCATGTGATTCGGGAATGTACCCAATAGCCACCGTTTTGCATGCCCTCTTGGACGTGGTAAGGTGGAAATCAAAACACAGCGGGAATCATACAAGACTCTATGACGATCTTGGGTCTACAGATTAACCTGTACAAGTGTCACTGGAGAACTGCTATCTGACGATAGGTATAATACCATCTAGGAGTTCTCGGCGAGTCCGTTCAGTGTACGCAGTCTCCACTGAGCACCCGTACACCATCTTTGATGTCAAACAACGATGGATATCGGATCATCCATCGCCCATCATATGGGTCAAGATGCGTATACGCTAGTCTACTCTGGTGTATCGATGCCCTGTCTCGATACACCCTCGACTAGGAACAGTTATAGTATGTACTCATTTACTACCCTGGCCCACTAGTCAAGTACATATCCCAAGGGCCTTATCAACATATGAGAGCAAGACAGTAAACCAATACAAGTCAACATGTTAAGACAAAGTGAAACCAAATAGCATACTATCATATCGAGCAAGAAAGTCCTCACTATATATATCCTGTTAGTTGTATGTATGCCCTAGAGGCCAGTATTGTACAGATGATGTATATTATATTGGATGCTTGGACATATATAGAGAGGACTTTCTTGCTCGACATGATAGTATGCTATCTGGTTGCTCTTTATCTTAACATGAATACTTGTCTCTTTAAACTGTCTTATAGTTACATGTTGGTAAAGCCTTTAGGATGTGTACTTGACTGCCTGGACTATGATGCGGATCATACTAGTAGAGATATGGTAGTCCATAAGTACATCCTTCAAGGTCCCTAGTCGTAGGTGTATCGAGACAGGGCATCGATATACCAGTGTAGACTAGCGTATACGCTTCTTGACCCATGAGATGGGGAATGGATGATCCCATATCCATTTATGTTTGACATCAGAGATGGTATACGGGTGCTCAGTGGAGACTGGGTATACTGGATGGACTCGCCGAGAACTCCCAGATGGTATTATACCTCACATCAGATGGCAGTTCTCTGGTGACACTTGTGCAGGTTAGTCTGTAGACCCGAGATCGTCATAGAGTCATGTGTGATTCCCACCGTGCTTTGATTTCCACCTTACCACTTCCATGAGGGCGTGCAAAACGGTGGTTTTTGGGTACAGTCCGGAGTCACATGGAGTCAATGAGCGATAGGAGGGGTTTCGTCTCTCTCGGTATTGGGGGTTGATGTTGCGCTGTGCTCGATTGGCCATAACTGGGAAGTTCCTAGCCAGGGCTGATATAGAGATTTACTGGTAAGTGTTACTAGTAGTTTCTCTACCCGTTATAAGCCTCACATCGGCACGACTTATCGGTTATTGGGGTCTGACGTTTACCACCCCTAGACTTGATATGCAACATATCAGACGAGGAGACCGGACTGTGCGGGAAGTGTTACCGGCAGGCTTTTACAGGAGTTGGAGCGGGCTTGCTTGCTGATCTTCTGATTGCTCAATACCCAGGTAGCCGTTACGTCCAGCTAGTACCGCTAACGGCTTGTGGGTGCTTGATGTGATCATCACCTACTGCCGGCGTATTGACGAGTCTTTAGAGTCCTACATAGAGGTTTTACTGGCTCAGGCAAAACGAAATAGGAGCGCATATGTGATATGTGCGGGACCGAGAATAATGCGTGTATGTGATACCGTATTCCATTCTCATTACTTTTTGTATCGGTCGGTTATATATGATATAGCCGGGTAATCGAATCAAGTGTTGATTCGATAAGTCGATATATTGGATGTTAGTCGGTTATATGTGATATGACCGGATTATTAAGTCAAGTAATGATTTAATAATTTATTATATAATTGTATATTTGATATACTAGTTTACATTAACTAACACTTGTTCTCTTAGGTATCTTCTTCTATGTACACTTGAATATATATATGTGATATATATATTAAAAGTGTTTTCTTTTGTATCATGGTTGATGATACACTAAACATGGGTGTACAAGACATACACCATTCTATTTTTATGGTGGGTTATAATTATTTAAGGTAATTGCAAAATTGGTGGAATTTTGGAAAGAGCATGAAGCTTGTAGAAGCTTGCTTTGCTTTGATAAAGTCCACTACCTTTGTCTTCACCTTAGATTTTTTATTAACCTAACCATTTAGATTAGCCATGGTTATGTCTCTACAAGAGTTAGTATATGATACTCACTCACTATGGTTACCTTTCTCACTTGATCATTATCCTCATCTCTTTCTTTAGTTTATCTTCTTCTTCATTGATAAAAAGAGAAAGATTGCTAGGGTTTGATTAAAAAGTGAGAAAGATTGTGAGAAATAAAATTCTAAAGAGAACCCACTTCCTATTTCTCCATCCTCTACTAGACTAGCACTTTAGTTTAGGGTGTTTGTTTCTCTAATTCTCAAGTTAGTGAAGTAGAAGCTTGAGTTGGCATCCCCTCGACATAGATCATCTTCGGCCTCGAAGACTTCAAGCAAGGACGTGTCTTTCGCCTCATGAAGCCATGCAAGGGTCCGGGAGAACCCGGATCGCAGTGAAGGGACTTCAACAAGGAGCTAAAGAAGTGAAGGACCGATCTACAAAGGTTGTATTTCGTATTCACTTAGTTGTAAACATAGTTTACTAACATATGAAACCCTAATTTTCTAGCAACGATCTTGTTTAGGGTTATTTGGCACGGCTAAAATTTCAAACGAGCATGTTTGATGCTTCCTTAACCCTTGTTAGAGTGACTAGTAACCCTACATATCCAAGCATCCACTTTAATATATATCATATGTACAACAATGGCCTCTAGGGCATATATACAACTAACAAAATCTACTCACCAACGCTCCTGGCTAAGTAAAGCCAACCACCTGTTTTCCCCTCTTCGCAGCGTCCGAAGTCCCCGCCTGTGAACCTAAAACATAAAACAATATAACAAGTATATATATTAGCAAACGACCAATACACATACAAACTACGTTTGACCGACGCGACAACACAAAACATACTCTTAAGTGTTCGTATTGTGGCTAACGTGCATAGCGACTCAACGAAACCTACTCAGCAACAGCAACACAGAACACGAACCGTATCGGATAACGTAACGCGTGAAACGAAACACAAGAAAACAAGCAAGTGATCCCAGATTTTTCTATACCAACAATTTGTAAAATTTGCAAGTACCACGAGACTACACACAACCCCAGAGATCTCTACACCAAAACTCAACCCCTCAGTCCCCACTCTAGCTACAAATTGCGCCCAGAAGCAATAAATCTGCGGCCAGTCTACAAGGGAATGGGCTCATATTTTGAGGGTAGGATCTGGGTTACTACACTAGGTCACTGTGATGAGAACTTTTGCAACAAATACCTGGTTTGATAGCAGATCATCCGAGACCAAAAACTACACTAAAAATACGATATTTACCCGGAACGAAACTATACGCGATCTAAACTGAAACTAAAAAGCTACGCAACACAATAGACACTTAACTAACAGAAAGAGATCATTACCTACTCCCACAAGCTCAAAGATCCTAGCTTTCCATGCTCCAAAGCATCCAAGAGGAAAAACAAGGCAAAAGAAGTGATTTTTGTGAGATTTTGTGAAGAGTTGAGATGGATTAGGGAAGGAATGATAAGTGTTCAGTTTAGATGAGAGAGAGATGAAGAGAAAACGAAAAGAGATAGAGAAGATGAGAGAGTGTGAGGATAATGAGAGAGGGAGGTGAGTATAGGGTGAGAAGGAGGTGAGTGCACCCTTTGCATTAAATCACACATTAATGCAAGCCATTAATGCACACCATTAGTCACCATGCCACCTTCTCTCCAAAACAAAACCCAAAACAAATATCTTCCACAACAAATATCTAGGATTTAGGTTAAGGCAAAGCAAGGGATTTGGATTAGGGTTAAATTGTCATGGTCGCTAAGAACAAGATTAACACAAACAAACTCTCACATTAACGTGCACATATGCGTGCAAGCCATAAAAAATAATAATAAATTATTAATTAAATGTTATAAAATGTGAGGAACCCGAATTGGAAAATTTTTTACCAAAAACCCGCATTACCGTCTGAACTAACACTAATCGAAATCTAAGGCGTTACACAATCGCTCACTGCCTCCATGCGGCACGGGACTGTACCCAACCAAAACCTGTTTGCATGACTCAATAGAGCCATGGTAAGGTAGTGATCAAAGCACAGTGAGAACTCTTACGAGACAAATGACGATCTCAGGTCTAAAGACTAACATGTACTCATGTCACCTGAGAACATCCACCTGACGATAGGTATAGTACCATCTAGAAGATCTCGGCGAGTCCGTCCAGTGTACTCACCCCCAGTGATCACCTGTATACGATCTAGGGTGCAGAAGACCAATGGTTGCGAGACCGTACCATCGCCCATCGTCGGGGTCTAGAAACGTATACACTAGTCTACTCCAGAATATCGATGCCCAGTTTCGATACTGCCACGACTAGGGAATTTTTAAGGATGTGTATACCGATTACCCGGCTCCTACAAGTTTGATCGCCATCACAACGCAGGTAGTCTATCAATGATCCTACGGGATTATCAACATGTATGAATGATACGTAATAGCAAGTAAAACATATGCACATGTTAAGATAAAGACAAACCAGATAACATACTATCATATCGAGCAAGACTATTTTGTACATATATATGTCCAAGCATCCACATGTATACATATACAGTAATGGCTTCTAGAGCATAAATATCTAACAACAGCGACGCATGACTTACCTTAAAAACTCATGAACCAATTTGACCGAACCGTTTTACACCCTTTGGTTTTGGCCTGTCTTAATTCACGACAAAGTTTTATATATCCATGCTACTCCTGCTTTACACTTTGTATTTCTTCAGAACACGTCGTATCACTACGATGATCCATAATGCTTGTAACAACCATCGTATGGTTACATACGAACTAGAAGAAGTTGCTTCAGTCGAGGCTAGCTATAGGTTCTGAAGAAATTGAATAGGATTATTCGGTTGTCTCTTCCTTTTACCTTCTCTCAGGTTGCAAGATCTCCTTGATTAGGAGAGTACACCTGTTACGCTTATTGGATAGTCTTCTTCCAAACCTTAGACTGGTATCGAAAGGTAGGGAAGGAAGAAAACCAGTTAGCGCAGTGACGGTGTGCAGAAGGTAAGAGGTAGAGACATATAAAGGGATTTAAGTGAGGGCACAGGAAATTATGACTACTGTCTAGAATCTGGATAATGGAAAAGGCATTACTAGGAATACTTGACCATCCACTATGAAACATTTTCATGTTTCAGTTTTTCTGTCTACATTGTAAAAGAGAACTGTTTTCCCAATCAATTCTGACTCCAGGGTATGTATTTACAGGTTTTGGATCTCACATCTGTACTGTGTTACAGATGATGAGTAGGATAAGAATATTGAGAAATGGGCAATTTGATCCTCAATATAGGAATTTGTTGTAATTGGTGATATTGGATTAAATCACCTGGATTTTGCCTGACGGCAAATATTTAGTTTCGAATAACCGTTGTTATGCACCAGATTTTAAAATAAAATATATGTACCTTTATTTTTATAAAGTGAGAGATACATTTTAAAAAATGTGTTGTAAACATTTACCTTTATCAGTTGAGGATAAAGTAAGGTGAATTGAATAACGGTGTAAGACATTCTTAACCAAGATACAATTTTCAATTTATAAAACACAGAATTTGAGTTAGTATACTCTTGGGACTTATACAGGAAGATGTATGTTGTCCAGTGTCCTTCAGGACAAGGGGTTGGTACTCTTACTTCATTCAGGTTTACCTATGAGTTCTCTGGTTTTAAACACGCATTCGTAGTAATGTAATGTCAATGATTTTGAGAAGTTTATAGGGATAAGAATAAAGTAGAGAACTATACGTTGGAAGTATCAGGATTCTTCGAGGTGATCGAAGATGTGGATACTTATGCTAGGTATTCCATTATAGTAATATCGAGAACTTGATTCTCTCACAGGTTACTCATCCGTGGACGCGCTCCATCATAAGTAATGCTGCATTGGCCTTTTTCCATTAGGTAATATGCACTGGAAACAGCTGCATGACTTTTGAATCTGGTTCCATCTAAATTAGTGCCTTGGTTCTATATGGACATAGAATGGTTACATATCTTCTGGTTGTTAAAATATGGAGTTATCCGGTTTCTGTCTAAAAGCAGAATCCGGACAAACTCGAGGCATGGTTCGGTAATGGAGGTTTGTGGATTATCCCAAGCATTAGCTAGGATTTTGTTTCTATCATTTTCAAGATCAATAGTTATATTTTTCTTGACTCGCCACCTTTTTATAAAAGGATCTTTTTGCAAAAGAAACTAGTGGGAGAATGGTAGAATTGGAAGTAATTCCAGAACCACAAACGGTTACCCAAAATTTAGTAGAACCTAAGAATTCAATTGGACTTGACAAACCGTTAGCCACTCCGCAGATTTTATTAGGTGACCTCAGACACCAGAGAGAAACATCGTTTTTCTTGTAGACTATGACATGGAGGTTAGTATCATGGTGATGATGATCCTACTAGTTATCAGTAGGTCGTAGGAAGTGATAACTTCCAGGTGACCAGATGCTTCATATCCAAGATGGACTCCACACACTTCAGCAAATCACGGATTTTAAACTTTTTCTGGGTGCTCCTGAGTAAAACCCATTAGGAGCAAAACCCATTTGGAGAAAGTAGATCTTTTGAAATATGTGCTGGTGGAAAAGTGCTAACCTAATAAGGCTAGACTTGTTGCAAAGAGTTTTCATCAAATACCCGTTGTGGATTGTGATGTGACTTTTACATCAGTGTCTATGCTGAAGTCCATATGGATATGTTTTGGCGCTGATGCAGTTCATGGCAATGATATTTGGCAAGTGGGTGACTATAACGCCTTTCCAAATGGTATTTTGGAAGTGCACGTGTATATGACTCTGCCAGAGGATTATCGTAGTCAGTGGGAGCAGCGAAAGGTGTGCAAGATGCTTATGTCTATTCGTAGACAAAAGCAAGGATAGCGAAGACAGATCAGCTGTTTTGATGTGACAGTCAAAGTAATTGACTTTATCAAAATAAAAGATGAACCTAGTAAGAAGATTGTAGGGAGTACTGTCCTAGTTTTGGATGACATACTCCAGATAGGAAGTGATGTTCCTATACTACAATCGGTCAGATTTTGGTTCTCACACAGTGTTTTCTCCAAGTTGGATATGGATAGTATCAGGAGTTCTGGTGGCTAGATCTATGGTTTTAGATATAGATTTGGGAAGTTCCCCAATCAGGTACTTGGACAACATTCTAAAAGTACTTTAAAATGGACGACTCCTGGCGTGGTGGTGTACCTGCAAGTGATGGAGCACCCTCTCTAAAAAGGATGTCTTTTTGATTGATGAAGAGAGGGGAAGGCATGAATGACACATCATTTGCTTAGGCAATTGAGTCAATCAAGCAAAGTCTTGTAAAATACCAGATATTTCTTTTGCACTAGTTGCAATAAGCATGTATTAATCTAATCCTCAAGAAACAAAGGGAAGCAGTAAAGAACATAAGGGGATGTTCTTGGTATAGGATAACGGCAGCCTCCCTAGGGAAGCAGTTATCATTTCAGGCTTCCAAGGTTATGTGGATGACATAGATGCTGTCATAATTATGAGTTTAGCCTCTTCTGCGGATCAGTGTATTGCATAGTGTTCCAATAAGGATACAGAGGTAATCATGGTGCAGGATGCTGGTTATAACTGAACAGAGGATACAACCCAAGAAGTTTGTTGGATAGGAGTTGTTCATTGAAGAACTTGGTCCCATCAGGTATCCAGAAAAATTCTTGTGGCGGGGTATCGCTCAGTTTGGGAGATTGTTGATCTCTGTAAACTTAAGATATAGAGAGAAGAAGTTAAAACATTATAGCTGATCCACTCACTGAGGCTATTTCTCGAACACGGATGTTCTTCAAACGAGATTTGAGAAACTGATTAGTAGAGAAGTTGGGTATTCGATAGCACACGGGATGTGGGTATACGATGCCACAATAATTATCTTTAAGTGCACGCGGGAGATTGTTGGATATAGTGCCTTCAAGGCAATTATTGTAATTGCAGGCACGCAATTATGATAATTGAAGGAGGACCTATACAGGTAGAACAATCATACTCGAAATGATAGTATGCTATCTGGTTTGTCTTTATCAGTGATTTGTACACGTTTTACTTATTATTGCGTGTCGCTAATACATAATGATGAAGCCCGTAGGATTCTTCCTTAACTACCAGCATTATGATGGCCATCATATACGTGAGAGTTGGGTAGCCTATAAGCACATCCTTAAATGTCCCTACTCGTGGAAGTATCGAGACTTGGCATCGATATTCTAGAGTAGACTTGTGTATACGTTTCAAGACCCCGACGAGGGGCGGTTGCCGGTCTCATAAGGCATTGGTGTTATGTCACCTAAGATAGTATACAGGTGCTCACTAGAGGTGAGTAAACTGGACGGTCTTGCCGAGAACTTCTAGATGGTATTATACCTATCGTCAGATGGAAGTTGTCAGGTGGCATGAGTAAAGGTTAGTCCCTCGACCTGAAGTCATCATTTGTCTCGTATGAGTTCCTACTGTACTTTGATTACTACCCTACCACGGCTCAAAGGAGTCGTGCAAACAGGTTTTAGTTGGGTACAGTCCCGAGCCACATGGAGGCAGTGGTCGACTGTCAGGGATTCGTCTCTCCTGGTATTAGGAGTCGATGTCGCGATGTGTTCGGTTGGCTATCACCAGAAATCCATGGCCAAGTGGGTGAGATTTACTGATAGTTGATCAGTAGTATCTCAGTTAGTGATGAGCTAGACTCTGACACGACTTATCGGGTTAGAAAGGGTCTGAAGTTATCCACCCCCTAGACCCGATATGTGGTACTCTTTGACGAAGAGACCGAACTATACAGAGATTGTCACATTCAGCCTCAGTAGGGTAAGAATGCACTTGATTGTCGACCCCCCTTTCGATAACACATGGGTAGCCGTCACGTACAGCTAGTGCCGCTGACGTGCTTGTGGTTAAACCCACTGCCAACGTATTGTTGAGTCTTTAGAGTCCCACAAAGTGGGTTTTCCCGGTTCAGGCGACAGATGTAGTAGCCGTACGATCGTACGTGTAGGGCTCCAATTAAATACATGTACGCGATACACAGACTTTAATCAGACGATTGATAATACTGGCCGGCTTAGGATTAAGCCGAATTATTTAATCAGGTTTTGATTTAATAATTTATATATGTATTTTGATACATACATTTTAGTATTATTGTTAACTATTCATTTTCTCTCTTTGGTGCCATCCGTATTATTATACGGATACGTGTATATGTAGCGATACATATACCAGGTGATGTATTCCGTATTTATACGGGAATGCTTCTAGAAGAAGAAGACCTCATATTTATTTTTCTATGCTTAAGAATGAGAGAGCTCAAGAGAGAGAAAGCCAAATGAAAAGTGAGCCAACCTCTTCTCATCTCACCTCTCATAATCCAAAATTATGATAACAAGCAATAATAATTGAGTATAATGTGATGGTTGATATCATGACAAATGACAATATCATTTCTTATATTAAATGCAAATGGTGAACAAAACAAGCAAGCATAAGTCAATGCAACCAAATGATGGCCATTGTCATGATGGTGGTCAACAAGTCCAAACTAGTCAACCGGTCAACAAAAGTCAACAAGTCAACAAGGTCAACATTTCAACCCTAACTATGTGACTATAATACTCAATTAATATTATTGTTAATCATAATTCTAATTCTCATTAGGGTTTAGCAAAAGTCAACAGTCAACAGCCCTAATGAGAATCCTCTGCCTCTGTCTCTGTCAACCGTGCATACACACCCGTATCCGTGTTCCGGGGAACACGAATACAAACGAGATAAAAACCAATCCCAAAACATAAACTAGGATCTGGCTTAAACCAAAGCCCACTAGTAATAACCGCCTGGTTACTAAACTTGCACAAGTGCACGGATGTGACCGAACCCTGTCGCAAAACCATGCGACCTGTCGCAAAACCATGCGACCTCGACTCTTTTGCCTAAAGGCGAATAGCTCTCTGTGTGGGACTCTAAAGACTCGACACTACGCTGGCAGTGGGTTTAACCTTAGACCGCAAGCGGCACTAGCAGTGCGTAACGGCCCCCAGGTAGATGCCGATAAGAAGACGGACGAGGTGAAACCCAACTGAACTCCTACTGAGCCCGAATGTGACAATCTCCATACAGTCCGGTCTGTTCGTCTGAATACATCGCATGGCGGGCCTAGGGGGACGGTAAACGTCAGTCCCCTAATAGCGGTACAAGTCGTGTCGGAGTGTAGCCCAGAACACCCTGAGAGAACACTGGAAACCTACCAGTATATCTCGCTTGCCCTGGCCAGGGACTACTTGTGTAATGGCTCTCCTAGACACAGCGCGATGTCAACTCCCAATACCGGGAGAGACGAATCCTGTCTAACTGTCACTGCCTCCAAGTGCTTCGGGACTGCACCCAACTACTACCTGTTTGCACGACTCTTTTGAGCCGTGGTAGGGTAGTAATCAAAGTATAGTGAGAACACACTCGAGGCGAAGTGACAGTGTCAAGTCAGCGGACTAAGCTGTACTCATGTCACCTGGGAACTGATAACTGACGATAGGTATAGTACCAACCAATCAGTTCCCGACGAGTCCTGTCCTGTGTAGTCGTAACCTAACGAGCACCCGCATACTATCTCAAGTACGACGTACTGACTGCTGTGGGACAGACCGTCTCCCCTGCTGGGATGAGAAGCGCATACGCTAGTCTACTCCGGAGTATCGATGCCCTGTCTCGATAGTCCTACGACTAGGGACTTGTATAAGGATGTGCTTGTGGATTACCCAGCCCCCACGAGTGTGACTGCCATCACAACGCTGGTAATCAAGCAAAGATCTTAAGGGCTCTACTAATATGTATAAGCAATATGCTAAAAGAAACACATGCACATATTAAAGTAGAAACAAACCAAGTAGCATACTACCATTTTGAGCAAGATTGTCTATACAAGGTGAATATCCCAAGCTTCCGTTAAGTAATATACAAATTAGTATGATACAGTAATGGCCTCTAAGACATATACACTAACAATTTCCCACTTGCACTAAGGCCTTGTACTGGCGTATCGAAGACCTATCATCTCGATCAGCCGCTCGAACTGAGTCTGGGGCAAGGCCTTGGTGAATGGATCTGCAGTGTTATCTTCTAAAGCAACCCTCCGAACCTCGATCTCCTGGCGATCCACGATCTCCTTGATCAGGTGATACCGCTTCAAGATGTGTATGGATTTTTGATGGGACCTGGGTTCCTTCACTAAAGCTATAGCCCCGTTGTTGTCGCAATACAGATGTATTGGGTCAACAATGGACGGAACCGCCTGAAGTTCTTTCAAGAACTTCCTCATCCAGACAGCTTCTTTTGCGGCATCAGATGCAGCGATGTATTCCGCTTCCATAGTCGAGTCAGCAACGGTTTCCTGTTTGGAGCTCTTCCAACACACCGCCCCTCCATTGAGGGTGAAGACAAAACCCGACATGGACTTGGAATCATCCTTGTCACTCTGGAAGCTGGAGTCAGCAAAGGCCTCAATCTGGAGGTCTTTTCCGCCATTCACCAAGAACATCTCCTTAGTCCTTCTCAGGTACTTGAGAATGTTCTTTACTGCTATCCAATGTTTCTCCCCAGGGTTTGACTGATACCTGCTTACCACACTCAGTGCATAAGCTACATCCGGTCTGGTACACAACATCGCATACATTATAGAGCCTACCGCAGAAGCGTAGGGTATAATAGACATGCGATCCCTCTCCAAATCAGTCTTGGGAGACATCTCTTTTGAGAGGATGATCCCGTGACAAGCCAGTAGATTACCGCGCTTGAAATCTTCCATACTGAATCTCTTCAGTATGGCGTCGATGTACCTGGACTGCGAAAGTCCTAATATCCTCTTGGATCTGTCACCGTAGATCCGGATACCCAGAATGTATGAGGCATCACCCAGGTCTTTCATGGAGAACCTGTGTGACAAGAACCCCTTGACAGATTGTAGCATAAGAATGTCATTTCTTATTAAGAGAATGTCATCCACGTATAAAACGAGGAATACTACAGTTCTGGCTACAAATCTACAATAGATGCATGGTTCATCTGGATTTTTGATAAAGCCAAATTTCTTGACCGTCTTATCAAAACAGATGTTCCAACTCCGCGATGCCTGCTTTAGTCCATAAATGGACTTAAGCAACTTGCACACCTTCCCGCTGCTCCCACTCTGAATGAAACCCTCTGGCTGGTCCATATAGACACACTCCTCTAAATGCCCATTTAGAAAAGCTGTCTTGAAACACACCGTCCCTCCATTGAGGGTAAAGACAAAACCCGACATGGACTTGGAATCATCCTTCTCACTCTGGAAGCTGGAGTCAGCAAAGGCCTCGATCTGGAGGTCTTTTCCGCCATACACCAAGAACATCTCCTTAGTCCTTCTAAGGTACTTGAGAATGTTCTTTACCGCTATCCAGTGTTTCTCCCCAGGGTTTGACTGATACCGGCTTCCTACACTCAGTGCATAAGCTACATCCGGTCTGGTACACAACATCGCATACATTATAGAGCCAACCGCAGAAGCGTAGGGTCTAATAGACATGCGATCCCTTTCCAAATCAGTCTTAGGAGACATCTCTTTGGAGAGGGTGATCCCGTGACAAGCCGGTAGATTACCGCGCCTGGAATCTTCCATACTGAATCTTTTCAGTATGGTGTCGATGTACCTGGACTGTGAAAGTCCCAACATCCTCTTGGATCTATCACGATGGATCCGGATCCCAAGAATGTATTGGCATCACCCAGGTCTTTCATGGAGAACCTGTGTGACAAGAACCCCTTGACAGATTGTAGCATAGGAATGTCATTTCCTATCAAAAGAATGTCATCCATGTATAATACGAGGAACACGACAGTTCTTGCTATAAATCTACTATAGATGCATGGTTCATCTGGATTTTTGATAAAGCCAAATTCTTTGACTGTCTCATCAAAGCAGATGTTCCAACTCCGCGATGCCTGCTTTAGTCCATAGATGGACTTAAGCAACTTACATACCTTTCCGCTGCTCCCACTCAGAATGAAACCCTCTGGCTGGTCCATATAGACACACTCCTCTAAATTTCCATTTAGAAAAGCGGTCTTTACGTCCATCTGCCAAATCTCATAATCGTGGAAGGCATCAATGGCAAGAAGGATCTGAATGGATTTCAGCATAGCCACTGGAGAAAAGGTTTTGTCATAGTGCAAACCAGGTCTTTGACGAAAACCCTTTGCAACAAGTCTAGCCTTATAGGTCTCAACCTGTCGATCTACACCAATCTTCCTTTTGAAGATCCACTTGCATCCTACGGGTTTTACCCCATCTGGAGCAATGTCCAACGTCCATACTTTGTTGGTGTACATGGACTCCATTTCGGTCCGCATTGCATCCAGCCATTTTACCGAGTCAACGCTCTGAACGGCCTGCTGGAAGCTAGTAGGCTCATCATAATCAATGATGCAGTCCTCTCTATCCCCGTCTATGAGAAAACCGCAGTATCTCTCAGGCGGATGAGACTGCCTACTACTCCTGCGGAGCGGCGTAGGAATGTCATGTTCTTTCGAACCTTCTGGTTCTACGAAGCTTTCAGTAATAGTCTGTGCTTCTGGAATTTCTTCCAGTTCTATTGCGCTCCCACTTATTTCTTTTTCTATGAACTGGTGTTCCAGAAAGTGGGCATTACGAGAAACAAAGACCTTTTGTTCCTCTGCGTAATAGAAAAGATACCCCCTGGAGTTCTTTGGGTATCCCACAAACTTGAACAGTACTGAGCGTACCTCGAGTTTGTCCGCATGCTGCTTTTTGACAAAAGCTGGACATCCCCAAATCATCAGATATTGAAAATAGGGTTTTTTCCCACTCCATATCTCATATAGTGTGGTAGGCACAGTCTTAGTGGGAACTCGGTTCAAAAGGTAAGCAGCTGATTCTAGCGCATACCCCCAGAATGATCACGGTAACTCAGCGTTACTCATCATGGACCGTACCATATCCAATAGGGTTCGGTTCCGTCTCTCCGATACACCGTTATGTTGCGGAGTGTATGGAGGAGTAAGCTGAGAGAGAATTCCATTCTCTTTCAAGTAATCCAGGAACTCGACACTCAAGTATTCGCCACCTCGATCAGATCTTAGTGTCTTGATACTTTTGCCGGTTTGTTTTTCTACTTCATTTTTATATTCCTTGAATTTTTCAAAGGCTTCAGATTTATGCTTCATTAAGAAGACATGTCCGAACCTTGAAAAATCATCCGTAAAAGTAATGAAGTAAGAATAACCGCTTCGGGCATGCGTAGACATTGGACCGCACACGTCGCTGTGTACGAGTCCCAAGAGCTTGCTCGCTCTTACTCCGTGTCCAGTGAACGGAGTCTTTGTCATCTTTCCTTTGAGATAGGATTGACAAGTTGCATACGATTGATATTCGAACGGATTCAAATATCCTTCTGTATGTAACTTCGTCAACCTTCTCTCATTGATGTGACCCAGTCTACAATGCCATAAGAAAGCCTGATTGGTTTCCGGAGACTTTCTTTTATGTGTATTCTGGACATTGAAAATCTGTGGTTGGTTTAATACGTATATTCCATTGCTTAATGTACCTGACCCAATCAGAACTTGATTAAGGTGAATGTTCACAACATTACTTACAAATGCAAATTCATAACCTTCTTTAGATAATAAAGATATAGAAATGATATTACAAGTAGCATTGGGTACAAAAAAGCAATTACGCAAAACCAAAACGTGTCCATCTGACAAGACCAGGTGATAGTCCCCAGGGACTCAACATCCATGCCAGCTCCGTTTGCAACTCTGAGGGTCATATCACCTGCCTTCAAAACCCTACGCTTTCTTAGTGCCTGCAAAGAATTACAGATATGAGATCCTGATCTGGTATCCAATACCCAGGAAGTAGAGTTTATAGAAAGACAGTTTTCAACAACATACACACCTGAAGCCGAAGCCGCAACTTTCTTCGGATCCTGGTTTCTGGCCTTCCAAGCCCTGCAATCTTTCTTCCAGTGTCCCTTCTTATGACAATAGAAGCATTCTCCCTTTCCCACAAGCTGCCCCGCTATCTTTGTTGCCTTTGCTTTTCCCTTCGTATCCACTTTACTAACACCGCCCCTTGGTTTGGCGGGGGCTTTCTTCTTCTTTCCCTTGGCTTTCGCCTTGGACTTAGAAGAGGAAGATCCTCCAACAAACAAAGTGGATGTATCCCTACTTTACTGTAGGGTGCCCTCTGCACTCCTGAGCATGTTGAGGAGCTCCGAAAGTTCAACTTCTTTTCTTTGCAAGTTGAAGTTCAGGATAAACTGGGCGTAAGTGGAAGGAAGGGACTGGAGAATCAAGTCCGTATAGAGCTCATTCTCTAACGTGGTCCCAAGGTCCGTGAGCTCCTCAATGAAGCCAATCATCTTAAGCACGTATTCCGCTACCGATGATCCGATTGCCAACCTTGCCGAAAATAGCTTCTTCGACACTTCGTATCTTGCGATACGAGATTGCTCTCCATACAGTTCTTTTGTATGGATAAATATGGATTCGAGGTCCATATTCTCGTGCCTCCTCTGATGTTCATTGTCCATAGAGACAAGCAAGAGGCACTTGGCCTTCACGCAATCGATCTCCCAGGTCTTACGGATTTCCCTATCCGCGACGCTGGAGGTGGGACCTGGGACAGGGGGAGCTTTGGTGGTAAGAAGATACCACAGCTTGTCGTAAGTGATTGCCATTTTGACATTCCTGAGCCAATCTTTGTAGTTTGGCCCTGTCAGTATGTTTTTATCTAGAAGTAACTTAAGTCCGGTCATGTCGATTGGTCGCTGCAATTAGGAGAGAGAGAAGAAACACTCAGCATGATGCTCTTGCAAGTTTAGAGTGGTTTTTAGTTTGTCTAAACAGGATGGCTCCCACTGTTTCTCGAATTCCTCCTCAAACCAAAAAGGAAGAATTAGTCGGAATCAATCTCACCGTACAATACTTGCTTAACCGTTCAGCCAGGCCAGAGTTGGTACTTTGAGGGAGGTTTTTCAACGCTTTCGCGAAGTTCCTTAATTAAATAACCTCTTTTCCCTGGAGGCATAGCCCCGCTAACACCTTTCTAGACACCTACTTGGTTTATATCATTGATCGTTAAGTGAGAAATTTTCCGAGGAGTTGCATATACTCACAGTAGGATCGGGATCCAAATATCATCGCGCGACAAAACTGAAGGAATCCTACCAGAATCATCACGCTCCAAATGGTATGCAGCGCTAGCAAGTTTCTGTTTCTTTAGAAACTCCCGATGTGGATTTTTTCCCCATGCTCTTATGACCTTGGCGTGAGGTCAAAATGTCATAAGTCACATGTCAAGTTCTACCCATCATTATCCAGGTTAATTTGAACCCACCCGTACCGACCCTTGACGTAGGCCAAAATGGTAGTACGACTGTCTCAAACCAACGCATTCTATCTATGCAACAGATAAATATCCGGCAGCTACCAATCACTATGCCTTGACGTGAGGTCAAAATACATAGCTTGAATACTACCGAATATTTAACTGAAATGATGGGGGGCTACGAATGGTTTTGGCGAAACCGTGAACGTAGTGAACTTGATATAATCGATGGAACGAGATAGCTTTTAAAAAGGAGTAGCTCAAGCTCCGCATTTAAATGTTGGTTTTTTAAAAGAACCGAGTGGTTTTGAAAGCGTTCCAATGACTTACTTTGGTTTATTTTCTTGCATTAATTTTTAATGCGTCCCATCATTTAATGCTACCATTGCAGAAAACAACTAAAATATGACGTACGCTTATGCCATCCGCATTCGCCACGGGGCCCCGTCATTACCCATTAGGTTACTTAACTAACGACAGAGCGGGGGCTGGACTAGCGCGGATGCAAAACATAAGCAACGCCTAAATAAATATCATATATAGATATATTGCAATGATAGCCATTTCAGATCACAGATGAACACATTGGATATACTAGGAATCCGCAATTCGTACGAGCCTGTAACGAAAAGCGGATTACACGGCCGCGATGAATAGCCAATACCCCACCCTAGACCCCTACGGGTGCGGCAAACTACCTGCCAAATATCCGAAGCAGAGCAACCTCCCTCAACGACGTGAGTAGGCCACTCGGCACTTCGAGATACCCGGTAGTTTGGGCAGTCCACCTTGGGTCTATCCTAGGAGAAAAAACAGTAAAAAGAAATTATACAATGACGGCTACAACCCCGACCCGGTTGTGCGGCCGTACAAATAATATTGCATCAATTTACAAATTTTACATGAATTGAAAGAAAAGAAAACTCTCATTTCACAACCCCCCGGCTATTCACCCGCGACAATCCAATGAGTTTATATACACATACCATCAACATTACAGATCACAGATATGTATAACCCCCACTAATCGACGTATAGCGATTAGCAGACGTTCAATACATATAACACATCACAGATATAAACCCGTTAGCTTTAGTCTTTAGAAGTTCGATCGAAATACGGATTTTTAGGCCCCAAACACAAATTTTTCTTTCTGGAAAATCTGGGCAGAAAAAAACATATTTTAAAAATCCCAAAACAACCCCAGAAACACACTGCATGAAAATTTTTCCACGGCGGAGTCAACTCGGCCGCGGAACTGCGGCGGGAGCATGCTCCCGCCGCATTTCCGCGGCGACTTGACCGGTTCGTTGGACCAATTTCCTTGGGTGTTTTAACAAAAGCCTGAGCCGATTTTTCATGTATGATTTATTACTTTTGGAATAGAGGAAAAAATCGGCAGAAACTATGCTACTCGGGTATGTTTCGTGATATTTTCTCCGATCGAACTTCTACTTACATTGCTAACATATTAGATAGTGTTTAACTTGGCTCTGATACCACTGTAAGTCCATGCTACCTCTCCCGGTACTTACAGGCTTGCGGAAATGATGAAAAACGATTTTTCAAGAGGTGGTAACATGGACTCAAAATACGGATCTTTGTTAAACAACTACCTAACAACCTAACTAGGAGTTTTACCTACTCGGTTAGGGGGTTATACCTTTCTTGAACTCCTTCGTCTTCAACTCTTGTGGTGTACGGACCGGCCTCCCTTCGTCGTCTTCTCGCGCCGAAGATGGATCTACCCGAAAGCTTCTACCTTTTGGCTTCTTCTTCGAACTTGAAGAAAGTATAACACTTGGCTTGCTAGGCCTTGTGAACTAGGTGAGTAGAGGATTGTTTTGGTGTTTTTATCTCTAAGGCAATGGTTCTCAACTGATGAGAGGGGTTTGCCTTGAGCTAGAGAGAGCAAGAGGAAGAGGGAGAGCTTGAGAATGAGAGAGCTCAAGAGAAAGAAAGCCAAATGAAAAGTGAGCCAACCTCTTCTCATCTCACCTCTCATAATCCATAATTATGATAACAAGTAATAATAATTGAGTATAATGTGATGGTTGATATCATGAAAAATGACAATATCATTTCTTGCATAAAATGCAAATAGTGAACAAAACAAGCAAGCAAAAGTCAATGCAACCAAATGATGTCCATTGTCATGACGGTGGTCAACAAGTCCAACCTAGTCAACCGGTCAACAAAAGTCAACAAGTCAACCTTTCAACCCTAACCATGTCACTATAATACTCAATTAATATTATTGTTAATCATAATTCTAATTCTCATTAGGGTTTAGCAAAAGTCAACAGTCAACAACCCTAATGAGAATCCTCTGCCTCTGTCTCTGTCAACCTTGCATACACACCCGTATCCGCGTTCCGGGGAACACGAATACAAACGAGATAAAAACCAATCCCAAAACGTAAACTAGGATCTGGCTTAAACCAAAGCCCACTAGTAATAACCGCCCGGTTACTAAACGTGCACAAGTGCACGGATGTGACCGAACCCTGTCGCAAAACCATGCTACCTCTACTCTTTTGCCTAATGGCGAATAGCTCTCTGTGTGGGAATCTTAAGACTCGACACTACGCTGGCAGTGGGTTTAACCATAGACCGCAAGCGGCACTAGCTGTACGTAACGGACCCCAGGTAGATGACGATAAGAAGACGGACGAGGTGAAACCCAACTGAACTCCTACCAAGCCTGAATGTGACAATCTCCATACAGTCCGGTCTGTTCGTCTGAATACATCGCATGGCGGGCCTAGAGGGGCGGTAAACGTCAGTCCCCTAATAGTGGTACAAGTCGTGTCGGAGTGTAGCCCAGAACACCCTGAGAGAACACTGGAAACCTACCAGTATATCTCGCTTGTCCTGGTCAGGGACTACTTGTGTAATGGCTCTCCTAGACACAGCGCGATGTCAACCCCCAATACCGGGAGAGACGAATCCTGTCTAATCGTCACTGCCTCCAAGTGCTTCGGGACTGCACCCAACTACTATCTGTTTGCACGACTCCTTTGAGCCGTGGTAGGGTAGTAATCAAAGTACAGTGAGAACACACTCGAGGCGAAGTGACAGTGTCAAGTCAGCGGACTAAGCTGTACTCATGTCACCTGGGAACTGATAACTGACGATAGGTATAGTACCAACCAATCAGTTCCCGACGAGTCCTGTCCAGTGTACCCGTAACCTAACGAGCACCCGCATACTATCTCAAGTACGACGTACTGACTGCTGTGGGATAGACCGTCTCCCCTGCTGGGATGAGAAGCGCATACGCTAGTCTATTCCGGAGTATTGATGCCCTGTCTCGATAGTCCTACGACTAGGGACCTGTATAAGGATGTGCTTGTGGATTATCCAGCCCCTACGAGTGTGACTGCCATCACAACGCTGGTAATCAAGCAAAGATCCTAAGGGCTCTACTAATATGTATAAGCAATATGCTAAAAGAAACACATGCACATATTAAAGTAGAAACAAACCATGTAGCTTACTACCATTTTGAGCAAGATTGTCTATACAAGGTGAATATCCCAAGCTTCCATTAAGTAATATACAAACTAGTATGATACAGTAATGGCCTCTAGGGCATATACACTAACACATGCTCCATGTTTTCTCCTCACCTTCTCCTTCTTTTTCTTGCTCCCATATTTGAGCAAGATTCTAGAGAGAAAAATTTAGTGAAGTATTCCTACATCACCGACCATCCAAACCTAGCAATTTTAGGTCGTCGGTTTGAGTCTCCTCCGCGTTCCCTCGGGTGGATCGTCTTCGGCAAGGGTGATCAATTCTCAAGTGCATTCCCGGCGGCTACGAGCTTAGAGGGGTCTTCCATTATTGGGTGGAAACATGACAAAGGTTGTATTTCTCAAAACTTGCATACTTGGTTTGCTAGTTTAGGAGTTTGGATCGATTCTAGGTTAGGGGTTCCATCGTGTTTGCTTGAATTTTTTGTTCGCCATCCGTGCCTCCGCTACGCCGCGGGCACTAGGGAACCCTGCAGATGATACATAGAACATGGGTGTATGAGACTCACACTAGAGCTAAATATTATTAGGGTGATTTTTTGTTTATAGAAAATAGAAAAGATTAGAAATGAGTCATGGCTTTGGATGCTTGGAGAAGCATTGAGAAGCCAAGACTCATCTCCTATTTTTTGTTTTATTCTTAGATATTTATTCATCCCAACCTTATCTCTAGCTCATGGATCATTCTCTTATTATTATCCTCACACATCCAAGTTCATCTCTTTATCTTGAGAGATCTGTAGGTTTTTTCTTGAGTTGGAAAAAGAAAGAGAAAGAGATTTCTAAAAGGAGCAAAATTCCTACTTCATCAACCTATACCATCCTAGCCCTTTAGTATAAGTTGTTTGCTTCACTAATACTTTGATTAGTGAAGAGTGGGCTTGAGTTAGAGAGACTTCAAGGTGGATCATCTTCGGCAACGAAGACAACATGCAAGCTCGATCCTTCCTTAAGTGGAGTCAAAGAAGAGTTCTAAGGGCTACTACTTGGAGGTTTAGAAGTGAAGGACTTGGTCTACAAAGGTTGTAGCCCTCTTCACTTAGATTAGAAATTGTTTTCTTGCTACTAAACCCTAATTCTCTAGATCGATTCTAGGTTAATATAGCTTAGACCTCTAGAATTTTTAAAATTGCATACTTGATACTTGTGTAAACCTAGTAGAGGTGCTAAGACATACTTCAATGGTATTAGAGCCAAGCTAGACCATTAGGCGACGTCTAAACGATGTTAAAGTGTTCGATCAAAGTTTCGAAACCCGGTTTTTACATAGTTTCGGTCCATTTTTCAAAAGTTGAAATTTTACAGATTAAAAATATTCAGAAAATCATGAGGTAATTATATAGAGCCCCAAGAAGTACGAGGGCTTATCTCAACCAAATGGCCGCGGAACCGCCGCATAACATAGGGTATGGCCACGGTTCCGCCGCCAACTTGGAGAGTTTAGGACTTGTATTTCTTATGCTGCTCAATTGTGACATTTTTGGCTTTCTATGTATTTTTAGTGAGGCTCAAGTTGTGTAGGGATCCTTCGCACGACAACAAGGTTTCGGGAGGCATCATCCATGCCAATTTCAAAATTTTGTCATGCTAAAGAACTCTAACATAAGATGTTTAAGTAGAGAATCATACAAAATATATTGTAAACTATTTTACAACTAAGTGAACTAGGAATAAAACCTTTGTAGACTGGTTCTTCAGTTCAATAGCTCCGTGTAGTAGTCCCTTCGCACCAAGTACTGATCTTCCGGACTCTAGCATGGCTTCACAAGGTGAAAGGAACGAGCTTGAGCGAAGTCTTCGAGGTCGAAGATGATCTACGTCGAGGAGACACTAACGCAAGCTACTACTTCACTAATGAGATATTAGTGAAGCCAACACCCTATAGTAAAGTGCTAATCTAGTAGAGGATGATGAAGTAGGATTTTTCTCACTTTAGAATTGATTTTCTTACAAATTTTAAGCTCTCTCACAAAACCTAGTGTGCTCTCTATTGAGCTTATGGAAAAGAAGATGATAATGGATGAGAGAGTGAATGGAAACAATAGGTAAGTTTGTATATGTTAGTGTATATGCCCTAGGGGCCATTATTGTATCATACTTGCATGTATATTACTTAATGGAAGCTTGGGATATTCACAGTTGTATATACAGTCTTGCTAAAAATAGTAGTATGCTACTTGGTTTGTGTCTACTTTAATATGTGCATATGTTTCTTGTAACGTATCACTTATACATATTAGTAGAGCCCATAGGATCTTTGCTTGATTACCAGCGTTGTGATGGCAGTCACACTAGTGGGGGCTGGGTAGTCTATAAGCAACATCCTATACTTGTCCCTAGTCGTAAGATTATCGAGACAGGGCATCGATAATCTAGAGTAGACTAGTGTGTACGCTTCTCATCCTAGTTGGGGAGATGGTCTGTCCCACAGCCATCAGTACGTCGTACTGGAGATAGTATACAGGTGCTCGTTAGGTTACGGGTACACCGGACAGGACTCGCAGGGGAACTGATTGGTTGGTATTATACCCTTCGTCAGTTAACAGTTCCCAGGTGACATCAGTATAGCATAGTCCGCAGACTTGACACTGCTACTTCGCCTCGAGTGTGTCCCACTGTTCTTAGATTGCTACCCTACCACGGCTCAAGGGAGTCGTGCAAACAGGTAGCAGTTGGGTGCATTCCCGAACACTTGGAGGCAGTGGCGGTTAGAAAGGATTCGTCTCTCCCGGTATTAGGAGTTGATATCGCGCTGTGTCAGAGAGCCATTACGCAAAGTCCCTGGCTAGGCCAAGCGAGATTTACTGGTAGGTTCCAGTAGTTTCTCAGGGTGTAATGGGCTACGCTCCGACACGACTTATACCGCTATTAGGGGACTGACGCTTGCCGCCCCCTAGGCTCGATATGCGATAGTCTTAGACGAACAGACCGGACTGTACGGAGATTGTCACATGAGGCTCAGTAGGAGTTCGGATGGTTTTTCTCATCGGCCTTCTTATCGACATCTACCTAGGGACCGTTACGTACAGCTAGTGCCGCTTGCGGTCTGTAGTTAAACCCACTGCCAGCGTAGTGTCGAGTCTTTAGAGTCCCACACAGAGAGTTTCCCAGCTCCAGGCGAAACGATATAGAGGTCGTATGGTTTTACGATAAGGGTTTGAACGCATACGTGTTTAAACGCACGTACGACGTTCGGTCAGTTTTTACTAGCCGGCTTTGGTTTAATCCAGATTCTAGTATCAGGATATTGGATTTGTACAGTCTATTGTTTTTCCGTGTTTTCACGGATTGGAGGGGCGTTCTCGTAATTTTCCGGAAAGTTTCTAGAAGCATGGTGACTTGGGGATTAAGGTGGCATATGCATTAATTGGATTAATGAGTCATGTAGTGATTCATACATTGAGTTAATGATTCATTTAATGTTTTATATTACTCGTGTGATGAATCACTTAGTGTATTAATGAAACATGATGATATATCATTATTTGTTATTCATTTAATTATATGATATGTTTCATATATACACATATGACTTCATTCATCCAAAAGGATTCTCATTATCACCTTCTCTCTCCTCAAGCTCTCTTATTCTTGAAACCCTTACCCTAACCTCTCATGTGGTGAAATCAAGGGTTAGCTAGACTAATACATCCATAACCTCACTCTATATCCCCTAGGTAGCTTAGATTAGCACTTTGAGCAACCTAGTTATCTCAAGTTAGAGATCAAACTTGGCGTAGGAGTTCTCGGGTGGATCGTGTAAGTGCACGGCGGCGCCCCGGCCGTCAATCCGACGCCGGAATGCAGAAGCGGTGATTTACTTTAACTTTTCAAACCAGCACCACCGCGCACTATAAACCCGGATCGTGCCATTAAACTAGTCCTAGCTAACTACAAGATGGGGAAGAGAGATATATCGAGCGATCCGTGTCTTCCGGTCTTCTCGCCGTCGTCCCGATCACCCGCGGAATGTCCGGTCTCCACCTCCTCGCCGGAAGGGCACCACGTCGCCTGCTTCTTTTACGGGCTCCCACCTCTATACCGAGGCAACTCGAGAACGAAGTTGGCGAGCCGACGTGCCCAAGGTTTGCTGTAGAATGTGTGTAGAACTCATGTCTCATTTTGGGGTAGTGGAGGTTGCCATTTGGTGGAGGAATGATATGTGACCTTTTTGGAGATGAAACTTGGGATTTTGTGAACACAAGAGAATCAAAATCCCACCCAAAAAAATGGGCAGCCCCTCCCTCATGCTTGGCCGGCCATACTCCCTCAAGAATGGGAGAGGGTAACAAAAATGAGGGGAGCCTCACAATCATACAAGGGAGAGGAATCAAATTGTGATCATGAAAAGAAAATGATCACCAAACAAAACCAATACTCAAACAACTATCATGACTTCCAAAAGTCAAGCAATCATGAAGCATCATGAAGTCAAGAAGTCAAGGTCAAACAAGAGCTATCATGAAGCAACAAAATGCAAAGAACACCCCCCACAAATGCTTATTTGCACAAATGCAAATAAGCCCTCCTCCACCAATCTTTAGCCATTGAATGATACAAAGAAATATGGCTGAAACGGAAAACAAACTGGCAACTCCAAAAAACCGATCCCGTAATAAATTACAGGAAAACCTCGCTACTGTATACACATACCCGCATTTGTATTCCGACCGAAATACAAATGCAATGAGACAAGATCTACACAGTACTATACTAGGATCCGGCTTAAACCAAAGCCGGCTAGTATTATCCGTCCGATCCCGATCCGTGCAATACCGCACGTATCTGATCGAACACTACCATATATCTATACGGCCTCTAGTACTAACCGTCCGATCCTGATCCGTGCAATACAGCACAGATCTGATCGAACCCTGCCATATCTCCATACGGCCTCTACAGCGTTTCGCCCGAAACTTGAGTTACAGAATGTGGGGGCCTCTAAAGACTCGTCAATACTATGACTGTGGATTCAACCACTAGCACGTCAGAGGTATTAGCCATACGTGACGGGCCACCAGCTATTGACCAAAAGGGACGTCGATGAGCGAACTCATCCTGACACCCTACTGAGCCTGCCAGTGACAATATCCGTCCAGTCTGGTCCGTTCGTCTATGAGCATCGCATGGCGGGCCTAGGGGGTTGGTAAAAGTCAGACCCCCAAAAGCGGTACAAGTCGTGTCAGAGATCAGTCCAGTACACCCTGAGATACTACTGGAATACCTACCAGTAAATCTCCTGCCTTGGCCAAGGACTTTTCATGTTCTGGCTCTCCTAGACACAGCACGACCTCACCCCCAATACCGGGAGAGACGAACCCCTGTAGATCCGCTTACTACCTCCATGTGGCTCGGGACTGTACCCAACTAAAACCTGTTTGCACGTGTAACAGTTCCAAAATAATAAAATATTATTTTTGGGAATTTTTATAATTTAATATTATTTTATTGATTATTTTAATATTAAATTTATAATTAAATGCAAATAAATGAAGAAAAATTATGGAAAATTTTGGAAAATTCTAAAATGGGTTATTTATTGGAATTATGCCATTTTTAAGTGTTTATGATCATTTATATGCTAATTTAGTGCTAATCGCGATTAAAAATCGCTAATCGGATTTTTTAGGCTTTTTGTGCAAAATTGTGCACATATCATTTTTGAACTTGTGTTACATTTTCTTGCCATGGTTTTATTTTGGGATCACTATTGGTGTGAGAAGGATTAGGGATTAAAAGAAAAAGGAAAAGAAAAGACAAAGAGAAAAGAATATAGAATGGGGTTGGTGAGAGAGAGGTATGGGTTTCACTTGACTAGAACCTTAGCCATTTCCCTCATTTTCCCTCCCTCTTCACTCTCCTTCTGCTGCTGCTCCTGCACCACATCTCCTCCTCTCTTCAAAGCCCAAAATCATCTCACAAATCACTCCAAAACCCTACCCTCATTTCATTAAAAAGATGCACAAGCCCAAGATCTATGCTTTGGACCAAGAAAGGTGGTGTTTGGTGCTGTTGAGGATTCATGAGTCTCTTGTGAGGTAATTTCTTCACAATTAGAGTGTTAATTCTTGTTCTTAAGCTTTAATTCAAGTTTCATATCGATATCGGGGGAATTGGTGCACTTTGGACAAAACTAGAGAGGGTTAGGGTAAAGTTGAGAGGTGACTTTGCAATTGAACTTAAAGGGTGACCCTAGACCCTATATTGACTAGAAACCCAGACCAACCCCACTGGAAACCCAAAAATACGGAATTTCGGGACTTTCATGTCGGTTTTTGAGAACCTGGAGCTTGCAGGGAAATCTGGAACACACTGGGACTTTTTCAGGAAAATTAAGCAACACCAGGAGCCTAGTTAGACACCCAGGAGACCACCCTAGGCAGACGGGGACCCAATTCCATACCTGGGCCGGCCAGGCCGGTTTTGAGGGGGGTGTGGCCGGCCACCCTGTAGAGTTGCATGCCCATGTTGCCTCCATACCTCATATACACCCTGCATAGCACCCTAGAGTTGTTTATTTGCCTTGTTTTGGCCTGAGACAAAATCTCGGATCATTTCCTTTGGTTGCTGCTTTGAAATTAGTTTTGGTTTTCCGCATTTCGATTTCCAGATTTTGATATTTGTGTGTTATCTCGATTGTGTGACGTTCGTACGTCTATATCGAGTGATTCCGGGTTGTTTTGCGAAGGCTAACCGTAGGTTCTAACCTATAAGCCTTTTAGCGTATCGTATTGATTTTAGCGTATCGTTTCAAGTGTTGATTTGGTTTTGATGCGATGCGATACGTGTGATATGTGTAGGTACCCTGCGACGATCCGAGGCGATGCAGAAGATGACGGTGACATCGACACCGACACACGGGACAGGTGAGTAGATTTATATCTACGGGGAGAAGTCGGGTGGATGGTGTATAGCACCCCCGCAGTTCGTGGTGATGTATACGAATGCGTATACACACAGATATTGATTATTTATGGTTTGAGATTATTGATGATAGAGAGGGATAATTGGTATATTGGATTGGTTTAGTGTTGCGAAACCCTAGAGTAGTGGTTGCATCACACACACACACATACTTGCATACATTCTTCTTTCATATGTGCGTACATGGGATTACATATTGATGTGTATATTTACACATGGGTAGGGGACTATGTGTTTATATACTGGATTGAGGATAGTAATTGGGATTTGAGATGAGTCGATGAGATTGGGCTTGAGGCCAGGAGATCGGTGATGTGATTTGGTTCGTATTGAGATACGACATGATGTTTTCGCGGGTCTTTTGGCGTAGTGATTCTTATACCTGCATGCATACATAGATGGTATCAATATTGTACTAGACGTAGATCAGTACCCCGATCATGACATTTGATAAAGAGGATACCAGATAAATAGTAGGATGAATGTGATATTGACCCGTACCCAGATTTAGGATGCCGTACAACGGATTTACGTACGAGCTATATTCTGATGATTGATCCGCACTCTTGAATTGGGATGTCTGATTATAGATGTGATATCGGATACGATATTATTGAGGCGGGATCACCGACTAATATATATACAGGTATGTATATGTATCGACTCAGATGTTAGGCGGTTTCCTTACCTGTAGCTCAGCTTGTTAGTTCAGCCGTATAGTTTAGTGTAGTTGTTAGATTAGATTAGACTCCTACCTATTTCAAAACTAACGAATCGTGGGTATTTTAAAAGACAGCCCAAGGGATCCTACGGATATTTCAAAAGACGTATCTTTGCATAAAAACATCGTAGCCCCTATTTTCAAAAACCTATGATTCGTGTTATTTCAAAAGGCACCATTTGTAGGACTTGTATTAGATTAATGCAGATTAGTTATAGTTGCAATTAGTATTCAGCTCCCGCTCATTATTGTGGTTCGCTTCGCATCGCATGCTTATATTATGTTTCATACTCCATCATTGATGTTATGCTGTTAGGACACCAGCACCATTACCGATGATGCGTATGTACCACGTACACTTACTTGCCGGCTCACACACATCTTCATCGGTAATTGCCATGTCACGTACACCTTAGAAAATATTATTGCATCGACATAGGTTGTTAGCTAAGAATTTAGACATGATATTAGTGTACTTGCCTTATATGCTAGATTAGACATTGTAATTATTACTTGTTACATCATGCATGCTATTATTCATGGATTTTTATGCCTATATGCACTGTTTAGTTTACATGCTATTGAGGATTGGATTCGGATTTCCATGAGATTTTCTGGATTTGGGGGAAAACCGCAAAACTTATATAAACTTCTTTCTCTCTTTAAAATAAAAAGTGCGGTTTTCCCATGATGTATGAGTCGTCCACCATGAGTTTGCTGATGGATTTGGAAACCCGATTCGAGGAGACGGATGAACCGTTTCGGGTACATGGTGGACCCGGTGAGGTACCCCGGGGCAAGAAGCGCGTGATGATGACGATGTGAGCCTGGCAGGGGAGCACTACCTACCGGTGATTTTACCCGACGCGTCGGATATCCGGAGGATACCGTCGTGGTCTTGAGATGGATGGTAGGGGCCGGTCTGGACTGACGGCGCCCTAGGTATTATGATCGAGACATTGAGATTTCGAGATTTTGAGGTACAGAGACTGTGATACAGAGATACCGAGATATTGGGATTATGTTTTGTGCCGATGCTAGGCACTGTTTTATGCTGATTTCATTATGATACCTCATTTTAAAAATACAAAGGAAATCTCACTAAATTATGAAAACAGTTCTTCATTTACATGTATTCTGTTTTCATGCATTCATACCTCATTCATATGATATATTGCTACCCTTGGGCATTGACACGGGCACATGAGATTACACTCGGGTTAGATATTTACCCTAGCCTTGTTATAGGCTGCTGGTTTTATATTTTTGAGGATATATTATGATCGTATTGACCTAGGATGGGTCATGCATTCGATCTCTGCTTGTAGATATTCTTCTATTCACGAGTTGGCAACTCACCCCCGTTGTGCCCCAGTTCTTGCAAGTTTGCCGTACAGTTTCCATAGCGGCATTTCTGGCACACTACTTCCTTATGGGTGATTTGCTTGGATAGGTGGGTTCTTTTGTATCAGAACCGCTATTGTATTTGTATTATTCATTGTATCTAGAATTTCCATCAACCAAAACTTGTATATTGTTTCAGACTCAGACTTCAGTGTTGTATTATTTCGACCTTAGAGTCGCGCTTGTAGTATTGCGGTTTTCTAGCTGTTTTTGAGTTTCTTTTCAGTTTAGATCCTCGCCCTTTGGCGTTGTATATTGTTGTTGCTTATGTGGTTGTGACCGTCGATTGACGAAGAGCTAGCTCCCGCTTGGGGATGCCTTTTATCATGATATATATATTGTTCTTGTTGTACCCCGTTCGGGGCCAGTTTTTACAAAAGAAACTCTGCCGAAATTTTCGGAAAATATTACACATTTTAAAAATACATATTCGGCTTAGTTATTTAAGAACTTGATTTTCAAACATGTTTTCTTCACCTCTTTAAACCAGTTTCTTTACTTATTCTTAAAAATGGTTTTAGATTTCTGGGCTTTTGGCTTACTTGGATCAGATGGAGTCCTATAGACTTCGTAGGATTGAGGGGCCAGTCACGTGCTCTTTCGGGTCATGACAAAGTTGGTATCAGAGCGCTAGGTTGACCTTGGTTCGAGTCTAAGTTTGACTATGTGGAGCCTAGGGCGTTATCTATATACGGAACTTAGGCTTGACCTTACGGAACTTAGACTTGGTCGAGGGGGTATTAGACCCGAACTTTCTTCGTGTAGGATGACCCTTGGTTGATGGAATAGGTGACTAAAGCAGAGTGACGTACCGTTGGTATGTTCCGCGGCATACTTACGACACGCCACTCCGCTTAAGAAACCTTAGGTTGTACTTTTCCTTGCACTGTATGATATTCCTTCCTATGATCTATCCTCATCGATACTGGTTATGGTTTTGCTGCCGCGATTGCACGGGCAGAGTGAGCTACGGCTCGAGTTGTCAGCATGAGCTCGTCGTGGACGAGGACTGACCAGGGCGTGATTCCCGAGGCATATGATTGCATATTGAGGCGTCGTCTTATTGTGTTTCCGCACTTTGGGCGATTGACAGATCGCTGTTGCGAGGTTTCTAGGACGTACCAGTCGGTACCAGAGGATTGAGCCACTGATAGAGGCTAGCTAGTTTGTGATGACCGTTGATATTATCGCTTATCCAGGGTGATTGAGGCGCTGTTTAGCGTATATACGAAGGAGCCCGTTGTTGCTGCTAATGATGAGATATCGCCCAGATGATTGGAGCTACTGGAGCATGGCATGTTCTTGGAGATATGATAGTGGGTCGCTAGTCACCGAGGATGAATGACCAGGATATGTGGTTCGTTCGCTTACCCCAATGCGAGGTCATCAGGTAGATTGATTCCAGCTAGAGGCGACTTCACGCAGATTCGTTGAGAGTCGATTGAGACGAACGAATGTCAGGAGCCTATTTTCCAAGTTTAAAGTATACGGAAAGACATGCAGGTGATTCTATGGACCCTCTAGAAGAATGAAACCCTAACACAACTTAATGACCGTGTGAAAGACTTTGAACCTTAGGGTTTGCGGCGGTTCCACGGCGCCATTAGTGAGGCTTGGGTTTGCCCTTCTACGGCTGGACCACCGACGCTGTGGTATGTACTCGATACTATTAAACTGTACCCGAGATGTTGAGCTCTTGGGGGATTGTGAGGTTCTGAAGAGTCGATCGGATGGTTCGACATCTTTCAGATATTGTGATGGGACACTGCTTGGGAGACTCCAGATGCGAGCATAGCCGTCGGAGCGCAGTCCGTGTAGCTCCGATGAGATGAGTCCGAATCAGTCGACATTGGAGCAAGGTGGAGTAAAGAGTTCGCATGAGACTTCGACGAGATGACATTCCACTTTGCGGACATTAGAGATGTGACATGCACGCTGAGGACGTGTTCGGCTAGATATCTTCTACTGAGTGACGAAGATACCGAGTTATGATTTCGAGTCCGCGTGAGGGACTTCGGATGGACCGTAGCCGAAGGCATTGCAGTGCGCAGATAGAGACGCGATGTCGAAATGGACGATGATACAGGCATGCGAAACCAGAGGTTCGTGTGAGACACTGACGAGCTGTCATTACTTTCCGTCGAGACCAGATGTCAGATATGCTTACAGAGGCGCTGGGATGTAACCAATCCCCGAGGAAATGCTGTGCTGAGGACACAGATGTCCATTGGACGAGAAGAGACTATGCAAGAGTACCAGCCTCCGTACGGATCGGCATAGGCAAGATCGGCAGAGACTTGAGCAGGATTCCTTCCAGGACACCGCTGCAATGGTGTTTGCATCCTTGATCAGACGTGTGTACATTCAGAGGACCAGAGGCCGACGCCAGTGACATATTGCGTTACGAGCGGACGTGAGGATTGACCGACAGATTTTCAAAGAAGTGCCAGAACGGAATCGTTCCTGTCAGCACTCCTGACCGGGCCGGTGAGCCGATGGATTGCGAGACTGGTAACCTACAGGAAAGATCAGGAACCAGAGGCAGAGGACGCCAGCCGCGAGCAAGAGGCAAGTAGAGATCTTGCACCGCTAGAGTTTGATGTATCGGCACCTTCTCGACTTCGAGGGAGGATATACTGACGACAGTGTTCATGCCTTATGATTTTGTGATTTTGTGATTTGACTATCCTGTATCTGTCACTTTGGGATTTCGGTATTTTGGCGATCCATTCGCATGATTGGTTTTGCTGGCTGAGTTCTATGATTTCTGTTTTCGTGCACCATGATTGCACTTATTGGGCATTTATACCTGGCGCATCATTATTATTCTTGAGGTATTGATTGTGATTTCATGCCTATTATATGCCGATGATTTGATTTATGCTTCCAGCATAGTTTTCATGCATTCTAGTGTTTTGATTTGATTTGTGCACGCTGATGCACACGGTTGTGAGATTTCTTTTGCGGTACACTTGATTTGGATTGAGCCGCATTATATCGTTGATTTTGACCCGGATATTGATGGTTGATTCTTGCACTCCGTGCTTTTGATGGGACTTACGCATGTTCGGCGTATGCTTTTGGATTTCGTGATTCCGTGCATGTTGAGTGCGCAGGGTTTAGATTTTCATTCGTGCACGATGGATGCACCGATTTGGATTTTCGCGCATGTTGGGCGCATGTTTTTAGATACGATTTTGGTGCACACCCGATGCACTAAATCGAGGTTCTTCGTGCATGTCAGATGCACCGGATTTGTGGCTGTCAGGCATACACGTTGCCTATGACAGATGCTTCGTGCACACCCGTTGCACCTGGATGTAGTTTTGTGCACCTGTTTAGCACATATATGGATTTTCGATTTCCGTGCGCACCAGACGCACAGGATTGTGTTAAGTATATTTTTTAGATTTATTCCTTTTGGAGCAGTACATTTTATGATATTGGATATTTGTTTTCATACTGAGCAGGACTAGTCAGAGGACAGTACCTGGATATATTTTGCATGCATTGATAGTTTGAAGGGATTTCCAAGGAGCGAGCTATAGTTTCGATATGTATATACCTACGTATCTGATATGACACGAGACATTTTAAAAACAAGGAAACCCTTCTAAATTGCTTTCAAAACGGCGGAACGTACCTATTAAACAAAGGATATATATATATACCTATATGGTTATTTTCTTATGAAAAATGTCCGCCACTGTGCAGTGTTAGGTGCATCGCACAGCGACTTAAAAAGATTTGGCATGCTTTTGCTTCAGCTATTTACATGTATAGATTGGATGTCTACATGTGTAGTTCTGATCCATATCATATCGGTTTTGTATTGGATTTGACATTGTGTCTTTACCTTGACTCCGATGATTGCGGGATGCTTGATGGAGCGTTGTTTTTGATTTATCTGCTCAGTACTCCTGCGCATGCATTGCGCTGTGACGTTTAATGTATTGATGATTTCGGAGCCCCGACGACTTGGAATTTGTATCGAAATGTTTTAGTACTTGGGGATTTTAAATTTAAATTCGGGGACCGAATTTCTTTAAGGGGGGTAGATTGTAACAGTTCCAAAATAATAAAATATTATTTTTGGGAATTTTTATAATTTAATATTATTTTATTGATTATTTTAATATTAAATTTATAATTAAATGAAAATAAATGAAGAAAAATTATGGAAAATTTTGGAAAATTCTAAAATGGGTTATTTATTGGAATTATGCCATTTTTAAGTGTTTATGATCATTTATATGCTAATTTAGTGCTAATCGCGATTAAAAATCGCTAATCGGATTTTTTAGGCTTTTTGTGCAAAATTGTGCACATATCATTTTTGAACTTGTGTTACATTTTCTTGCCATGGTTTTATTTTGGTATCACTATTGGTGTGAGAAGGATTAGGGATTAAAAGAAAAAGGAAAAGAAAAGAAAAAGAGAAAAGAATATAGAATGGGGTTGGTGAGAGAGAGGTATGGGTTTCACTTGACTAGAACCTTAGCCATTTCCCTCATTTTCCCTCCCTCTTCACTCTCCTTCTGCTGCTGCTCCTGCACCACATCTCCTCCTCTCTTCAAAGCCCTAAATCATCTCACAAATCACTCCAAAACCCTACCCTCATTTCATTAAAAAGATGCACAAGCCCAAGATCTATGCTTTGGACCAAGAAAGGTGGTGTTTGGTGTTGTTGAGGATTCATGAGTCTCTTGTGAGGTAATTTCTTCACAATTAGAGTGTTAATTCTTGTTCTTAAGCTTTAATTCAAGTTTCATATCGATATCGGGGGAATTGGTGCACTTTGGACAAAACTAGAGAGGGTTAGGGTAAAGTTGAGAGGTGACTTTGCAATTGAACTTAAAGGGTGACCTTAGACCCTATATTGACTAGAAACCCAGACCAACCCCACTGGAATCCCAAAAATACGGAATTTCGGGACTTTCATGTCGGTTTTTGAGAACCTGGAGCTTGCAGGGAAATCTGGAACTGTAGCGCCTTGAAAAGTCGTTTTGGTGTTTTCCTGAAAATCGGTGAAAATTCGGTATTTTTCCGAAAACCGTCTTTCTCGTTATTTTGCAGTTTAGGACTAATTATACCTAAAATGGATAGCTAATTGCTTGTTTTTAGTAGCTAATGAGTTACTTATGAAATTTTGGTCATTTAAAAAATTTTCCCTTTTTTTCAATTTTTAATATTATTTTAAGCCGGTAAGAAAATACATTAAATTAGCGATAAATACAAATTTAATTGTAATATAAATTTTTAGTAATTTATTTTAAGATTTAACTAATTTTTGTTATGGAAAACGAAATTTATCGAATTTAAGCTTAAAGTTGCAATTTTTGACTTGTATGGGGTCTTTTTGCATAAAATTTCTTTTTGTATTCACTCCCACTCACCCCCACTCCCCAAGGCCGGCCCCACCACTGCTGAAGCAGCCCCCATCCCTCTCTTTTTTGACCTTAAGTCTTGTGAATGAATGGTTTTGAATAGGATTTAAATATAGTATTTAGGTGGGGGCATTATGGTATTTTTGGAGGGGTTTGACTAAGACTTTTTGCACTATCCTCTCACATCCCCCATCCCCCTCTCTCTCCACAGAATTCCTGCATTTTGCAGCAGCCCCTCCCCCATTTTTTGCCTCATCTCTTTTCTTCATCAAAGTTAATCCAAATATTGCTCCAAAAATCAACAATTTCCTTCACCATTTTAACACAAAACCTTGTTCCATCTCTTCTCACACCCACTTTAGTTTAAATCTTGTGGAAAGGAGGCATCTTTGGAGGCAAATTATTCTTGCTAGATCTCTAGTTGAGGTATAAATTCTTGCTAATTAAATTCTTTTGGTTAAGTTTCTTAAGTTAAATGGTTATAGTGTTAATTTAGTGTTAGTTCTAATCTAGTTTTTTTTAAAGTTTATGGTTAGAGTTTAACTAGGGTTTAGAAACCATTATTTAGTTAATTAAATCTATTTTGCTATCTAGTTGTTACTAATCTAAGTTAATGAGGTTACTTTATTTGTGTGGGCTTCAAATTAGTGTTAATTTGGTATTGTCATGTTTACTTTTGGATTGAAATTGCTAATTATGAATATCAAGAAAGGTTTTGTTTATGGAAATTAGGTTTTTAAGCTTAGTTAATGATTTAAAATTAGTGTAATGGCTAGCTAGTGGGTTAGTTTGGATTGTTGTGTTGGATTGTGTTAATTTTGTCGCTAATTGTCGATGTTTGCACCAAATTTGCAAACTTCTAGCTTACTAGATTTTTATTATATTATTGTGGCGAATTAATTGCGATATCTAGATTATATTGTTGGCATATCCTATGACATTTAGGATGCGTGAGTGCGGATTTTTGAGTAATCGGGTTTTAGTTTTGCCGGGCGACCAAATCGGCGATTTTTGCAGTTTTTGCGATTTTCGCGTATGTTCCGCGCACCTTGTGCACGTTGTACCTAGCTTATGAACGTTAGTGTTTTCGTTTGGGTTTTGCGTTGTTCTTGATATGTAACCTTATATTTGGTATTGATGTAAATTCCAGGTTCGGTCGCGGAAACGTCAGACGCGGCACGAAAGGGGAAACCGGTGATTGGACGTGACTAGTTAGGGATTCCGGTGAGTAGATGTAACATCTACGGGGGACTATCGTTGGATGGCGCAAGCCGCCCGATAGTTTTAGTACCTTAAAAATGATTCTTAGTAATGTTAGTAATTAGGGGTGTAATACTTGTATGATTATTTGCTACATTCATGCCCTATATTGACATACATATACGAAACCATTTTATAGGACACCTGCACCATTGCCAGGATTTTTATATGCAGCACGAGCACTATTCATGCTTACACACACGTCCTGGTAATTGCCATGCCACCACACTAGATAACCGATAATTTTGAAACCTTTTACTAATTGATTCTTAAACCTATGCTATTGCCTTTAATTCCTTAAAATGAAATCGTAGGATTGCTATTCATGTGCATGTACCTCATCATAGTATTTGTTCGTGCCTAGTTTATTAATCATGCATCGTAGCTTAATTATTGATACCATATGCATTCATCACCATTGATATATGCACTTATGAGGATTTCTTGAGATTTTATGATATTTCTGGATTTCGGGGGAAAGCCGCAAAAATTTCTAAACTTATTATGTTTTTAAAATATGTAATTGCGGTTTTCTTGTGATGTAAAGTGTCGTCCATCATGAGTTTGCTGTGGTTTTCGAGATCCGTGTCGAGGAGTGGAGGAACCGTCACGGGTACATGGTGGGCCCGGTATGGTACCCCGGGGCAAGATGAATGTGGTGTTGACGTTGAGCCTGGCAGGGGACGGATTACCTACCGGTGACTGTTTGGCACGGCGGATATCTAGAGGATACCGACCGTGGCCGCGAGATGATGAGATTTTGATATTTAGCTGGGTCAGCCGGATGGCTTAGGCCAGAGATACTATGACATGGATATATGAGATTTGTGATAGTTTTGAGGTGTCGTTGCTGGACACAGGTTCTTGTTGATTTTGTTGGTATTGTGCTGGTATTTCAAAAGAGATTCTTAAAGGAGAAAACATGATTATTTATACTTACACATTCAGATCACGAGTTGATTCCCATTGCATTCATACCTGCTAGCATATTCATATTGCGTACATACTTGCCATTATGACCTGCCTTACCTGTATTTAGATGCTAGGATGCTTGTGTGCATGCATACGATAGCCTGTGTAGATGTTATTTATTACTCACGAGTTGGCAACTTACCCCCGTTGTGCCATAGCCTTTTTCAGGTCCGCTCCGTCAGTGCAGTAGCGGCGGGCGCTCTTGTTTCTTTTGCCTGGACTCGAGGTTTTGCTCTTAGGTGGGTTATATCATTATTTTTGTACCACCTCGTATATTCTTTGTATCTAGTGCACTCCATCTACTGTTTCTACCAGTATTGTTGTATTTTGACCTAGAGATGAGACTGTGAGATTTGTGGACTTTTATGCTATATTTTGGGGTCGAGCTCACTTGAGCCGACATGATGTTTTTCTTATGCTCTTTATGATTATTTTTGCATGTTGTTGTTTTATATTGCGTGAGATTTGTGACCACCTTGTGGCGAAGAGCTAGCTCCCGCTTGGGGATGCCATATTTGTTGGATTCATATATATTCTTGTTGTACCCATTTTGAGGGCCGGTATTTACAAAGGACACTGCCGAAATTTTCGGAAAAATTGGTATTGTTTTTAAAAAGGGTTTTATATGACTTATTTGATAAACTCGCTTTCAATTTATTGGGTTTTCTTCACTCTTTTGCATATTTGGTTTTTGGTTTCTGGGCTTTGGCTTACTTATTTTACGGACGTCTTGAGACGTTTCGTAAACTTAAGTGCCAGTCACGTTCCGTACCCTGCGGGTCGTGACAAAGTTGGTATCAGAGCGATAGGTTTTACCTTTTTGAGTGTAGGATGACCCTTGGTAGATGGAGTAAGTGACTTAAGTAGGGTAACGTAGCGTGTGTATGTCCGCGGCATACTTGCGATACGGTACTCCGCCTAAGTGACTTTAGGATATACTTGCTCGAAAATTCCTTCTTCAATTCCGTGTATCCTATGATCCTATTGCACTGTTCTTATTATCCGTTTTCCTGTAACATTCACTATGCCGCCGAAGGCTACGAGGGCACAGAGGGCTGCCGCCCGAGACGAGATTCGAGCTGGCTCGTCCGAGACTAGGACTGAGCAGGGTGGTATGCCTATGCCGCAGAGACAGACCGATCCACCTTCCCCAGGCCGTATGGATAGGCTCGAGACTGGTATGGAGGAGTTGCGACAAATGATGGGGGGCATGCAGGAGCTACGTCAGATGGTAGGATCCCTAGTTGCAGCCAGTCGTACACCGAGGCCGGATGACGTACCTACTACATCACAGACGACCATGATACCTGCTCCTACTACTACCACCGTGGCCATTCCGGTTTCGCTACAGGATTTCATGAGGCTGCGACCTCCAGTATTCACTGGCACCGAGGCAGCGGAGGACCCACAGACGTTCCTTGACAGTTTAGCCAGGATCTGTCGTTCGCTGAGATGTTCGGATGATCGATGGGTAGAGCTTGCGAGTTTCCGACTAGAGGGTCTCGCGCAGACATGGTGGGAGTCAGTCTTGAGAGGTCGAGCTGCACGTCTACCGCCTATGACGTGGGCCGAGTTTACAGCGGTCTTTCTAGCTCGTTTCCTCCCAGAAAGCGTTCGTGACGCCAGAGCTCGTAGCTTCGAGGCCTTAGTCAAGACACCTGGGATGACGGTGTCTGAGTATGTCATCCAGTTTACACAGTTATCCTGATATGCTCAGTATTTAGTGGATACCGAAGAGAAGATGGTGAAGAGGTTTGTACAGGGACTTGATGCCCGGCTATATCTTGCCATTGGCGCCCAGCACTACGACATTTATTCAGCTGCTATGGATACGGCATTGCGGATGGAGGCACGCATATCACAGACTTCGGCCGTTTCTGGGCCGAAGAGGATTTGCACCGATGTACCGTCTCAGAGGCAGCGCGCCAGATTCTTCCCGAGAGATAGGCCTGGCAGAGGATTTGGATGGGGACAGTTATATGGTTCTTATCCCCAGGGGCAGCAGCTGTCGCCAGGGTGTTTTGGGTGCAGGAGACCACACCATCTTGTCAGAGACAGTCCGGCGAGACGACAGGGAGCGGTGACCGTTCCGCATGTGACCCTACCACCATCACAACCCCCTCCTCAGAGAGCCCTACTCCCTACCACCGGCGATGCTCCACGCCAGTTAGGTGCACCCAGAGGCCGTGGACGCGGAGGTCCTGTTCAGAGAGGACGAGGAGGCAGAGGCCGAGGTCGAGGTCAGCCCGCTATCGGTGGAGGACAGGCCCGAGTATTTGCTCTGACACCGCAGGATGCGCAGGTATCCAATGCCGTTGTGACAGGTACCTTGCCAGTTTGCTCTTTTGACGCACGGGGATTATTTGACCCAGGTTCCACACTTTCGTATGTCTCTACACACTTTGCACCGATGTTGGGCCATGAGTCGTCGTCGTTAGATCATCCGCTTGTTGTTGTTACTCCGGTAGGCGAGTCGTTTGTCGCTCGTTTTGTGTTTCGTTTGTGTTCCGTTCGTATCGGGGAGAGGGATTCATCGGTTGATTTGATCCTCCTCGATATGTTGGATTTTGATGTGCTTCTGGGCATGGATTGGCTAGCCACTTGTTATGCTTCGGTGGACTGCCGTGAGAAGGCAGTCATATTTAGCTTTCCGGGAGAGCCAGTCCTTGTTATTCAGGGAGACCGCAGCGTCACCCTTCCCAGCTTGATTTCGTCTCTTCGCGCTGGTCAGCTCTTGCGGAAGGGATTTCAGGGATTCTTAGCGTTTATTTGTGATACTCGAGCTGCAGAGGTTCCGTTGGACCGGGTCCCGATTGTTTGTGAGTTCCCTGATGTTTTCCCTGATGAGCTACCTGGGCTACCGTCTGAGCGCGATGTTGAGTTCTGCATTGATTTGATTCCCGGCTCGGGGCCTATTTCTATACCGCCTTATCGGATGGCCCCGGCAGAGCTTCGAGAGCTGAAGGATCAGTTGCAGGATTTGTTAGATAAGGGGCTTATTCGACCGAGTGTTTCTCCATGGGGTGCTCCGGTCCTGTTTGTCAAGAAGAAGGATGGAAGTTTGCGCTTATGCATCGACTACCGCCAGCTGAACAAAGTTACCATTCGGAACATATATCCGTTGCCACGCATTAATGATTTGTTCGACCAGCTCCAGGGTGCGGGTTAATTTTCGAGGATCGACTTACGATCAGGATACCACCAGCTGCGAGTCTGACAGGAGGATATACTGAAGACAGCCTTCCGTACACGCTATGGCCACTACAAGTTTTTGGTGATGTCGTTCGGACTCACCAACGCCCCAGCAGCATTCATGGATTTGATGAACCGTACATTCAGGTCGTATCTTGACTTGTTCATCACCGTGTTTATCGACGATATCTTGGTGTACTCCCGGAGCAGAGAGGAGCACGAGCAGCACTTGCGGATTACGTTACAGACTCTCAGGGAGCACCAGCTGTTCGCAAAGTTCTCCAAGTGTGCATTCTGGCTGGACAGCGTCGGATTCTTGGGTCACGTGGTTACGAGAGACGGTATATGTGTGGACCCGAAGAAGATTGAGGCCGTTCAGCAGTGGCCCCGACCTACATCGGTTACTGAGATCCGTAGTTTCCTAGGCCTGGCGGGCTACTACAGGCGTTTTGTTCGGGACTTCTCCCGTATAGCTGCACCTTTGACCGATTTGACCCGGAAGGGAGTTCCTTTCGTTTGGACAGAGGAGTGCGAGTGCAGTTTTCAGCAGCTACGGACTTGTTTGACTACGGCGCCGGTATTATCTTTGCCTTCGGGATCAGGCGGATTTGTGGTCTACTGTGATGCTTCGCGAGTGGGATTAGGATGCGTATTGATGCAGCATGGCCGGGTGATCGCATATGCTTCTCGGCAGTTGAAGAAGTATGAACAAAACTACCTCACTCACGATTTGGAGATGGCTGCAGTGGTCTTTGCATTGAAGATTTGGCGACATTACCTATATGGCGAGTCGTGCCAAATATTCACAGACCACAAGAGCTTAAAATACATATTTCAGCAGCGGGATCTGAACCTCAGACAGCGTCGTTGGATGGAGTTGGTGAAAGACTACGACTGCGAGATCTTATATCACCCGGGCAAGGCGAATGTGGTCGCAGATACTTTGAGCAGGAGGCCCGGGGGTAGTCTATCGTGTTTGCGCGCAGTGCAGAGGCAGTCGTCAGCAGATTGGCAGATGTTATGCGACAGCCGAGTTGAGTTCGAGTTCACTCAGACAGGGGGACAGCTCGCGCATGTTCGTGCACGCCCACAGTTGCTTGGCCGTATATATGAGGCACATCGCAGTGACGACCGTTGCTCAGAGATCATGGCACAGATGGGACAGGGCAGATTTTCCGAGTTCGTGATTGACGATCAGGGGATTTTACGCTATGGATCTAGACTGTACGTACCAGATGCTGATGGATTGCGGCGCGACATTCTTGAGGAGGCACACCGATCAGTGTATAATGTCCATCCCGGTTCCACTAAGATGTACCATGATATGAGAGAGACCTACTGGTGGGACGGGATGAAGAGGGACATTGCGGAGTTTGTATCGAGATGCCTGACTTGTCAGCAAGTCAAGGCTGAGCACCAGAGGCCCGTAGGAGAGCTGCAGCCGTTACCCATTCCGGAGTGGAAATGGGAGCAGATTTCGATGGACTTCGTTGTGGGTCTACCCAGGACCAGTCGAGGGTACGACTCCATCTGGGGGATCATGGATAGATTGACGAAAGCGGCTCACTTCCTGCCAGTGAAGACCACTTTCAGCTTCGCTCAGTATGCTCAGCTCTACATTGACGAGATCATGCGACTACATGGCGTACCGACTTGTATCGTGTCAGATCGAGGCACTCAGTTTACCAGCCGACTATGGCAGAGACTTCAGGAGGCTTTGGGCACTCGTTTGAGCTTCAGCACAGCGTTTCATCCGCAGACCGACGGACAGTCAGAGCGGACCATTCAGACTCTCGAGGATATGCTCAGAGCGTGCGTTTTAGACTTCGGCGGTAGCTGGGATCGTCATTTACCTCTAGTGGAGTTCTCCTACAACAACAGCTTCCAGGATACTATTCAGATGGCACCTTTCAAGGCATTGTATGGGAGGAGATGCAAATCGCCCGTCTGTTGGACAGAGCTCAGCGAGAGCAGCATTTTGGGGCCGCAGCTTGTTGAGAAGACGACAGCGAAGATACAGTTGATCCGAGACCGGATGAGAGCAGCTCAGAGCAGACAGAAATCCTATGCAGACAGGCGCTGTAGCAGATTAGAGTTCGCAGTTGGCGACCATATTTTTCTAAAAGTCTCTCCGATGAGGGCGTGATGCGTTTTGGGCAAAAGAGGAAGCTTAGCCCTAGATTCGTAGGTCCCTTCGAGATCCTCGAGCGTGTCGGCGCAGTTGCATATCGTTTGGCCCTTACACCCAGCTTTCCCGATGTTCACCCCGTCTTCCATGTTTCGATGCTCCGCAAGTACCTTCACGACCCTTCGCATGCGATTTAGCACCCGACAGTCCAGCTGGAGCGCGAACTTTCCTTTGCAGAGCAGCCGGTGGCCATCCGGGATCGGCAGGTGAAAAAGTTGAGATCGAAAGTTATACCGACCGTCATGGTCCTTTGGCGTGGCCCGAGCAGCGAGGAGGTCACCTGGGAGACCGAGGGCGAGATGCGGAAGAAATATCCCCATCTCTTTGAAGGTACGCGTAGCATATTTTTAAATTCGGGGACCGAATTTCTTTAAGGGGGGAAGATTGTAGCGCCTTGAAAAGTCGTTTTGGTGTTTTCCTGAAAATCGGTGAAAATTCGGTATTTTTCCGAAAACCGTCTTTCTCGTTATTTTGCAGTTTAGGACTAATTATACCTAAAATGGATAGCTAATTGCTTGTTTTTAGTAGCTAATGAGTTACTTATGAAATTTTGGTCATTTAAAAAATTTTCCCTTTTTTTCAATTTTTAATATTATTTTAAGCCGGTAAGAAAATACATTAAATTAGCGATAAATACAAATTTAAATGGGCTAAAATTAATCTTTAAAATCATGTTAATTAAAATCTAATTGTAATATAAATTTTTAGTAATTTATTTTAAGTTTTAACTAATTTTTGTTATGGAAAACGAAATTTATTGAATTTAAGCTTAAAGTTGCAATTTTTTACTTGTAGGGGGTCTTTTTGCATAAAATTTCTTTTTGTATTCACTCCCACTCACCCCCACTCCACAAGGCCGGCCCCACCACTGCTGAAGCAGCCCCTATCCCTCTCTTTTTTGACCTTAAGTCTTGTGAATGAATGGTTTTGAATAGGATTTAAATATAGTATTTAGGTGGGGGTATTATGGTATTTTTGGGGGGGGGTTTGACTAAGACTTTTTGCACCATCCTCTCACATCCCCCATCCCCCTCTCTCTCCACAGAATTCCTGCAGTTTGCAGCAGCCCCTCCCCCATTTTTTGCCTCATCTCTTTTCTTCATCAAAGTTAATCCAAATATTGCTCCAAAAATCAACAATTTCCTTCACCATTTTAACACAAAACCTTGTTCCATCTCTTCTCACACCCACTTTAGTTTAAATCTTGTGGAAAGGAGGCATCTTTGGAGGCAAATTATTCTTGCTAGATCTCTAGTTGAGGTATAAATTCTTGCTAATTAAATTATTTTGGTTAAGTTTCTTAAGTTAAATGGTTATAGTGTTAATTTAGTGTTAGTTCTAATCTAGTTTTTTTTAAAGTTTATGGTTAGAGTTTAACTAGGGTTTTAGAAACCATTAGTTAGTTAATTAAATCTATTTTGCTATCTAGTTGTTACTAATCTAACTTAATGAGGTTACTTTATTTGTGTGGGCTTCAAATTAGTGTTAATTTGGTATTGTCATGTTTAGTTTTGGATTGAAATTGCTAATTATGAAAATCAAGAAAGGTTTTGTTTATGGAAATTAGGTTTTTAAGCTTAGTTAATGATTTAAAATTAGTGTAATGGCTAGCTAGTGGGTTAGTTTGGATTGTTGTGTTGGATTGTGTTAATTTTGTCGCTAATTGTCGATATTTGCACCAAATTTGCAAACTTCTAGCTTACTAGGTTTTTATTATATTATTGTGGCGAATTAATTGCGATATCTAGATTATATTGTTGGCATATCCTATGACATTTAGGATGCGTGAGTGTGGATTTTTGAGTAATCGGGTTTTAGTTTTGCCGGGCGACCAAATCGGCGATTTTTGCAGTTTTTGCGATTTTCGCGTATGTTCCGCGCACCTTGTGCACGTTGTACCTAGCTTGTGAACGTTAGTGTTTTCGTTTGGGTTTTGCGTCGTTCTTGATATGTAACCTTATATTTGGTATTGATGTAAATTCCAGGTTCGGTCGCGGAGACGTCAGACGCGGCACGAAAGGGGAAAGCGGTCATTGGACGTGACTAGTTAGGGATTCCGGTGAGTAGATGTAACATCTACGGGGGACTATCGTTGGATGGCGCAAGCCGCCCGATAGTTTTAGTACCTTAAAAATGATTCTTAGTAATGTTAGTAATTAGGGGTGTAATACTTGTATGATTATTTGCTACATTCATGCCCTATATTGACATACATATACGAAACCATTTTATAGGACACCTGCACCATTGCCAGGGTTTTAATATGCAGCACGAGCACTATTCATGCTTACACACACGCCCTGGTAATTGCCATGCCACCACATTAGATAACCGATAATTTTGAAACCTTTTACTAATTGATTCTTAAACCTATGCTATTGCCTTTAATTCCTTAAAATGAAATCGTAGGATTGCTATTCATGTGCATGTACCTCATCATAGTATTTGTTCGTGCCTAGTCTATTAATCATGCATCGTAGCTTAATTATTGATACCATATGCATTCATCACCATTGATATATGCACTTATGAGGATTTCTTGAGATTTTATGATATTTCTGGATTTCGGGGGAAAGCCGCAAAAATTTCTAAACTTATTATGTTTTTAAAATATGTAATTGCGGTTTTCTAGTGATGTAAAGTGTCGTCCACCATGAGTTTGCTGTGGTTTTCGAGATCCGTGTCGAGGAGTGGAGGAACCGTCACGGGTACATGGTGGGCCCGGTATGGTACCCCGGGGCAAGATGAATGTGGTGTTGACGTTGAGCCTGGCAGGGGACGGATTACCTACCGGTGACTATTTGGCACGGCGGATATCTAGAGGATACCGACCGTGGCCGCGAGATGATGAGATTTTGATATTTAGCTGGGTCAGCCGGATGGCTGAGGCCAGAGATACTATGACATGGATATATGAGATTTGTGATAGTTTTGAGGTGTCGTTGCTGGACACAGGTTCTTGTTGATTTTGTTGGTATTGTGCTGGTATTTCAAAAGAGATTCTTAAAGGGGAAAACATGATTTTTTATACTTACACATTCAGATCATGAGTTGATTCGCATTGCATTCATACCTGCTAGCATATTCATATTGCGTACATACTTGCCATTATGACCTGCCTTACCTGTATTTAGATGCTAGGATGCTTGTGTGCATGCATACGATAGCCTGTGTAGATGTTATTTATTACTCACGAGTTGGCAACTCACCCCCGTTGTCCCATAGCCTTTTTCAGGTCCGCTCCGTCAGTGCAGTAGCGGCGGGCGCTCTTGTTTCTTTTGCCTGGACTCGAGGTTTTGCTCTTAGGTGGGTTATATCATTATTTTTGTACCACCTCGTATATTCTTTGTATCTAGTGCACTCCATCTACTGTTTCTACCAGTATTGTTGTATTTTGACCTAGAGATGAGACTGTGAGATTTGTGGACTTTTATGCTATATTTTGGGGTCGAGCTCACTTGAGCCGACATGATGTTTTTCTTATGCTCTTTATGATTATTTTTGCATGTTGTTGTTTTATATTGCGTGAGATTTGTGACCACCTTGTGGCGAAGAGCTAGCTCCCGCTTGGGGATGCCATATTTGTTGGATTCATATATATTCTTGTTGTACCCATTTTGAGGGCCGGTATTTACAAAGGACACTGCCGAAATTTTCGGAAAAATTGGTATTGTTTTTAAAAAGGGTTTTATATGACTTATTTGATAAACTCGCTTTCAATTTATTGGGTTTTCTTCACTCTTTTGCTTATTTGGTTTTTGGTTTCTGGGCTTTGGCTTACTTATTTTACGGACGTCTTGAGACGTTTCGTAAACTTAAGTACCAGTCACGTTCCGTACCCTGCGGGTCGTGACAAAGTTGGTATCAGAGCGATAGGTTTACCTTTTTGAGTGTAGGATGACCCTTGGTAGATGGAGTAAGTGACTTAAGTAGGGTAACGTAGCGTGTGTATGTCCGCGGCATACTTGCGATACGGTACTCCGCCTAAGTGACTTTAGGATATACTTGCTCGAAAATTCCTTCTTCAATTCCGTGTATCCTATGATCCTATTGCAATATTCTTATTATCCATTTTCCTGTAACAGTCACTATGCCGCCGAAGGCTATGAGGGCACAGAGGGCTGCCGCCCGAGACGAGATTCGAGCTGGCTCGTCCGAGACTAGGACTGAGCAAGGTGGTATGCCTACACCGCAGAGACAGACCGATCCACCTTCCCCAGGCCGTATGGATAGGCTCGAGACTGGTATGGAGGAGTTGCGACAAATGATGGGGGGCATGCAGGAGCTACGTCAGATGGTAGGATCCCTAGTTGCAGCCAGTCGTACACCGAGGCCGGATGACGTACCTACTACATCACAGACGACCATGATACCTGCTCCTACTACTACCACCGTGGCCATTCCGGTTTCGCTACAGGATTTCATGAGGCTGAGACCTCCAGTATTCACCGGCACCGAGGCAGCGGAGGACCCACAGACGTTCCTTGACAGTTTAGCCAGGATCTGTCGTTCGCTGAGATGTTCGGATGATCGATGGGTAGAGCTTGCGAGTTTCCGACTAGAGGGTCTCGCGCAGACATGGTGGGAGTCAGTCTTGAGAGGTCGAGCTGCAGGTCTACCGCCTATGACGTGGGCCGAGTTTACAGCGGTCTTTCTAGCTCGTTTCCTCCCAGAGAGCATTCGTGACGCCAGAGCTCCCACTACTAGGGACCTTTTAAGGATGTGCTTATAGACTACCAGCTCCCACGTATATGATCGCCTTCATACTGCTGGCAGTCAAGCATGAATCCCAGGGGCTTTATCAACGTGCAATAGTGACCTGTAAGGTCACCTAAAGCAGTACTCGATGATAAAGATAAACCAGATAGCATACTATCATCTTGAGTAAGACTGTCCTACCGGGATAGGTCCTCCCTCAATCATTGCAATCACGTGACTGTGATCCAATAATTGACTCTGAGGGCACTCTCTCCAACAATCTCCTACTTGCACTCAAGGCTAATTATTGCGATGTCGCAAACTCACAGTCCGTGTGATACCGAACACCCAACTCCTCTACTAGTCAGTCTCACAAATCCCGTTTGCGAAACTATTGCGTTCGAGGAATAGCCTCAGCGAGTGGATCCGCTTTGATGTTTCTTTCTATGTCTCTCTATATCTCAAGTTCGCGGAGAAACCTATCTCCCGAAATGAGCAATACCTGTCTTAGAATGTGTCTGGATGTCTGATGGGACCTAGCTCATAAATGAACTCCAAATCCAAACTTCTTAGACTGTGTCGTCAACTGAACTTAATCAGTATCCTGCGCCATGCCTCCCTCAGTATTGCCTTGGACCACCTGTCCAAAATACTGCCCCTCGTCAGAAGGAAAAACTACAACTCTGACAACCTCCTTGTCGTCCAGGTCACCTTGGAAGCCTGGAATGATAACTGTCTCCCGAATGAGGCTGTCGTTATCATATCCCTAGAACATCCGCTTATGTTCTAAAACTGCTTCCGACTGTTTCTCCAGGATTGGATCAATATCAACTTATTGCATATAGTGCAAGAACAACATCTGGTGTGGTACTTGACATCTCATGATTGACTCAATTGCCTGAGCAAGTGATCTGCCAATCATGCACATCCCTCTCCCTTTTAGTCTGTAAGACACCTTTAGAGAGGGTGACTCCATTACCTGTAGGTACATTACCGTGCCAGGAGTCGTCCATTCTAAATACTCTTAGATGCTGTCTAAGTACCCTTAATTGGGAAACCACCCAAATCTAGATCTAAAACCATAGATCCAGTGACCAGTATGTCTGATATAATATCCAAGTCCTGTGTGGAGAAACAACTGTGTGAGGACCAAAGTATAACCGATCGTAGTATAGGAATATCACTTCCTACTTTGTGTATGTCATCCAAATACCAGGACATCACACCCTATTACCTTCTTAACAGATCCATCCCCTATTCTGATGAAGTCAAACCTATGACTGTCACATCAGAAATTGATGATCTATCTCCGCTACATCTGCTTTAGTCTATAAATAGACATAAGCCACCTGTCCACCATGCTTCTGCTGCTCCCACTGACTACGACAACCCTCTGGCAGAGTCATATACACATACACTTCTGAAGCTAGTTCAGAACGACGCTATACTCATCCTCCCGCCGGGTATCGCAGCCTGGAATCAACAGCAATGGCAAGTATGGGTAAACAAGAACTTCCATGTCACCGTCCTTGATGCTACCGTAGTACCTCTCGGGTGCCTGAGGTTACCCACCAAATCTGCGGAGTGGCCAATGGAATGTCAATCCAGATTGAATCTTTAGGTTCCTTATCAAATCTTTAGTAATCGTTTGCAGTTCTGGAATCACTTCCAGTTCTACCATACTCCCACTACTATTTTCTGAAAAAAATCCATTTTTATTAAAACTGTGGTGAGTCTAGAACAATATCGCTATTGATCTTCCAGATGGTAGAAAGTCAACCCTCGTCATAGCCTGGGTCAACCCACAAACAGCCATTACAGAAACGTGCCTTGAGTTGTCTAGAGTCTGGTTTTAAGCATAGGCCGGACAACTCCTCGTACCTTAACATCGTTAAAATATGAACTGTTCTATATCCAATATAGAACCAGAGGCACTGATTTAATTGAACCATATTCAAATCATGCAGCTGTCTCCAGTGCATGTCAACTAAATGGAAGGAGGCCGATCAGCGTTACTCAACTTAGGAATGCTTCCAATTATGAGTAACCTGAAAGAGAAGCAACCATTACTATCAACTGAATACCATACTCAAGTATCTACATCTTCGATCAACTTGAAGAATCCCGATACTTGCAATACCTGGTTCTCTACTTTATTCAAATACCTATAACTTCTCAAAATTAGGACCCTGTGTTTCCACGAAACACCTGTCTAAAAACTAGAGAAGTCATAAGTAAACCGAATATAGTACGAAGACCAACCCCTCTGTCCTGATGGACCCTGGACAACATACAATACTCTGTATAAGTCCCTTGAGTCTGATAACTCATTCACTATGTGTCGTAGGTCGAAAACTGTATTTATGGTTAAGAAGAATTACACCGCTGTTTAATCCTCCTTACCTAACCATCCACTGATATAGGTAAATGTCATAGACATAATTTCAAAAAGGTATATCTCACTCTATGAAAATAGACATACAGATATATCGATTTGAAATTGGTTCATAACAGCGGATATTCAAAACCAAATATTTGCCGACCGGCAAACAGCCCAGGTGATTTCCTCAAATACCACCAATTACAACGAATTTCGATATCTTGAGGACAATCACCTAATTCCCAATAACTTACTCCCACTCACCATCTGTAAAACCATACAGATGTGAGAATCATACCTGGTAAATACATACCCTGGAGTAAGTATCTAATCGGGAAATCAGTTTTCCTTTAACAGTACACAGTGAAACTGAAACATTGAAATGTTTCGATAGGGTATCCGGGTATTCCCAGTAATGCCTCTTCCATTATCCATATTCACAACTGTAACCGTGTAATTCTTTGCCACCTCTCCAAATCCCTTTATATGTCTTTATTCATTACCTTCTGTACACCCCTTTAGGCCAAATGGTTTTCTTCCTTCCCTACCGTTCGGCACCAGCCTATTTTTTGGAAGAAGACTATCCAATAAGCATAATGGGTGTACTGTCCTAATCCTACGAGCACTCGCAATGCGAGAGAAGGTGAAGATAAAAGACAACCGAATAAACCTTATTCCTATTTCTCCTGAACCAGAATCCATCCCCGAACTGGAACAGGTTCCTTTCGAGTTCGTATATAACTATACTATGGAGTATCCAATAAATTGTGGATCTTCGTAGTGATACGGAGTGTCCTGGAGAAATACAAAGGTGATTTAGGATTGGTGAAGAAATACTTGGTTTGGTCGTGAATAGCAGTCGCAATTTACTTTGCCCTCTTACTAATCCCTTGCTTTGTCTTAACTTAATACCTTCTGCACACCATCGTTATGCTAATTAGTTTTCTTCATTCCCCACCGTTCGGCACCAGCCAAAGGTTTGGAAGAAGACTATCCAATTTGCGTAATAGGTGTACTATCTCCTAAACCAAGGAGTACTCGCAACTTGAGAGAAGGTAAAAGGAAAAGACAACTGAATAGTCCTATTCGTTGTCTCCAGAACCGGAAACAATCCTCGAATAAATTCCTTCGAGTTCGTATCTAACCATACGATTGTTTTGTCCAATGGAAGTGGACGTTCGTAGTAATACGGGGTGTCCTGGAGAAAAGAGTAAAAGTAGGAGTGGCAATGAGGTTAGCGACTCTGACAATCCAAAAGCCAGTGTTTAAGAAGGTTCCGTTAATTTGGTCACTAAGTCATAGTCTTAGGGTCGGGTCAATGGTCGCTGCCAAAAAGAGAGAGAAAAGAAACACTCGGCGTGCACTCTATCCTAGATCAGAATGGTTACCAACTTATCTAATCTGGAAACCTCCCACTGTAACCTCAAATTCTCCTCTAAACCTGAAATAAGAATTAGTCGGGGTCACCCGAGGAGTAAACTAACTCATCAGTGGTAATCGGGATCTAACTATCATCGCATGATAACGTGACGGAATCCGCTCACGTCATCACACTCCAGAAGTTATGCGCATATCTGGCAAGTTTCAGTTTCTTTAGAAACACCCGATGTGATTCTGCCCCATGCTCTTATGACCTTGACTTTAGCCAACATATCATAAGTCACTTGTCAAGTTCTACCCGTCATTCTCCAGGTTAATTTGTGCCCACCCGTACATACCCTTGACTTTGGCCAAAATAGTAGTACGACTGCCCCAAACCAACGCATCTATCTATGCTGCATATAAAGACCCAATAGCTACCAAACACCGTGCCTTGACTTTGGCCAACATACACAGCTTGAATACTATTGACCACCTATATGAAACGACGGAGGGCTACAAATGGTTTCTGGCGAAAACCTTTAACGTAATGAACTTGATATCGTTGAAGGAACTGGATAGCTTTTATGAAAATATAGTGACGAAAACCTTTGCTAAAGAGGTCACTCCCGGTGAAGAGATCTCGGCTCTTTCCCCGTAGAATGAGGTACGGGATATTCCAACTGAATACTACGGTGCAAAGCAAAAGTAATCGGCTATAGTGAAGTTATTGCCCTGACGCAAACTTTTTGTCCAAGGGTCACTCCCGGTGAAGGGATCTCGACCCTTGCCTCGTCGACTGAGGAGCAGGATATTCCAACTGAATACCACGATGCAAAACAAAAGAGAACGTCCTTGCAATAACAGCTTTTTGAAAAAGTGTTCCAACAACATCAGATTAGGTTTGTTATTAACTTGCATTGATCCGAATAAATGCAGTCCCATCAATTGATCACACCAATAAAGAACGAAAATAATGATGTACGTATATGCCATCCGTATTCGCCACTGGGTCCCGTCATAACCCGTTAGGTTACTTAACTAACGACAGAGCGGGGACTGGACTAGCGCGGATGCAAAACATATACAACATCTACTAGTATATATATCAATATGTAATATTTCGCTCAAGGCGTGATTAAAATGCAACATCACAGAAATGTACAGCATCACAGAACAATACAGATATCTGGGATCCCCGGGTTTCACCTAGCCACTACTGAAACCCGACGTTCCCCTTGTCGTGTGGATAGCCTGTGCAATGAAATCCTAGAACCCTACGGGCGCGGCAAGTTACCCGCCAAAACCTGATGCGAGGCAGCCCCCTTCAGCAACGTGAATGGACCACCCGGCACTTCACGGAATCCGATAACTTGGGCACCCCTCATGGGTCAACCTGTACCCCTACGAGTGCGGCGAATAGCCCGCCAATTCTAGAGTGAAGCCCCCTCCGTCTCAATGCCATGAGATGCGGGCTTGTTGCCCACTAGAACCCGGCTATCCGTGCACCCCTCTTTGGGGTAATCCTAGTACAGAAAGTAAAATATACATACAACGGGTACATCGACCGCAACCTGGTCGTGCCCCAAAAGAATAATATACAATCAGGCAGTGACGGCAGTCCACATGTCGGACGCTCGCCCCGCAATATCAAATGGACATAATACAACAAAAACTGTACTAGCATTCCATCCAGGCTATCCCCTACGACCGATCCGCAACATCACAGCATAACACAGAACATCAACGTGAATGTCACGTTCGTAAATCCGTCTAACCGGGCTATAGCAGTTAGACAGGATTTACCGATCAAGTGACATTCACGGTCGCAGATATAATGTAAATACTATGAACAAATGTGTTTAAAATATCCGATCGATTAAATTTTACCAAGTGGGCCCCCAAGCAATACTGTAGCACTCACAGAAATTCTGGGCCCAAACAAAGTATACCAAAACCCCTATTTTCAGCCCAAAAGCCCACTGCAAAAAATTGGTGAAGTGAAGCCAAATTCCTACGGCGGAACCGCGGCCAAAGAGGGGTTACGGCCGCGGTTCCGCGGTCATATGGAGGGATCACGTCACCAAAATTTTACAGTGTTCTTAGGATTCCCTGCACATCATTCTGGAACTACTAGAAAAATTTTTGGAGCCAAAATAAATTCGACAGAATCTGATGCAATTGAAAAACGCGGATTTTGGAATTTTTGATCGATCGGAAATGTAAACACATTAGCCAAAGCTAGACTAGGTTAATGGTGAGGCTCTAATACCACTGTAAGTACACGGCGGCGCCCCGGCCGTCAATCCGACGCCGGAATGCGGAAGCGGTGATTTACTTTAACTTTTCAAACCGGCACCACCGCGCACTATAAACCTGGATTGTGCCATTAAACTAGTCCTAGCTAACTACAAGATGGGGAAGAGAGATATACCGAGCGATCCGTGTCCTCCGGTCTTCTCGCCGTCGTCCCGATTTCCCGCGGAATGTCCGGTCTCCACCTCCTCGCCGGAAGGGCACCACGTCGCCTGCTTCTTTTACGGGCTCCCACCTCTATACCGAGGCAACTCGGGCACAAAGTTGGCGAGCCGACGTGCCCAAGGTTTGCTGTAGAATGTGTGTAGAACTCATGTCTCATTTTGGGGTAGTGGAGGTTGCCATTTGGTGGAGGAATGATATGTGACCTTTTCGGAGATGAAACTTGGGATTTTGTGAACACAAGAGAACTAAAATCCCACCCAAAAAAATGGGCAGCCCCTCACTCATGCTTGGCCGGCCATACCCCCTCAAGAATGGGAGAGGGTAACAAAAATGAGGGGAGCCTCACAATCATACAAGGGAGAGGAATCAAATTGTGATCATGAAAAGAAAATGATCACCAAACAAAACCAATACTCAAACAACAATCATGACTTCCTAAAGTCAAGCAATCATGAAGCATCATGAAGTCAAGAAGTCAAGGTCAAACAAGAGCTATCATGAAGCAACAAAATGCAAAGAACACCCTCCACAAATGTTTATTTGCACAAATGCAAATAAGCCCTCCTCCACCAATCTTCAGCCATTGAATGATACAAAGAAATATGGCTGAAACGGAAAACAAACTGGTAACTCCAAAAAACTGATCCCGTAATAAATTACAGGAAAGCCCCGCTACTGTATATACATACCCGCATTTGTATTCCGACCGAAATATAAATGCAATGAGACAAGATCTACACAGTACAATACTAGGATCCGGCATAAACCAAAGCCGGCTAGTACTATCCGTCCGATCCTGATCCATGCAATACCGCACGTATCTGATCGAACCCTGCCATATATCCATACGGCCTCTAGTACTAACCGTCCGATCCTGATCCGTGCAATACCGCACGGATCTGATCGAACCCTGCAATATCTCCATACGGCCTCTACAGCATTTCGCCCGAAACTTGAGTAACTAAATGTGGGGGACTCTAAAGACTCGTCAATACTATGGCTGTGGATTCAACCACTAGCACGTCAGAGGTATTAGCCATACGTGACGGGCCACCAGCTATTGACCGAAAGGGACGTCGATGAGCGAACTAATCCTGACACCCTACTGAGCCTGTCAGTGACAATATCCATCCAGTCTGGTCTGTTCGTCTATGAGCATCGCATGGCGGGCCTAGGGGGTTGGTAAAAGTCAGACCCCCAAAAGCGGTACAAGTCGTGTCAGAGATCAGCCCAGAACACCCTTAGATACTACTGGAATACCTACCAGTAAATCTCCTGCCTTGGCCAAGGACTTTTCATGTTCTGGCTCTCCTAGACACAGCGCGACCTCACCCCCAATACCGGGAGAGACGAACACCTGTAGATCCGCTCACTGCCTCCATGTGGCTCGGGACTGTACCCAACTAAAACCTGTTTGCACGTCTCCTTTGAGCATGGTAGGGTAGTAATCAAAGTACAGTGGGAACTCACACGAGACAAATGACGATCCTCAGGTCGATGAACTAACCTGTACACATGTCATGAGGGAAATACTATCTGACGTTAGGTATAAGACAAACTAGCATGTTCCCGGCGAGTCCTGTCCGGTGTACTCATAACCCAATGAGCACCTGTATACATGTTAGGTGAACCAACTGACACCAGTGGCTTGTGAGACCGGCCACCGCCCCTCATCGGGGTCTCGACTGTATACACTAGTCTACTCTGGAGTATCGATGCCCTGTCTCGAAACTCCCACGACTAGGGACCTTTTAAGGATGTGCTTATAGACTACCAGCTCCCACGTATATGATCGCCCTCATACTGCTGGCAGTCAAGCATGAATCCTAGGGGCTTTATCAACGTGCAATAGTGACCTGTAAGGTCACCTAAAGCAGTACACGATGATAAAGATAAACCAGATAGCATACTATCATCTTGAGTAAGACTGTCCTACCGGGATAGGTCCTCCCTCAATCATTGCAATCACGTGCCTGTGATCCAACAATTAACTTTGAGGGCACTATCTCCAACGGATCGTCTTTGACTCGAGGAGGCCGTTGAGGTGCTGATGTTCCAAAGAGCCAACGAGGAGTGGAGGATAGCGATGAAGACCCGAAGAATAAGTAACGTGAGCTATAATTTCAAATCCGAGTAGTTAAACCTCTCGTAGTTTGCTAGTAACGGTTTAGACACGATTCATGCGCTCAAGTCCGTGTTACGAAGCTTTGATGATCGTTTTTCATATATTCCGCCTCTCAGCAAGTTCGTGGGGTGCGTGACATGGATTTACAGTGGTATAAGAGCCAACTAAACCATTACTATCTTGTTAGCAACTAATTAGAAGTTCGATCGACGGAAAACACGAAAACGAAACCCCGGAACCCTAACAGTTTCTGTAATTTTTAAACGTGTCGAAAAAAATATTTGATATGCATTAAAATTCACAGCAGGTAAATATAAGAATTCTGGGAAAATACGGAGTTCTCACTCAGCTTGATGGCCATGGATCCACGGCAAGAGTGTGCTTTTGGCCGCGGATCCGCAGCGGAGTCAACCCTGAGTTGACTCCGATTTGCTCTACAATTCATATATTTTGGTGTTCTGTTTTCCTGTATGTTCTGTTTCTGCCTAGGTTACTTCGGTGCTGGTTTGCTTTTGAGGGTAGACATGGAAAAAGGTTGTTGATCGATGTTCTAAGTTATTTGCTAATTGGGTTTTTATCTGTAATATTTAATGTGTTCGTAAACCTCCCCTAACTGCTAGTATGTCGGTTGGCAGGGGGTTGCACATTTCTGTAATGTTTACTATTTGTGTATATGGACTTGATTGGAGTGTTGTGATGATTAGCTGGGGTTTGAGCTGGGTTTAATATTCATTCATTCGATGTAATTGTAATATGATATAATATTCTTTTGCGGGGCACATCGAGGTTGCGGTTGTAACCACCGTTGTATTATTTCTTTTTACTGTTTTTGCTCCTAGGATTGACCCAAAGCGGGGTACACAAACTACCGGGTACGTTGAAGTGTTTAGTGTCCTACTCACGTTGTTGAGGGAGACCGCTTCACTTCGGGTACTTGGCGGGTAGTTTGCCGTACCTGTAGGGGTCTAGGGTTGGGGTAATGGCTATTCATCACAACTGTGTAATCCGTCTTTTATTGCAGGCTCAAAACAAATGCGGATTGGTAGTATATCCAATAAAGTTCATCTGTGATCTGGAATGCTTATTATTGCGTCTGACGAATGTACAATATCTATATACGATAGCTATTAGACGTCACTTATGTTTTACACCCGCGCTAGCCCAGCCCCCGCTCTGTCGTTAGTTAAGTAACCTAACGGGTGATGACGGGACCCCATGGCAAATGCGGATGGCATAAGAGGACGTGGTATTTTTGTTGTTTTCTGCAATGATAGGATAAATGATGGGACACATTATTATAATGCAAAGAAAATAAACCATAGTTTAATCGTTGGAACAAATTTAAAATAAACCACTCGGTTATTTTAAAAGATCAGAATTTTTAAATTGCGGAGCTTTAACCACTCCTTTTAAAAAGTATCAGGTTCTTTCGATTATATCAAGTTCACTACGTTCACGGTTTTGCCAAAACCATTCGTAGCCCTCCGTCATTTCTAATGGATAGTCAGTAGTATTCAAGCTATGTTTGTTGGCACTTAGTCAAGGCATAGTGTTTGGTAGCTGCTGGGGTATTCATTTGTTGCATAGATAGATGCGTTGGTTTAGGACAGTCGTATTACTTTGTAGGCCCTTAGTCAAGAGTATGTACGGGTGGGTTCAAATTAACCTGGAAAATGACGGGTAGAACTCGACATGTGACTTATGATTTGTTGGCCCTTAGTCAAGGTCATAAGAGCATGGGGCAAAAATCCACATCGGGAATTTCTAAAGAAATTGAAATTTGCAGATAGAGCATACCATTTTGGAGTTTGATGAATGTTAGTAGGATTCCTTCAACATTATCATACGATGATATTTTGGATCCCGATCCTACTGTGAATATATACTACTTATCAGGAGATTCGTCACTTAACGATCAATGCTATAAACCAAGTAGGTGCCGAGAAAGGTGTCAGCGGGGCTACGCCCCCAGAGAAAAGAGGTTATTTAATTAAGGAACTTCGCGAAAGCGTTGGAAAACCTCCCTGGAAGTATCGACACTGACCTGGCTGAACGGTTAAGCAAGAATTGTACGGTGAGAATAGTCCCGGCTAATTCTTCTTTTATGGTTTGAGGAGGGATTCGAGAAACAGTGGGAGCCATCCTGTTTAGATAAATTAAAAACCACTCTAAACTTGCAAGAGCATCATGCTAAAAGTGTTTTCTTCTCTCTCTCTTAATTGCAGCGGCCTTGTGACCACGACTAGGTTACATCTAGATAACAAATTGACTGAATCTGACTTATATAACTGACAAAGGTCTGTCCAGATGTCCATTGCCTATAACAAGTTGGACCACCCTATTGCTACTCAAGATCCCTCCGTCCCAGGTCCAGTTTCCACCGTCACAGATATGGATATCCGCCAGACAAGGGAAAAGGATAAAACGAAAGCCAAATGCCTCAAGTTAGCTTCAGTTGATGGTGTATACCAGAAGCAGCACGAGAAGATGGACTCAGTTTCCATCTTTCTCCATAACAAAGATTTATATGGAAAGCAATCTCATATCGTAAGATATGAGACCTCGAACGAATTAATTCAAGCGAGGTTGACTTTCGGGTCATCTGTAGAGGACAACGTCCTTACAATGACTAGCTGTATTGATGAGCTCCAAAACCTGGAGACCACGTTGGGAAACGAGTGAGATACTGACTTGATTCTACTGTCTCTGCCTTCTACCCTGAAGGAAACCAGGGAAATAAAAGGAAAGAGAAGGGAAAATGTTTCGAGACTGGATATAGTAAAAGAGGTACGTTCCTATTGTTATGGGATTGGGCATAGGCAGAAAGATTGCAGGGCTTTAGAAGCCAGTTGCCAGGATACGAAGCATGTTGTGGCTTCAGCCTCAAGTGTGTTTGTAATAAAGAACTCTATGTCAGTTAACCCTACTTCCTGGGTATTGGCTATCGGGTCAGGATCTCACATCTATAAAACGTTACAGGCTCTGAGAAACCATAGGGTTATCGGGATAGGAGATATGACCCTCATGGTTGCTAACGGAATGAGCATGGACGCTGAATCTGTAGGGGAATATCATCTTGGACTGGCAAATGGGCAGATATTGATTCTGCGTAACTGTTTTTATGTACCAGGTACAACTTGTAATATCATATCTGTATCCTTACTTTCTAAGGAAGGATATGATTTTACTTTTATAAAAGATGTGGTTCACATCCACCTAAATCAAGTTATGATTGGGTCAGGTACATTACAAAACGGAATATACACATTAAATCAAACTCAGATTTTCAGTGTCCAGAACACACTTAAAAGAAAGTCTCCGGAATTAAATCAGGCTTTCTTATGGCATTGTAGACTAGGTCACATCAATGAGAAAAGGTTGACTAAGTTACATAGAGAAGGATATTTGAATCCGTTTGAATATCAATCTTATGCTACTTATGAATCTTGTCTCATAGGAAAGATGACAAAGACTCCGTTTACTGGACACGGAGTAAGAGCAAGCGAGCTCTTGGGACTCATACACAGTGACGTGTGCGGTCCAATGTCTACACATGCGCGAGGAGGTTATTCCTACTTCATTACTTTTACGGATGATTTCTCTAGGTATGGATATGTCTTCTTGATGAAGCATAAATCCGAGGCCTTTGAGAAATTCCAAGAATACAAGAATGAAGTGGAAAACCAAACCAGCAAAAGTATCAAAACACTGAGATCTGATCGAGGTGGTGAATACTTAAGTGCCGAGTTCCTGGGTTACTTAAAAGAGAAAGGAATTCTCTCTCAGTTACTCCTCCATACACACCACAATACAACGGTGTATCAGAGAGGAGGAATCGAACCCTATTGGATATGGTTCGTTCCATGATGAGTAAGGCTGAGTTACCGCGATCATTCTGGGGATATGCACTAGAATCAGCTGCATATCTTTTGAACCAGGTTCCTACCAAAACTGTGCCTACCACACCATATCAGATGTGGAGTGGGAAGAAACCATGTCTAAAACATTTTAAGACATGGGGATGTCCAGCTTTTGTAAAAAGGCAGCATGTAGACAAGCTCGAGGCACGCTCAGTGCAATGTAAGTTTGTGGGATATCCAAAGCACTCCAAGGGATATTATTTCTATTACGCAGAGGAACAAAAGGTTTTTGTTTCTCGTCATGCCCATTTCTTAGAAGCTGAATTTTTAGAAAATCAGAAGAATGGGAGCGAAATAGAACTGGAAGAAATTCCAGAACCACAAACTACTACTGAAAGTTTGGTAGAACCAGAGATTTCAGAAGAAAGGGACATCCCGACGCCACACCGTAGGAGTAGTAGGCAGTCTTATCCATCCGAGAGATACTACGGTTTTCTCATAGACGGGGATAGAGAGTATTGCACTATTGACTATGATGAGCCTACTAGCTCCCAGCAAGCCATTCAGAGTGGTGACTCAGTAAAATGGCTGGATGCAATGCGGACCAAAATGGAGTCCATGTACATTAACAAAGTATGGACTTTGGACATTGCTCCAGATGGGTAAAACCAGTAGGATGCAAATGGATCTTCAAAAAGAAGATTGGAGTAGATAGACAGGTTGAAACCTATGAAGCTAGACTTGTTGCAAAGGGTTTCCGTCAAAGACCTGGTTTGGATTATGACGAAACCTTTTCTCCAGTGGTTATGCTCAAATCCATTCGGGTCCTTCTTGCTATTGCTGCTTTCGACGATTATGAGATCTGGCAGATGGACGTAAAGATGGACTTTCTAAATGGAAATTTGGAAGATAGCGTCTATATGGATCAGCCAGAGGGATTCATTCAGAGTGGGAGCAGCGGTAAAGTTTGCAAGCTGCTTAAGTCCATTTATAGACTAAAGCAGGCATCGCGGAGTTGGAACATCTGTTTTGATGATGCTGTCAAAGAATTCGACTTTATCAAAAATCTAGATGAACCTTCCATATACAGTAAGATTGTAGGGAGAGCTGTAGTATTTCTCGTCTTGTACATGGATGGCATTCTCCTAATAGGAAATGATATTCCTATTTTACAGTCAGCCAAAAGATTCTTATCACAAAAATTCTCCATGAAAGACCTGGGTGATGCCACCTACATTCTAGGGATCCGGATCTATCGTGATAGATCAAAAAGGACGTTGGGACTTTCACAGTCCAGGTACATAGACACCATAGTGAAGAGATTCAGTATGGATGATTCTAAGCGCGGGAACCTACCGGCTTGTCATGGAATCACCCTCTCCAAACAGATGTCTCCCAAGACTGATTTAGAAAGGGATCGCATGTCGATTATACCTTACGCTTCTGCGGTAGGCTCTATAATGTATGCGATGTTATGTACCAGACCAGATGTAGCATACGCATTAAACGTTGTAAGCCGGTATCAGGCAAACCCAGGGGAGAAGCACTGGATAGCAGTAAAGAACATTCTCAAGTACCTAAGAAGGACTAAGGAGATGTTCTTGGTGTATGGCTGAAAAGACCTCCAGATGGAGGCCTTTGCCGACTCCGGCTTCCAGAGTGACCAGGATGACTCCAAATGCATGTCGGGTTATGTCTTTACCCTCAGTTGAGGGGCGGTCTGTTGGAAGAGTTCCAAGAAGGAGACCGTTGCTGACTCAACAATGGAAGCGGAGTACATAGCTGGTTGCGATGCCGCAAAAGAAGCGGTCTGGAAGAAGAAGTTCCTCACAGAATTTCAGGTGGTTCCTACCAGTGTTGATCCAATACCTCTGTATTGTGACAACAACGATGCTATAGCTTTAGCGAAGGAACCCAGGTCCCATCAGAAATCCAGACACATCTTAAGGCGGTATCACCTGATCAGGGAGATCGTAGATTGCCGAGAGATCGAGGTAGAAGAGTAGAGACGGAGAATAACATTGCTGATCCATTCACAAAGGCCATTCCTCAAACACAGTTCAAGAGGCTATTCGAGATGATAGGTCTACGATATGCCAGCACATGGCCCTAGTGCAAGTGGGAGATTGTTAGTGTATATGCCCCAGGGGCCATTATTATATCATACTTGCATGTATATATTACTTAATGGAGGCTTAGGATATTCACAGTTGTATATACAGTCTTGGTAAAAATGGTAGTATGCTACTTGGTTTGTGTCTACTTTAATATATGCATATGTTTCTTGTAACGTATCACTTATACATATTAGTAGAGCCCAAAGGATCTTTGCTTGATTACCAGCGTTGTGATGGTAGTCACACTAGTAGGGGCTGGGTAGTCTATAAGCAACATCCTATACTTGTCCCTAGTCGTATGATTATCGAGACAGGGCATCGATACTCCGTAGTAGACTAGTGTGTACGCTTCTCATCCCAGTTGGGGAGATGGTCTGTCCCACAGCCATCAGAACATCATACTGGAGATAGTATACAGGTGCTCGTTAGGTTACGGGTACACCGGATAGGACTCGCAGGGGAACTGATTGGTTGGTATTATACCCGTCGTCAGTTAACAGTTCCCAGGTGACATGAGTACGGCATAGTCCCCAGACTTGACACTGCTACTTCGCCTCGAGTGTGTCCCACTGTTCTTAGATTGCTACCCTACCATGGCTCAAAGGAGTCGTGCAAACAAGTAGCAGATAGGTGCAGTCCCGAGCACTTAGAGACAGTGGCGGTTAGAAAGGATTCATCTCTCCCGGTATTGGGAGTTGATATCGCGCTGTGTCAGAGAGCCATTACGCAAAGTCCCTGGCCAGGAAAAGCGAGATTTACTGGTAGGTTCCAGTAGTTTCTCAGGGTGTAATGGGCTACGCTCCGACACGACTTATACCGCTATTAGGGGACTGACGCTTGCCGCCCCTAGGCTCGATATGCGATAGTCTTAGAAGAACAGACCGGACTGTACGGAGATTGTCACATCAGGCTCAGTAGGAGTTCGGATAGTTTTTCTCATCGGCCTTCTTATCGGCATCTACCTGGGGACCGTTACGTACAGCTAGTGCCGCTTGCGGTCTGTGGTTAAACCCACTGCCAGCGTAGTGTTGAGTCTTTAAAGTCCCACACAGAGAGTTTCCCTGCTCCAGGCGAAACGATATAGAGGTCGTATGGTTTTACGACAAGGGTTTGAACGCATACGTGTTTAAACGCACGTACGATGTTCGGACAGGTTTTACTAGCCGGCTTTGGTTTAAGCCAGATTCTAGTATCAGGTTATTGGATTTAAACAGTCTAATGTTTTTCCATGATTTCACGGATTGGAGGGGCGTTCTCGTAATTTTCCGGGAAGCTTCTAGAAGCATGGTGACTTGGGGATTAAGGTGGCATATGCATTAATTGGATTAGTGAGTCATGTAGTGATTCGTACATTGAGTTAATGATTCATTTAATGTTTTATATGACTTATGTGATGAATCACTTAGTGTATTAATGAAACATGATGATATATCATTATTTGTTATTCATTTAATTATATGATATGTTTCATATATACACATATGACTTCATTCATCCAAAAGGATTCTCATTATCACCTTCTCTCTCCTCAAGCTCTCTCATTCTTGAAAGCTTAACCCTAACCTCTCATGTGTTGAGATCAAGGGTTAGTTAGACTAATACATCCATAACTTCACTCTATATCCCCTAGGTAACTTAGATTAGCACTTTGAGCAACCTAGTTATCTCAAATTAGAGATTAAGCTTGGCGTAGGAGCTCTCGGGTGGATCGTCTTTGACTCGAGGAGGCCGTTAAGGTGCCGATGTTCCAAGGAGCCTACGAGGAGTGGAGGACAGCGATGAAGAACCGAAGGACAAGTAACATGAGGTATAACTTCGAATCCGAGTAGTTAAATCTCTCATAGTTTGCTAGTAACGGTTTAGACACGATTCATGCGCTCAAGTCCGTGTTACGAAGCTTTGATTATCGTTTTTCATATATTCCGCCTCCCCGCAAGTTCGTGGGGTGCGTGACATGGACTTACAGTATCATATACTAACTCATGTAGAGACATAACCATGGCTAAGTAATAATGGTTAGGTTAATAAATATGTTAAGTAAAACAAAATTAGTGAACTAAGTCAATGCATCCACAAGCTTCTACAAGCTTCATGCATATGACTAATTTCCAACTAATTTTGATTTACTTTAAATATTTAAACCATATATTATAATTAGTATGGTGTAAGTCTCATACACCCATGTAGTGTGTATCATCAAGCATGACACTAAAAATGTACATTAATATATATCACATATATATTACATGAACACAAGTGAGAAAAAGAAATGTTTAAGCGAGCTAATATTAGTTAATGTAATCTAGTATTGTAAGTCCACGTTGCCCACCCCGGTACTTACGGGGAGGCGGAAAACGGAATAAAAATCGAATTTTTATGAGCTTAGGCAACATGGACTACACTATGAAGGATCTTTGCTAAACAAAAACAAGCTAAAGCTAATTAGAAACTAGCTAAGTGCTAGAAAGGTTATACCTTAGGCTTTATGTCCTTCTCTCCTTGCTCCTTGGAGTGGTGGAAGGAGGTCACCTTGGTCGTCTTCTCCCGTCAAAGAAAGATCCACCCGAAAGCCTCAACCTTTGGCTTCAACTTCAAGCTAGAAGTAACTAGGGTGCTAGAAGTGCTAATCCTTGAACCCTAGATGAGAGTAGAGATTATCAAGAGAGGGTTTTTCTCAAGCTCAAGTATTTCTCAACACATGAGAGGGGAGAGCTTGAGGGAGAGGAAGAACAAGAGAAAGAAAGTGTATGATAGAATGAGAATAAAATAAACCATTCTCAGATATATGAGTGTATTATTTTAATTAGATAATTAGCTAGATAATTGTCATGGTTAATCATGACATGACCATTATCATTTTATTTTTAATGCAAATTGCAAGGATAAAAAAGCATCTTCCAAATGAAATGATGATGGTCAAAGTGTCAACCAAGGTCAACAAGTCAAGAAGGTCAAATGGTCAACAACCATAGCCATGCACAATTATTAAACTAATATCAATTAACAATAATACACACATAAGCATTAGGGTTAATAAAATGACAATGGTCATTAACCCTAATTAAAGTCCTCTCCCTCTGTCTCAAGCAACTGTGCATACGCACCCGTATTCGTGATCCGAGGAACATGAATACAATGAGAAAAACCAATCCCAAATCATATACTAGGATCCGGCTTAAACCAAAGCCCGCTAGTATAAGCTGTCCGGACAGCAAACGTGTACAAGTGCGCGGATGTGAACGAACCCTGTCGCAAAACCATGCGACCTCTACTCATTTTGCCTAAAGGCGAATAACTCTCTGTGTGGGACTCTAAAGACTCGACACTATGCTGGCAGTGGGTTTAACCACAGACCGCAAGCGGCACTAGCTGTACGTAACGGTCCTCGGGTAGATGTCGATAAGAAGACTGACGAGGTGAACCCCATCTGAACTCCTACTGAGCCTGTATGTGACAGTCTCCGTACAGTCCGGTCTGTTCGTCTGATACATCGCATGGTGGGCCTAGGGGACGGTGAACGTCAGTCCCCTAATAGCGGTACAAGTCGTGTCGGAGTGAAGCCTAGAACACCCTGAGAAAACACTGGAAACCTACCAGTATATCTCGCTTGCCCTGGCCAGGGACTACTCGTATAATGGCTCTCCTGGACACAGTGCGATGTCAACCCCCAATACCGGGAGAGACGAATCCTGTCTAACCGTCACTGCCTCCAAGTGCTTCGGGACAGCACCCAAAAACTACCTGTTTGCACGACTCCTTTGAGCCATAGTAGGGTAGTAATAAAAGTGCAGTGGGAACACACTCGAGGCGAAGTGACAGTGTCAAGTCAGCGGACTAAGCTGTACTCATGTCACCTGGGAACTGATAACTGACGATAGGTATAATACCAACCAACAGTCCCCGACGAGTCCTATCCAGTGTACTCGTAACCTAACGAGCACCCGTATACTATCTCAAGTATGACGTACTGACGGCTGTGGGACAGACCGTCTCCCACACTGGGATGACAAGCGCATACGCTAGTCTACTCCGGAGTATCGATGAACTGTCTCGATAGTCCAACGACTAGGGACCTGTATAAGGATGTGCTTATAGATCACCCAGCTCCCACGAGTGTGAGCGCCATCACAACGCTGGTAATCAAGCAAAGATCCTAAGGGCTCTACTAATATGTATATCTGCGATATGCTAAAAGAAACACATGCACATATTAAAGCAGAGACAAACCAAGTAGCATACTACCATTTCGAGCAAGATTGTATATACAACTGTGAATATCCCAAGTTTCCATTAAGTAATATACAAACTAGTATGATACAGTAATGGCCTCTAGGGCATATACACTAACAATCTCCCACTTGCACTAAGGCCATGTACTGGTGTATCGAAGACCTATCATCTCGATCAGCCGCTCGAACTGAGTCTGGGGCAAGGCCTTGGTGAATGGATCTGCTGTGTTATCTTCTGAAGCAACCCTCCGGACGTCGATCTCCTGGCGATCCACGATCTCCCTGATCAGGTGATACCGCCTTAAGATGTGTCTGGATTTCTGATGGGACCTGGGTTCCTTCGCTAAAGTTATAGCCCCGTTGTTGTCGCAATACAGAGGTATTGGGTCAACAATGGACGGAACCGCCTGAAGTTCTTTCAAGAACTTCCTCTTCCAGACAGCTTCTTTTGCGGCATCAGATGCAGCGATGTATTCCGCTTCCATAGTCGAGTAAGCAACGGTTTCCTGTTTGGAGCTCTTCCAACACACCGCCCCTCCATTGAGGGTGAAGACAAAACCCGACATGGACTTGGAATCATCCTTGTCACTCTAGAAGCTGGAGTCAGCAAAGGCCTCAATCTGGAGGTCTTTTCCGCCATTCACCAAGAACATCTCCTTAGTCCTTCTCAAGTAGTTGAGAATGTTCTTTACTGCTATCCAATGTTTCTCCCCAGGGTTTGACTGATACCTGCTTACCACACTCAGTGCATAAGCTACATCCGGTCTGGTACACAACATCGCATACATTATAGAGCCTACCGCAGAAGCGTAGGGTATAATAGACATGCGATCCCTCTCCAAATCAGTCTTGGGAGACATCTCTTTTGAGAGGGTGATCCCGTGACAAGCCAGTAGATTACCGCGCTTGGAATCTTCCATACTGAATCTCTTCAGTATGGTGTCGATGTACCTGGACTGCGAAAGTCCTAATATCCTCTTGGATCTGTCTCCGTAGATCCGGATACCCAGAATGTATCAGGCATCACCCAGGTCTTTCATGGAGAACCTGTGTGACAAGAACCCCTTGACAGATTGTAGCATAGGAATGTCATTTCTTATTAAGAGAATGTCATCCACGTATAAAACGAGGAATACTACAGTTCTCGCTACAAATCTACAATAGATGCATGGTTCATCTGGATTTTTGATAAAGCCAAATTCCTTGACCGTCTCATCAAAACAGATGTTCCAACTCCGCGATGCCTGCTTTAGTCCATAAATGGACTTAAGCAACTTGCACACCTTCCCGCTGCTCCCACTCTGAATGAAACCCTCTGGCTGGTCCATATAGACACACTCCTCTAAATGCCCATTTAGAAAAGCCGTCTTCACGTCCATCTGCCAAATCTCATAATCGTGGAAGGCAGCAATGGCAAGAAGGATCCGAATGGATTTCAGCATAGCCACTGGAGAAAAGGTTTCGTCATAGTCCAAACCAGGTCGCTGACGAAAACCCTTTGCAACCAGTCTAGCTTTATAGGTCTCAACCTGTCCATCTACACCAATCTTCCTTTTGAAGATCAACTTGCATCCTACGGGTTTTACCCCATCTGGAGCAATGTCCAACGTCCATACTTTGTTGGTGTACATGGACGCCATTTCTGTCCGCATTGCATCCAGCCATTTTACCGAGTCGACGCTCTGAATGGCTTGCTGGAAGCTAGTAGGCTCATCACAATCTATGATGCAATCCTCTCTATCCCCGTCAATGAGAAAACCGTAGTATCTCTCGGGCGGATGAGACTGCCTACTACTCCTGCGGAGTGGCGTGGGAATGTCCTGATCTTTCGAACCCTCTGGTTCTACTAAGCTTTCAGTAATAGCTCGTGGTTCTGGAATTTCTTACAGTTCTATTGCGCTCCCACTTAATTCTTTTTCTATGAACTGGTGTTCTAGAAAGTGGGCAAGGCGAGAAACAAGGACTTTTTGTTCCTCTTCGCAATAGAAGTAATATCCCTTGGAGTTCTTTGGATATCCCACAAACTTGCACTGTACTGAGCGTGCCTCGAGCTTGTCCGCATGCTTCTTTTTTACAAAAGCTGGACATCCCCATGTCTTAATGTGATTAAGATAGGGTCTCTTCCCACACCATATCTGATATGGTGTAGTAGGCACAGTCTTAGTTGGAACTCGGTTCAAAAGGTATGCAGCTGATTCTAGCGCATATCCCCAGAATGATCGCGGAACTCAGCGTTACTCATCATGGACCGTACCATATACAATAGGGTTCGGTTCCGTCTCTCCGATACACCATTATGTTGCGGAGTGTATGGAGGAGTAAGCTGAGAGAGAATACCATTCTCTTTTAAGTAACCCAGGAACTCGGCACTCAAGTATTCACCACCTCGATCAGATCTCAGTGCCTTGATACTTTTGCCTGTTTGTTTTTCTACTTCATTCTTATATTCCTGGAATTTTTCAAAAGCCACGGATTTATGTTTCATTAAGAAGACATAACCGTACCTTGAAAAATCATCCGTAAAAGTAATGAAGTAAGAATAACCGCTTCACGCATGTGTAGACATTGGACCGCATACGTCACTGTGTACGAGTCCCAAGAGCTCGCTCGCTCTTACTCCGTGTCCAGTGAACGGAGTCTTTGTCATCTTTCCTTTGAGACAGGATTGACAAGTTGCATACGATTGATATTCGAATGGATCCAAATATCTTTCTGCATGTAACTTAGTCAACCTTCTCTCATTGATGTGACCCAGTCTAGAATGCCATAAGAAAGTTTTATTGATTTCTGGAGACTTTCTTTTGTGTGTATTCTGGACATTGAAAATCTGTGGTTGGTTTAATACGTATATACCGTTGTTCATTGTACCTGACCCAATCAAAACTTGATTAAGGTGAATGTTCACTACATTACTTACAAATGCAAATTCATAACCTTCTTTAGATAATAAAGATACAGAAATGATATTACAGGTTGCATTTGGTACATAATAACAACTACGCAAAACCAAAAAATGTCCATCCGACAATCCCAGGTGATAGTCCCCCACGGCCTCAGCATCCATGCTAGCACCGTTTGCAACTCTGAGGGTCATGTCACCTGCCTTCAAAACTCTACGCTTTCTCAACGCCAGCAAAGAATTACAGATATGAGATCCTGATCCGGTATCCAATACCCAGGATGTAGAGTTTATTGATAGACAGTTTTCAATAACATACACACCTGAAGCGGAAGCTGCAACTCGCTTCAAATCCTGTGTTCTGGCCTTCCAAGCCTTGCAATCCTATTTCCAGTGACCACTTTTGTGACAATAGAAGCATTCTTCCTTCCCCACCAGCTTTCCCGCTATCTTTGTTGCTTTTCATTTTCCCTTCATATCCACTTTACTAACACCGCCTCTTGGATTGGCGGGGGCTTTCTTCTTCTTACCCTTGGCTTTCGCCCTAGATCTAGAAGAGGAAGATCCTCCTACAAACAAAGTGGATGTCTCCCTACCTTTCTGTATTGTGCCCTCAGCACTCCTCAACATGTTCAGAAGTTCGGAAAGTTCAACCTCCTTTCCTTGCATGTTGAAGTTAAGAATAAACTGGGCGTAAGTGGAAAGAAGGGACTGGAGAATCAAATCAGTATATAGTTCATTCTCCAACGTGGTCCCAAGGTCCGCGAGCTCCTCAATGTAGCCAATCATCTTAAGCACGTGTTCCGCTACCGATGATCCGACGGCCAACCGTGCCGAAAACAACTTTTTCGACACTTCGTATCTTGCGATACGAGACTGCTCTCCATACAGTTCTTTTGTATGAAGAAATATGGACTCTAGGTCCATATTCTCGTGCCTCCTCTGATGTTCGTTGTCCATCGAGGCTAGTACGAGGCATTTGGCCTTCGCGCAATCTATTTCCCAGGTCTTGTAGATTTCCCTATCTACGACACTGGTTTTGGGACCTGGGACAGGGGGAGCTTTGGTGGTAAGGACATACCCCAACTTGTCGTAAGTGATTGCCATCTTGACATTCCTGAGCCAATCTCTGTAGTTTGGCCCTGTCAATATGTTTTTATCTAGTAATAACTTAAGTCCGGTCATGTTGAATGGTCGCTGCAATTAGGAGAGAGAAAAGAAACACTTTAGCATGATGCTCTTGCAAGTTTAGAGTGGTTTTTAGTTTGTCTAAACTGGATGGCTCCCACTGTCTCTCGAATCCCTTCTCAAACTGTAAAGAAAGGATTAGTCAGGATCAATCCCACCGTACAATTCTTGCTTAACCGTTCAGCCAGGCCAGTGTCGGTACTTCGAGGGAGGTTTTCCAACGCTTTCGCGAAGTTCCTTAATTAAGTAACCTCTTTTCCCTGTGGGCGTAGCCCCGCTAACACCTTTCTAGACACCTACTAAGTTTATAGCATTGATCGTTAAGTGAGAGTTTTCCCGAAGAGTAGCATATACTCACAGTAGGATCGGGATCCAAATATCATCGCGTGATAAAACCGAAGGAATCCTACCAGAATTATCACACTCCAAATGGTATGCAGCGCTAGCAAGTTTCAGTACTTATGAAACTCCCGATATGGATTTTTGCCCCATGCTCTTATGACCTTGACTTTGGCCAAAATATCATAAGTCACATGTCAAGTTCTACCCGTCATTCTCCTGGTTCATTTGGACCCACCCGTACCTACCCTTGACTTTGGCCAAAATGGCAGCACGACTGTCCCAAACCAACGCATGTATCTATGCTGCACATGAATACCCAATAGCTACCAATCACTATGCCTTGACATTGGCCAAAATACATAGCTTGAATACTTTTTGACCATTCATGTGGAATGACGGAGGGCTACGAATGGTTTTGGCGAAACCGTGAACGTAGTGAACTTGATATAATTGATGGAACGAGATAGCTTTTAAAAGGAGTGGTTCAAGTTCCGCGTTTAAAATTTTAGTTTTGAAAAGAACCGAGTGGTTTTCAAAGTGTTCCAATCGACTTTTACTTGGTTTATTTTCTTGCATTAGTTCTTTTAATGCGTCCTATCATTTAATCTTACCATTGCAGAAAACAACCAAAATATGACGTACGCTTATGCCATTCGCATTCGCCACGGGGCCCCGTCATCACCCGTTAGGTTACTTAACTAACGACAGAGCGGGGGCTGGGCTAGCGCGTCTGTAAAACATAAGCAACGCCTAAATAGTTCTCATATATAAATATATAGCAATGATAGACATTACAGATCACAGATGAATACATTGGATATACTAGGAATCCGCAATCCGTTCGAGCCTGCAACGAAAAGCGGATTACACGGTCGCGGTGAATAGCCAATACCCCACCCAAGACCCCTACGGGTGCGGCAAACTACCCGCCAAGTACCTGAAGCGAAGCAACCTCCCTCAACACCGTGAGTAGGCCACTCGACACTTTGAGATACCCGGTAGTTTGTGCACCCCCTCCATGGGTCTATCCTAGGAGCAAAAACAGTAAAAAGAATTATACAATGGCGGCTACAACCCCGACCCGGTTGTGCGGCCATACAAATAATAATATTACATCAATTTTTATATTACAATGAATGAAAGAAAAAGCAACACTCATCTCACATCCATCCCGGCTATTCACCCGCGACAATCCAACCCATTCATATACACATACCAGAATCAATCACAGATCACAGATATGTATAACCCCGACTAATCGACATATAGCGATTAGCCGACGTTCAATACATATAAACATCACAGATATAACCTTTATAGTCAAAGTGTATTGAAGTTGGATAAAAAATACGGATTTATAGGCCCCCAAAAACAAATTTCTATTCTGGAAAATCTGGGCACATATAAACCATCTTAAAAATCCTAAAACCAATCCAGAAAGACACTGCACCAAAATCGACCCAGTGAAGAGACAAGACGGCCGCGGTTGTGCGGCAATAGCTTGCTATTGCCGCAGAACCGCGGCTCTTTGGTCGAATCACTGGATCGTATTTGGTGGCTTTCTTCACAAAAACCTGAGATGATTTTTGGTGTATGATTTATTTTGTTTTGAACAGAAAAAAAATTAACAGAAAACCAGGGTTTTGACATTTTGGTTTTTCGATTTTCACGATTCGAACTTGGATACACTCTACTACCTAGCTAGTTTATGTTTAGTTAGGCTCTGATACCACTGTAAGTCCACGTTGCCCACCCCGGTACTTACGGGGAGGCGGAAAACGGAATAAAAATCGAAATTTTATGAGCTTAGGCAACATAGACTACACTATGAAGGATCTTTGCTAAACAAAAACAAGCTAAAGCTAACTAGAAACTAGCTAAGTGCTAGAAAGGTTATACCTTAGGCTTTATGTCCTTCTCTCCTTGCTCCTTGGAGTGGTGGAAGGAGGTCACCTTGGTCGTCTTCTCCCGTCAAAGAAAGATCCACCCGAAAGCCTCAACCTTTAGCTTCACTTCAAGCTAGAAGTAACTAGGGTGCAAGAAGTGCTAATCCTTGAACCCTAGATGAGAGTAGAGATTATCAAGAGAGGGTTTTTCTCAAGCTCAAGTGTTTCTCAACATATGAGAGGGGAGAGCTTGAGGGAGAGGAAGAACAAGAGAGAGAAAGTGTATGATAGAATGAGAATAAAATAAACCATTCTCACATATATGAGTGTATTATTTTAATTAGATAATTAGCTAGATAATTGTCATGGTTAATCATGACATGACCATTATCATTTCATTTTTAATGCAAATTAAAAGGATCAAAAAGCATCTTCCAAATGAAATGATGATGGTCTAAATGTCAACCAAGGTCAACAAGTCAAGAAGGTCAAATGGTCAACAACCAAAACCATGCACAATTATTAAACTAATATCAATTAACAATAATACACACATAAGCATTAGGGTTAATAAAATGACAATGGTCATTAACCCTAATCAAAGTCCTCTCCCTCTGTCTCAAGCAACTGTGCATACGCACCCGTATTCGTGATCCGAGGAACACGAATACAATGAGAAAAACCAATCCCAAATCATATACTAGGATCCGGCTTAAACCAAAGCCCGCTGGTATAAGCTGTCCGGACAGCAAACGTGCACAAGTGCGCGGATATGAACGAACCCTGTCGCAAAACCATGCGACCTCTACTCATTTTGCCTAAAGGCGAATAGCTCTCTGTGTGGGACTCTAAAGACTCGACACTACGCTGGCAGTGGGTTTAACCACAGACCGCATGCGGTACTAGCTGTACGTAACGGTCCCCAGGTAGATGTCGATAAGAAGACTGACGAGGTGAACCCAATCTGAACTCCTACTGAGCCTGTATGTGACAGTCTCCGTACAGCCCGGTCTGTTCGTCTGATATATCGCATGGCGGGCCTAGGGGGCAGTGAACGTCAGTCCCCTAATAGCGGTACAAGTCGTGTCGGAGTGAAGCCCAGAACACCCTGAGATAACACTGGAAACCTACCAGTATATCTCGCTTGCCCTGGCCAGGGACTACTCATATAATGGCTCTCCTGGACACAGCGTGATGTCAACCCCTAATACCGGGAGAGACGAATCCTGTCTAACCGTCACTGCCTCCAAGTGCTTCGGGACTGCACCCAAAAACTACCTGTTTGCACGACTCCTTTGAGCCGTGGTAGGGTAGTAATCAAAGTGCAGTGGGAATACACTCGAGGCGAAGTGACAGTGTCAAGTCAGCGGACTAAGCTGTACTCATGTCACCTGGGAACTGATAACTGACGATAGGTATAATACCAACCAACAGTCCCCGACGAGTCCTGTCCAGTGTACTCGTAACCTAACGAGCACCCGTATACTATCTCAAGTACGACGTACTGACGGCTGTGGGACAGACCGTCTCCCACACTGGGATGAGAAGCGCATACGCTAGTCTACTCCGGAGTATCGATGCCCTGTCTCGATAGTCCAACGACTAGGGACCTGTATAAGGATGTGCTTATAGATCACCCAGCTCCCACGAGTGTGAGCGCCATCACAACGCTGGTAATCAAGCAAAGATCCTAAGGGCACTACTAATATGTATATCTGCGATATGCTAAAAGAAACACATGCAGATATTAAAGCAGAGACAAAACAAGTAGCATACTACCATTTCGAGCAAGATTGTATATACAACTGTGAATATCCCAAGCTTCCATTAAGTAATATACAAACTAGTATGATACAGTAATGGCCTCTAGGGCATATACACTAACAAGTATATCACATATACAATTATACATTAAATTATCAAATCAACACTTGATTTAATATTCTGGCTATACCATATAAAACTGAATAATATAATTTGTATCAACTTATCGAATCAACACTTGATTCGATAACTCTTCTATATCTCATGTAACCGACCGATACGAATAAATCGCGAGAATATAATACGGTATCACATACTCGTATTATTCTCGGTCCTGCACATATCTTATATATGCTCCTACTATGTTTTTCCTGAGCCAGTAAAACCTCTGTGTAGGACTCTAAAGACTCGTCAATACGCTGGCAGTAGGTGATGATCATATCAAGAACCCACAAGCCGTCAGCGGTACTAGCTGGACGTAACCGCTACCCGGGTATTGAGTGATCAAAAGATCAACAAGCAAGCCCGCTCTAGCTCCTGTAAAGCCTGTCAGTAATACTACCATACAGTCCGGTCTCTTCGTCTGAGATGTCGAATATCCAGTCTAGGGGTGGTAAACGTCAGACCCTAATAACTCGATAAGTCATGCCGATATGAGACTCATAACGGGTCGAGAAACTACTGATAACACTTACCAGTAAATCTCTAAATCAGCCTTAGTCAGGGACTTCCAGTTATAGCCAATTGAGCATAGCACTACATCTACCCCCAATACCGGGAGAGACGAAATCCCCTCCTATCGCTCATTGCCTCCATGTGACTCGGGACTGTTCCCAAAAACCACCGTTTTGCACGTCTTCTTGAACGTGGTAAGGTGGAAATCAAAGCACAGTGGGAATCACACAAGACTCTATGACGATCTCGGGTCTACAGACTAACATGTACCAGTGTCACCAGAGAACTGCTATCTGACGTCAGGTATAATACCATCTAGGAGTTCTCGGCGAGTCCGTCTAGTGTACCCAGTCTCCACTGAGCACCCGTATACCATCTCTGATATCAAACACCAATGGATATGGGATCATCCATCGCCCATCTCATGGGTCGAGAAGCGTATACGCTAGTCTACTCTCGTATATCGATACCCCACGACTACGAACATTAAAGGATGAACTTATGGACTACCATGGCCCCATTAGTATGATCTGCATCATAATCCTGGTAGTCAAGTATACATTCTAAGGGCATTACCAACATGTAACTATGAGACAGTATCAAGAGACAAGTATACATGTTAAGATAAAGAGCAAGTAGATAATATACTATCATGTCGAGCAAGAAAGGCCTCTCTATATATATCCAAGCATCCACTATAATATACATCATATGTACAATAATACCTCTAGGGCATACATACAACTAACAAGTTGTTGATGTCTTTGTGATTTTCTGTTGTTTGAAATATCGTTCGAAATGTTTAACATCGTCTAGAGACTTATGATATGTGATACAATTTTTGGAATCCACGTTGATTAGTTTTGTGAAAACTAGTTATCAATTTGTAAATCTATCATTTTAGTTTCTTTTGATCGATTGGCGCGGAGTTTCGATTTGGATCAAAACTCCGTCACAATCTCGTATAGTACGCGAACACTCGCCGGGAGATACTACTAGATAGTCACGCCTCATAGCCCTGACCAAGTGACTATAGGAGAACCCCGTGGCCAAAAGCATCCACTTGGGTGCTCGCGGCTGCGGTGTTCCGCCCAAGTGCACTTCGTTGACAGCATCGGGGGTGCGACCATCTACTAAAGTTCCCGACGAGCATTCGATCATATAATCAGGAATCTTGTTGAATTACCCGACTTGTTTTTGGAAAGTGTTTTCAATTCGAGACTTAAATGCAAGGTTTATAGGGTTAAGCATGAAATCCGGAGTATGTTATATTCTGAGTTTATGATGTCTATGGATGATGCAGATTCTAATTATTATAGTTTTCATTTATTTTCTACAACCGTAAGTGTAATATGTCGCAGTATCCCCGATCTCATTACTATACATCAACGACATTAGGGATACACATATTTACTTACGTTGATGACATGTGATGTTATTGTATTGCTGGTTGATATGTTATATTGGATTGTTGTGATTGAATTGCTAGGGGATTTTGCGTGAGATGAGAGTTTTTCAATTTTCATTCATGTAAAATTATGTATGTAATATTCTTTTATTGGGACACTTCTAGGTTGAGGTTGTTGTCTCCACTTATCTATATTATTTACTTTTTTGCATTAGGATAGACCCAAGGCGGGGAGCACAAGTAACCGGGTTCTAGAGTCCAGTAGGAGGCCATCTCGAGGAGTTGAGACTGGGTCGCCTAACTTTAGAATTGACAGGTTTTCTTGCCGCTCTCGTAGGGGTCTAGGAATGTGGGTTTGGTTATCATCATGACCGTGGAATCCGTGTTTTTCATTGCTGGATTAATCTAATACATAGACCTTCTAGTATCCTATATTTATATGCTTGCTTCTGCTGATTTTGATATGATGTGATCATATAACTGCATGAGAGGAATGCTGCTTATATATATGATATACTAGTAGACACAATATATATTTTGCATCCGCGCTAATCCTGACCTCGCCCTGCCGTAAGTTAAGTAACCTTACAGTGAAGACCCGGGTCCCTGTGGCGAATGCGGATGGCATATATGTGTGTTTTATTTTCGTTTCTTCTGTGATGTTTAGGAAACATAAATGATGGGACGTTATTGAAGAGATTAATGAAAAGAAAAGAAACCTAAAGATGTTGTAGAATCAAATTTTTCAAAAAGGTAGCTTTAGTTCTTGCTTTGCAAAGTGGTATTCCTTTATGAATATCCAGCACCTCATTCGATGAGGAAAGAGCTTAGATCCCTTCACCTGGAATGAACAATTTAGCGAAAATAGCAAATGCTACAACCCACTAGGTTTGTTTTGAAAACTACCCGATTTTAAAAGCGGAGCTTAAACCACTCCTATTCAAATAACTAGATTCTACAACGATATCAAGTTCAGTACGTTAAAGGTTTTTCTTCAAAACCAGTCGTAGGCCTCCATGATTTCAGATAAGTGCTATTAAGTATTCGTGATGCGTTTGTGGACCATAGTCAAGGCGTAGTGTGCGGTAGCTGATTAATGCTTATCTGCCGCATATGTTGCGATTGGATTAGGGCAGTCGTACAGTTTTGTTGACCATAGTCAAGGGTCGTACGGGTAGGTTTAATTCAATCACGAAATGTTGGGCTGAACTAGACTAGCACTTATGATTTGTTGACCATAGCTAAGGTCATAAATCGCTAGGGGTAAAAACAGATATTGGGAATTTCAAGTGTTGAAATTTGCAATGAGATTGCATACTTTCTATATGATAGTTTGATCCCTATACCTACTGCCAGTAAGAGTTACTCCTGGGACAGTTTTGCACTTTATAATTAGCTGATCCAGTAGGTGTCTACGAAAGGTATTAACGGGGTTATGCCCCTGCGGAAATGAGATTATTTAATTAGTTCCATGCGAAAGCACGGGGAGACTCCCTCGGAGTACCAATACTTGCTGGCTGACAGATTGGCGAACTTGTAGGGTGTAATTAATCCCGGCTAATCTTACCTTTTAGGGTTTGAAAGAAGATTTGATAAAAATAGTGGGAGCAATCCTGATTAGATATGATAATAACCAATCTAATCTTGCAAGAGTGCACGCTAAAGTGTTTTCTTCTCTCTCTCTCCAGGTAGCGACCATGACACGCTTTAATCAAGATAATAATATGGTTGTATTTACCGAACCTACTTATTATACTGAGCTGGGGAACGTTGGTTTCACTCTATCTTATGACTGTCATAAGTTTAAGCAAGGGATATGGAATTGAAAGGATTCCCACGCAACCCGAACGAAAAAAAAGCATGCTGATGCATCTTTTTTCGGTGGGTTAGTTACCGAGAACTGTTTCTCAGTCTGCTCTACGTCCTGGGTATTAGATACATGATCAGGATCCCACATTTGTAATCTGTTACATGGGTTAAAAAGAAGTAGAGAACTGGAAAAGGGTGATATGTCTCTTAGAGTATGGAATGGAGCAATTTTTGCAGCCAAAGCAGTTGGCGAATATCACCTAGTATTACCAAACGGTAATACATTGATTCTGAACGATTGTTATTTCGTACCAAAGATGATGTGCAATTTAATATTCGTTTCTTTATTATATAAAGAAGGATATAACTTTGCATTAGAGAATAATGTTATGAACATTTTCCTAAATCAAGTGTTGATTGGGTTTGGTACATTGTGTACGGTATATACGTTCTAAATCAAAATACAGTTCTAAATATACAGAACACACATAATAGTAAAAGTTCAGAAATGAACGAAGCCTTCTTGTAGCATTGTAGACTTGGTCATATCAATACGACAAGACTAGCTAAGTTGCATAAAGATGGATATTTGAATCCATTTGAATTTACATCTTATGAAACTTGCCAGTGATGTCTTAAAGGTAAGATGACCAAAACTCCGTTTACTGGACACGGAAAAAGAGCTACTTAACTCTTGGGAACTGATACATAGTGATGTAAGAGGTTCTATGTCTACACATGCCAGGAATGGTTCCTTGTATTTCATTACATTCACCGATGATCTCTTAAGATTCGGACATGTGTTCCAGTCGAAACACAAATCTGAAGCATTTGAGAAATTCAAGGAATATAAGTGCGAAATAGAGAACCAGACGGGTAAAAGTATTAAAGTCGTTCGATCTGTTAGTTGAATGTATGCCCTAGAGTCCATTATTGTACATGATTGTATATTATAGTGGATGCTTGGACATATATAGAGAGGACTTTCTTGCTCGACAAGATAGTATGCTATCTGGTTGCTCTTTATCTTAATATGTAGATTTGTATTATGATATTGTCTTTCTCTCACATTTTGATAAAGCCCTAAGGATTTATACTTGACTACCAGGATTATGATGAAGATCATACTAGTGGGGCCAGGGTAGTCCACAAGTTCATCCTTTAATTGATCATAGTCGTTGGTGTATCAAGACAGGGCATCAATATTCTAGAGTAGACTAGCATATACGTTTCTTGACCCATTTGATGGGCGATGTATGATCCCACATCCATTGGTGTTTGACATCAAAGATTGTATACGGGTGCTCAGTAGAGACTGGGTACACCAAACAGGACTCGCCGAGAACTCCTAGATGGTATTATACCTATCGTCAGATAACAGTTCTCTGGTGACACTGGTACAGATTAGTCTGTAGATCCGAGATCGTCAAAGAGTCTTGTGTGATTCCTACTGTTCTTTAATTTCTACCCTACCACGTTCAATAGAACGTGCAAACGGGTGGTTTTTGGGTACAGTCCCGAGTCACATAGAGGCAATAAGCGATAGGAGCGGTTTCGTCTCTCCCAGTATTGGGGGTTGATGTTGCGCTGTGCTCTGGCTATAACAGGAGCTCCCTTGCCAGCGCTGATACTGAGATTTACTAGTAAGTGTTATCAGTAGTTTCTCAATCCGTTATGAGCCTCACATGGGCATGACTTATCAAGTTATTGGGGTCTGACGTTTACCACCCCCAGACTAGATATGTGACATATCAAACGAAGAGATCGGACTGTATGGTCGTGTTATTTATTAGATTCACGAGAGTTTGAGCAAGCTTGCTTGTTGATCTTCTGATAGCTCATTACCCGGGTAGCCGTTACGTCCAACTAGTACCGCAGACGGCTTGTGGGTAACTGATAGGATCATTACCTACTGCCGGCGTATTGACGAGTCTTTAGAGTCCTACATAAAGGTTTTCTGGCAAGCGAAACGAAGTAGGGCACGTATGTGATATGTGCGGGACCAAGATTAATACTTGTATGTAATGCCATATTCTAATCTCGCGATATGTGATATCGGTCGGTTATATGTGATATAGCCGGGTTATTGAATCAAGTGTTGATTCGATATGTTGATATATATGATATTAGTCGGTTGTGTGCGATACAGACGGGTTATTAAATCAAGTGTTGATTTAATAATTTAATGTATGATTATATATTTGATATATTATTATACATTAACTAATATTAGCTCAATTAAGAATTTCTTTTTCTCACTTGTACATTTAATATATATGTGATATATATTATTGTATTTATTTCCTTGTGTCATGCTTGATGATACATTGTACATGAGAGTATGAGACTCATACCATACCATAGATAAATAGGGTAATTAATTATTTAATGTATAAACAAAATTAGGTGGAAATGGCATGGTTTGTGAAGCTTGGAGAAGCTTGTGGAAACCATTGACTTAGTCCACTAATTTTGTCTTAGTTTAGATATTTATTAACCCAACCATTATATTTAGCCATGGTTAAGTCGTTACAATGATAATATATGATATTATCTCACCCATGGTTGCCAGTTCACTCTCATTTTATTCTAGACTTCATTTTCTTCTTCATCTCCATTGAGCTCTCTAGGTTTTCTTGAGGTGAAGAAAATAAGTGAGAAAAATAATTCTAAAGTTAGCAAAATTCCCATTTTATCAATCTACATTAGACTTTCCATTTAGTATAGGTTGTTTGCTTCACTAATTTTCAATCAGTGAAGAAGTAAGTTGAGTTGGTGATTCCTCGACGTAAATCATCTTTGGGATCGAAGTTCTTCAAGAAAGCTTGTTCCTTTCGCCTAGTGGAGCCTAACGAGAGTCCAGGAGACCACTACTTGGAGCGAAGGGACTATTACACAGAGCTTTAGAAGTGAAGGACCGGTCTGCAAAGGTTGTATTCCTTGTGCACTTAGAGTAAAGATGTTTACTTGCTTTGTCTAACCCTTATTCTCTAGTTAGATCCTCGGTAATGGGTTTTTTAGCACACTAGAAATTTTGAAATTGCATGCCCGATGCCTTATAAAACCTAGTGGGAGTGCTAAGGAACCATACAGTGGTATCAGAGCAAAGCTAGAGAATTATACGATGTGTTAGAATTACATAAAAGAAATAACTCCGAAACTTTGAATCTGAAACCTTAGTTTCTGTCGAATTTTTTAAGTCCTCTAAAAATTTTCTTTAAACAAGTGCAGAAAACTACTTATGATGTATCTAAAACACCAGAAAAATTTGAGGCAAAACACCAAAATTTTGGCCGGCTACATTGTCTAAAAAACTGGCCTCACTTTTTTTTTCAGAAAAAAACCATAAAATTTTTGTGGTGTTCTGATATCATGGTTTTAGGGTTTAAGGTTATGTTTTTTTTGCCAAGATTGCATGTGATGTTATCTTTCTGTAGTGGCAATACGGAGTGTTTCGTAGTCGTATTTTAACATCGTTTCGGCTTTCATATTGATATGTGCTACAATATTTGGAATCCACAATAATTAGTTTTATGAAAATTAGTTTGAATTTTGTAAACCTAGCAATTTAGTCTCATTTGATTGGTTGCCACGAGGTTTTGATATGGATCAAAACTCTATCGTAATCACGTAGTGTACGCGGATACTCGCCGGGTAACATTACTAGATAGCCACACCCCAAAGCCCCGGCCAAGAGACTATAGGAGAACCCCGTTGCCAAAAGCATCCTCCCGAGTTTTCGCGGCCGCGGTGTTCCGCCTAAGTGCACTTCGTCGATGGCATCGGGTGCTTCGGCCGTCTACTAAAGTTTTCGAAGAGCATTCAATATGGTTGTTCGGAATCTTGTTGAATTACCCGACGTGTTATTGAAAAGTGTTTTCAATATCGAGACTAAAATGCGGGGTTTATAAGGTTAAGTGTAGTGGTAAAAAATTGCACCCTAGTTGACCACGTCAAAATAAAAGTCAACCTCAAACCAGGTGGGCCTAAGCCCAGGTCAAGAGTGTTGGCTATAGTGCCCTCAAGGCTATTATCGTAGTCGCAGGCAGGTGATTATGATGATTGAGGAAGGACCTATACCGGTAGAACAGTCTTGCTCGAGATGATAGTATGCTATCTGGTTTGTCTTTATCATCACTATTGCATGTTTATAGAGCCCATTGGATTCTTGCTTGACTACCAGCATTATGATGGAGATCGTATACGTGGGAGCTGGGGGTCTATAAGCACATCCTTAAATGTCCCTAGTCGTGGGATTATCGAGATGGGCATCGATACTACAGTGTAGACTAGTGTATACTGATTGTGACCCTGGCGAGGGGCGGTGGCAAGGTCTATAGCCATTCGTGTTAGTTTGTTCACCTAGGATAGTATACAGGTGCTCATTTGATTATGAGTACACTGGACGGACTCGCCGGGAAACTGCTAGTTGGTATTATACATATTGTCTTATAGCAGTTCACAGGTGACAGGCGTACAGGTTAGTCTGTCGACCTGAGATCATCATTTGTCTCGTGTGAGTTCCCACTGTGCTTTGATTATTACCTAACCACGGCTCCAAGTAGTCGTGCAGACAGATTTTATTTGGGTATAGTCCCGAGCCACATGGAGGTAGTGAGCGGATTGTCGGGGATTCGTCTCCCCCGGTATTGGGGGTTGATGTCGCGCAGTGCACGGGTGGCCATCACCAGAAATCCTTGGCCAAGGCAGTCGAGAATTACTGATCTAGGATCAGTAGTTTCTTATGTGGTGATGGGTTTCATACTGACATGAATTATCACGTTATTAGGGGTCTAACTTTATCTACCCCCTAAACTCGATATGCGATACTCTTAGACGAACAGACCGGACTGTACGGATATTGTCACTGTGAGGCTCAGTAGGGGTTCAGGATGAGTTTGCTCGTCGGCCTCTCTTTCGCTCAATACCTGGGTAGCCGTTACGTTCAGCAAGTGCCACAGACGTGCTTGTGGTTAAACCCACTCCCAGCATATTGACGAGTCTTTAAAGTCCCAAACAGAGGGTTTCCCTGGTTTTGGTAAAATGATGTAGTAGCCGTATTGGATACGTGCAGGGTGTTGGAGATAATGCCCTCAGAGTCAATTATTGGATCACAGGCACGTGATTGCGATGATTGAGGGAGGACCTATCCCGGTAAGACAGTCTTACTCAAGATGATAGTATGTTATCTGGTTTACCTTTATCATCGTGTACTGCTTCAGGTGACCTGACAGGTCGCTATTGCACGTTGATAGAGCCCCTAGGATTCTTGCTTGACTGCCAGCAGTATGAGGGCGATCATATAAGTGAGAGCTGGAGTCTATAAGCACATCCTTAAAAAGTCCCTAGTCGTGGGAGTTTCGAGACTGGGCATCGATACTCCATTAGTAGACTAGTGTATACAGTCGAGACCCCGACGAGGGGCGGTGGCCGGTCTCACAAGCTACTGGTGTCAGTTGGTTCACCTAAGATGTATACAGGTGCTCATTGGGTTATGAGTACACCGGACATGACTCGCCGGGAACATACTAGTTGGTCTTATACCAGACGTCAGATAGCAGTTCCCAGGTGACATGTGTACAGGTTAGTTCATCGACCTGGGGATCGTCATTTGTCTCGTGTGAGTTCCCACTGTGCTTTGATTACTACCCTACCACGGCTCAAAGGAGTCGTGCAAACAGGTTTTAGTTGGGTACAGTCCCGAGCCACATGGAGGCAGTGAGCGGATCTTCAGGGGTTCGTCTCTCCCGGTATTGGGGGTGAGGTCGCGCTGTGTCTAGGAGAGCCATTACACGAAGTCCTTGGCCAAGGCAGGAGATTTACTGGTAGGTATTCCAGTAGTATCTCAGGGTGTTCTGGGCTTCACTCCGACACGACTTGTACCGCTTTTGGGGGTCTGACTTTTACCAACCCCCTAGGCCCGCCATGCGATGCTCATAGACGAACGGACCGGACTGTACGGATATTGTCACTGACAGGCTCAGTAGGGTGTCAGGATGAGCTTGCTCATCGACGTCCCTTTTGGTCAATAGCTGGTGGCCCGTTACGTATTGGCTTATACCTCTGACGTGCTAGTGGTTAAATCCACAGCCATAGTATTGACGAGTCTTTAGAGTCCACCACACTTTCAGTTACTCAAGCTTTCGGGCGAAACGCTGTAGAGGCCGTATGGAGATATGGCAGGGTCCGATCAGATACGTGCGGTATTGCACGGGTCAGGATCGGACGGTTTGTACTAGAGGCCGTATAGATATATGGCAGGGTTCGATCTGATACGTGCGGTATTGCACGGATCAGGATCGGACGAACATTACTAGCCGGCTTTGGTTTAAGCCGGATCCTAGTTTAGTACAGTGTAGATTTTGTCTCTTTACATTTGTATCCGGACGGAATACAGATGCGGGTGTGTATGCACAGTATCGGGGTTTTCCTGTAATTTATTACGGGACCAGTTTTCTGGAGTTGCCAGTTTGCATTCCGTTCCGGCCGGTTTTCCTTTGTTCTTTCCCGGCCGGACTTTTCCGATGGAGGGGGTTATTTGCAATTGTGCAAATAACATTTGTGGAAGGGGTTTCTTGCAATTGTGTTCTTTATGATATGTTAAGCATCTTTCTTCCATCACTTGCATTAATTAATTTAAGGGAGGGTATGGGTTTGATGTGGATGGGTTATGGTTGATGTTTGTTTGTGGTCACCCATTCTTTTTCTCCTACACTCACCTCCCTTGTATATTCCCTCCACCATTCTCCAATGAGCAAGGGGCCGGCCACAATTTCATGAGGAGAGGAAAAATGAGAGGGGATCATTTTCATTTGGATGAAGGAAAAATTAGTTCATCTCATTTTTCCATACTTCACACATTCTATCTCCACTTGAAAATTCGATTCCTCCATCAAAGGCAACTCCAATATCCCAATGAGACATAGACTCTACACATCCTACAGTAAGTCTTGGGCATGTCGACTTGCCAGCTTCATGCCCGAGTTGCCTCGGTATTGAGGTAGGAGCCCGTAAATGATGCAGACGATGTGGTGCCCTTCGGGCAAGGAGGCGACGACCGGGGCATTCCGCGAGAGATCGGGACGACGACGAGAAGACCGGAGGACTCGGATCACTCGGTATATCTCTAACCCGTCTTGTTGTTAGCTAGACTAGTTTAATGGTTATGATCCGGGGTTTAGTGCGCGGTGGTGCCGGTTTGCTAAGTCCGCAAAATTAAAGTTTATCACCGTTTCCGCATTTGGCCGTCGGATTGACGGCCGGGGCGCCGCCGTGCACTTACAGTGGTATCAGAGCCTCGCCTTTAACTTCGTCTAGATTCGTTTGATGTGTTTTGCATTTCCGATCGACCAAAATTCCAAAACTTGCATTTTTGTTCACGACAGTTTTCTGTTGAAATTTTTTGGTCTCCAAAATTTTTTCAGGTTGTATAAAAGTACTGTGCTAGAAGACCTAAGACTACTGGGAAAATTCGACGCAGTCAGTCGACACCTCAAGCGCGGAACCGCGGCCAAACCCCCCCTTGGGCCGCGGTTCCGCCGCACTTTTGTGTCTTCACTGTGTCCAAATTTTCCAGTGGCCTTGTGGGCTTATTTTGGGGGTTTTGGGATATTGAATTTGGGCCCAGATTTTCTGTGACTGCTACAGTAATGCTTGGGGGCCCACTTGTTAATTTTTGATCGATCGGATATTTTAAACACATTATTTCACAGTATTGACATTATATCTGCGACCGTGAATGTCACTCGATCGGTAAATCCGGTCTAACTGCTATAGCCCGGTTAGACGGATTTGCGAACGTGACTTTCACGTTGATGTTTTGTGTTTTTGCTGTGATGTTGCGGATCGGTCGTGGGGATAGCCTGGATGCAATGCTAGTATAGTTTCTGTTGTATTATGTACATTTGATATTGCGGGGCGAGCGTCCGACGTGTGGACTGCCGTCACTGCCTGATTTTATTATTCTTTTGGGGCACGACCTGGTTGCGGTCGATGTATATTTTACTTTCTGTACTAGGATTACCCCGCGGAGGGGTGCACGGATAGCCGGGTTCTGGAGGGCAACAAGCCCGCATCTCATGGCATTGAGACGGAGGGGGCTTCACTCTGGGATTGGCGGGCTATTCGCCGCACTCGTAGGGGGTACAGGTTGACCCAGGAGGGGTGCCCAAGTTGCCGGATTCCGTGAAGTGCTGGGTGGTCCATTCACGGTGCTGAAGGGGGCTGCCTCGCTTCAGGTTTTGGCGGGTAACTTGCCGCGCCCGTAGGGGTCTAGGATTTCATTGCACAGGCTATCCACACGACCAGGGGAACGTCGGGTTTTTCAGTAGTGGCTCTGTGAAACCCGGGGATCCCAGATATCTGTTTTGTTCTGTGATGCTGTACATTTCTGTGATGTTGCATTTTATTCACGCCTTCAGCGAAATATAATATATTGGTATATATATTAGTAGATGTTGTATATGTTTTTCATCCGCGCTAGTCCAGTCCCCGCTCTGCCGTTAGTTAGCTAACCTAACGGGTGATGACGGGACCCAGTGGCGAATGCGGATGGCATATACGTAAGTCAGTATATTTTCGTTCTTTGTGGTGTGATCCATTGATGGGACTGCGTTGATTCGGATCAATGCAAGTTAAACAAACCTACTCTGATGTTGTTGGAACACTTTTCAAAAAGCTGTTATTGCAAGGACGTTCACTTTTGTTTTGCATCGTGGTATTCATTTGGAATATCCTGCTCCTCAGTCGACGAGGCAAGGGCCGAGATCCCTTCACCGGGAGTGACCCCTTGGACAGAAGTTTGCGTCAGGGCATTAACTTCACTATAGCCGATTACTTTTGCTTTGCATCGTGGTATTCATTTGGAATATCCTGCACCCCATTCTACGGGGAAAGAGCCGAGATCCCTTCACCGGGAGTGACCTCTTTAGTAAAGGTTTTCGTCACTATATTTTCTAAAAAGCTATCCGTTCCTTCAACGATATCAAGTTCATTACGTTAAAGGTTTTCGCCAGAAACCATTCGTAGCCCTCCGTCATTTCATATGGGTAGTCAATAGTATTCAAGCTGTGTTTGTTGGCCAAAGTCAAGGCACAGTGTTTGGTAGCTGTTGGTTATTCATATGCAGCATAGATAGATGCGTTGGTTTGGGGCAGTCGTATAGCCTTGTTGGCCAAAGTCAAGGGCTTGTACGGATGGGCTCAAATTAACCTGGAGAATGACGGGCAGAACTTGACATGTGACTTATGATTTGTTGGCCAAAGTCAAGGTCATAAGAGCATGGGGTAAAAATCACATCGGGAGTTTCAAAAGAACTGAAACTTGCCAGATATGCGCATACCTTCTGAAGTGTGGTACCGTGAGCGGATTCCGTCACGTTATCATGCGATGATAGTTGGATCCCGATTCCCACTGATGAGTTGGTTTACTCCTCGGGTGACCCCGACTAATTCTTATTTCAGGTTTGGAGGAGAATTTGAGGTACAGTGGGAGGTTTCCAGATTAGATAAATTGGTAACCATTCTGATCTAGGTTAGAGTGCACGCTGAGTGTTTCTTTTCTCTCTCTCTGGCAGCGACCATTGACCCGACCCTAAGACTACGACTTAGAGACCAAGTTGACCGAACCTTCTTAACACTGGCTTTTAGATTGTCAGAGTTGCAGACCTCATTGCCACTCCTACTTTTACCCTTTTCTCCAGGACACCCCGTATTACTACGAACGTCCACTTCCATTGGACAAAACCATCGTATGGTTAGATACGAACTCGAAGGAATTCGAGGATGGTTTCCGGTTCTGGAGAAAACGGATAGGATTATTCAGTTGTCTTTTCCTTTTTCCTTCTCTCAAGTTGTGAGTACTCCTTGGTTTAGGAGATAGTACACCTATTACGCAAATTGGATAGTCGTCTTCCAAACTTTAGGCTGGTGCCGAACAGTGGGGAATGAAGAAAACCAATTAGCATAACGATGGTGTGCAGAAGGCATTAAGTTCAGACAAAGCAAGGGATTAGTAAGAGGGCAAAGTAAATTGCGACTGCTATTCACGACCAAACCAAGTATTTCTTCGCCAATCCTAAATCACCTTTGTATTTCTCCAGGACACTCCGTATCACTACGAAGATCCACAGTTTATTGGATACTCCATCGTATGGTTATATACGAACTCGAAAGGAACTTGTTCCAGTTCGGGGATGGATTCTGGTCCAGGAGAAATAGGAATAAGGCTTATTCAGTTGTCTTTTATCTTCACCTTCTCTCACATTGCGAGTGCTCCTAGGATTAGGACAGTACACCCATTATGCTTATTGGATAGTCTTCTTCCAAACCATGGGCAGGTGCCGAACGGTAGGGAAGGAAGAAAACCATTTGGCCTAAGGGGTGTGCAGAAGGTAACGACTAAAAGACATATAAAGGGATTTGGAGAGGTGGCAAAGAATTATACGGTTATAGTTGTGAATCTGGATAATGGTAGAGGCATTATTAGGAATACCAGGATACCCCATCGAAACATTTCAATGTTTCAGTTCAACTGTGTACTGTTAAAAGAAAACTGATTTCCCGATTAGACACTTGCTCCAGGGTATGTATTTACCAGGTATGATTCTCACATCTGTATGGTTTTACAGATGATGAGTGAGAGTAAGTTATTGGGAATTGGGTGATCATCCTCATCGGGATTCGTTGTAATCGGTGATATTTGAGGAGATCACCTGGGCTGTTTGCCGGTCGGCAAATTTTTGGTTTTGAATATCCGCTGTTGTGCACCAATTTCAAATTGATATATCTGTGCGTCTATTTTCATAGAGTGAGATATACCTTTTGATATTATGTCGATGACATTTACCTATATCAGTGGATGGTTAGGTAAGGAGCATTAAACAGCGGTGTAATTCTTCTTAACCATAAGTACAGTTTTCAACCTACGACACACAGTGAAATAGTTGTTAGACTCAGCGGACTTATACAGAGTATTGTATGTTGTCCAGTGTCTATTAGGACAGAGGGCTTGGTCCTCATTCTATATTCTGTTTACTTTTAACTTCTCTAGTTCTTAGACATGTGTTTCGTAGAAACACAGGGTCTAAGTTTTGAGGAGTTATAGGTATTTGAATATAGTAGAGAACCAGGTGTAGCAAGTATCGGGATTCTTCAAAGTGATCGAAGATGTAGATACTTGTGTATGGTATTCAGTTGATAGTAATGATAAAGAGAAATTGCTTCTCTTTCAGGTTACTCATAATTGGAAGCATTCCTAAGTTGAGTAACGCTGATCGGCCTCTCTCTCCATTTAGTTGACATGCACTGGAGACAGCTGCATGATTTGAATCTGGTTGAATTAAATCAGTGCCTCTGGTTCTATATTGGATATAGTACAGTTCATATCTTAACATTGTTAAGGTACGGGGAGTTGTCTGGATTATGATTAAAACCAGACTCTGGATAACTCAAGGCACGTTTCTGTAATGGCTGTTTGTGGGTTGACCCAGGCTATGACGAGGGTTGATTTTCTACCATAAGAAAGATCAATAGTAATATTGTTCTAGACTCGCCACAGTTTTATTAAAAATGGATTTTTTCAAAAACAGTAGTGGGAGTATGGTAGAACTGGAAGTGATTCCAGAACCGCAAACGATTACTGAAGATTTGATAAGGAACCTAAAGATTCAAACAAATTTGACATTCCATTGGCCACTCCGCAGATAAGGTGGGTAACTTCAGGCACACGAGAGGTACTCCGGTAGCCTCAAGGACGGTGACAGGAAAGTTCTTGTTTACCCACACTTGCCATTGTTGTTATTCCAGGCTGCGAGACCCGGCAGGAGGAAGAGTATAGCGTCGTTCTAAACTAGCTTTAGAAGTGCATGTCTATATGACTCTGCCAGAGGGTTTTCGTAGTCAGTGGGAGCAGCGGAAGCATTGGTGGACATCAGGCTTATGTCTATTTATAGACTAAAGCAGATATAGCGGAGTTAGATCATCTATTTCTGATGTGACAGTCATGGGTTTGACGTCATAAGAATAGGGGATCGATCTGTTGAGAAGGTAGAAGGAAGTGATATTCCTATACAACGATCGGTTATACTTTGGTCGTCACACAGTGTTTTCTCCACATGGGACTTGGACATTATATCAGACATACTGGTTACTAGATCTATGGTTTTAGATCTAGATTTGGGTGGTTTCCCAATCAGGGTACTTTGACAGCATTCTAAGAGTATTTAGAATGGACGACTCCTGGCACGGTAGTGTACCTGCAGGTGATGGAGTCACCCTCTCTAAAGGTGTCTTATAGACTAAAGTAGAGAAGGATGTGCATGATTGGCAGATCACTTGCTTAGGCAATTGAGTCAATCATGAGATGTCAAGTACCACACCAGATGTTGTTCTTGCACTAGATGCAATAAGTTGATATTGATCAATCCTGGAGGAACAGTCGGAAGCAGTTTTAGAACATAAGTGAATGTTCTAGGGATATGATAACGGCTGCCTCCTTTAGGAGACGGTTATCACTCCAGGCTTCCAAGGTGACATGGACGACAAGGAGGTTGTCAGAGTTATAGTTTTTCCTTCTGACGAGGGGCAGTATTTTGGACAGGTGGTCCAAGGCAATACTGAGGGTGGCATGGCGCAGGATACCGATTAAGTTCAGTTGACGATACAGTCTAAAGAAGTTTGGATTTGGAGTTCATTTATGAGCTAGGTCCCATCAGACATCCAAACATTCAAAGGCAGGTATTGCTCATTTCGGGAGATGACTTTCTCCGCGAACTTGAGATATAGAGAGACATAGAAAGAAACATCACAGCGGATCCACTCACTGAGGCTATTCCTCGAACACAATAGTTTCGCAAACAGGCATTGTGCGACTGACTAGTAGAGGAGTTGGGTGTTCGGTATCACACGGGTTGTGAGTATGCGACATCGCAATAATTAGCCTTGAGTGCTAGTGGGAGATTGTTGGAGATAATGCCCTCAGAGTCAATTATTGGATCACAGGCACGTGATTGCGATGATTGAGGGAGGACCTATCCCGGTAAGACAGTCTTACTCGAGATGGTAGTATGCTATCTGGTTTACCTTTATCATCGTGTACTGCTTCAGGTGACCTGACAGGTCGCTATTGCACGTTGATAGAGCCCCTAGGATTCTTGCTTGACTGCCAGCAGTATGAGGGCGATCATATAAGTGAGAGCTGGAGTCTATAAGCACATCCTTAAAAAGTCCCTAGTCGTGGGAGTTTCGAGACTGGGCATCGATACTCCATTAGTAGACTAGTGTATACAGTCGAGACCCCGACGAGGGGCGGTGGCCGGTCTCACAAGCCACTGGTGTCAGTTGGTTCACCTAAGATGTATACAGGTGCTCATTGGGTTATGAGTACACCGGACAGGACTCGCCGGGAACATGCTAGTTGGTCTTATACCAGACGTCAGATAGCAGTTCCCAGGTGACATGTGTGCAGGTTAGTTCATCGACCTGGGGATCGTCATTTGTCTCGTGTGAGTTCCCACTGTGCTTTGATTACTACCCTACCACGGCTCAAAGGAGTCGTGCAAACAGGTTTTAGTTGGGTACAGTCCCGAGCCACATGGAGGCAGTGAGCGGATCTTCAGGGGTTCGTCTCTCCCGGTATTGGGGGTGAGGTCGCGCTGTGTCTAGGAGAGCCATTACACGAAGTCCTTGGCCAAGGCAGGAGATTTACTGGTAGGTATTCCAGTAGTATCTCAGGGTGTTCTAGGCTTCACTCCGACACGACTTGTACCGCTTTTGGGGGTCTGACTTTTACCAACCCCCTAGGCCCGCCATGCGATGCTCATAGACGAACGGACCGGACTGTACGGATATTGTCACTGACAGGCTCAGTAGGGTGTCAGGATGAGCTTGCTCATCGACGTCCCTTTTGGTCAATAGCTGGTGGCCCGTTACGTATTGGCTTATACCTCTGACGTGCTAGTGGTTAAATCCACAGCCATAGTATTGACGAGTCTTTAGAGTCCACCACACTTTCAGTTACTCAAGCTTTCGGGCGAAACGCTGTAGAGGCCGTATGGAGATATGGCAGGGTCCGATCAGATACGTGTGGTATTGCACGGGTCAGGATCGGACGGTTTGTACTAGAGGCCGTATAGATATATGGCAGGGTTCGATCTGATACGTGCGGTATTGCACGGATCAGGATCGAACGAACATTACTAGCCGGCTTTGGTTTAAGCCGGATCCTAGTTTAGTACAGTGTAGATTTTGTCTCTTTACATTTGTATCCGGACGGAATACAGATGCGGGTGTGTATGCACAGTATCGGTGTTTTCCTGTAATTTATTACGGGACCAGTTTTCTGGAGTTGCCAGTTGGCATTCCGTTCCGGCCGGTTTTCCTTTGTTTTTTCCCGGCCGGACTTTTCCGATGGAGGGGGTTATTTGCAATTGTGCAAATAACATTTGTGGAAGGGGTTTCTTGCAATTGTATTCTTTATGATATGTTAAGCATCTTTCTTCCATCACTTGCATTAATTAAGTTAAGGGAGGGTATGGGTTTGATGTGGATGGGTTATGGTTGATGTTTGTTTGTGGTCACCCATTCTTTTTCTCCTACACTCACCTCCCTTGTATATTCCCTCCACCATTCTCCAATGAGCAAGGGGCCGGCCACAATTTCATGAGGAGAGGAAAAATGAGAGGGGATCATTTTCATTTGGATGAAGGAAAAATTAGTTCATCTCATTTTTCCATACTTCACACATTCTATCTCCACTTGAAAATTCGATTCCTCCATCAAAGGCAACTCCAATACCCCAATGAGACATAGACTCTACACATCCTACAGTAAGTCTTGGGCATGTCGACTTGCCAGCTTCATGCCCGAGTTGCCTCGGTATTGAGGTGGGAGCCCGTAAAAGATGCAGACGATGTGGTGCCCTTCAGGCAAGGAGGCGACGACCGGAGCATTCCGCGAGAGATCGGGACGACGACGAGAAGACCGGAGGACTCGGATCACTCGGTATATCTCTAACCCGTCTTGTTGTTAGCTAGACTAGTTTAATGGTTACGATCCGGGGTTTAGTGCGCGGTGGTGCCGGTTTGCTAAGTCCGCAAAATTAAAGTTTATCACCGTTTCCGCATTTGGCCGTCGGATTGACGGCCGGGGCGCCGCCGTGCACTTACAGAGGGTTCCGATCAATTGATGTATTTTGTACCCGGACTTTCGGTCGGACATTTGATAATACTATCCGGCTCGGGTTAGAGCCGATTATTAAATCAGGTATTGATTTAATAATTTACGTATATGTATTTCGATACGTATATTCTAGTATTGTGTTCTTTGTGTTATTCTAACTCTTAGGGTATTTGTATTTCTGTACGAATGCAGGTATGTATATACAGTAGAATGTAATCCGTATTTTATCCGGAAAACATTCTAGAAGGTGGCCACCTCATTTCTGGATTTGACCATTTTTTAGAAAATTGTAAATGAGGTGGAAATTGAAAAATGGTGAGTATGGTGATGACCATGCTTGCTTAGTGTGCACAAATGAATTATTAATTCATTTGTGCATAATATTCAAGTATGGGTGGTTTTTTAAAATAAAAGATATTGTTTTACAAAATCTAGCATACTTGATTTTCTCTGTCATGAGAGCTTCATTATTTTGAGATGGTTGGTCTCTCTTGAACATGCTTTGTTCTCATCACCATTTGTGCTTCGCTCCTCGCTTGATTTTCCATGGTTGCCTCCACCTTCATTCACCACCTCCTCTCATCCATCTCATGTGTTGAGAATCATGAAAGGAGGTGAGATGCGATAGACCAACACTTGGATTACACTCACTACATCCTAGGCTTTCTAAAGTAGCATCCTAGAAACTCTAGTTGCTTCACTTGAATCCATTATGTGAAGCTAGATCCACAACTACATCTCTCGGGTGGATGAACATAGATATAGGGAGACCGGCGACCAAGCTTGATTAAGGAGCCTCTAGGATCTTAGAAAGATGGTTGAAGACTGAAGGACACGGATCAACTCGGTATAACCATTCCTAACTCCTTTTATTTGCTTGCTAGTATTGGGTTTAGGGTAGATCCGGGTATCGAGTAATGGTAGCGCCAGTTTAGTAAATTTTTGTTACGCATTTGGCCACGGTTTGATAGCCGGGGCACAGCCGTGACCCAACATAGAATATGAGCCAACCCGTAAACCCCTTACTAGCTTGTTTAGAGGATGTTAAAGTATCGAAATCAAAACAATCCCGAAATAATACCCTGCAGATTCCACTCTCTGTCGATTTTCAAAGTCTTCAAAACATTATTTTAGCAACTGCAGAAGACTATTTAGATGACCACTAGAATATACCCCAAATATGAACCCGTTCCACCCGTTTCCACCTGAGCACATGTGCCAAAATTCTGAGCTGGTCGGCCTATTTCATGAGTTGGGGTTTCGTATTTTGGGTTTGGTCCGGTCTCTGGAACATTGGTTCAGTGGTATTGCTTGTTTTGGTCATTTTGGATATTATGTTACCTTTTGTTCAGGGGCAATTCGGGGTGTTTCGAAGTCGATAATTTAACACTGTTTAAATGTTTATCAGTACATACATTACTATCTGCGACCGTGAATGTCGTTAGAGCGGTACAACTCGTCTAATTGCTATATGTTCTTTTAGACGAGATTGCGAACGTGACATTCAAGTTGAAGTTCTGTGTTGTGGTTGGATCATCATGGTGGATAGCTTCGGTGCAATGTTAGTACAGTTTAGTTTCATTTGTACATTTGATATTGCGGGGTGAGCGTCCAACATGTGGACTGTCGTCACTGCCGGTTTGTATATTATTTGTTTGGGGCACGACCGGGTTGAGGTCGATGTCACCCTTGTATATCATTTTCTTTTCTGTACTAGGATTTGTTAGTTATGTATTTGACCTAGAGGCCATTATTGTACATATGATGTATATTGTAGTTGATGCTTCGATATACAGAGAGGACTTTCTTGCTCGACATGATAGTATGCTATCTGGTTTCACTTTGTCTTAACATGTTGACTAGTATTGGTTTACTGCTTTCTCTCACATGTTGATAGAACCCTTAGGATATGTACTTGACTACTAGGACTATGATGAAGATCATACTAGTGGGGCCAGGGTAGTCCACGTGTACATCCTATAATTGTTCCTAGTCGAGGGTGTATCGAGACAGGGCATCGAAGCTCCAGAATAGACAAGCGTATACGCATCTTGACCCATATGATGGGCGATGGATGATCCCACATCCATTGGTGTTTGACATCAAAGATTGTGTATGGGTGCTCAGTGGAGACTGGGTACACTGAACAGACTCGCCGAGAACTCCTAGATGGTATTATACCTATTGTCAGATAGCAGTTCTCTGGTGACACTGGTATATGTTAGTCTGTAGACCCGAGATCGTCATAGAGTCTTCTGTGATTCCCACTGTGCTTTGATTTCCACCTTACCACGTTCATGAGAACGTGAAAAACGGTGGCTTTTGGGTGCAGTCCCGAATCACATGGAGGCAATGAGCGATAGGAGGGGTTTCGTCTCTCCCGGCAATGGGGGTTGATGTTGCACTGTGTTCGATTGGCTATAATTGGAAGTCCTTTGCCAGGGATGATATTGAAATCTACTGGTAAGTGTTATCAGTTGTTTCTCGACCCGTTATGAGCCTCACATCGACACGACATATCGGTTACTGGGGTCTGACGTTTACCACCCCTAGACTGGATATGCAACATATCAGACGAAAGGACCGGACTGTACGGTAGTGTTACTGATTGGATACGCAGGAGTATGTACTGTTAGTGTATATGCCCTAGAGGCCATTACTGTATCATACTAGCTTGTATATTACTTGATGGAAGCTTGGGATATTCACATTGTATTGACAATCTTGCTCAAAATAGTAGTATGCTACTTGGTTTGTTTCTTCTTTAATGTGTGCATGTGTTTCTTTTAGCATATCGCCTTTACAAATTAGTGGAGCCCTTAGGATCTTTTCTTGATTACCAGCGTTGTGATGGCAGTCACACTCGTGGGGGATGGGTAATCCACAAGCACATCCTTATGCAGGTCCCTAGTCGTAGGACTATCGAGACAGGGCATCGATACTCCTGAGTAGACTAGCGTATGTGCTTCTCATCCCAGCTTGGGAGACGGCCTATCCCACAGCCGTCAGTACGTCGTACTTGAGATAGTATGCGGGTGCTCGTTAGGTTACGAGTACACTGGACAGGACTCGCCGGGAACAGTTGGTTGGTATTATACCTATCGTCAGTTATCAGTTCCCAGGTGACATGAGTATAGCTTAGTCCGTTGACTTGACACTGTCACTTCGCCTTGAGTGTGTTCCCACTGTACTTTGATTACTACCCTACCACGGCTCAAAGGAGTCGTGCAAACAGGTAGTTTTTGGGTACAGTCCCGAAGCACTTGGAGGCAGTGATGGTTAGACAGGATTCGTCTCTCCAGGTATTGGGGGTTGATATCGCGCTGTGTCTAGGAGAGCCATTACAAAAAGTCCCTGGCCAGGGCAAGCGAGACAGACTGGTAGTTTTTCAGTATTATCTCAGGGTGTTCTGGGCTACACTCCGGCACGACTTGTACCGCTGTTAGGGGTCTGACGTTTACCGCCCCCTAGGCCCGCCATGCGATGTTCTTAGACGAACAAACCGGACTGTACGGAGACTGTCACATTCAGGCTCAATAGGAGTTCAGATGGGTTTACCTCGTCAGTCTTCTTATCGGCATCTACCTGGGGACTGTTACGTATAGCTAGTGCCGCTTGCGGTCTGTGGTTAAACCCACTGCCAGCGTAGTGTCGAGTCTTTAGAGTCCCACACAGAGGGTTATTCACCTTTAGGCAAAATGAGTAGAGGTCGCATGCTTTTGCGACGGGGTTCGTTCACATCCGCACACTTGTAAATGTTTGGTGTCCGGACAGCTTATACTAGCGGGCTTTGGTTTAAGCCAGATCCTAGTATATGTTTTGGGATTGGTTTTATCTCATTGTATTCGTGTTCCTCAGAACACGGATACGGGTGCGTATGCACAGTTGACTGTGGCAGAGGCAGAGGACTTTCATTAGGGTTGATGACCATTGTCATTTTCTTAACCCTAATGTTTTTGTGTGAAATATGATTTATTAATATTAGTCAATTATAATTGTGTTATGGTTATGGTTGTTGACCATTTGACTTTTCTTGACTTGTTGACCTAGGTTGACAAGTTGACCATCATCATTTCATATGAAAGACGCTCTTTGATCCTTGCAAAAGCATTTAATGTGAAATGATAATGGTCATTTCTTGATTAACCATCACAATTATCTTTAGCTAATTATTTATTTATCATAATTCACATATATGTGAGAAGGTTGGATTATTCTTCTCATTCTATCATGCTCATTCTCTCTCCTCCTCTTCCTCTCTCTCAAAGCTCTCCCCTCTCATGAGTTGAGAACCATTGAGCTTGAGATAAATCCCTTAAAAATACTCTCTACTCTTTCTAAGGTTCTAGGTTTAGCATACCAAGCACCTTAGTTACTTCTAGTTTGAGGTTGAAGCCAAAGGTAGAGGCACTCGGGTGGATCTTTCTTCGGCAAGAGAAGGCGACGAGGAGAATCCGATCATCACACTCCAAGGAGCAAGAAGAGAAGGACTTGAAGACCTAGGTATAACCCCATTTCCGAGTAGCTAACTCTTTTAGCTTTGTAGTTAGTTTTGTTTAGCAAAGATCCCTCCTTTTGCATAGTCCATGTTGCCTAGTGTTGTAAAAATCCGGTTTTTCATAACGTTTCCGCCTCCCCGCAAGCACCGGGGTGGGCAACGTGGAATTATAGTGGTATCAGAGCATAGCTAAACACAAACTAACTAGTTAGCAAAGTATCTAGAACTTCGATCGGAAAAAATCGCAAAACACTTTTCAAAAACCCTAAGTTTCTGTCGATTTTTATTTCTGCTCTAAAAATAATAAATCATACTTCAAAAATCGGCTCAGGGTTTTCTAAAGACACCCACCAAAAACGATCCACTGAACCGGTCAAAGCGCCGCGGTTCCACGGCAAGAACATGCTTCTTGCCGTGGATCCGCGGCCGAGTTGACTCAGCCGTGGACCGAGTTTGGTGCAGTGTACTTAGTTGGAGGTTTTGGGATTTTTAATATAGTTTTCTTCTACCCAGATTTTCCAGAGAACAAGTTAGTTTTTGGGGTGGTCACAAATCCGTATTTTGATCGAACTTCTTTACACTTTGGCTAATGGGTTATATATGTGATGTGATATATGTATTGAACGTTTTCTAATCGCTATACGTCGATTAGTGGGGGTTATACATATCTTATAAGTTGTAAGTATGCCCTAGAGGCCAGTATTGTACAGATGATGTATATTATATTGGATGCTTGGACATATATAGAGATGACTTTCTTGCTCGATATGATAGTATGCTATCTGGTTGCTCTTTATCTTAACATGTATACTAGTCTCTTTATACTGTCTTATAGTTACATGTTGTTAAAGCCCTTAGGATGTGTACTTGACTACCTGGACTATGATGCAGATCATACTAGTGGGGACATGGTAGTCCATAAGTACATCCTTCAAGGTCCCTAGTCGTGGGTGTATCGAGACGGGGCATCGATATACTAGTGTAGACTAGCGTATACGCTTCTCGACCCATGAGATGGGCGATGGATGATCCCATATCCATTGGTGTTTGTCATCAGAGATGATATATGGGTGCTCAGTGGAGACTGGGTACACTGGACGGACTCGCCGAGAACTCCCAGATGGTATTATACCTCACGTCAGATGGCAGTTCTCAGGTGACACTTGTACAGGTTAGCCTGTAGACCCGAGATTGTCATAGAGTCTTGTGTAATTCCCACTGTGCTTTGATCTCCACCTTACCACGTCCATGAGGGCGTGAAAAACGGTGGTTTTTGGGTACAGTCCCGAGTCACATGGAGGCAATGAGCGATAGGAGGGGTTTCGTCTCTCCCGGTATTGGGGGTTGATGTTGCACTATGCTCAATTGGCCGTAACAGGGAAGTCCCTGGCCAGGGCTGATCAGAGATTTGCTGGTAAGTGTTACCAGTAGTTTCTCGACCCGTTATGAGCCTCACATCGGCACGCCTTATCAGTTATTGGGGTCTGATGTTTACCACCCCTAGACTTGATATGCGACATATCAGACGAGGAGACCGGACTGTACGGGAATTGTTGCCGATCGGCTCGACGGGAGTTGTAGCAGGTTCGCTTGTTCTCTTCTGATCGCTCAATACCCGGGTGGCCGTTACGTTTAGCTGACCGCCTGCGGCTTGGGGGTGCTTGATGTGATCATCACCCACTGCCGGCGTATTGACGAGTCTCAGAGTCCCACAATAGAGTTTCCTAGTCCAGGCGAAACGTTGTGGTGCGCGTATGCGATATGCGCATGGACCCGATTAAAATGCGCGTATAGGATACCGTATATTGATCGGGCGGCTTGCTTTTGGTAGGGGTCATATGTGATATGGCCGGATTGATAAATCAAGTGTTGATTTATCATTTAACCATTAGCTTCTCACTTGAAATCCTTTCTTGAGTTAGTTGGATGTATGCATGCATGTATGCCTTCTTTTTGATTCATGCACATATGGATGTACATATGCACATACATACATACATACATCTTTCATGGTTGTATATACATGAAAATGGTGTCAATATAAGACTCACACCATGGTTTTATTTATGAATTATTATTGTATTTATACTAAAATATAAAAGGAAAGAAAAGGTTCATTATTGATTTGTTCTGCACTTTTCTTTTGACCTAACCTTTCTCACCCACCTTTTAACCTTTGGTAAAGTTTCCTTTTGTGTTTTAACTATAGTACAATAATGATTCAACCATGGTTTGAGATGATAGATAGAAAATATATATTGATATATTTTACCTTTTTTAAAAAGGGGTTGAACTTATCATCTTCTCATATTGCCATCATCTTCTTCTTCCTCTCTCAACTTGCTCTCTAGTTCTTTGTAGTGAGCAATATACTCATCAAGATTGGATTTTGAAGTGAGAAAGAGAACCACAACACCATTCTACACAAGTCTAGCCCACTTGTTTAGAGTGTTAGCTTGATTTCGTTCACTTGATCGGATAAAGTTGCAAGCTTGGACAAAGCGGACTCCGGGTGGATCATCGGTGACCTCGAGGAGTTCAAGCGGAGCTATTTCAAACCCCAAGTAGCCGAGGAGTCTAGCGTAGGGAGCTACAAAGGTTTTACTCTCTAAACCCTAGCATTTCTTTCATATGATGATGTGAAAAGTTCTTGAAACCCTAATTTTTCTAGGATCAATCCTTTGCATGTTAACTTAGCACCCTAAAAATTCCATCTTTGGTACATGTGATGCTTCCAAATCCTTCATGAGGTGCTAGGTAGACCTTTCACTGGTATCAGAGCCAACCTAGAACATTAGGCGACCTTTTTACGAAGTTAAAACTCCGATCGAACCGAAAATACGGTTTTTTGGGTGCTCTCTGGACTTTTTTCTAATTTTGGTTATTTTCAGAATTAAAAATATGTAAAAAATTCAGCAGGTAAAAATAAGAATTACGGTACAAAAATTATTCCATGAACAGAAATTTTGGCCGCGGAAACGCGGCCTAATCCTGCTTAGGCCGCGGTTCCGCGGCCGAACTCATTAATCAATGGATAAATTTTATACAGTAATTCTGGAATCTACTTTTATATTTTTTAGGGTATTTTTAATCTGTATTTAGTTTTGAAAAATTCTGGAGATGGTTTTCGACTCGTCGATTCGATCGGAATTTTGATTTCGTGACTTTTCCGGGTAAATTAGAAAGTAGTGAAGTGTTTGAACGAGTATCATTTGCTCACTTTTCACGGGGTTTGAATATTTTAGAGATATGTGCAAGTTTTGTGGTGGTCCCTCTAGAAGACAACAAACCTTAACTCGATTATGTGACCGCCTTGAACTGCCCTTTGAACCTTAGGGTTTGGGGCAGTACGGCGTGGCACATGTGAGGCGTTGGGTTGACCCTTCTACGGCTGGACCGCTACCACTGTGTCACACTCCGGGTTTTTGAACACCGCTCAAGTGTTGAGCTTTAGTTAATCTTGGGTATTTGATCGTTCGTTCGAAAACTTTAATATTGTCTAATTATCTGGAATGTGATGCAATGTGTGGAATTCATATTATAGGACATGAAATACGAGGTATGTGATACTTCGCATTTACGATGTCTAAAGAGAATGTGGATTCCAGATATTGCAGTTTTACACTTTCTTTTCTGTGACCGTAAGTCTTGTATGTCGATATCGCCGGTTTCGTTGCTATACGTCAACGACAATTGGGGTACGCATACATACTTACGTTGATGATATGTGATATTATGTGTTGCTGAGATATGATGTGCAGGATTGTCGCAATTGAATAGCCCGGGTTTTTTTATGTGAGATGAGAGTTTTACATTTTCATTCATGTAAATTCAAATGTAATGTAATATTCTTCTATTTGGGGCACTTCCGGGTTGAGGTTGTGTCACCAGTGTTGTATATTATTTACTTTTCCGCATTAGGATGGACCCAAGGAGGAGAGCAGAGGTGACCGGGTTCTGGGGTTCAGTGGGAGGCCATCTCGAGGAGTCGAGACCGGGTCTCTTAAACTCCAGAATTGGTAGGGTCGCTTGCCGCTCTCGTAGGGGTCCAGGGTGTGGGCTTGGCTATTCATCGCGACTGTGGAATCCGTATTTTCTATTTTGGCTAAATACTAAATACGGACGTCCTAGTATATCCCACTTTATATCTATGTTTCTGCTGCAATATCTGTGATGTGATCATTAGATATGTTCTGTGATAGATACTTTATATAGTATATATGATATATTATATAGACGTTACTTATGTTTTGCACCCGCACTAGCCCTGCCCTGCTCTGTCGTTAGTTACCTAACCTAACGGTGCACGAGGGGACATCGAGGCGAATGCGGATGGCATAAGTGTACGTCGTATTTATCTGTGATGTTTAGGTGACTTAAATGATGGGACTTCATTAATGTGATTAATGAAAGAAAAGAAACCTAAAAGATGTTGTAGAATCAAATTTTAAAAATAAAAGGGTAGCTACAGTTTTGCTTTGCTTAGCGGTATATATGATATACCATACACCTTATTCGATGAGGAAAGAGCCGAGATCCCTTCACCGGGAGTGACCTCTTTAGCGAAACTGGCAGATGATACATCACTCGGTTTGCTTTTGATTGCTTTTGGAGTTTTGCTTTGCACAGTGATATATATGATATATCCCGCACCTTATTCGATGAGGAAAGAGCCGAGATCCCTTCACCGGGAGTGACCTCTTTAGAAAAACTAATAAAAGCCTCAAAATCACTCCATTTCAAAACTTCACTTGATTCTACAACGATATCAAGTTCATTACGCTCATGGTTTTCAGAAAAACCTGCGTAGCCCTCCATCAATTCAGATTTGTAATATTTAGTATTCGTGCTACGGTTGTTTGGCATGCGTCAAGGCGTAGTGTACGGTAGCTGATTATTACTTATCTGTAGCATAAGATGCGATTGGATTAAGGTATTCGTACGGCGTTGTTTGGCATGCGTCAAGGGTCGTACGGGTGGGTTTAATTCAGTCACGAATTGTACAGGTTGAACTTGACTAGCGGACTGTGGGTTGTTTGGCATGCGTCAAGGTCATAGCACGCTAGGGGCAAAATATTATCGGGAATTTCAAGTGTTGAGATTTGCAATGAGATTGCATACCTTCTATGAGATAGTTGGATCCCGATACCCACTGCGAGTAATTGTTATTCCCGGGAGAGTTTTACACAGGACAATTAGCCGATCAAGTAGGTGTCTAGAAAGGTGTCAACGGGGTTACGCCTCTGGGAAAACGAGGTTTACTTTAATTAGGTCCGTGCGAAAGCATGGGGAACCTCCCTCAAAGTATCGACACTGGCCTGGCTGAAAGATCGGCGAAGTTGTAGGGTGTAATCAATCCCGGCTAGTCTTTCCTTTTAGGGTTTGAAGGAAGATTTGATAAAAACAGTGGGAGCCATCCAGATTAGATAAGATAATAACCAATCTGATCTTGCAAGAGCATACGCTAAAGTGTTTTCTTCTCTCTCTCTCTCCAGGTAGCGACCATGTCATGCCTTAATAAAGATAATAATATGGATGTATTGACCGAACCCGCATGTTATACTGTGCAAGGGAACGTTGGACCCGTTCTATCTTATAAATGTTATAAGACTGAACAGGAAACAGGAGAATGTCTGGATTCTCACGCCGCCCAAACGGAGGACATGCATGTTGATGCACCTTCTTCGGGTGTGTTTGTCATTGAGAACTGTTTTTCAGTTCACCCTACGTCCTGGGTATTAGATACCGGATCAGGATCCCACGTATGTAAACAATTACATGGGCTACGAAAAGGTAGAGAACTGGGAAAAGGTGATCATTCCGTTCAAGTAGGGAATGGTGCAAGTGTTGCAGCCAAAGCAGTTGGCAAATATCACCTTGTATTACCAAGTCGTAATACTCTGGTTCTGAATGAGTGCTATTATATACCGAACATGATGTGCAACATTATATCAGTTTCTTTACTGAGTAAAGAAGGATATAATTTTGTAGTACAGGATAATATTATGAACATCTTCCTAGATCAAAAGTTGATTGCATCAGGCTCGTTACATAATGGCATATTCATTCTCAATCAAAATACAGTCCTCAATTTACAAAACACACACAAGAGGAAGAGTTCAGAACTGAACGAATCCTTCTTATGGCATTGTAGACTAGGTCACATAAATGCGACACGACTAGCTAAGTTGCATAAAGATGGATATTTGAATCCGTTTGAATATTCATCTTATGACACTTACCAGTCATGTCTCAAAGGTAAAATGACCAAAACTCCGTTTACGGGACATGGAGAAAGAGTTACGGAACTCTTAGGGATGATACATAGTGATGTATGCAGTCCCATGTCTACACATACCAGGAACGGTTCTTCCTACTTCATTACATTCACTGACGATCTCTCTAGATACGGACATGTGTTTCTGATAAAACACAAGTCTGAAGTTTTTGAGAAATTCAGAGAATATAAGCAAGAAGTAGAGAACCAAACGGACAAAAGTATTAAGATCCTTCGATCTGATCGAGGAGGAGAATACTTGAGCAATGATTTTCTGGATTATCTAAAAGAGAATTGGATTCTCTCTCAGCTCACTCCTCCTTATACACCACAGCACAACGGTGTATCGGAACAGAGAAACCGCACCCTATTAGATATGGTGCGCTCAATGATGAGTACAGCTGAGTTACCTATTTCCTTCTGGGGATATGCGCTTCAGACAGCCATGGACCTATTGAATAGAGTTCCTACCAAATCAGTGCCTACCACTCCATATGAGATATGGAAAGGGAAGAGACCACATCTTAATTACATTAAGATATGGGGTTGTCCAGCCTATGTCAAAAGACAAAATCCGGACAAACTCGAGGCAAGATCAGTCTTATGTATGTTTATAGGATATCCCAAAAATTCACAAGGGTATATCTTCTACCACCCCGAGGAACAAAAGGTGTTTCTTTCTCGACATGCCACTTTCTTAGAAAAAGGTTTTCTTATGAAACAGACAAGTGGCATTGAGGTAGAACTGGAAGAGGTTCCAGCAACACAAACTATAACAGAAGACTTGGTAGAACCAGAGGATTCAGTAGTACCTGACGAACCCCAGCCGCTCCACCGATCTAGCAGGGTTTCTCATCCGCCTGAGAGATACTACGGTTTTCTCATTGATGGTGGAAGCGAGGATTGCATCATGGAAGATGATGACCCAACTAGCTTCGAGCAGGCCATCACGAGTAAGGACTTAGTAAAATGGCTGGATGCAATGCGGTCTGAGATGGAATCCATGTACACCAACAAAGTATGGACTTTGGAAGTTGCTCCTGAAGGGGTAAAACCCATTGGGAGCAAGTGGATCTTCAAGAAAAAACTTGGTGTAGATGGGAAAGTGGAGACTTTCAAAGCTAGACTTGTTGCAAAGGGTTTTCATCGAAGACCAGCTGTGGACTATGACGAAACTTTTTCTCCAGTGGCTATGCTTAAATCCATCCGGATCATGCTTGCCATCGCTGCATATCATGACTACGAAATCTGGCAAATGGATGTTAAGACCGCCTTTCTAAACGGTGATTTAGAAGAGTACGTGTACATGACTCAGCCAGAGGGCTTCGTAGACAGTAGGAGCAGCGGGAAGGTGTGCAAGCTGCTTAAATCCATTTATGGATTAAAGCAAGCATCGCGGAGTTGGAACATCTGCTTTGACGTCGTTATCAAAGAGTTTGATTTCGTCAAAAATGTAGATGAACCTTGTATCTACAAGAAGGTGGCAGAGAGTAAGGTTGTCTTCCTCGTATTGTACGTGGATTACATACTCTTGATAGGAAATGACATTCCTATGCTGCAATCGGTCAAGCTCTTCTTGTCACAAAGATTCTCGATGAAAGATCTTGGTGATGCCTCCTGCATATTAGGAATTAGGATCTATAGAGATAGATCCAAACGGATATTGGGATTGTCCCAATCCAGGTACATTGACACCATACTAAAGAGGTTTAGTATGGAAGAATCCAAGCGTGGGAACTTACCCACGATCTCTGGAGTCACACTCTCCAAAGAGATGTCTCCCAAGACTGATTTGGAGAGAGCTCGCATGCAAGGGATACCCTATGCTTCGGCTGCAGGCTCTATCATGTATGCAATGCTATGTACCAGACCCGATGTAGCATTCTTACTAAGTGTAGTGAGCAGGTATCAAGATGATCCTGGAGAGAGTCACTGGACAGCTGTGAAGAGCATTCTCAAGTACTTACGAAGGACTAAATAGATGCTCTTGGTGTATGGTAACGGAGAACTCCGAGTGGAGTCCTTTACCGATTCGAGCTTCCAGAGTGATAAGGACGACTCTAAGTCGCAGTCGGGATTTGTCTTTACCCTTTACGGAGGGACGGTTAGCTGGAAGAGTTCCAAGCAGGAAACCGTGGCAGACTCGACGATGGAGGCTGAATACATCGCTGCCAACGATGCTTCCAAAGAGGCTGTCTGGATCAAGAAGTTCATTACTGAACTTGGAGTGGTTCCATCCATTGAGCATCCAATACCTTTGTATTGCGATAACAATGGAGCGGTGGCTTTGGTCAAGGAACCTAGGTCCCATTAGCGAACCAGGCATATTCTGAGGCGGTATCACCTGATCCGGGAGATAGTTGATCGCCGGGAGATCGAGGTCAGGAGGGTTGCCACGAAGAATAACACAGCGGATCCACTCACGAAGGCCATTCCCCAGATACAGTTTGAGAGACTCTTCGGGATGCTCGGTATGCGATACTACAGCAGCTGGCCCTAGTGCAAGTGGGAGATTATTAGTTGTATGTATGCCCTAGAGGCCAGTATTGTACAGATGATGTATATTATATTGGATGCTTGGACATATATAGAGATGACTTTCTTGCGCGATATGATAGTATGCTATCTGGTTGCTCTTTATCTTAACATGTATACTAGTCTCTTTATACTGTCTTATAGTTACATGTTGGGAAAGCCCTTAGGATGTGTACTTGACTACCTGGACTATGATGCAGATCATACTAGTGGGGATATGGTAGTCCATAAGAACATCCTTCAAGGTCCCTAGTCGTGGGTGTATCGAGACGGGGCATCGATATACCAGTGTAGACTAGCGTATACGCTTCTCGACCCATGAGATGGGCGATGGATGATCCTATATCCATTGGTGTTTGTCATCAGAGATGATATACGGGTGCTTAGTGGAGACTGGGTACACTGGACGGACTCGCCGAGAACTCCCAGATGGTATTATACCTCACGTCAGATGGCAGTTCTCAGGTGCCACTTGTACAGGTTAGTCTGTAGACCCGAGATCATCATAGAGTCTTGTATGATTCCCACTGTGCTTTGATCTCCACCTTACCACGTCCATGAGGGCGTGAAAAACGGTGGTTTTTGGGTACAGTCCCGAGTCACATGGAGGCAATGAGCGATAGGAGGGGTTTCGTCTCTCCCGGTATTGGGGGTTGATGTTGCACTGTGCTCGATTGGCCGTAACAGGGATGTCCCTGGCCAGGGCTGATCAGAGATTTGCTGGTAAGTGTTACCAGTAGTTTCTTGACCCGTTATGAGCCTCACATCGGCACGACTTATCGGTTATTGGGGTCTGACGTTTACCACCCCTAGACTTGATATGCGACATATCAGACGAGGAGACCGGACTGTACGGGAAGTGTTGCCGATCGGCTCGACGGGAGTTGTAGCAGGTTCGCTTGTTCTCTTCTGATCGCTCAATACCCGGGTGGCCGTTACGTTTAGCTGACCGCTTGCAGCTTGGGGATGCTTGATGTGATCATCACCCACTGCCGGCGTATTGACGAGTCTCAGAGTCCCACTATGGAGTTTCCTAGTCCAGGCGAAACGTTGTGGTGTGCGTATGCTATATGCGTATAGACCCGATTAAAATGCGCGTATAGGATACCGTATATTGATCGGGCGGCTTGCTTTTGGTAGGGGTCATATGTGATATGGCCGGATTGATAAATCATGTGTTGATTTATCATTTAACAATTAGCTTCTCACTTGAAATCCTTTCTTGAGTTAGTTGGATGTATGCATGCATGTATGCCTTCTTTTTGATTCATGCACATATGGAGGTACATATGCACATACATACATACATACATCTTTCATGGTTGTATATACATGAAAATGGTGGCAATATAAGACTCACACCATGGTTTTATTTATGAATTATTATTGTATTTATACTAAAACATAAAAGGAAAGAAAAGGTTCATTATTGATTTGTTCTACACTCTTCTTTTGACCTAACCTTTCTCACCCACCTTTTAACCTTTGGTAAAGTTTCCTTTTGTGTTTTAACTATAGTACAATAATGATTCAACCATGGTTTGAGATGATAGATAGAAAATATATATTGATATATTTTTCCTTTTTTAAAAAGGGGTTGAACTTATCATCTTCTCATATTGCCATCATCTTTTTCTTCCTCTGTCAACTTGCTCTCTAGTTCTTTGTAGTGAGCAATATACTCATCAAGATTGGATTTTGAAGTGAGAAAGAGAACCACAACACCATTCTACACAAGTCTAGCCCACTTGTTTAGAGTGTTAGCTTGATTTCGTTCACTTGATCGGATAAAGTTGCAAGCTAGGACAAAGCGGACTACTGGTGGATCATCGGTAACCTCGAGGAGTTCAAGCGGAGCTATTTCAAACCCCAAGTAGCCGAGGAGTCTAGCGTTGGGAGCTACAAAGGTTGTACTCTCTAAACCCTAGCATTTCTTTCATATGATGATGTGATAAGTTCTTGAAACCCTAATTTTTCTAGGATCGATCCTTTGCATGTTAACTTAGCACCCGAAAAATTCCATCTTTGGTACATGTGATGCTTCCAAATCCTTCATGAGGTGCTACGTAGACCTTTCATTTCTGTGATCTGTAATGTTGATGGATTGTGTATATGAATTCGTTGGATTTTCGTAGATGAATAGCCGGGGGGTTGTGAGATGGGAGTTTTCTTATTCTTTCAATTCTTGTAATATGTAAATTGATGTAATATTATTTGTATGGCCGCACAACCGGGTCAGGGTTGCCCGTCATTGTATAATTCCTTTTTACTGTTCTTGCTCCTAGGATAGACCCAAGGTGGGGTGCACAAACTATCGGGTATCTCGAAGTGCCAAGTGGCCTACTCACGTTGTTGAGGGAGGTTGCTTCATTTCGGGTACTTGGCGGGTAGTTTGCCGCACCAGTAGGGGTCTATGGTGGGGTTTGGCTATTCATCGCGACCGTGTAATCCGCTCTTCGTTACAGGCTCGTACGAAATGCGGATTCCTAGTATATCCAATGTGTTCATCTGTGATCTGGAATGGCTATCATTGCATGTGACGAATGTTTATATATATATCTATATGATATCTATTTAGGCGTTGCTTATGTTTTGCATCCGCGCTAGTCCAGCCCCCGCTCTATCGTTAGTTAAGTAACCTAACGGGTGATGACGGGACCCCGTGGCGAATGCGGATGGCATAAGCGTACATCATATTTTCGTTGTTTTCTGCAATGGTAGGATTAAATGATGGGACGCATTGGAATTAATGTAAGAAAAAAATAAACCAAGTAAAAGTCGTTAGAACACTTTCAAAACCACTCGGTTCTTTTCAAAACCAAATTTTAAATGCGGAGCTTGAGCCACTCCATTTGAAAGCTATCTCATTCCATCGATTATATCAAGTTCACTACGTTCACGGTTTCGCCAAAACCATTAGTAGCCCTCCGTCGTTTCACATGAATGGTCAATAAGTATTCAAGCTATGTTTGTTGGCCAAAATCAAGGCAGGTGATTGGTAGCAATTGGGTATTCATGTGCAGCATAGATAGATGTGTTGGTTTGGGGCAGTCGTTCTACCTTGTTGGCCAAAATCAAGGGTATGTGCGGGTGGGCTCAAATTAACCTGGAGGATGACGGGTAGAACTTGACATGCGACTTATGATTTGTTGGCCAAAGACAAGGTCATAAGAGCATGAGGCAAAAATCCACATCCGGAGTTTCAAAAGAAACTGAAACTTGCTAGAGCTGCATACCATTTGGAGTGTGATGATTCTGGTAGGATTCCTTCAGTTTTGTCACGCGATGATATTTGGATCCCGATCCTACTGTGAGTATATGCTACTCCTACGGAACTTTCTCACTTAACGATCAATGCTATAAACCAAGTAGGTGTCTAGAAAGGTGTTAGCGGGGCTACGCCCACAGGGAAAAGAGGTTATTTAATTAAGGAACTTCACGAAAGCGTTGGAAAACCTCCCTCGAAGTACCGACACTGGCCTAGCTGAACGGTTAAGCAAGAATTGTACGGTGAGATTGATCCCGACTAATTCTTCCTTTATGGTTTGAGAAGGGATTCGAGAGACGGTGGGAGCCATCCTGTTTAGACAAATTAAAAACAACTCTAAACTTGCAAGAGAATCATGCTAAAGTGTTTCTTCTCTCTCACCTAATTGCAGCGACCAAATATCATGACTGGACTTAAGTTACTTCTAGATAAAAACATACTGACAGGGCCAAACTATAAAGATTGGCTCAGGAATGTCAAAATGGCAATCACTTATGACAAGTTGGGGTATCTTCTTACCACCAAATCTCCCCTCCCAGGTCCCAAAACCAGCGTCGCGGATAGAGAAATCCGTAAGACCTGGGAAATCGACTGCGCGAAGGCCAAGTACGTCGTACTTGCCTCTATGGACAATGAACATCAGAGGAGGCACGAGAATATGGACCTCGAATCCATATTTCTCCATACAAAATAACTGTATGGAGAGCAATCCCGTATCGCCAGATACGAAGTGTCAAAAAAGCTGTTTTCGACGAGATTGGCCGTCGGATCATCGGTAGCGGTACACGTGCTTAAGATGATAGGCTACATAGAGGAGCTCGCAGACCTTGGGACCACGTTGGAGAATGAGCTCTATACGGACTTGATTCTCCAGTCCCTTCCTTCCACTTACGCCCAGTTCATCCTGAATTTCAACTTGCAAGAAAAGAAAGTTGAACTTTCAGAACTCCTCAACATGCTGAGGAGTGCAGAGGGCACCCTACAGAAAGGTAGGGAAACATCCACTTTGTTTGTAGGAGGATCTTACTCTTCTAGGTCCAAGACGAAAGCCAAGGGAAAGAAGAAGAAAACCCCCGCCAAACCAAGGGGCGGTGTTAGTAAGGTGGATACGAAGGGAAAGGCAAAAGCAACAAAGGTAGCGGGAAAGCTTGTGGATAAGGAAGAGTGCTTTTACAGTCACAAGAGTGGACACTGGAAGAAAGATTGCAGGGCTTGGAAGGCCAGAACACAGGATCTGAAGCAAGTTTCGGCTTCAGCTTCAGGTGTGTATGTTATTGAAAACTGTCTATCAATAAACTCTACTTCCTGGGTATTGGATACCGGATCAGGATATCATATCTGTAATTCTTTGCAGGCGTTGAGAAAGCGTAGGTTTTTGAAGGCAGGTGACATGACCCTCAAAGTTGCAAACGGAGCTAGCATGGATGCTAAGGCCGTGGAGGACTATCACCTGGGAATGTCACATGGATATGTTTTGGTTTTACGTAATTGCTTTTTTGTACCCAATGCAACTTGTAATATCATTTCTGTATCTTTAATATCTAAAGAAGGTTATGAATTTGCGTTTGTAAGTAATGTTGTAAACATTCACCTTAATCAAGTTCTGATTGGGTCAGGTACATTAAGCAATGTTATATACGTATTAAACCAACCACAGATTTTCAATGTCCAGAATACACAGAAAAGAAAGTCTCCGGAAACAAATCAGACTTTCTTATGGCATTGCAGACTGGGTCATATCAATGAGAGAAGGTTGACAAAGTTACATACAGAAGGATATTTGAATCCGTTCGAATATCAATCATATGCAACTTGTCAATCCTGTCTCAAAGGAAAGATGACAAAGACTCCGTTCAGTGGACACGGAGTAAGAGCGAGCGAGCTCTTGGGACTCGTACACAGCGACGTGTGCAGTCCAATGTCTACGCATGCACGAAGCGGTTATTCTTACTTCATTACTTTTACGGATGACTTTTCAAGGTACATATATGTCTTCTTAATGAAACATAAATCCGAAGCCTTTAGAAAATTCCAGGAATATAAGAATGAAGTAGAAAATCAAACAGGCAAAAGTATCAAGACACTAAGATCTGATCGAGGTGGTGAAAACTTGAGTGCCGAGTTCCTGGATTACTTAAAAGAGAATGGAATTTTCTCTCAGCTTACTCCTCCATACACTCCGCAACATAACGGTGTATCGGAGAGATGGAACCGAACCCTATTGGATATGGTACGGTCCATGATGAGTAACGCTGAGTTACCGCAATCATTCTGGGGATATACACTAGAATCAGCTGCATACCTTTTGAACCGAGTTCCAACTAAGACTATGCCTACTACACCATATCAGATGTGGTGTGGGAAGAGACCCTATCTTAAACACATTAAGACATGGGGATGTCCAGCTTTTGTCAAAAAGCAGCAAGCGGACAAATTCGAGGCACGCTCAGTACGGTGCAAGTTTGTGGGATATCCAAAGAACTCCAAGGGATATTTCTTCAACTGCGAAGAGGAACAAAAGGTCTTTATTTCTCGTCATGCCCACTTCTTGGAAACTGAGTTTTTGGAAAATCAGATAAGTGGGAGCGCAATAGAACTGGAAGAAATTCCAGAACCACGAGCTATTACTGAAAGCTTAGTAGAACCAGAGGGTTCGGAAGATCAGGACATTCCTGCGCCGCTCCGCAGAAGTAGTAGGCAGTCTCATCCGCCCGAGAGATACTACGAATTTCTCATAGACGGGTATAGAGAGGATTGCATCATTGATAGTGATGAGCAGACTAGCTTCCAGCAGGCCATTCAGAGCGTTGACTCGGTAAAATGGCTGGATGCAATGCGGACCGAAATGGAGTCCATGTACACCAACAAAGTATGGACGTTGGACGTTGCTCCAGATGGGGTAAAACCCGTAGGATGCAAGTGGATCTTCAAAAGGAAGATTGGTGTAGATGGACAGGTTGAGACCTTTAAAGCTAGACTTGTTGCAAAGGGTTTCCGTCAAAGACCTGGCTAGGACTATGACGAAACCTTTAGAGGAGTGTGTCTATATGGACCAGCCAGAGGGTTTCATTCAGAGTGGGAGCAGCGGAAAGGTGTCCAAGTTTCTTAAGTCCATCTATGGACTAAAGCAGGCATCGCGGAGTTGGAACATCTGTTTTGATGAGACGGTCAAAAAATTTGGCTTTATCAAAAATCCAGATGAACCATGCATCTATAGTAGATTTGTAGCAAGAACCGTAGTATTCCTCGTTTTATATGTGGATGACATTCTCTTGATAGGAAATGACATTCCTATGCTAGAATCTGTCAAAGGGTTCTTGTCACACAGGTTCTCCATGAAAGACCTGGGTGATGCCTCTTACATTCTGGGGATCCGGATCTATCGTGACAGATCCAAGAGGATATTAGGACTTTCACAGTCCAGGTACATCGACACCATACTGAAAAGATTCAGTATGGAAGATTCCAAGCGCGGTAATCTACCGGCTTGTCACGGGATCACCCTCTCCAAAGAGATGTCTCCTAAGACTGATTTGGAAAGGGATCGCATGTCTATTATACCCTACGCTTCTGCGGTAGGCTCTATAATGTATGCGATGTTGTACACCAGACCAGATGTAGATTATGCATTGAGTGTGGTAAGCCGGTATCAGTCAAACCCTGAGGAGAAACACTGGATAGCGGTAAAGAACATTCTCAAGTACCTTAGAAGGACTAAGGAGATGTTCTTGGTGTATGGCAGAAAAGACCTCCAGATCGATGCCTTTGCTGACTCCAGCTTCCAGAGTGACAAGGATGATTCCAAGTCCATGTCGGGTTATGTCTTTACCCTCTATGGAGGGGCGGTGTGTTGGAAGAGTTCCAAACAGGAAACCGTTGCTGACTCGACGATGAAAGCGGAATATATCGCTGCTGCAGATGCCGCAAAAGAAGCTATCTGGATAAGGAAGTTCTTGACAGAACTTCAGGTGGTTCCGTCCATTGTTGATCCAGTACCTCTGTATTGCGACAACAACGGGGCTATAGCTTTAGCGAAGGAACCCAGATCCCATCAGAAGTCCAGACACATCTTAAGGCGGTATCACCTGATCAGGGAGATCGTGGGTCGCCAGGAGATCGAGGTTCGGAGTGTTGCTATGGAAGATAACACTGCTGTTCCATTCACGAAGGCCTTACCCCAAACTCAGTTCGAGCGGCTGATCGAGATGATAGGTCTTCGATACGCCTGTACATGGCCTTAGTGCAAGTGGGAGATTGTTAGTGTATATGCCCTAGAGGCCATTACTGTATCATACTAGCTTGTATATTACTTGATGGAAGCTTGGGATATTCACCTTGTATTGACAATCTTGCTCAAAATAGTAGTATGCTACTTGGTTTGTTTCTGCTTTAATGTGTGCATGTGTTTCTTTTAGCATATCGCCTTTACACATTAGTGGAGCCCTTAGGATCCTTGCTTGATTACCAGCGTTGTGATGGCAGTCACACCCGTGGGGGCTAGGTAATCCACAAGCACATCCTTATGCAGGTCCCTAGTCGTAGGACTATCGAGACAGGGCATCGATACTCCGGAGTAGACTAGCGTATGTGCTTCTCGTCCCATCTTGGCAGACGGCCTGTCCCACAGCCGTCAGTACGTCGTACTTGAGATAGTATGCGGGTGCTCGTTAGGTTACGAGTACACTGGACAGGACTCATCGGGAACTGTTGGTTAGTATTATACCTATCGTCAGTTATCAGTTCCCAGGTGACATGAGTACAGCTTAGTCCGTTGACTTGACACTGTCACTTCCCCTCGAGTGTGTTCCCACTGTACCTTGATTACTACCCTACCACGGCTCAAAGGAGTCGTGCAAATAGGTAGTTTTTGGGTACAGTCCCGAAGCACTTGGAGGCAGTGATGGTTAGACAGGATTCTTCTCTCCCGGTATTGGGGGTTGATATCGCGTTGTGTCTAGGAGAGCCATTACACAAAGTCCCTGGCCAGGGCAAGCGAGATAGACTGGTAAGTTTCTAGTGTTATCTCAGGGTGTTCTGGGCTACACTCCGGCATGACATGTACCGCTATTAGGGGACTGACCTTTACCTCCCTCCTAGGCCCGCCATGCGATGTTCTTAGATGAACAGACCGGACTGTACGGAGACTGTCACATTCAGGCTCAGTAGGAGTTCAGATGGGTTTACCTCGTCATTCTTCTTATCGGCATCTACCTGGGGACCATTACGTACAGCTAGTGCCTCTTGCGGTCTGTGGTTAAACCCACTGCCAGCGTAGTGTCGAGTCTTCAGAGTCCCACACAGAGGGTTATTCGCCTTTAGGCAAAATGAGTAGAGGTCGCATGCTTTTGCGACGGGGTTCGTTCACATCCACGCACTTGTAAACGTTTGGTGTCTGGACAGCTTATACTAGCGGGCTTTGGTTTAAGCCAGATCCTAGTATATGTTTTGGGATTGGTTTTATCTCATTATATTCGTGTTCCTCGGAACACGGATACGGGTGTGTATGCACAGATGACTGAGGCAGAGGCAGAAGACTTTCATTAGGGTTGATGACCATTGTCATTTTCTTAACCCTAATGTTTATGTGTGAAATATGATTTATTAATATTAGTTAATTATAATTGTGTTATGGTTATGGTTTTTGACCATTTGACTTTGCTTGACTTGTTGACCTAGGTGGACAAGTTGACCATCATCATTTCATATGAAAGATGCTCTTTGATCCTTGCAAAAGCATTTAATGTGAAATGATAATGGTCATTTCTTGATTAACCATCACAATTATCTTTAGATAATTATTTATTTATCATAATTCACATATATGTGAGAAGGTTGGATTCTTCTTCTCATTCTATCATTCTCATTCTCTTTTCTCCTCTTCCTCTCTCTCAATGCTCTCCCCTCTCATGAGTTGAGAACCATTGAGCTTGAGATAAATCCCTTAAAAATACTCTCTACTCTTTCTAAGGTTCTAGGTTTAGCACACCAAGCACCTTAGTTACTTCTAGTTTGAGGTTGAAGCCAATGGTAGAGGCCCTCGGGTAGATCTTTCTTCGGCAAGAGAAGGCGACGAGGAGAATCTGATCATCGCACTCCAAGGAGCAAGAAGAGAAGGACTTGAAGACCTAGGTATAACCCCTTTTCCGAGTAGCTAACTCTTTTAGCTTTGTAGTTAGTTTTGTTTAGCAAAGATCCCTCCTTTTGCATAGTCCATGTTGCCTAGTGTTGTAAAAATCCGGTTTTTCATAACGTTTCCGCCTCCCCGCAAGCACCGGAGTGGGAAACATGGACATACATGTACAAGCTTGCTTGTTGGTCTTCTGGTCGCTCAATATCTAGGTGGCCGTTATGTTTAGCTAACCGCTTGCGGCTTGTGGGTGTTTGATGTGATCGTCACCTACTGCCGGCGTATTGACGAGTCTTTAGAGTCCTACACAGAGGTTTCCTGGCTCAGGAGAAACGAAGTAGGAGAACATATGTGATATATGCGGGAATGAGATTGATACATGTATGTGATACCGTATTCTATTCTCGTGATATGTGATATCGGCCGGTTATATATGATATGGCCGGGTCATCGGATCAAGTGTTGATTCGATGAAATGATACATATTATATTAGTCGGTTATATGTGATATAGTCGGATTATTAAATCAAGTTTTGATTTAATAATTTAATGTATAATTATATATTTGTTATATTAAATTGCATTAACTAATATATGCTCACTTAAGCATTTCTTTTTCTCATTATGGATACATTGATATATATATGTGATATATGTTAAATGTATTGTTTTCTTTTGTTACACATAAATGTATATGTAATATATATTCATGTGTCATGCTAGGTTATATATACAACTTTTGTGTGAGAGACTTATACCATGCTAGGGTTAAGATTAGGGTTTATATTTATTATTAAGGAAATTCAAAATTTTGGAATTAGACATGCTTGATCTTTTGGACAAAGCTTGTAGAAGCTTGTAGGTTCATTGACTTGGTCCACTCTTTTGTCTAGCTTAAGATATTTATCAACCTAACCTTTAACCCTAGCTCATGGTTAAGTTTTTACAAGGGTTAAACATGACATTCTTAACACATGGTTGCATTTCTAACCTCATCAATAATTCATTCATCACTTCATCTTCTTCTTCCTCAAAAAGCTTGCTATCCTTTTCTTTTGTGATGAAAGATTGTGAGAAAAAGAAAACTAAAGAGAGCAAAATTCCAACTTAATCATTCTCTTCTATAATAGCCATATAGATTAGTGTGTTAGTTTCACTAATTCCATATTAGTAAAGTCATAGCTTGAGTTCTTGTTTCCTCGAAGTAGATCATCTTGGATTTCGAAGTCTTCAAGAAAGCATGGATCATTCACCTTGTGGAGCCTCTCAAGAGTCCGGGAATTCATAGAGCGCAGTGAAGGGACCACTACTTAGAGTTTATGAAGTGAAGGAGAGGACTACAAAGGTTGTAATCTCTAATCACTTAGAAGTAAAGTAGTTTGCTTTATCATTTCTGTATGATTCTTTAGTTAAGAACCTAGGGTTAGGGTTAGCTAGAACGGCAAAATTTTGAAATTGGCATGGACGATGCCTCCCGAAACCTTGCTTCCGTGCTAGACAACCCTTCAATGGTATCAGAGCCTAGCTAGAGAATTAGACGGATAGTGTAGAATTACGAAACCGAAACAACTCCGAAACACCAGAATGGAAACCCGAGTTTCGGTCGATATTTCCTGAGAGTCAATTTTTTTTAAACAGCAGCAGAATGTTGTATGAGATGCAACATGAACACAGTGAAAATTTCAGCACTCCTCGCTGGAATTTAGCCTAGCACAATGAGGTTTTGACCGGCCAGCTGAGTTTTTAAGTGGCAGTTCAGGTTGAAATTTTTACAGTGTTCCAGTCTCTAGGGTTTGGTATTTCAGGTGTTGTTTATTTTTGCTAAATTTGTATGTGATGTTATCTTTTTACAGAGGCAATTCGGTGTGTTTCATATTCGTAATTCCAGTTTTGTTTCGAGTATTTTAGACCGTGTTAAAAAGTTTGAACAAATATCAATAACTCACTTTTTCCCTTGCTGGAAATTTTTCCATGTGTTGGATCTTTCCTTAGTTTAAAACTTTCAGGAACACATGCAAGTGATTCTGTGGACCCTCTAGAAGAACGAAACCCTAACTCGATTCTGTGACCGTCAGAACCACCACCAAACCATAGGGTTTGTGTTAGTTCAGTGGTGCCACAGGTGAGGCATTGGTTGACCCTTGGACGGCTGGTTCATAGGAGATGTGGCATGTTCTGGGACCTTTTTTGAACTCCGCCCAAGTGTTGAACTTTTTGGGAAAGTTTGGGTGTTTGTTTATTCGATCTGAAAGTTTAATATTGTCTAGTTATCTTGAATGTGATATAATTTGTGGAATTCATATAGTTAGGCATGAAATGCGAAATATGTGATATTTCGGATTTATGATGTCTAAGTTGATTGTGGATTCGAAATGTTCTAGTTTGACATTTTCTTTTCTGCGACCGTAAGTGTAATATGTGGTGTATCGCCGGTTTCGTTGCTCTATGTCAATGACAATCGGGATACGCATATTTACTTACGTTGATGACATGTGATGTTATGCGTTGCTTTGATATGTTATATTGGATCTTCGCTTTTGAATAGCCGGGGTTTTATGTGAGATGAGAGTTTTTATTTTCATTGATGTAAAATTCATTGTATGTAATATTCTTTTATTAGGGCACATCCGGGTTAAGGATGATGTCACCATTGTTATATATTATTTGCTTTTCTGCATTAGGATAGACCCAAGGTGGGGAGTACAAGTAACCGGGTTCTAGAGTCCAGTGGGAGACTAACTCAAGTAGTCGAGTGCGGGTCTCCTAACTATAAAATTGGTAGGGTTGCTTGCTACTCTCGTGGGGGTCTAGGGATGTGGGTTTGGCTATTCATCGCGGCCGTGGAATCCGTGTTTTATACAGGCTCAAAACAAAACACAGACCTCCTAGTATATCCAATATTTCATATGTTATCTTCTGCAGCTGATATTCTGTGATGTGATCATTTTATATGTGTGAGACGAATGCTTTATTATTGTATATATGATATATAATAAACGTTGCTTATGTTTTCCAACCGCGCTACTCCCGCCCCGGTATGCCGTTAGTTAAGTAACCTCAAGGTGCATAACAGGACACTGTGGCGAATGCGGATGTCATAAGTGTACATTGTATTTTCGTTTTTTCTGTGATGCTTAGGAAGCATAAATGATGGGACGTCATTAATGAGATTAATGAAGTAAAAGAAACCTAAAAGATGTTGAACCAGATTTTCAAAAAGGGCAGCTCTAGTTTTTGCTTTGCATAGCGGTATTTGTGAAATATCCTGCACCTTATTCGATAAAGAAAGAGCCGAGATCCCTTCACCCGGAGTAACCTCTTTAGAGAAACTAGTAAAAACCTAAAAAACACTCCTTTTCAAAATCACTTGTTTCTACAACGATATCAAGTTCATTACGCAAAAGGTTTTCATAAAAACCTGTTGTAGCCCTCCGTCATTTCAGATAAAGACTATTTAGTATTCGTGCTGCGTTTGTTGGCCTTTGTCAAAGCATAGTGTGCGGTAGCTGACTAGTACTTATCTGCTTAAGTATGTGACGTGATTGGATTAGGGTTGTCGTACGACCTTGTTGGCCTTTGCTAAGGGTCGTACGGGTCAGTTTAGTTCAATCGGGAAATGACGGGTTGAACTTGACTAGCATCCTATGGTTTGTTGGCCTTTGTGAAGGTCATAGGGGTTAGGGGAAAAAGAAATATCGGGAATTTCAAGTGTTGAAATTTGCAATGAGATTGCATACCTTCTGTAAGATAGTTTGATCTGGATACCCACTGCGAGTAAGAGTTACTCCTAGGAAGGTTTTACACATCACAATTAGCCGATCAAGTGGGTGTCTAGAAAGGTGTTAACGTGGTTATGCATCTGGGAAAACGAGGTTTATTTTAATTAGGTCTGTGTGAAAGCACGGGGAACCTCCCTCAAAGTACCAACACTGGCCTGGCTGAAAGATTGGCAAACTTGTAAGGTGTAATTAATCTCGGCTAGTCTTACCTTTAAGGGTTTGAAGGAAGATTTGATAAAAACAGTAGGAGCCATCCTGATTAGATAAGATAATAACCAATCTAATCTTGCAAGAGCATACACTAAAGTGTTTTCTTCTCTCTCTCTCCAGGTAGAGACCATATCAGGCCTTAATCAAGATAATAATATGGATGTATCAACAAAACCCGCTTGTTATACTATGCAGGGGAACGTTGGTTCCGTTCTTTCATATAAGTGTTATAAGACAGAGCAAGAAATAGGGGAATATCCGGATTCCCACGTCGCCCAAATGAAGAATAAGCATGTTGATTCATCTTCTTCGGGTGTGTTAGTTATCGAGAACTGCTTCTCAGTTCATTATACGTCCTGGTTATTAGATACCGGATCAGGATCCTACATATGTAATATGTTACATGGGCTAAGAAAATGTAGGGAACTGGGAGAGGGTGATCATTCCGTAAGAGTAGGGAATGGTGCAAATGTTGCAGCCAAAATAGTTGGCGAATATCACCTTGTATTACCAAATGGTAATACATTGATTCTGAACGAATGCTATTACATTCCGACCCTGATATGCAATCTTATATCAGTTTCTTTATTGAGTAAAAAGGATATAATTTTGTAGTACAGGATAATGTTATGAATATCTTACTGAATCAAAAGTTGATTGGATCAGGCTCGTTAAATAATGGCATATACGTTCTAAATCAAACCACAATTCTTAACATACAAAACACACACAAGAGGAAGAGTTCAGAAATGAACAAATCCTTCTTGTGGCATTGTAGACTAGGTCATATTAATGCGACCTGACTAGCTAAGTTACATAAGGATGGATATTTGAATCCGTTCGAATTTTCATCTTACGACACTTTCCAGTCATGTCTCAAAAGCAAAATAACCAAAACTCCGTTTAGTGGATACGGAGAAAGAGTTACGGAACTCTTGTGGCTGATACATAGTGATGTATGCGGTCCCATGTCTATACATGCCAGGAATGGTTCCTCGTACTTCATTACATTCACTGACGATCTCTCAAGATACGGACATGTGTTCCTGTTGAAACACAAGTCTGAAGCTTTTAAGAAATTCAAAGAATATAAGCATGAAGTCGAGAACCAAACGGGTAAAAGTATTAAGATCCTTCGATCTGATCGAGGAGGAGAATACTTGAGAAATGAGTTCCTGGACTATCTAAAAGAGAATGGGATTCTCTCTCAGCTTACTCCTCCGTATACACCACAGCACAACGGTATATCCGAGCGGAAGAATCGCACCCTATTAGATATGGTGCTCTCTATGAAGTGCACTGCTGAGTTGCGTATTTCCTTTTGGGTGTATGCGCTTGAGACAACAGCATACCTATTGAATCAAGTTCCTTCTAAATCAGTACCTACCACACCATATGAGATATGGAATGGGAAGAGAGCATGTCTTAAACGAGTTAAGATATGGGGTTGTCCGGCCTACGAAAAAAGGAAAAATTTGGACAAATTCGAGGCACTGTCGGTACTTTGCAAGTTTGAGGGATATCCCAAATATTCACATGGATATCTTTTCTACCACGGCGAGGAACAAAAGGTGTTTATTTCTCGACATGGCACCTTTTAAGAAAAGGAATTTCTTGCAAAAGAAATTAGTGGCGAAGAGATAGAGCTGGAAGAAGATCCAGCAGCACAAACTACAACTGATGATTTAGTGGAACTAGAGGATTCTATAGTTCCCAATGAACCTCAGCAACTTCGCCGATCTAGTAGGATTCCTCATCCACCTGTGAGATACTACGGTTTTCTCATTGATGGTAGGACCGAAGATTGCATCATGGAAGATGATGACCCGACTAGCTTCGAGCAGGCCATCACGAGTAATGACTCTATGAAATGGCTGGATGCAATGCGATTTGAGATGGAATCCATGTACACCATCAAAGTATGGACTTTGGAAGTTGCTCCTGAAGGGGTAAAACCTATTAGGAGCAAATGGATCTTTAAGAAGAAATTTGGTGTAGATGGAAAAGTTGAGACTTTCAAAGCTAGACTTGTTGCAAAAAGTTATCGTCAACGACCAGGTGTGGACTATGATGAAACCTTTTCTCCAGTAGCTATGCTTAAGTCCATCCGGATCCTACTTGCCATTGTTGCATACTATGACTATGAAATCTAGCAGATGGATGTTATGACCGCCTTTCTAAATGGTGATTTAGAAGAATGCGTGTACATGACTCAGCCAGAGTGCTTCGTAGACAGTGGGAGTAGCGGAAAGGCCTGCAAGCTGCTTAAATCCATCTACGAGTTATAGCAGGCATCGCGGTGTTGAAACATCTGTTTTGATGTTGTAGTCAAAGAGTTTGACTTCATCAAAAACATAGATGAACCTTGTATAAACAAGAAGGTGGAAGTGAGTAAGGTTGTCTTCTTCGTATTGTACGTGGATGACATACTATTGATTGGAAATGATCTTCCTATGCTGCACTCGTTCAAGATCTTCTTATCACATAGATTCTTAATGAAAGTTCTAGGTGATGCCTCCTGCATCTTGGGGATTATGATCTATAGAGATAGATCTAAATGGATACTGGGATTGTCCCAATCCAGGTACATTGACACCATACTAAAGAGGATTAGTATGGAAGAATCTAAGCGTGGGAATTTACCCATGATCTCTGGACTCACTCTCTCGAAAGAGATGTCTCCTAAGAATGATTTGGAAAGAGCTCGCATGCAAGGGATACCCTACGCTTCAGCAGTAGGCTCTATCTTGTACGCCATGCTATGTACCAGACAAGATGTAGCATACTCACTAAGTGTAGTGAGTAGGTATAAAGAAGATCTAGGAGAGAGTCACTGAACAGCTGTGAAGAACATTCTCAAGTACTTGAGAAGGACTAAAGAGATGTTTTTGGTGTATGGTAACAGAGAACTCCAGGTAGATTCCTTTATCGATTCGAGCTTCCAAAGTGATAAGGATGACTCTAAGTCGCACTCGGGCTTTGTCTTTACCCTCAATGGATCGGCGGTTTGTTGGAAGAGTTCCAAACAGGAAACCGTGGCAGACTCGACGATGGAGGCCGAATACATCGCTGCCAACGATACTGCCAAAGAGGCTGTATGGATGAAGAAGTTCATAAACGAACTTGGAGTTGTTCCATCTATTGAGCATCCAATAACTTTGTATTGTGATAACAATGGAGCTGTGGCTTTGGCCAAGGAACCCAGGACCCATTAGAGATCCAGGCATATTCTGAGGCGGTATCACCTGATCCGGGAGATAGTTGATCGCCGCGAGATCGAGGTCAAGAGAGTTGACACGAAGGAAAAAACTGTGGATCCACTCACGAAGGCCATACCCCAGATACAATTTGAGAGACTCTTTGGGATGTTGAGTATGAGATACTACAACAGCTGGCCTTAGTGCAAGTGGGAGATTGTTAGTTATGTATATGCCCTAGAGGCCATTATTGTACATATGATGTATATTGTAGTGGATGCTTGGATATATATAGAGAGAGGACTTTCTTGCTCAACGTGATAGTATGCTATCTGGTTTCACTTTATCGTAACATGTTGACTTGTATTGGTTTACTGTCTTGCTCTCACATGTTGATAAAGACCTTAGGATATATACTTGACTACTAGGACTATGATGAAGATCATACTAGTGGCGCCAGGGTAGTGTTTAAGCGTATGCGTTTTATAAATCCAAGAATTAACCGCAATCAGTAACGGTGTCGCTTGGTAGCTAGCCGATTGAGTACGGGTCAGTCCACAGGGAAAACGTGTTCATTTCTAGTTGTTCTAACGAGTCAATTCCTATTTGTGGTAGGTTTTGATTTTCTATAAAATCTGAGGTTGAATTTGCTTTGGATTAAAACCTTGCTAGGGTTAGGATTAGGTTAATTTGGAAAGTTAATTCTACTCACCGCTTCCTTTGCCTTAATTAAGATCTTAGGTATTAAGGTAATAATTAACAAAGGGGATTAGCGCGATCAGGATGAATCTTCGTTTCTTCCTTTTGGCCCTTGTCCGTCCTTTCTTAATTCTTAGCCCTAACCTCTATCTAAATCAACCACGACCGGTCTAACTAGGGAATCACCGCTATCTCGTTGGATAGGGTACCGTAGTGAGCGGTGGGTGGGTTTTTTCATAGAGCCCTAATTTTATAAAGTTAAACGTGCAAGAAAGGAGTGAGAGATTTCATCTCTCAAACCGACCCAATCCTAACACTAACAATTGAGGAACTACTTACTCATTAGGGAATTAACAATGGAATTCAATTTTTTTTATTTTTCATTTAATAACGTAATTAACGTTAGGAAAATAAACGACAGATAAAAATTGCAGAGAAATAAAATTGCAACTAAGAAAAACACACGATAAAAAGAAACAACTTACTTTATTTATGCACTCTTTGACGATTACAAGGAATTGAAAATCTAAGATCAAGAATTAAATAGAGGCATGCTCCAAAAAGAGCTGTAGGCTTCCTATTTATAGATAGGAGAAACCCTAGGGTTTACATGTGATCCACATCTGAATTTATAAGAATACCCTAAGAAAACCGGGTCAATGCACCGACTCCCACCGACACGCACCGACACGTGCGATGCACCGCCGCGGATCCGCGGCCATATAGTGGGCTCTCTGTCTCATTTTTCTAGGGTTGCTTCATGTTGCCTTTTTCTTCTGGTTTCTTCACTTGGTTTCTCAGAATATCTTCTATTTTCTTCAAGATTTCCACAGTGCAAAATGTTGTGGACTTTTACCGTTAGCTTTGCGTTGAAGTCTTGAATCTTTGTGCTGCCCTCGTACTTTGTGGAATTGAACAGTTCATTGATCTTCATTTGTTCCTTAAACTGTAGGCGGCATCATAAAGATTTTTCTATTTGTTGGTCGTAGTCTCACTTTTGTAGCGTGTTTTCACCATTTTCACTGTATTGTTCCGAGAACCTGTAACCTGCAACTATTTAACAGACATGGATCAAAAGCACCTATTTATTTGCAATATGATTAAGAATGGGGAATATAATAATGCAAAATTCTCATATGAACAAATACCCCCAAACTTATCTTTTGCTCGTCCCGAGCAAAACTAATTTATTCTTGAAAAAAAACTAACCTCACTTTCGCAGGGAAACGCGATTGCACTGAGCTCGTGCAACAAGCCGTTAAACCTTTAGGTGTCCCTAGTAGCAGGAGTGTTGTCTCCTGAGGGTTTTCAGCGGATACTACCCACAAAATCCGATCAATTTGGCCTATTGACTTTCATTCTTCAATTTGGTGTTCTAGAAAGAAATTCTATTATCTTTAACTCAGAAATCATCATTCCATATTTTCATACTCACTTATCATTTAACTTAAGATCATATATGTTCTGTAAATTTATTTAGCTTTCAGCATCTTCTGAATTTTCCTTCTAAGGTTCCATATAAACTTAGGAAATTTTATCATCTCTACTGAAGATATAGTCCTATTTTTCATTCCTATATCTCATCCAAACCCCAATCATATACCCCTACGTGTGTGTATTTATCACCCCTACACTTGGAAATTCAATTCAAGCTATTATACTCTTGTCCATCATCCAAAGTACTTTTAGTTGGTGAATTTTAGATGAAATTGCTCACACATCTTTCATGCGACCATTAATACTTCTTGAGGTACTAACGACCGATTAAAAAATGTGTTTGGGCATTAAGGCGTAATCCTCGTCTTGTAATACCTAAGGCTTTAGCAGTGACTCCCAAACCAGTTGGTCTAAGACACTAGGTGATAAAGCACCCTCGCTATATATATATTTTATTTTACGGAGCCTTAAGTAATTACAAAACCAGTGCTAATTTTTTTATATCTCTTTATTCACACTTATAATTTTATTTTCCTTCATAATAAGGATTTTAGACAAGAGCATTTCAAGATATCCTCTACGAGTCCAAGTTTCAAGGTTCGTGTTTGTGTAAGCTGTAGGGTATATATTTTCAGAATTTAAACTTAAGGTTCGGAATTATTTTTTAGACTTACACTTCAATAAGAATTTCAATACTCCTCCCTTGTTTTGACTTAGCCCAAGAAGTGAACTTAAAATTTGCCTATTTCTAAGCAAACCACAAGGACATATATTTTCTACCGTTAAATTTTAAGAAAGGTTATTTTTAGGGTTCTTAATTTACTAAGTTTAGGATTTAGTTTTTCCTAGCCAGTTAACCGTCTTGTCAAACTTAAGTCAAATATGGCCAAAAGTGAATTTTTCAATTTTTATAATTTTTAAAAATTTTCAAATTTTTATTTGATTTGATTTTTTTATAATTTTTTTTTAAATTTTTTATAAAGATGCAACGCAGAATTAAACATGCAAAAGAAAAAGAAAAAATATATACAAAAATAAAAATATGCAATGCAATGATAACTATTTACAACCACCTCCTCCCCCAAACATACCAAAAGCAGTGCCCTCACTGCTCAGGCCCTCGCCGTCTCCTTGAGCGTGAACGGGAACACTCCTCCCTAGATAGCAGGCTTCTGATCCCCTGCTCTACTTGTGTTAGAGCTGATCATACTGCCTCATCATCCCCGTCAAATTTTCAATCCCCCGAATAGCTCTTCTCAATAAACGTGCATGTTCTATGTGGGTGAGCTCTTCCTCGCTCTCGGTCGAGCTAGAGCTGGGTGTTCTGGCGGGCAGGCATTCAGCCGGTTCTGTTCGTGACCAAACATCAGTCAAGCGGGTATAGGACGTGGATACGCCCTCAATGAGAGGCCTGATGGGTATACCTCCATGCATGTAGAATTCAAATTCCTCCACAGGGAGGAAATAGAAACACAGTTGTGTCACTAACATGGGACATGGGTAATTCACGGCCCTTTTGCCAGCACCAATGGAATAAAGCAAAACCGTGCACATATCAAATCTAGGGTTCCTATTCATTAGGGTGTGCACGATATGAAGTGACGGGGTAAAAAAATGTAGTATTATGTGAACTCCCAAAAATATTGTTTTGTGCCCACCGGCACACGGTTAAAACATTAGCGAAAAGGGTTCTAGCTTGTATTCCCTTTCTCGGTTCCGTCGAGCAGTCATTACCCATTAAGGGCATGTAATCTTCAAACTGAAGGGGTTGGTCGTGAACAGGTAATCTAGGGATTAAAGTGACTTCATGGATGAAGTCTCTGTCAATAATTATCTCCCTATCACCCCAAAGTAGTTTGATAAAACCGTATTGTGCAAGGCAGCCTTCTTCCATACACTCGTAAAAACGAGTGACTAGATCTTGAAAGGCGTAAGAATTGGGATGATTATAGATTAAAAATTTCCACCCCCTCCGTGTGATTTCATCAGTAAAATAGCTCCCATATATCGTGTGTGAAAAGATTTGTGAAAAATCACGCTCTAATTGCATGTTCGGAGCCATCACAGAAAATTTACAGATCTAAAGAATTTAACTGAGAAGAAGAAGATGATGCAAAGCTCCTCTGAGAAAATCAGAGGGTGACGCAGCAGCGGCGCGGTGGTTGCACGGCGGAAACGAGCTTCTTGCGGCGGTTGCGCGGCGGCGCAGCGAGATCGTTCTAGAAAATTTTGAGCGGCGGCTAGGGTTTTGCAGAGAGGTGAAAAATTAGGGTTAAGAAAACAGAGAAGGGTCGTCGTTTATTTATAATTGCGGAATGTGTTGGCTATTTCAAAAAAATCCCTCTTAAAAAGAGAAAATTATTTGCAAATAAATTTTTTTATTTTTATTTTATTAAATCTGGAAATTTACAAAAATACCCCAAAATATTGTTTTTTATTTTCAAATTTTCAAATTTCTTTGCTATTTTGTTTTTATATAATTACAAATGATACATACCCCCAAACTTGTTTAAAACAGTGTTTTGGCTAGATAATCGAAAATTTAGGGATAGATGGAGGAAGATCAGTCAATGTAGAGCGGCTTCTGCAAAAACAGGAGATCCTCCGAATGGTCCGCAGTGAGGAACGGTTTAAGTCGATTTCCGTTCATTTTAAACAGCGAACCGTCATCCGGGTTTTCTAGATCGACCGCACCGTGCAGATATAGGGTGCGTACCAAAAATGGCCCTTTCCATCGAGATTTGAGCTTGCCAGGATGGAAATGTAACCGAGTGTCGTAAAGTAAAACCCGTTGACCAGGTTTGAAAGTCTTGCGCATAAGGTGTTTATCGTGGAACACTTTCGTTCGGTTTTTAACAACTACTGCGTTCTCATAGGCCTCATCCCGCAGCTCGTCTAATTCGTTCAACTGCAGCTTTCTATTGCTGCCCGCATCTCCCAAAGATAGGTTCAACTCTTTAATTGCCCAAAATGCCTTATGCTCTATTTCAACTGGAAGGTGGCAAGCCTTTCCATAAACAAGCCTGTATGGATACATGCCAAGATCGGTCTTATAGGCAGTACGGAATGCCCAAAGTGCATCAATTCGTTTTGATGACCAATCTTTACGGCTTTTGGAAACCGTTTTCTCCAATATCTGTTTAATCTGCCGATTCGAGATCTTGGCTTGCCTACAAGTTTGGGGATGATAGGATGTTGACAGCTTGTGAGTAATGGAGTATTTTCGCATTAAGGACTTGAAAGTCCTTTTACAAAAGTGAGATCCATTATCACTGATAATCGCGCGAGGATGCCCAAACCGCGAAAATATGTTTTCTTTAAGAAATCTAACGACAACCTTGTTGTCATTGGTTCAGCTGGGCACAGCCTCGACCGATTTTGAAACATAGTCAACAACAAGTAGAATATACATGTTACCAAAAGAGTTGGGAAATGGTCCCATAAAGTCTATCCCCCAAACATAAAAAATTTCAACAACCAAAATTGGTTGGAGCGGCATTTCATTTCTCCGAGATATCCGGCCCAAGTGTTGGCACTGGGAGCATGTCTTGCAGTATTCGTATGCGTCTTTAAAAAGTCGTGGCCAGTAGAAGCCACACAGCAAGATTTTTTCTGCTGTCTTTTTGGGGCCAAAATGCCTGCCACACGCTCGATCGTAGCAGAATGACAGCACGCTCTTAAACTCGCTGTCGGGGACGCACCGACGAATGATTTGGTCGGAACAGTATTTGAAGAGATACGGTTCATCCCAGTAAAAATGTTTTACTTGGGACAGGAATCGGAGTCTGTCCTGATTCGAACAATCGTTTGGTATCAATCCGGTGGCCAAATAATTTACGATATCCACGAACCAAGGTTCGCATGACACAGTTAAGAGCTGCTCATCTGGAAAAACGTCTTTAATTGGAATTTGAAGTGTAGGCGAAGAAGGGAGGCGTGAAAGGTGGTCGGCGACTGTGTTTTCGCATCCTCTCTTGTCTCTTATGACAAGGTCAAACTCCTGTAGCAAGAGGATCCAACGTATCAGCCGAGATTTAGCGTCCTTCTTCGCAAAAAGATGGTGAAGAGCTGAGTGGTCCATGTAAACGATGACTGGAGAGCCGATTAAATAGTGCCTGAACTTTTCTAGTGCAAACACAACAGCTAAGAATTCTTTTTCAGTTGTTGTGTAATTTAATTGGGCTTCGTTTAATGTTCGGCTAGCATAATAGATTACGTGCGGTATCTTATTTATGTGATGTCCAAGGACAATACCAATGGAGAAATCAGATGCATCGCACATAATTTGAAATAAGTGCATCCAGTCGGGAGATGAAAGAATGGACGCAGAAATAAGTGAGTTTTTCAACGACTCGAACGCCTTCATGCAGGTTAAGTCAAAATCAAAAGTGGTGTCCTTGGCCATCAAAATACTCAAGGGTCTATCTATCTTGCTAAAATCCTTGATGAACCATCTATAGAAAACGGCATGGCCAAGGAAGGCTCGGATGTCTTTGACGCACTTGGGAGGAGGAAGATTGGAAATGATTTCAATCTTAGCTTTATCAACCTCAATGCCGTTTTGCGACATGATATGTCCTAAGACAATACCCTCTCGTACAATAAAGTGGCAGTTCTCCCAATTTAAAGTGAGGTTCTTATCCCTACAACGGGTAAGAACTGCGTCTAAATGTAGCAAACACTCATCAAAGGAGTCGCCGAAAATGGAGAAATCATCCATAAAAATCTCTAAGAATTTTTCCGCCATGTCTGAAAAGATACCCATCATACACCGCTGGAAAGTTGCTTGAGCATTGCATAACCCAAGGGGCATGCGATGGTAAGCGAATGTACCGAAAGGACAAGTAAATATGGTCTTGTCTTGGTCCTTTTCAGCGATGGGAACTTGATTATAGCCTTAGTAGCCATCCAAAAAGCAGTAAAATTCATGCCCAGCCAATCGTTCTGGCATTTGGTCAATAAAAGGTAATGGAAAATGGTCTTTCCGTGTCACGGCGTTGAGTTTTCTATAATCAATGCAAACTCGCCACCAAGTTTGTGTGCGAGTAGGTATTAACTCATTCGCCTCATTAGTTATGATCGATATGCCCGATTTCTTTGGGACAACGTGAATGAGGTTAACCCATTCGCTATCAGAGATAGGGTAAATGATACCACTATCAAGACATTTTACAATCTCCATTTTAACCGCCTCCTTCATTACAGGGTTGTGGCGTCTCTATGGATCCTTTGCTGGCTTGGCATCATCCATCATATGAATATGATGTTCAACTATGAGGGGACTAATCCCCTTGATGTCCGCCATAGTCTAACCAAAAGCTTGCCGATTATTTTGTAAGACCGTTAAAAGGGCTCTCTCTTGCTCGGGGGCTAGAGATGCCGATATTATAACATGAAGGGTCTCATTCTCACCTAAGTAAGTGTATTTAAGGTGAGACAGCAATAGCTTGAGTCCGAGTTTTGGAGGTGAAACAATTGAAGGTAAAATTGGTGAAACTGTCTCGAACTCGAAGGATTCCAACAAAGGTTCATAGTGAGTGTAAGCAATCGAGTCAGTTGGTTCAGTTAACTCATCCGAAAAGTCAAAGGTTTCAAACTCGGGTGGTGATTCTTCAAAATCGTTCGAAAAAGTGAAACACTCGTAATCGTTATCGGGTGTGAAAGCTGTGTGAGAATCAAGGACGAACACACTAGTGGTGTCAAAACTACTGTGATCAAACAGAAATTTTTCGAGCTCACAGTCCTCCTGAGTGATCTCTTGGATCGAGCAAACATCAAGTATATTAGCATTAGGCTCGGAGGGCTGATTCTCCAACTTAAAAATGTTGAGTTCAATTGTCATAATTCCAAAAGATAGGTTCATTGAACTATTTCGACAATTGATCACCGCATTAGAAGTTGCAAGGAATGGTCGACCAAGTATTACCGGAATTTGACCCCGGTGGTTAGCTACAGGCTGTGTGTCCATAACAATAAAATCAACGGGGAATATGAATTCCCCTACTTTAATTAACACATCCTCTAACTCACCCCTTGGATGGGTGATAGATCAGTCAGCCATTTGGAGAGTACAATGTGTGGGTTTCAGCTCTCTAACGCCTAATTTTTCATATACTGAATAGGGAAGAAAATTAACACTGGCACCAAGATCTAAAAGTGCGCGGTTGATGTTCTTATCCCCAATAGTTAATGAAATTGTAGTACAACCAGGGTCCTTGCGTTTTTGGGGTAAAGGTTGGGTAAAAGCATCACTTACTGCACTAGCCACGAATACTTTCTTGGGTACCTGCGACTTCCTCTTCTCGGTGCATAAGTCCTTCAAGATTTTAGCGTAAGAAGGGACTTGTTGGATTGCATCCAAGAGAGGTATGTTAATGCTAACCTGTTTGAATAACTCTACAATTTTCTCTATTTGTGGAGTTTGTTTGTTGGATCTCAACCTGTTTCGAAATGGAATATTTTGAAAATTTGTTGAGTCCATTGTTTGTGGAGTAGATTGTGGAGTTGGAACGGATCCAAGTGTTGGTGTTTTCGTTGAGTGAGATGTGGGTCCGTTTGAATTAGAAGAAGTAGAGCCTTGTGAAGAATGAAGAATAGGCTCTGAAGAAGACGAAGAAGATGAAGAAGAAGAAGAAGAAGAAGAAGAAGAAGAAGCGGCGGCCGGGGAGTCATCACTAATACCCACATTATTGTGCAACACTCTTCCAGATCTCAACGTAGTCACAGCATTTACATTATGATTTTGTTGTTCATAAGAAACATGTGCGTTGTGTGTGTGACCAGGATTTGGCAATGGTTGAGACGGAAGCTTTCCCTTTTCTCGCTCGCTTAACGCAGCATTCAGTTGTGCAATTTGGGCTTTAATTGTTTTGTTGCTCTGATCATGTGAAGCAGTGTGTTGCACCAAAGACTGAATGGAAGATTGGATGCTGGCTGAGGATTGCGTAGATTGTTTTAAAAACGCATCCAGATTCGTTCTAGCGAGAAAACCTTATCGTTATTTGGCTGAACAAAATTGTTTTGAGGATAAGAGTTGTTTGGTACAAAATTGTTCATTTGGTTTTGGTAAGGTTGGGGTTTGAAAGGTTGCTGATACTGAGTTTGTTGAGGGGCTTGTTGTTGTGAAGGAGGCCTTTGAAAATTGTTATTGTCTTGGAATTGTTGTTGATTTTGATTCCAAGCAAAATTTGGGTGGCTCCTCCAACCAGGATTATAAGTTGAAGAGTATGGATCATTTCTTTGTCTTTACTGAAAGGAAGCATTGACTTGATCTCGTCCTTGAAAAGGTGGGTTGTAAGGACACTCTTCGGTTAGATGGGATGGATCCGAACAACAAGCGCAAATAGTGTGAGTGGGTAAAGCTGGGGCAGAAGAAGGCGATGAGAATTTTCTCTCAATTGCTTCTAGTTTTTTCGTGAGTGCAGCCATTTCGGCCTTCATGGCAATCGACATATCAAGTTCATGTATGCCTGTCCTAGACTGACCTGATGAAGTAGATGAAGTGGTCTTTGTGCTTTCCCACTGAAGTGTTTGTTCAGCAAGAACATCGAGAAATTGCCAAGCTTCCTCGCTCAATTTTGTAAGAAAGTGACCTTGACAAATGGTTTCCAACAACTGCTTAGTTCCTGGGTTCAGTCCTTTATATAAAGTTTGGCAAAGTTGCCAATTCTCGATACCGTGGTGAGGGCACTGAACAAGAAGGTCCTTAAATCTTTCGAAACACTTCCAAAAAGGTTTGAAAGGAAGTTGGAAAAATTGAATAATTTCATTGCGAATTCTCGCGGTCTTGTGGTGTGGGTAAATTTTTTTTAGAAAAGCCTTAACAAACTCTTCCCGATATTTTATAGAGTGCAATGCTATGCTATATAACCATTTTTCAGCTTGGTCACATAAACTGAATGGAATGACACGTAGCCTTATAGCATCATCGGAAAGTTGTGTGGTCTTCATGATTGCGTAAACATTCTGGAATTTGTTAATGAAGATGTAGGCATCTTCGGATTCCATCCCGTGAAATTTAGGAAACATATTGATGAAGTGGGGTTTAATTTTGAAGTTATCCCCATTAGCCGGTGGAAGTGAAAGACAAGTGGGAAGTACAGTGCGGATGGGATAGAAAAGATCCCAGAGCGCGATTCGTTGGGGCGCTTCAACAGGAGGGTGTGGTGGGTTATTCGCACCTAGTTGAGGTGGAATCAGTCCCGTAGGTAAGGGGTTGTTAGGATTGAATCCCGACATCTCCTTAGAAGATGATGAATTTGAAGATGAAAGTAAAGAAGTGGAGGGAATTTCGACTTGGGAGTAGAACGCGTCGGCAGTAGGCACTAACGAGACACGGACTAAACGGGCGCTAGTGTCCCTAGTCCAACTGGACATACACTAACGAGGTGTAGTGTAGTCAAAAAGTAAAAATAGAAAGTGGGGGTAAGAAAACGTCAATGAGAGAAAGTGGGGTTGGTGGGGTGCAATGGATTTCTAGCGACAAAATGGCAATTTTTTTTTTGTAAAAAAAAAAATTTTGTTTTGTGGTTTTTATTTTATAAAGAGTTTTTGCAAAAGATTTTTTATAAGTAACTTAGACACTTTCAAGCAATCACAATATGCACAATCAAATCTAGAGTTACGGTCTCCTAAGCCAACTAGACTGCTCCTAACTGTTCCAAAGGGCAAGTTGTGAAATCCTCGAATCGCCTCTTCACCGCCAATTGTGGCCAGGTAAGCACAAGTAAAGAAAGGAGGGATCCGCTCACGAATCACCGTGAGACGAGCCTTTTAAAATTACCTTTCCCACTTGTCTAGCCTAGGGACCACAAAGTCAGGTTTAGATAAACGACCGATGCCTACAACCTTTCCTTTGTCCTAATGAGTACGACAGTCTTTATTGGCTGAGTTTAATAATTTTTAATTAACTCGAGGGTTGATGCAAATACTTTTTGTGATTTTTGGGGTCCTAGGAATGGTAATGAAATCCCCACCCAATCTGGATTGGTGTTACATCCCCTTAAAAGTCCGTTTTAAAAATGCAAAGCAGTAAACACACAAAAATCCAAAACACTTGCCAAAATTTTTTCTTTTATTTGCGGCGCAAAGAATCCTGCACAAGATTGATTATTGGAGAAGGGGGAGAAATTTTGCGCAAAGAACCCTGCACTAAAATTTTTCAGAGGATTTCAGAGGACAGAAGAGAGAAAAAAAAACTTAAAGAGAATTTTTCAGTTGCTGACGTCAGCAAGGTGCCGCGGATTCGCGGTCAAAAGCACTGAACTGTGGCGGTTCCGCGGTTAAATAGTTGGTTCAATCCTCCAAAATTCTTCTGTTTTCTGCTGTGGCTCTCCTCTGTATGTTCAGATCTGCTGTTTGCTGTTTTGTTCGCTGGATTTTTCCAGATCTGAATCTGTTCGTCTTTCCGATCCTGCACAATTCGCACGAACACCCTTCAAAAAATAACAAGATGATAAATATTTTATGTTTTTATATTTTTTTTTTTCAGTTTTTATGATTTTTTAATTTTTAATTAACCCGAAATTACAAAAAGAAAATAACTACCGTTATCCACGGCAACTGCGCCATTTGATTGATCATTTGTTTAAGCGTATACCTTTTTGAAATCAAAGAATTAACCGCAATCAATAACGGTGTCGCTTGGTAGCTAGCCGATTGAGTACGGGTCGGTCCACAGGGAAAACGTGTTCTTTTCTAGTTGTTCTAACGAGTCAATTCCTATTTGTGGTAGGCTTTGATTTTCTATAAAAACTTAGGTTGAATTTGCTTTGGATTAAAACCTTGCTAGGGTTAGGATTAGGTTAATTTGGAAAGTTAATTCTACTCACCGCTTCCTTTGCCCTAATTAAGATCTTAGGTGTTAAGGTAATAATTAATAAAGGGGATTAGCGCGATCAGGAAGAAACTCCGTTTCTTCCTTTTGGCCTTCGTCCGTCCTTTCTTAATTCTTAACCCTAACCTCTCTCTAAATCAACCACAACCGGTCTAACTAGGGAATCACCGCTACCTCGTAGGATAGGGTGCTGTAGTGAGCGGTGTGTGGTTGTTTTACATAGAGCCCTAATTTTATAAAGTTAAACGGTCAAGAATGGAGTGAGAGATTTCATCTCTGAAAACGATCCAATCCTAACCCTAACAAGTGAGGAACTACTCACTCATTAGGGAATTAACAAATGAATTCATTTTTTTATTTTTCTTTTAATAACCTAATTAACGTGCGGAAAAGAAACGACAGATAAAAATTGCAGAGAAATGAAATTGCAACTAAGAAAAACACACGATAAAAAGAAACAACTTACTTTATTGATGCACACTTTGACGATTACAAGGAATTGAAAATCTAAGATCTAGAATTAAAAAGCGGCATGCTCTAAAAAGAGCTCTAGGCATCCTATTTATAGACAGGAGAAACCCTATGGTTTACATCTGATTCACATCTGAATTTACAAGACTACCCTAAGAAAACCGGGTCAATGCACCGATTCCTACTGACACGCACCGACACGTGCGATGCACGGTTGCGGATCCGTGGCCATAAACCTTGTTTGGCCGCGGATCCGCGGCCAAATAGTGGGCTCTCTGTCTCATTTTTCTAGGGTTTCTTCATGTTGCCTTTTTCTTCTGGTGTCTTCACTTGGTTTCTCAAAATATCTTCTATTTTATTCCAGATTTCCACAGTGCAGAATGTTGTGGACTTTTACCGTTAGCTTCGTGTTGAAGTCTTGAATCTTTGTGCTGCCCTCGTACTTTGTGCAATTGAACTGTTCATTGATCATCATTTGTTCCTTAAACTGCAGGCGGCATCATAAAAAATTTTCTATTTGTTGGTCGTAGTCTCACTTTTGTAGCGTCTTTTCACCATTTTCACTGTATTGTTCCAAGAACCTGTAAGCTGCAACTATTTAACAGACATGGATTAAATGCACCTATTATTTGCAATATGATTAAGAATGGGGAATATAATAATGAAAAATTCTGATATGAACAGGTAATCCATGAGTACATCCTATAATTGTTCCTAGTCGAGAGTGTATCAAGACAGGGCATCGATGCTCCAGAGTAGACTAGCGTATACGCATCTTGACCCATATGATGGGCGATGGATGATCCAACATCCATTGGTGATTGACATCAAAGATGATGTACGGGTGCTCAGTGGAGACTCGGTACACTGAACGGACTCACCGAGAACTCTTAGTTGGTATTATACCTATCGCCGGATTGCAGTTCTCTGGTGACACTGGTACAGGTTAGTCTGTAGACCCGAGATCGTCATAGAGACTTGTGTGATTCCCACTGTGCTTTGATTTCCACCTTACCACGTTCATGAGAACGTGCAAAACGGTGGCTTTTGGGTGCAGTCCCGAATCACATTGAGGCAATGAGCGATAGGAGGGGTTTCGTCTCTCCCGGTATTGGGGGTTGATGTTGTGCTGTGTTCGATTTGCTATAACTGGAAGTCCCTGTCCAGGGCTGATATGGAGATCTACTGGTAAGTGTTATTAGTAGTTTCTCGACTCGATATGAGCCTCACATCGACATGACTTATCGGTTACTGGTGTTTGACGTTTACTACCCCTAGACTGGATATGTGACATATAAGACGAAGTGACCGGACTGTACGGTAGTGTTACTGATTGGATTCGCAGAAGTATGTACAGGCTTGCTTGTTGATCTTATGGTCGCTAAATACCCGGGTGGTCGTTACGTTTAGTTGACCGCTTGCGGCTTGTGGGTGTTTGATGTGATCGTCGCCTACTGACGGCGTATTGACGGGTCTTTAGGGTCCTACATGGAGGTTTCCTGGCTCTGGCGAAACGGAGTAGGAGCACATATGTGATATGTGTGGGACCGAGATTGAAACGAGTATGTGATACTGTATTCTATTCTCGTGATATGTGATATCGGCCGGTTATATATGATATGGCCGGGTCATCGGATCAAGTGTTGATTCGATAAAATGATACATATTATATTAGTCGGTTATATGTGATATAGCCGGATTATTAAATAAAGTTTTGATTTAATAATTTAATGTATAATTATATATTTTCTTATATTGAATTTCATTAACTAATATATGCTCAATTAAGCATTTCTTTTTCTCATTATGGATACATTGATATATATGTGTGATATATATTAAATGTATTGTTTTCTTTTTGTACACATAAATGTATATGTGATATATATTCATATGTCTTGCTAGGTTATATGAGCAACTGCCACGACCCAAAATTTAGGCCCGTAACCGGCACTTAATCTACGTAACATCAACAGGCATACGCAACTTAAGTAAGCCGAAACCCAGAAATCTAAACCGCCCAAAACAGGATAAGAGGAGAAAAACATAGTTAAAAACATTCGGAAAATCTCAAGTAAAATCTTTAACTTTATGAAAATTTCGGCAGCACCTCCTTTGCAAAAACTAGCTCCGAAAATGGGTACAACATAAAATTTAAAGTAGACATCCCAAACGGGAGCAAATCACGCCCAACGGCGGAGACAACCACCACAAGCATATATACGACGCCGTAGCGAAGAAATATATATAAATGAAAACAACATTAGGAGGTAAAACTATATAACAAGGCTGGCTCCCACGAGCACGGCACCAAAAGTAAAAAAAATAATACAACACTGATCCTCACAACTCGTCTTTAAGTCAAATACATGAAGTGGTAGATGGAAAGTACTAGATACAAGAAATATTTAATGTACATCATCGGATAACCGCAACCCACCTAAAGCAAACGGCCTCACAGCCAACCGTAGCGGTATCCGCAAAGGTAGAGATAAAAAGGAGCCCTTTCCCGACTACTCTGAGGGTAAGTCCTGCAAAACACTGTGGCACAAGAGGGTGAGTTGCCAACTTGTGAATAGTAAATAACATCATACTGTAATCGCAAGTATGCGCTAACAGCAATAATCAATCACATGTAAGCTGGTAGCATAAGTATGACAATATGAATATGCAACTATCATGATCAGGGTACACCACTAGGGTACTGTATCTACATGAATCAAATGCATATCAACTAAATACTGAGTGCGAAAAAATTAATAATCTCATTCATAAATGTTCCCCTCCGAATGGCGGCGACGACGTGAAGACGTCTTGCCTGAGATTTGGGGAAGATGCTATTTAGTTTTATCCGTCCACCTCTCCGAAGATGCCATGTTGATTTACGGCACCGTGTATCGGAGGTTTAGACGGATGCGGCCGATGTAGCAGACTTCATCAGATTCCCCCTCAGGGTAAGGGGTTTTTGATTGTGGGGATGCTCTTCCCTGCAGGCGCAAGCTTCTGCAGTTAATTACGCTACCGCATCGCGGTAGCCACTTTCTCCTTCTCCAAAATTTTACTTCGTGTCGTGTGTGTTTGTTTTGTTTGTGGATGCCCGTGGATTGTATACGGAGACTAAGTTATGCCGTCGCCCGTAGGACGTGGATTAGTCCAAATCCGTATTTACTTAGATTTGGGTTTGGTGTTTTAGTTTAAGGATATGTTAGCCATATTGAGGCTAAGATCAACTTAAACGTTCGTTAAGGATACGTTACTCTGATTCGAGACTAAGATCAACTTAACGGGATCGTTTGGATCCAACAAAGGAGAATTTGGGGGGCTCTATTGTTCCAGTTTAGGGACGTAGTGGTCCATAGGTAGTTTAAGGACGTTTCGGTCCATTTCCGGTTTAGGGACATGGTGGTCCATATTCCAGTTTAGGGACATGGTGGTCCATGGGTAGTTTAAGGACGCATAAGTCCGTGGGTTTAAGGACCCCATAGTCAATATGGGTATGTTTAAGGACGCATTAGTGCGTTAGTTTAAGGACGTATAAGTCCGTAAGTTTAAGGACCCCACAGTCCGTATCTTGGTTTAAGGACACATAAGTCCATGGGTTTAAGGACCCCACAGTCCGTATCCTGGTTTAAGGACTCGTAAGTCCATGAGTTTAAGGACCCCACAGTCCGTATCTTGGTTTAAGGACGCATAAGTCCATGATTTTACGCACCCCACAGTCCGTGTTGATGTGTAGTTGTCGGGACCCGTCACCTCTCTGATGTTGTTGAAGGATTATAACGATAGGAGTCAGAGGAGTTCAGAAATGTACCTTCGAACCGAATCTAAATTGATTTAGGAGAGCAGCCGTGCTCAGCCAATTTAATTTGAGAACATACGGCCATGATTGGGCTAAGTCCAGTTGGGAATATTCAACGTTTTTATTTATCTTTGGCCTATTAGGCCTGTGCTAGGGCTTTGCCCCTTTTTAATAATGCACTGCATTTTGTTTTGTTTGGGCTCAGCCCTTTTATAAATGATGCAGAGCATCTTCTTTGTTTGGGCTCTGCCCTTTTAATGCATTGCATTTTATTTGGCCTGTTAGGCCTTTTTTAATTGGGCTTGGCCCTTCAGTAAATAATGCAGTGCATTAATTGTCTGATATTGGCTTTTCAGGCGCTTTGCGCCAATCATTGAGCGCAAGCGCATGTGGAGATGACACGTGTCACGTTTTGGTGAGCGCGAGCGCAACAGCGCAGTGCACTGTGCTCTTATGCCGCTGACACGTGGCGCTCTCTGGTGGCTTGCGCCAACCCAGGAGTGCAGCAATGCAGTTTTGCAAGTGCAAGCCGCTGTTTCAATAACTTGATCCAATTTTGGATTCAAGAAAAGAATTTTTCTGAAATTCCACAACCAATGGTTCATAAAAAGTGCAAGACACTGTTATTATTATTATTTTTTTTATTGAAGATCATTGATCTTTTTCTTAGATCAATGATCTATTCAGAAGAAATTCTTCTATTTTATAAAGGTTTTTACCTTTTTCTTGAGTTCTTTTCAAAATTCATCAGAGTTCTCTCTGTTTTGAAGTTCTTGATCTCTCCACGATGTTGATGCTTTGAATTGGGGTCTAGGGGTCTTTATATAGTGCCCATAAATTTGTTAAGTTTGTTAAAGAGATCATTCTCTGAGTGATTTGGGGAATTTTCCCCATCGTTGGATCTTTTGATCCAAGGGCTTTTGTTTTAAAGAAGACAATCTTTTTGTTTTAACAAGAACAGAAGGATCTTACTGGAATTTTAATTCTGTTTGGCGCATATGCACCAGCGCTTGACACATGTCACGCAGCGCACAGCGCAGCGCAACTGCGCTGACACGTGTCACTCAGCGCACAGCGCAGCGCACCTGCGCTTGCGCAACTGCGCTGACACGTGTCGCGCAGCGCACAGCGCAGCGCAACTGCGTTTGCACTATCACATGTCGCGCAGCGCTTGCGCACCTGCGCTGACACGTGTCGCGCAGCGTAGCGCTTGCGCATCTGCGCTGACACGTGTCGCGCAGCGCAGCGCTTGCGCAACTGAAGCGTTGCTTCCTTTAATTTTTGTTTTAAATACAGCCTTGCTCTGATTGGGCGCGCTGCGCTGACGTATCAACTTTTGACACGTGGCACGTTGCGCGCAGCGCACGGGATTTGAAGCGTTGCTTCAATTTTTGAATTTTTGTAATTCAAACAGAGCTTTGCTCTGATTGGGGGAAACAAATACCCCCCACCGTTGCGCTCACGTGGCACATACGTGCGTGCAGCGGTGGCAAGATCTTGTCCGTTGGATCAACGGGTGAGTTGAAAGGGAGCAGGCTCCTATAAATAGGACCCTTGGTCCTTGGAAAATGTTTAACCATTTTTCAAGAACTTGAATTTTCAGAGCATTGCTCTTGTTTAAGAATTTTATAGCCTTGTTCTCGTTTCATCCCAAGAACTTCAGAGTTCAGAACATAGAATCATCTTAAGTAAAATTAAATTAAATTTAATTAAATTTAATTAACAGAGCCTTGCACTTATAGATCTTTGATCTAAAGAAAACTTTTCTGGGGTTTTATCAACAGAGCCTTGCTCTCAAAAGTCTATAGATCTACATAGATCTTGTTTCATGGGTTTTAACCCATGAACAGAGCTTTGCTCATGGATCAAATGAAGATATTTTTGATCTGAAAATGAAGAACTCCTAAGAGTTTTCATGGATCATTAGGATCCCAATTTTTTTTTTAATCTTTAGGAGTTTAAAGAAAAAATTTCTTTTCATAGATTTTCTTATCCTTATCACAGAGCTAGGCTCTTTTAAGGAATTTTATTCCCCTGAAACCAGAGTTTGACAAGTGTTACTCTGTGACAGAGCTTTGCTCTGAAAAAGGAGATTTTCTCCTTGTCTCTAGAGATTTTTATTATTAATGAGAATATTGTCTTGGGGATTAACTTACAGTCTCATCCAATGATGGGGTTGTCCTATTAACTGATGCACTGTCATCCAGATTTTGTGGGTCCCCCTTTGGTCCCCTACCCACTGCATTACAGTGCGGTATAAATTTTAAAATGCCAGGTGTTGGAACTACGATACAGACGGTTGATTTTTGTCCCCTTGCAGTGAACATGTCTACTGATTTGTCTTTCCCATTTGTTCGCTCGGAGGGAGGATTTCCCCAGGCAACAGTAGTCCAAGTAGTGCTCGCTCTCATCAAGGATCATGACCCCGAGCATAAGAGCCTTCACCTGTGGAGTGGGTGGTATAATGAGATCATCCAGGGTCGCCGAAGTTTCGGTTCCGCTACTCGGTCTGAGCCCATATCTTCGCTCCCTTACGCGGATGAACCCCCGGTGAAGTATGTCGTGGAGGTTAAAAATTGGAATTCGGATGACATCCTCCAACCCGCGATTGGTTCTATTCCCGTGCAGCCGCCGCTGGCAATAGACATTTTAGGGAGGCGAATCTGTCAAGGTGAAGCACGCCCTTGGGGACAGGCCTATAACATTGGATTGATCGCGCGACCGCCCGCCGGATATTTGCAGTGGGCCCGGTATAGCTTATCGGCGAAGAGGACTCATCTGATGAAGATTGGTTTGTATTCGGCCATCTATGTCTCGCTCTTTGAGTATCCCTCTCCTCCAACGTGGTGGGTTAAGGCTTTTATTGAACAATGGAATATCCCTACCCACACCTTCCTGATGACGGACAGGGAAGTCTCTATCTCCTTGGAGGAGTTTGCTGAAATCTCGGGTCTACCGATGAGGGGGGAGCATTACGAGGAGCTGCTTCCTCTTGACGAATACGTCTTCGCCACCAAGCCATTGGTGTTTAATCTGACGCCAGAGAACGCTATTCAGCACCAGTTTTCGGGCTTGGTGAAGGTGCTGGAGATCTATGAAGGGCTCTATCTGGAATCGGGCACCCGGGCAGTCAGTTTCGCAGATTTTATTGCCCGCTTCATTCGACCGGAGTTTCTATTGGAACAGAGTGAGAAGTTCGCTAAGCATGACGGCCCTTTCGGCTTCGGCCTGGATCGTCGACCAACATCGGAGGGCGATCAAAAGTATTTTTATCCCCCCAGCGCCGCCGTCATGCCGTTGTCGGAGATCGCCGTCTCGGGCATGGATGAAGAGACCTTTTTGTAGGGTTCCTGGGATTGTGGCTGTGCAGCTTTGCGCTCCCCATGCACCCGCACCACATGCGGCCATCCATTTTCTACCCAGCGCATCGGATGGTGGCTGGCCTGCAGTTAACAATAGGAATTGCCGGGTTGGCTCACCACTATAATGGACTTAGCATGGCGGCGGACGCTAATGAACCTAGGGTGCAGCATGCTAATTTCCCGATGCACTACTTCACCTTTTGGATGGAAATGCACGTGCATGGGGTGTTCGGCGTCCACAAGATCCCTCCGTTTTTTGAAAAGTGTAGACTCCCAAGAGTCATGCGGCTGGTCGGCGCCTCGATCTTGGTTGCGTCTCCGCGAGAGGTAGGGGGGCTACTCCTCCGTCCACACCTGTGTAGGGTTACTAGGCACACTAAGGAGGTTCCACAAGGCATCAACCATGCAAAACAAAAAATTTTCCGGTGCCGAGAAACCCTAATATAGATCGTTCACTAGAAGGATAGGCGAAAAGAAAGCAAGCAAACGACTTTGCTACTAAATGAAAGGGATTACAACCTTTGTAGATCCGGTCTACCACTTCTTCAGCTCCGTGTTGATGTCCTTCCGCTGCGATCATCGGATCCCGGACTCTAGAAATGGTTTCGTCGGAGAAATAATCGGGCTAGGTCATTGACTTCGAGGCCGAAGATGATCTACGTCGGGGAGACTCAAACTCAAGCTATTCCTTCACTTGGTCGAAAACTTTGTGAAGAGAACACCCTATACTACATGGAAAGTAGTAGAGGATGAAGAAATAGGAAGTGGGTTCACTTTAGAATTGGATTTCTCACTCTTTTTCTGATGTTGCCATAGGAGCTAGCAAGCTTTTTCAAGCTTGATGAAGATGATGAAGAAGAAAGAATGATATCCATTAAAAGAATAATATCAACACTTATCCTTTTAATCATGGCCCCATGGTTGAGTTAAGCCCTCATGCTTAACTCATATAGAGAATTAACCATAGCATAGGGTTAAGGGTTGGGTTAGCTAATATCTTAAGCAAATGACAAAAAGGTTGACTTTGTCAATGTTCATCAAGCTTCATGAAGCTTGATAACTTTGACCAAAGTCACACTCTTTTGTTATATGCTAAGTTAAATAGTAAACCCTAATCTAACCTTGATATGGTTCAAGTCTCATACACACAACTTGTTTGTATCATCAAGCATGATACAAATATGTACACTTGCATATATCATATATAAACAATGTGCACATTCAAGTGAGAAAACAAATCTTAAGTGAACCAATACTAGTTAATGTAAAGTAATATATCAAATATATAATTATACATTAAATCATTAAATCAACACTTAATTTAACGATCCGGTCATATCGCATATAACCGACTAATATCAATAGTAACAACTTATCGAATCAACACTTGATCCGATAACCCGGCTATATCGCATACAACTGATCAATGTCCCAAATCGCGAGAATAGAATACAGTATCACATACTGGTATTATGCTCGGTCCCGCATATATCTCATATGCGCTCCTATTTCGTTTCGCTTGAGCCAGGAAACCCTTGTGTAGGACTCTAAAGACTCGTCAATACGCCGGCAGCAGGTGATGATCATATCAAACACCCACAAGCCGCAAGCGGTCTGCTAAACGTAACGGCCACCCGGATATTGAGCGATCAGAAGATCAACGAGCAAGCCCGCTCACACTCCAGTGATCCAACGAGTAACACTACCGTACAGTCCGGTCTCTTCGTCTGAGATGTCGCATATCTCGTCTAGGGGTGGTAAACGTCAGACCCCAATAACTCGATAAGTCATGTCGATATGAGGCTCATAACCGGTCGAGAAACTACTGGTAACACTTACCAGTACATCCCTAAAACAGCCTTGGCTAAGGACTTCCTGTTATAGCCAATCGAGCACTGCGCAACATCAACTCCATATACCGGGAGAGACGAAACCCCTCCTATCGCTCATTGCCTCCATATGATTCGGGACTGAACCCAAAAGCCACCTTTTTGCACGCCCTCTTGGACGTGGTATGATGGAAATCAAAGCACAGTGGGAATCACACAAGACTCTATGACGATCTCAGGTCTACAGACTAACCTGTACCAGTGTCACCAGAGAACTGCCATCTGACGTAAGGTATAATACCATCTGGGAGTTCTCGGTGAGTCCGTCCAGTGTACCCAGTCTCTACTGAGCACCCGTATATCATCTCTGATGTCAAACACCAATGGATATGGGATCATCCATCGCCCATCTGTATGGGTCTAGAAGGTACACGCTAGTCTACTCTGGTATATTGATGCCCCGTCTCGATACACCCATGATTAGGGACTTTGAAGGATGTACTTATGGACTACCATGTCCCCACTAGTATGATCCGCATCATAGTCCAGGTAGTCAAGTACACATCCTAAGGGCTTTACCAACATGTAACAGAGAGACAATCAGTGTACACGTTAAGGTAAAGAGTAACCAGATAGCATACTATCATATCGAGCAAGAAAGTCATCCCTATATATGTCCAAGCATCCACTACAATATACATCCTATGTATAGTAATGGCCTCTAGGGCATACATATAACTAACAATCTCCCACTTGCACTAGGGCCATCTGATAGCTGTGGTTTAAGTATCTCATACTCAACCATCCTGTAAAAGTCTCTCCCTGGGAAAAGGCCTTTCGTGAGTGGATCCGCCGTGTTGTCCTCTGAGTCTACTCTCCTAACCTTGATCGCCCTGGAGATCAACTATTTCCATGATCCGGTGATGCTGCCTCAGAATACGTCTGGGTCACTGATGGGACCGGGGTTCCTTGGCCAAAGCCACACTTCCATTGTCACACAATGGTAGGAACCTAGTTCATCTCATGAACCATTATACACCCAAACTGCCTCTTTGGTAGCATCTTAAGTAGCGATGTATGCAGCCTTTATCGTCTAGTATGCCACGGTATCTAGCTTGGAACTCTTCCAACATACCGTCCCTTTACTGAGGGTAAAGACAATGCCTGTGACTGACATTCAGTCGTCCTTATCACCCTGGAACCTTTCCAGTGATTCTCCCCAGGATCAATTGATACTATCTCACTACAACTAGTGAGTATTCTAACATCCAATTAGATCTATCTCATAAATCCAAACTAAGGATTTAGGAGGTTTCACTTTGATCCTATATGGAGAATCCTTGTGATAAGCGGAGATTGACCGAGCGTAGCATAGGAAACTCCTTCCCCATCAAGAGTATGTTATCCATATACTCTACGAGGATCACCACCATACTCCCTACTACCTTTTTGTATATACAAGGTTCATCTACCATTTTGATGATGTCAAACTCTTTGACTAACTCATCAAAACAGATGTTCTAACTCCGCGATGCCTGCTTTATCACATAAAACATCTTGCATACGTTTCCGCTGGTCCCACTGTCTACGAAGCCTTCTGGCTGTGTACTTATAGACGTTCTCTTTTAAATCAATATTTAGAAAAGCAGTCATGACACCCAACCACCAGATATCGTAGTCATGGTATGTAGCCGTGGCAAGTAGGATCTGGATGGACTTAAGCATAGGTACTTAGAAAAGGTTTGATCATAATCCATACCTGGTCAATGATGCAAACTTTTAACAAGTCTAGCTTTGAAAGTCTCAACTTTTCCATATACACCAAGTAATCTTCTCAAGATATACTTGCTCCTGATGGGGATTTAACCCTTCAGATAAAGCAACCAAAGTCCATACTTTGTTGGTGTATAAGGATTCCCTCTCAGATTGATAAGCACCCAGCCATTCTTACAGAGTCTTACTCCTGATGGCCAGCCCGAAACTAGTTGGGTCATCATCTCATGATGCAATCCTCGCTCCCACTGTCATAGAGAAACCGAAGTATTTTTCAGGTGGGTGAAGAACCCTACTAGATCGGCGGAGAGGCTGAGGTTCGTTGGAATTTACTGAATCCTTTGGTTCTACCAAATCATCTGCTGTAGTTTGTATAGCTGGAACCTTTCCAGTTGTACATAACAGACCTTGCCTCGAGCTTGTCCGGATTATTCTTTTAGACATAGCCCGGACAACCCCAAATCTTAACCAACTTAAGATATGGGCTCTTCCCTTTCCATATCACATATAAAGCGGTAGGTAACTGATTTGATTGGAACCCTATTCAATAGGTGTGCAACTTCATAAGTGCATAACTCCCAAAAGGAAATAGGTAACTCAGTAGTACTCATCATAGAGCACACTTTATTATATAATGTGTGATTGCTCCGCCCCAATATACCATCGTGCTATGGTGTATACGGAGAAGTAATGCTGAGAGAGAATCTCATTCTCCTTTAGAATAGTCCAGGATTTCCGTGCTCAAGTATTCTCCTCCTTGATCTCATCAAAGGACATAATACTTATACCCGTATTTTGGTTCTCCACTTCTAACTTATATTCTGTGAATATCTCAAAAATTTTGGACTTGTGTTTCAACAGGAACATATGACTGAATCTTGAGAGATCATCAGAGAATGTAATGAAGTACAAAGAACCGGTCTTGGCATGTGTAGACAGGGGACCTACATACATCAACATGTATCATCCCAAGTGTTCACTAACACTTTCTCTGTTTCCAATAAATAGAGCTATGGTCATCTTATCTCTGTGACATGACTGGCAAGTTTCAGAAGATGTAAATTCAAACTAATTTAAATATGCATCTATATGTAACTTCAGCTAGTCGGGTCGCATTGTTATGACCTAGTCTATAATACCTCAAGAAGAATTCGTTCATATCTGAACTCTTCCTCTTGTGTGTATTCTATATATTAAGAACTGTGGTTTGATTTAGAACGTTAATGCTTTTAGATAACGTGCCTGAACCGATCAACTCTTGATATAGGAAATGTTCAAAACATTATCCATCAATACAAAATTATATCCTTCTTTACTAATAAAGAGACTGATATGATTTTGTATATCAGGTTCGATGTCTAATAACATTTGTTCAGAATCAATGTATTCTGGTAATATAGGGTGACAGTGACCAGCAGACTTGGTTGCAATACTTGCCCCGTTTTCTGTCTCATGAAACTTATCACCCGTTCTCAGTTCTTTACCTATCTGTAGCCCATGTAACAGATTACATATGCGGGATCCTGATGCGGTATCATATACCCAGGACGTAAAGGATACTGAGAAACAGTTCTCTGTAATGAACACACCCGAAGATGATGCATCAACATGCACTTTCTTCCTTTGGGCGGCACGGGAATTCTGGTAATCCCCTGATTCCTGCTCTGTCTTATAACAATTGTAAGTTGGAGCGGGACCAACGTTCCCCAGCTCGGTATAACAAGCGGGTTTGGTCAATAATCCGTATTATTATCTTGATTAAGGCGTGATATGGTCGCTACCTGGAGAGAGAGAGAGAAGAAAACACTCTGCGTGCGCTCTTGTAAGATCAGATTGGTTATTATTTTATCTAATCAGGGTGGCTCCCACTGTTTTTATCAAATCTTCCTTCAAACCCTAAAAGGAAAGACTAGCCGGGATTAATTACACGCTACAAGTTCGCCAATCTTTCAGCCAGGCCAGTGTCGGTACTTTGAGGGAGGTCCCCCGTGCTTTCGCACGAACCTAATTAATGTAAACCTCGTTTTCCCAGAGGCGTAATCTCGTTGACACCTTTCTGGACACCTACTTGATCGGCTAATTGTAATGTGTAAAACTCTCCCAGGAGTAACAATTACTCGCAGCGGGTATCGGGATCAAACTATCTCATAGAAGGTATGCAATCTCATTGCAAATTTCAACACTTCAAATTCCCGAAAATATTTTACCCCTAGCAGCTATATGACCTTAACATAGTCAACAAATCATACGTGCTAGTCAAGTTCAACCCGTCATTTCCCAATTGAATTAAACCCACCCGCACGATCCTTAACATAGTCAACAAAGTCGCACGACTACCCTAATCCAATCGCATCATATGCTTATACAGATAAGCACTAATTAGCTACCGCACACTACGCCTTAACATAGTCAACAAACGCAGCACGAATACTAACTAGTACTAATCTGAAATGATGGAGGGCTACGAAAGGTTTTTAAGAAAACCTTTTGCGTAATGAACTTGATATCGTTGTAGAATCAAATGATTTTAAAATGTAGTGTTTTTTAGGCTTTTCTAGTTTTGCAAAAGGGGTCACTCCCGGTGAAGGGATCGTCGGCCCTTTCCTCATCGAATAAGGTGCAGGATATATCATATACATCACTGTGCAAAGCAAGAACTATAGGAGCAATCAAAAGACAAACCGAGAGTTGTAGCATCTGCCAGTTATTGCTAAAGTGGTCACTCCTGGTGAAGGGATCTCGGCCCTTTCCTTATCGAATAAGGTGCAGGATGTTTTACAAGGAACACCGCGATGCAAAGCAAGAACTGTAGCTACCTGTTTTTGAAAATTCGATTCCACAACATCTTTAGGTTTCTTTTTCTTTCATTAATCATATTAATGAAGTCCCATCATTTAAGTCACCTAAACATCACAGATAAATACAACGTACACTTATGCCATCCGCATTCGCCTCGATGTCCCCTCGTGCACCGTTAGGTTAGGTAACTAACGGCAGAGCGGGGCAGGGCTAGCGCGGGTGTAAAACATAAGTAACATCTATATAATATATCATATATATCATATACATTATCTATCACAGAACATCAAATGATCACATCACAGATATCGCAGCAGAAGAATCATATGAAATATTGGATATACTAGGACGTCCGTGTTTTCAATACGAGCCAGTATAAAACACGGATTCCACAGTCGTGATGAATAGTCAAACCCATACCCCCAGACCACTACGAGAGCGGCAAGCAACCCTACCAATTCTAGAGTTAGGAGACCCGGACTCGACTCCTCGAGTTGGTCTCCCACTGGACTCCAGAACCCGGTTACTTGTGCTCTCCTCCTTGGGTCTATCCTAGTGAGGAAAAGTAAATAATATACAAAGGTGACAACTTCCGCAACCTCAAAGTGCCCCAATAAAAGAATATTACATACAATTAATTTTACATGAATGAAAATAAAAACTCTTATCCCACATAAAACCCCCGGCTATTCGAACACGATAATCCAATATAACATATCCAGCAACACATAACATCACATGTCATCAACGTAAGTAAATGTGCGCATCCCAATTGTCGTTGACATATAGCAACGAAACCGGCGATATCACATATTACACTTACGGTCGCAGAAAAGAAAGTGTAAAACTACAACAGTTGGAATCCGCAAACACTTTAGACATCTCATGCCTAACCAATGAATTCCTTAGACGTCGCATGCCTAACAATTATAAACCCCGTATTTTAGTCTCAATAACGATAACACTTTTCAATATCAAGTCGGGAAATTCAACAAGATTCCCAATAAACTGATCGAATGCTCGTCGCAAACTTTAGTAGACGGCCGCACCCCCGATACCGTCGACGAAGTGCACAAAGGCGGAACACCGCTACCGCGAGCACCCGAACGGATGCTTTCGGCGACGGGGTTCTCCTACAGTCACTTGGTCGGGGCTAAGGGGTGTAGCTGTCTATTAAGTTTACCCGGCGAGTATCCGCGTACGCTACGTTATTGCGACGGACTTTTGATCGCATCAAAATTCCGTGGCAACCGATCAAGTGAGACTAAAGTGCTATGTTTATAACATTCAAATCAGTTATCTCATAACTACTTGTGGATTCTAAATATTGTATCACATTCCAGATAAATAGAAAATGTTAAACTTTCCGATCGAACAATCAAACCAACGTTTTCCCGAAAACAGCTCAACTCTTGAAATAAGTTTAAAAACATTCACTTCATACCACAGTACCAACGGTCCAGCCATAGAAGGGTCAAGCCAACGCCTCACATGTGACACGCCGTACTGCCCTAAACCCTAAGGTTCAAAGGGCAGTTCAAGACGGTCACATAATCGAGTTAAGGTTTGTTGTCTTCTAGAGGGACCATCGCGTTACTTGCACTACTTAGAACGTCTTTAAACTATGGAAAGATCCAACACTTGGAAATTTCCCGGCAGGGGAAAAATTGGGTATTTTTATCCGGTCGAACTTTTTAACATATTCTAAATTATCCGGAAAAACGCAGACAAAGTTAAAGATTCCGATCGAATCGTCGAATCCCAAAAACAACCCAGAAAAACTCAACTGTTGAGCAAACTTTAAAAATTCCCAGAAAATGCAGCACTGACAGAGAGAGATTACTGTGGAAGTCACATGCCAAAATTCGATTTAATGGCCGCGGAACCGCCGCGAGTGATAGGGTGGGGCCGCGGTTCCGCGGTGAATTAGACGAATTATGGTCACGTGCTCCACAGTAACTCCTAGAAAACCCTGCTGAATTTTTTGAATATTTTTAATTAGAAAAAATGCACAGTTTCAAAAAATATACAGAGAAGGGTTTCGGATTAAGGTTTCGGGTTCGATCGGGTTTCTAACATCGTCTACGCATCGCCTAAGGCTCTAGCTAGGCTCTGATACCACTGTAGGGTTACTAGGCACACCAAGGAGGTTCTACAAGGTATCAACCATACCAAACAAAAATTTTTCCGGTGCCGAGAAACCCTAATATAGATCGTTAACTAGAAGGATAGGCGAAAAGCAAGCAAGCAAACGACTTTGCTACTAAGTGAAAGGGATTACAACCTTTGTAGATCCGTTCCACCACTTCTTTAGCTCCGTGTTGACGTCCCTTCACTGCGATCATCGGATCCCAGACTCTAGAAATGGTTTCGTCGGAGAAATGATCGGGCTAGGTCATTGACTTCGAGGCCGAAGATGATCTATGTCGGGGAGACTCAAACTCAAGCTATTCCTTCACTCGGTCGAAAAATTTGTGAAGAGAACACCCTATACTACATGGCAAGTAGTAGAGGATGAAGAAATAGGAAGTGGGTTCACTTTAGAATTGGATTTCTCACTCTTTTTCTCATGATGCCATTGGAGATAGCAAGCATTTTCAAGCTTGATGAAGATGATGAAGAAGAAAGAATGATATCCATTAAAAGAATAATATCAACACTTATCCTTTTAATCATGGCACCATGGTTGAGTTAAGCCCTCATGCTTAACTCATGTAGAGAATTAACCAAAGCATAGGGTTAAGGATTGGGTTAGCTAATATCTTAAGCAAATGACAAAAGAGTTGACTTTGTCAATGTTCATCAAGCTTCATGAAGCTTGATAACTTTGACCAAAGTCACACTCTTTTGTAATATGCTAAGTTAAATAGTAAACCCTAATATAACCTTGATACGGTTCAAGTCTCATACACACAACTTGTTTGTATCATTAAGCGTGATACAAACATGTACACTTGCATATATCACATATAAACAATGTGCATATTCAAGTGAGAAAACAAATCTTAAGTGAACCAATACTAGTTAATGTAAAATAATATATCAAATATATAATTATACATTAAATTATTAAATCAACACTTGATTTAACGATCCGGTCATATCGCATATAACCGACTAATATCAATAGTAACAACTTATCGAATCAACACTTGATCCGATAACCCGGCTATATCGCATACAACCGATCAATGTCACAAATCGCGAGAATAGAATGCAGTATCACATACTGGTATTATCCTCGGTCCCGCACATATCTCATATGCGCTCCTATTTCGTTTCTCTTGAGCCAGGAAACCCCTGTGTAGGACTCTAAAGACTCGTCAATACGCCGGCAGCAGGTGATGATCATATCAAACACCCACAAGACGCAAGCGGTCTGCTAAACGTAATGTCCAACCAGGTATTGAGCGATCAGAAGATCAACGAGCAAGCCCGCTCACACTCCAGTGAATCCAACGAGTAATACTACCGTACAGTCCGGTCTGTTCGTCTGATATGTCGCATATCTCGTCTAGGGTTGGTAAACGTCAGACCCTAATAACTCGATAAGTCATGTCAATATGAGGCTCATAACGGGTTGAGAAACTACTGGTAACACTTACCAGTACATCCCTAAAACAGCCTTGGCCAAGGACTTCCTGTTATAGCCAATCGAGCACTGCGCAACATCAACTCCCTATACCGGGAGAGACGAAACCCCTCCTATCGCTCATTGCCTCCATGTGATTCGGGACTGTACCCAAAAGCCACCTTTTTTCATGCCCTCTTAGACGTGGTATGATGGAAATCAATGCACAGTGGGAATCACACAAGACTCTATGGCGATCTCGGGTCTACAGAGTAACCTGTACCAGTGTCACCAGAGAACTGCCATCTGACGTAAGGTATAATACCATCTGGGAGTTCTCGGTGAGTCCGTCCAGTGTACCCAGTCTCTACTGAGCACCCGTATATCATCTCTGATGTCAAACACCAATGGATATGGGATCATCCATCGCCTATCTGTATGGGTTGCGAAGGTACACGCTAGTCTACTCTGGTATATCGATGCCCCGTCTCGATACACCCACGACTAGGGACTTTGAAGGATGTACTTATGGACTACCATGTCCCCACTAGTATGATCCGCATCATAGTCCAGGTTTTCGAGTATACATCCTAAGGGCTTTACCAACATGTAACAGAGAGACAATCAGTGTACACGTTAAGGTAAAGAGTAACTAGATAGCATACTATCATATCGAGCAAGAAAGTCATCCTTATATATGTCCAAGCATCCACTACAATATACATCCTATGTATAGTAATGGCCTCTAGGGCACACATATAACTAACAACCTGGTCGGAGCGAAGGTTTAATTTTTGGACAAAGTCATAACCATAGGCTCAGAAACTACTAAGTCGGTGGTGCCGCTGCGCGATGATTTTAAGGAAAGGGCCCCTATATTGAAAGCCCGAAAGATCCTCCACCTCTACTCCATTCGTCCGGGCTACCTGGTGTTCAGGCAGAATGAGATGGCGCTTTTCATGAGGTATAACCCTCACCGGTTCGCCCAACAATCCAGCTATCACCAGGGGATCCCGCTGGAAGCCTTTTTGGAAGAGCCCATGGCCAGCTGGGAGGGGATAAGGAGTGCAATGCACCATTTCATGCGGCTTAACACGGGCTCTTATTTCTTCATCAGCGAGCCGAGCTGCGTCCCTAAAGTCCTCAACGCGTACGTGGCTTGGTACTCCCACGCAATGGGTCCGGTTATCCAGATGGAGAAGCACATGTTGGTTGACCGGAAGGGTGCGCCTCCCGGCTGCGACCGCAAGGTTCTTTTGAAGCCAAGGACCCCGGTCATTCCTCCGCTGAAAGATGCCGGGGCCGTGCCACCGCGCGTGTTGAGCCCTCCGCACGGACTGCCACTCCGTGGTACTGCGGATGCACCACCAGCGCCCCGTGCTCATATGAAGATGGTAGATGTGGTTTCGCCGGAGTCCGGCGTGGGCGCGGATATCGGGACCCGCCGCCTTAGGGTGCCTGCAAAGCGCAAGTTAATCTCGGGTGCACCCAAGGCTGGTGGGCAGAAGAGGAAGAAGAAGTCTCTCCTCTCTCTCGATGCGATCCTCGGTTTAGAGGAGTCTCAGGCCCCTCTTACCGAAGGTATAAGCGAGTATGGCAGCAATAAGAGCTTCTCGGTAGACCCCGGAGACACCGATCTGGCGGCCGCCATTGCGGGTTCTGAGCGATCAGCCAAAGTTGAAGCGTGGTTGGATAAACTCGCTCGAGCAGGTAATCATTAGATGTACTCTTCATCATTTTATAGCATTTTTATCATTATCCTCAACTAATGCGTTCCCCCCTTTTTTAATAGGTGTCACTACTGAAGAAGCCATCGCTGCTTCTTTGAAAACCTTCCAGGAGGAGGAAAATAAGCGCGCTTTAACGGGCGTTGGTACGTCTTGCCTTATTGAGTTTTTATCCTCCTTTCTGATGGCCAACCTAACCTTGTTCTTTTGTTTCTTTGTAGGGGCTGCGCCAGCTGATCCGGGGACTCTCCCCGGTTCCGAAACTGAAGTCCCAGTCTCTTCGGAGTTGCCGCGAGAGCCTCGACTCGACAAGTCGACGAGGGAGGCCTTGAAGGATTTGGAGGCATCCCTGTTCACGGACGAGGACGTCTCAATGAAAGAGGCTTTGAAGAGCTCCGTCTTGACGGCTCGAGGGGAGAGGAAGCGGCTAAGGAGCGAGGCGAAAGCACGCAGGGCTGCTTTGGCCATGGGAGCTGGCCCAAGCACCATCCCTCGTGCTGATACCCCCTCGGAAGAGCCTCCGGTCGCCTTGTCCACAGCTCGCAGACAAGTGGCGCGTGCAGCTCGCGGGGCTAATGATAAGTCCACCTCAGGTAATGTATCTTTCGAGATTTGTTTGTAAGAATTGTAAATTCGTCGGTTCTTATATGTCTTGTGCTGTAGGGCCAAGTCCAACCGAAAGGGAGGCGGAAACCGTCGAACCTGAGGGACCAGAGGAAGAAGCACCGGCCGAACCTGAGTCGACGGTGGGCAACGTCGCTGGGGTTGCCGAGCCTGAGCTGGGGGCTGAGGGAGCTACACCTGAGAAGGTTGTTGATGCCGAGCCTGAGGTGGCGGCAAATGAGACAACCGCTATAACTGAGCCCGGGGCAGCGGCGAACGAGGCGCCTGAGACCGGCGGCCCCATGGTGACGGCGGATGAGACAATGGCGACCGCCGAGCCCGAAGAAGTAGCGGGTGAGACGGGCACGACTCTTGGGGAAAAGCCAGCCGCTCTTTCTCAAGAGTCCGGCAATACTCCAATTATTGCTCTCCCTGTCTACGGTCTTCCGCCGTCTCCTGGTCGGGCGATTACGACGACAGCCCCTGTCGAGTCCGGTGATGAGGCCACGGGAGGTGGACTCGTATCGATGGAGGAGGGAGACGCCTCCGTTTCGGTCGGCGGCTCATCAGGTAAATTTCGAGTTACTGTCCCCTTTTTTTATCTTGCAATCCTTTCTGACAAGTTTATCCTTGTTTTTAACGCAGGTGTGGCCAGTGCTGATGCTCCATTGGTCGAGGGAGCGCCGTCAACTATGGCCTTGGCGGTGGTCACCTCTCAGCCCTCCCTTGTACCATCAATGATGTTGGAAGGTATGGATTTGCAACTTATTAGTTTTATCTTTCAGCCGCATAATTTATGTACTAAAGTCGTACTGTTGTGTCATTTCAGGAGTGCTTTTTGATCATCTCTATCAGGTGTTGCACCCACACTTCTCCTTCCCATTTGAACTCGCTTCTTCCTCTAGTGGTGCTGGTGAGTATAGTTTCCAACTGATATCTTTCTTTTTCAGTAATGGAATTATTTCTAACTTTCCCTCGTCCTGATTGCAGTGCTACAAATCGAAGGAGGGGATGAAAGATCGGCCGTGCCACTGGCCCTTCCGGCCTTGCCACCTTCTGCAGCTGGTATAGTAAACTATCGCATTGATGAACTTTTTTTGTATTTCTTGAACTGTCATCTAATCGCATTTTGTTTTTTCAGCTGTCCTTCCGATCTCGGTGCCTTTCGAGTCTCGTGTCACAATGCCGGAAGGCCTTTTCATGAGACGTCCGTCCTCGAAAGGCGCCGAGAATAGTCTGCGCATGGTGAGCGACTATATTGAGGAACTCGACGTCGAGACTCCTATGTCTGCAGCAGATTTTGCTACGGCGGTTAACCCAATGCTGGTGATACTCGTAAACATCCATAACGAGGGCATCGTCGCGTCTTGGGTTAATCACTGCAGGGAGATCGAGGCTCACCTGCATCAACTGGAGTTTATGCGCCCTGCTCCCGAGACCTTAGCCGCAAGCCATTAAAAAGCAGCGTGGAATGAGCAAAGCGCTTCTTATGTCCACCACTTGGAACAAGAAGCGGCTTTAAGGCTGAGGGAATATCAAGAGTCTTCAAGCGAGACTGCTCGCCTACGTGCTGAAGTTGAGGCGAACGCTACCCAGGTGAAGGCTATCTTCGAGGGTCTCCTGGAACGCATCTCAAATGGGCTGAACTTGAAGCAGAAACTCGACGCTGCCGAGCGTAATGCCCAAGGCCGCGAAGCAGCTCAGCAGGTCGTTGGGGAGCAGCTTGCATCCCTCTTACAGCAACGGGCTCAAGTGGAAGTAGAACTGGCGGTGGTGGCCGATCAGGAAAAGGCATGGAAGGAAGTGCGCGAACAACTGATAGGGCTATTTAAGACTCTTCCTTCCCAGTAGCTGCCTTTGTATCATTGTACTTTTAAAATTTTTCTTTTTCAAATAAGATGTATCCATTCTTTATTCTTTTGTACGATTCACCTTGTACTTGATTGAATTAAAAAATAAAGATACACATTTTTTCTTTGCAGTGTCTTGTATGCACTTTTGCTTTCTCCCTTTCTCTTATTATCAGCGTGCTGTCTTAATAAACATGGTTGACAGATAATAGAGTAAACGTCTTAGTTTTTTTCAAGAAATAGCGATGGCTTAGGCCACAGGTTCAGATCTGCCGCCTAAGACTTTTCAACTCTATGAGCCGTGAGGGTCTCATAGAGATTTTTCTCCCTACGGATCGAGAGGATCTCGTAGGTGTATTGTTTCCTTAGGAATCGTGAGGATTCCTAAGTGCGTTTTCTCTTATAAGTCATAAGGATCCTATAAGAGAATTTTCCCTCTTACGAGTCGAGAGGAACCGTAAGCGGTTGCTTCCCTCCTTGTCGAGATTCGACTTTGGAGAGTGAGACCCATGAATAGTATGCAAGAGATCGTTTTAGGCCGACTTGCAGGTTCCCAGTGCTCAGGAAACAAGTTTTTAATCGCTGCTGCTTAAGGCTTTATCTTGCAAGTTGAGACGAATCGGGAATTTCTCGCGGAGACATTGGTTTCTCTGCGTGCCGACGCGAATCAGGAGGTTCTCATCAAGGATGCTTGTTTCCTTAAATTGAGGTATTTGCCAGGGAGACTTGTTTCCCTGGGGTTGAAACGAATCGATGTATTCCTGCGGAGACGCTAGTTTCTCTGCGGGTCGACGCGAATCAGGATTTTCTCGTCAAAGACACTGGTTTCCCTGAGTCGAAGGATTTTGCTAAAGACACTGGTTTCTTCGGGGTTGAAACGAATCGGAAATTTCTCGCGGAGACACTGGTTTCTCTGCGAGCCGACGCGAATCAGGAGGCTCTCATGAAGGACTCGAGTTTCCCTGAATTGAGGTATTTGCCAAGGACACTTGTTTCCCTAGGGTTGAAACGAATCGATGTATTCCTGCAGAGACGCTAGTTTCTCTGCGGGTCGACACGAATCAGGATTTTCTCGTCAAGGACACTGGTTTCCCTGAGTCGAAGGATTTTGCCGAAGACACTGGTTTCTTCGGGGTTGAAACGAATCGGGAATTTCTCGCGGAGACACTGGTTTCTCTGCGAGCCGATACGAATCAGGAGGCTCTCATCAAGGACGCTAGTTTCCCTGAGTTGAGGAGTTTGCCAAGGACACTGTTTCCCTAGGATTGAAACGAATCGATGTATTCCTGCGAAGACGCTAGTTTCTCTGCGGGCCGACGTTAATCAGGATTTTCTCGTCAAGGACACTAGTTTCCCGAAGTCGAAGGATTTTGCCGAAGACACTGGTTTCTTCGGTGTTGAAATGAATCGGGAATTTCTCGCTGAGACACTGGTTTCTCTGTGAGCCGACATGAATCAGGAGGTTCTCATCAAGGACGCTAGTTTTCCTGAGTTGAGGTATTTGCCAGGGACACTGGTTTCCCTAGAAGTCTAACTGATCTGTGGTGGTATTTCAGGTTTTATATAAGTTATCGTCAAAACCGTGAAGCTAGGAATTTGATCTTCGCTTCGTTTGCTGGCACTGCGTCTGCTGTATTGAGACGAATGTCGCGGTTGTCTCTAGGCTGTTGGTGAACTGTCGAGATTTGTCTTAGCTTTCTGACGGAGCCTGTTGGGAAGGTGTGGTTCCCTCTTTGTTTGTGCCCTTGGATTGTATACAGGGATCGATGTAATCTCAACTGTAGGGAAAAAGTTTAATTCATTTTTATTGTTTTATTTCCGCGATGCTCTATCATTTCAGCTTTTATATCGCGAAGGTCGCGATTGCCCAATCATTTTGGCTATTTTTCGCGGGGCCCAATCATTACGGCTATTTATTTTATTTTTACTCGCTGCTTTTTATTACGAGTTGCCCAATCATTTCGGCTATTTTGTATGCATACGTTTTCTTTACTTGCTTCTTTTTATTGCAAGCTGCCCCATCATTTCGGCTATTTCGTATGCATATGGTGCTTGCTGGCTTTTCACCGTAAACCTGAAATTAGACGCCGATTTCGGCATCAACACCGCTACAACTAGGATATTGCCAGGAGCGAATCATCATTTGCTTCTGTCGATGTCGAACAAAGGTGGCTTAGTGAACAGTGTTAAGGTCCTGTCGACTAAGACTTTTAACTTCATGAGCCGTAAGGGTCTCACAAAGGTATTTCTCCTTACAAGTCGTGAGGATCTTGTAGGTGTATTTTCTCCTTAGGAATCGTGAGGATTCCTAAGTGTATGTTCCTCTGTAAGTCGTAAGGATCCTACAAGAGGGTTTTCTCCTTGTAAGTCGAGAGGACTTATAAGGGTTGTTCATCATGCGTACATATCCCCAGTAATGGATGGGACTTGATTAGGGAAATGTTTATTCGCGCCCGTGGATTGTATACAAGGGTCAGTATTGAACCACTTGTAGGGCAAAATCAAAGGTTGTGGAGGTTGCTTAAGCATAGGTTTAGGTCTCTGTAACTTAAGACTTTCAAATCTTATGAGCCGTGAGGGTCCCATAAGAGAGTTCTCCTTACGAGTCGTGAGGATCTCGCAAGTGTATTTTCTCCTTAGGAATCGTAGGGATCCCTAAGTGTGTTGCTCCCTTGTGAGTCGTAAGGATCTCACGCGGGTGGTTTCTCCTTACACGGTCGAGAGGACCCTGTAAGTGTCCTTTACCTTTCAGGTTTTCACAAACACTCGCTGGTAGTCCTGCTGTTTTTACTCACGGAGCCCTTTCAGGTTTTCATCCGTGCCCATTTTGCTTATGGAAATACCGTTTTTTTCTTTTTATTCTCTTCTTCTTTTTTTTTACGAGGTCGCGCCCATTCGGGTTTTCACGAACACTCGCCGGTATCCCTGCTGTTTTTACTTACGGAGCCCTTTCGGGTTTTCATCAGTGCCCATTTTGCTTATGGACATACCGTTTATTATATATTTTTTATATATATATATATTTATTTATCTCGTCAGCCTAAGGATGCTGCGGTAGTAGTTTAAAGGCGTTTCGGTCCTTCATTAGTTTAAGGACGTTTCGGTCCGCCATTAGTTTAAGGACGTTTCGGTCCATCCAGGAGAAGGCTGGCTACTGCTTATAAAGTTTGAGCTTAGAAAGATAGCGAGCGGACATAGTCGTCGTCATCTATCATTGACCTAGGCAGTAACTCGCTAAGTGTAGTATTTCTTTAGGAATCGACCATTTATTGGCCTGTAAGGCCTTTCACCGTGCATATCCATGAGTAGATAGGCTCCACCCTGGTAGACCTTGTCTATGATGTGCGGGCCTTCATAGTTTGGCTCGAATTTTCCCCGCTTTGCATGATTGGGGATCATAGGCCTTTTGACCACTAGCACGAGTTCGCCTTGGCGGAATGTCCTCGGCCGGGTCAATCTTTCATATGAGCGCGTTATCTTTGCTTTATAGGCCTCCAGATTTTGTTGCGCTATGAGCCGGGTTTCATCAAGGGCATCAAGTTCCTCAAGCCGAAGGTGAGCATTTTCTTCGTCTGTCAGCTCATAGTGGACTACCACTCGTAGAGTGGGTAACTCTATTTCGAGGGGGAGTACTGCTTCTGTACCGAATACCAACGCGTACGGCGTTGTGTTCTTAGCTGTCTTGAACGTAGTTTGATATGCCCAAAGAGCCTCTTGCAGCCTCTCATGCCAGTCCTTCTTATTTCGGGACACCGTCTTCTTCATGATCTTTGTCAAGGTCTTGTTGAAAGCCTCGGCTAGACCATTAGCTCGCGGATTATAAACCGAGGAATATCTCCAGTCTATATTTGTGCCTGAGCCTCCTCGACAACGATGAGGAGAAGGAGACGAGGCTCGGGACGCCTCCTCGTCGCAGATCCGCCGCCCTCCTCTCTCTAGATCAAGGCTCTTTTGATTAAGCGATGAATTTTCTATTGCGCTCAACACATCATGTATCTCCAGATCTGCCAAGTATTTCTGAAGTTGAGTCCCACCGGGCGTGCCAGAATCTGTTCCCCTCCGAATGGCGGCGACGACGTGAGGACGTCTTGCCTGAGATTCCCCGGCGTTAACCATGCGACAATTGCCGGTAGTTCTGTTAAGCCCTTCGGTCGTATCTTTCCGCTCCCGACGAGTTTTGCGCTTCTCCCGCTTAAAATGTTGTCGGTGAGGAACATATCCTTGCCACCATCTATCGAAAGCTTTGCACTCTTCGGTGGGGATGCGAAATCTTCCGATGATATAAACAGTAGGAGGGGTGCATTTCCGCTTCACCGGTAATGTTTCTTTCTGAGGATGGTAGCTTCATACCCATTGATATGGCTTTAGCAAACCTTTTCCTCGTCTTGAATTTGCTTCTATCCGCGGTGGATGTATTTTGCTCCAGCGGGAGTGTCTCAGCTCTTTCGTCAAGTTGCTGGCGCTTGGCCCTTTCAAATATAGCCGTCTCGCGTTCCCAATCAGCTTTACTTTTCAACAGAGCTTCGTTGAGGAATGCGGCAATTGTTTCATCCGATGGCCCCAGAACTTCCTGTTCAGGATCTGCCCCCAGCTTTTCAGTGTAAGGAGTTTCCTCAACGTCTGTAAACGAATGGGAGATCATATGGCAGCTCGCCACGTATTCCTCAGATTCATCCGACGAACTGTCTCCCTCATCTTCCTCCTGAAAGACGTGGTTGAGAAACTCTTGGATTGTAATGGGAGTCCACGTTTTTTGGTTGTATTCCTCCAGCGCGTCAATTTGTTTTTGTAAGTCCGTGCACTTGTTGTCAGGCTTCACGGGCTTCTTGAATTTCTTCTTCTTCTTCTTCGAAGATTTTAATGGCTGGTTGTGAGTGCTTGGGCTACCACCATCGGTATTTGGAGTTGGACATGGCTTCAACATCCCTTCACTGATCTGAGGTTCCAACGGGTTCTTCCACTTGATCGCTGGGCATGTTTGAAGATCGTTCAGCATCCTTTTTGTCTTGGCTGACAGCACAACCTCCCATAGGGCTTCTTCGACGAGAGAGCACGTTGCCCCCCGGCGTATTCATCCTTTTAGAAGCGTGAGGTTGCGGCGGACTCACCTTCCATCTGTCGGACAACGCGAACTTGCCCTGTTGGTACTGGTCTTCAATCCAATTTTTGAAGACGTAGCAATCTTCGATCGGATGACCCAGTACCCGATGATAGGGACAGTAGTTAGGCTCATTGACATCATTTGGCTGCGACGGACGTTTTGGATCCGGCAGATTTATGAGTCGGTTGCACAACGCCAGCTCGAATAATCTTCTCGCTTTATTTCGGGGAAACGAGTAAGGAAGTCCTAGCCTCTCCTCAAGGGGGACGTGCGGACGCATATTATTTTGACGGACAACCGGCTTCAAGTTGCTCGGCTGTTGTTGAGCATTAGCGACAACGATCGCTTTTCCCTTCCCCTTTTCAAGAGTCTGGCTTTGGAGGGGGAGGTCTATGGCCCATCTGATCCATTTACGCTAGCTTGTCGATCAGGGCCTGGAAGGTAGTCGGCTTGAAGAACATCATGAATTGCGATATGGTCGCTTTCGGATCGAGGGTTCCCACAAACATGCCTACCGCAGGAGCCTCTTCGATGCGTTGCTCGCATTTTGACCATAAGTTCCGCCACCGTATAGCATATTAGACCCATGTCTCGCCCGGCTTCACTCTGGCATTAATCAATGCCGTCATCGGGGTGCGTTCGCTGGCGCTTGCGAAACGCTGAGTAAACAGCAGTTCCATCTCCGCAAATGTCTTGATAGAGTCGTTTGGGAGCTCAGAATACCACTCAAATGCCGTATCTGACAAGATGCCGACGAACTGGCGAAGCAACAATTTTTCATCGCCGCCGGTGTTGCCGCAAAGTGCCCTGAACTGGGTAACATGCTGGTGGGGATTGCCCGTCCCCTTATAGACATGGAATTTGGGAATTGTGTAGCCCGACGGGTACTTTATCTGATCGTACCAGCTCGGATATGGTCATCCTGTTTTTACGACCTGACCGGCTGCTTCAGTCGCATGATGAACCTGTATCTGTTGGGCTATATATTCGTCCAAGTCAACTTTGGAGATTGTCTCCTCCTTGGCTGTTGACAGAGCCGGTGGAGGATTTGACGTTTCTCCCCTATCGTCTTCAAGGACGATCGGGGGATCTTCAGCTGGAGGATCTTGTTGGATCATCATCCCCACCATATCTTGGAACAGGAGGGTCATACGATTTACGTTGGCTGCTTGTTCAGCAGCCTCTTTATCCTTCTTCTCCAATATCCGACGAAGGAATTCATCGTCAGTTTCTTGCTCCTGGCGTTCATCCGAGGACGCTTCAGGGCTTTCTTTTGGCCCAGTGAGTGCGGCCATCGCGTTCATCATCTCCTGGAGATTTTGCTGTTGCTCCTGAGCTTTGGTCGCTGACCGTGTAAGTGGTCGATGACCTGTAGATGCACGGCTGTCCTCTTTACCAGACGCCATGTAGACGGTATGAACCACCATGCCCCCAGACTTAGGGCGTTTGGGCTCGCCGTCCTTGGCATTTGCCGCGGGCGTAGGAATTTTCTCCGGCCTCCTTCTCTTATGGGCCGTTGAAGTTGAGGGGGCCATTGCAGCAGGCACCATGGTGGTGGTCGTCCTTTGCTGTTAGTCCGGACGGTTCAGTTCCTCTTCCACTTTCACCCTTTTCTGCAGACGAGAGTGACCTTAGTCAATTACGGAGTCTTGAACCCTCCGCCAGACTTTATAAATTTTGGAGGATAGCCGCTGAGGGGGCTGCTCCAGCTTCGTTTCCGGAACCATCTCCGCAGGTGGAGGAGAACTTTTCAGCATAGCAGTTGGAAAGTTCTTACGCACCCTCCTTAATGGTTCAAAGTTGTTCCCAGTTGGAACAGCAGCATCAACTTCCACCATTGGAGCGGGTGGAGTTAGCCCCGAGGGGGAGTTGCTCCCAGCCTTCCTTACTCGGTGCTAGTGGCGACGTTGAGCATGACGAGCCGTTGGGACTGGCTCGGCGATAGGGACAGCTTCATCTTGCCCCCTGTCCGAATGAGGCGCTGCTGGTGCCAGCCTCTTAAAGACCGAGGTCTTCCTTCGAGTGGAAATATTCAATCTGTCAAAGACAGATCCTCGAGCAGGGGCAGGAGCTGGAATAGTCAGCCTTGAAAAGACTGACTCCTTGACAGGAGAAGCCGCTTTGGCGTCTTCAGGAGCAACCGTCTTCTTTGGGATGGCCTTCTCAGGTATCATGGGCTTTTTGGCAGGCCCTTTGGAGTTCAGACTCAGTCTGGTGAAGACCGACGAGTTGGACGACCAGTTGAAAGGGGCCGTGGGAGTAGCAAGTCGATCGAAGACCGACTTCTTTGAAGCTTCCGGTACGGGTATTGGCAGGGTGAAGCTTGCAGGAGGGATCATGTTCCCGAAAAACAGGCCAGTAGTGGCCTGAGTCACTTTCTCCACAGGCATAGTAAGGACGGAGGCCGCTTGAGGCCCATATGCTACACCACCAGGTGAGGTGGAGCGTCGGTTGCATTGGCACTTCGAGCAGTTCGAGCAGTTTGAGGCCATTGATGCTTGATTTCTGCACCAGGCAAAAGACCAAATCTTAGTAACTTACAACCCAAAGGCAACCATTAACATACCGCGATTCGCTCCCGAAGACGACACACGAAGTGTGGAGTGGAAAGAGGAAAAGGTCCCACCGGGCGTGCCAGAATTTGTTCCCCTCCGAATGGCGGCGACGACGTCTTGCCTGAGATTCGGGACAGATGCTATTTGGTTTTATCCGTACACTTCTCCGAAGATGCCAAGTTGATTTATGGCACCGTGTATCGGAGGTTTAGACGGATGCGGCCGATATAGCAGACTTCATCAGATTCCCCCTCAGGGTAAGGGGTTTTTGATTGTGGGGACGCTATTCCCTGCTGGCGTAAGCCCCTGCAGTTAATTACGCTACCGCATCGCGGTAGCCACTTTCTCCTTCTCCAAAATTTTACTTCGTGTCGTGTGTGTTTGTTTTGTTTGTGGATGCCCGTGGATTGTATACGGAGACTAAGTTATACCGTCGCCGGTAACAGGTGGATTAGTCCAAATCCGTATTTACTTAGATTAGGGTTTGGTGTTTTAGTTTAAGGATACGTTAGCCATATTGAGGTTAAGATCAAATTAAACGTTCGTTAAGGATACGTTAGTCTGATTCGAGACTAAGATCAACTTAAGGGGATCGTTTGGATCCGACAAAAGAGCATTTGGGGGGCTCTATTGTTCCAGTTTAGGGACGTAGTGGTCCATAGGTAGCTTAAGGACGTTTCGGTCCATTGCCAGTTTAGGGACATGGTGGTCCATATTCCAGTTTAGGGACATGGTGGTCCATGGGTAGTTTAAGGACACATAAGTCCGTGGGTTTAAGGACCCCACAGTCCATATGGGTGTGTTTAAGGACGCATTAGTTCGTTAGTTTAAGGACGCATAAGTCCGTGGGTTTAAGGACCCCACAGTCCTTATCTTGGTTTAAGGACGCATAAGTCCATGGGTTTAAGGACCCCACAGTCCGTATCTTGGTTTAAGGACGCATAAGTCCATGAGTTTAAGGACCCCACAGTCTGTGTTGATGTGTAGTTGTCGGGACCCGTCACCTCTCTGACGTCGTTGAAGGATTACAACGATAGGAGTGAGAGGAGTTCGGAGATTTACCCTCGAACCAAATGTAAACTGATTTAGGAGAGCAGCTGTGCTCAGTCAATTTAATTTGAGGACTTACGGCCATGATTGGGCTAAGTCCAGTTGGGAATATTCCACGTTTTTATTTATCTTTGGCCTATTAGGCCTGTGCTAGGGCTTTGCCCCTTTCTAATAATGCACTGCATTTTGTTTTGTTTGGGCTCTGCCCTTTTATAAATGATGCAGTGCATCTGCTTTGTTTGGGCTCTGCCCTTTTAATGCATTGCATTTTATTTGGCCTGTTAGGCCTTTTTTACTTGGGCTTGGCCCTTTAGTAAATAATGCAGTGCATTAATTGTCTGATATTGGCTTGTCAGGCGCTTTGCGCCAATCATTGAGCGCAAGCGCATGTGGAGGTGACATGTGTCACACTCTGGTGAGCGCGAGCGCAACAGCGCAGTGCGCTGTGCTGTTGCGCCGCTGACACGTGGCGCTTTCTGGTGGCTTGCGCCAACCCAGGAGCACAACAGTGCAGTTTTACAAGTGCAAGGCACTGTTTCAATAACTTGATCCAATTTTGGATTCAAGAAAAGAATTTTTCTGAAATTCCAGAACCAATTGTTCATAAAAAGTGCAAGGCACTGTTATTATTTATTTATTTTTATTGAAGATCATTGATCTTGTTCTTAGATCAATGATCTATTCAGAAGAAATTCTTCTATTTTATAAAGATTTTTACCTTTTTCTTGAGTTCTTTTAAAAATTCTTCAGAGTTCTCTCTGTTTTGATGTTCTTGATCTCTCACGATGTTGATGCTTTGAATTAGGGTCTAGGGGTCTTTATATAGTGCCCATAAATTTGTTAAGTTTGTTAAAGAGATCATTCTCTGAGTGATTTGAGAAATTTTCCCCACCGTTGGATCTTTGATCCAAGGGCTTCTGTTTTACAGAAGACAGTCTTCTTGTTTTAACAAGAACAGAAGGATCTTACTGGAATTTTAATTCTGTTTGGCGCAGATGCACCAGTGCTTGATACGTGTCGCGCAGCGCACAGCGCAGCGCACAGCGCAGCGCATCTGCGCTGACACGTGTCGCTCAGCGCACATCGCAGCGCACCTGCGCTGACATGTGTCGCGCAGCGCAGCGCTTGCGCAACTGAAGCGTTGCTTCTTTTAATTTTTGTTTTAAATTGAGCCTTACTCTGATTGGGTGCGCTGCCTTTGGCGCTGCGCTGACGTATCAACTTCTGACACGTGGCGCGTTGCGCGTAGCGCACGGGATTTGAAGCGTTGCTTCAATTTTTGAATTTTTGAAATTCAAACAGAGTTTTGCTCTGATTGGGGGAAACAATAATCATTAGCATGGAAAAGCCCGGTGTAAATCAACAACACCCCAAATCCCAAAATCCTCAGATCGGCGCTGTAAATCTCATGGAATCTGTGTGTCAAATATCGACACCCGAAAATATCATGAAAACTAGTGCCCAACGTCGACACATAAAATACTCGTATCCATACGTTCCTCGAATCCTAATTGCCCAATATCGACACTTGTGATCTATGTATCGGTTCTCTGATATCCATATGTTCCTCGAAACCCAAGTGCCCAACCTCGACACTTGTGTTCCACGTATCGGTTTCCAATATCCATACATCCAATGGAATATAAGTGCCCAACATCGACACTTAAAATCCCCCAAATCGCATGAAAACATATCTCAAATGCGGAAAGCCATGTAATATAACATATGCACCTAGAACAACAATATGAGCATATCACGGGAAAAGTCCGCTATTTAAATGCATCAAGTCACATAATATCATGTGGTTTCTAAGTATACGAATGCCATATACATATATAACAGCGTCCTATACCACCGATATATATCATATAAAGCTGAACATATAACTATAGCATGGTAAATGTGTGAGCATGTAGGTATAGCAAGCCATATGTGTTAGCATGTAGGTGTACAAGTATGCTATATTTCATATGCACCATCGCACAAGAATAAATGCCTCTATGTCGCTAACCAAAAGCAATGTATATCATATGAATACATGTGTTATGCGTATCATGGTAATTACCGACAATGTGTGTAGCATAATATTGGTGCTCGTGCAACATGGACGGTCAATAATAGTGCAGTGCACAATGGATACACGTTCTGGCACAAAAAGTAACTATATGCAATGAAATTCATGCACCATCTCTATATCTGCAGATCAACATGCGGCTAATATCATATCATATCTAGTCCCGACGCTTAATGCCATACGGGCGATTTCCCCGTAGATGTTAAATTTACTCACCAACAATCGCGGGCTGGGTAAATATGACCACCTGCTTTGCTTTCATCGCAACGTCCGAAGCCCCCGCTTGCGATCCTATTAACACAAAACATAACAAGTGCAAATTTTAGAAATTGATCAATATCATGTACACACTACGTTTGACCAACGCACCAATTCCAATCCAACTCACAAGTGTTCGTCTAACGGCTAACGTGTGTGGCGACACACCAAGACCAACCCAAAAGTAGCAGCTACACAAGACCACGCACTGCGTCGGATAACGTAACACGCGTACTCGAAACACTAGAATATAGCAAAGTGGTCCCAGATTTTGATACACAAATAATTGGTGAAAGTTGCAAGTACCACGAGACTACAAACAACGCCAGAAACCCCACGACAAAGACCCAACACCCCAGCCCTCACTCTGGCCGCAAATTACGGCCAGAACCAATAAATCTACGGCCTAAATTTTGAGGACAAGTAAGGCACCTCGAAACGAAGTCCGAAATATCGCGTTTCATCCCTTCCCACCAGTAAATGTCTCTCAAGTCACGGTACATCTTGGTGGAACCTGGATGAACGCTAAAGGCTGACTGAAATGCCTGCTCTAGGATCTCGCGTCTCAACCCATAAATATCTGGTACACACAAGCGAGTCCCGTAACGTAGCACACCATGGTCATCAATCAAGATCTCCGAATCTGTACCGTGCCGAACAAGCTCAAGAATCTCAGACAAACGGGCATCACTGGGCTGCACCTCACAGATACGATCAAGTAGAAGTGGTCGGGCGCGGTCATGAGCAAGTTGTCCCCCAGTGGAAGTGAACTCAAACTGTACTCTACCATCGCACAAGGGCTGCCAATCTACAGAAGACTGCCTCTGAACTGCGCTCACCTGGGACAGGCTACCCTCGGGCCTACGACTCAAAGCGTCAGCTACCACATTCGCCATGCCCTGGTGATAAAGGATCTCGCAATCATAATCCTTCACAAGCTCCATCCACCACCGCTTGTAGGGTGTTTTTCGTTAACCCATTGAGATAGGAATACGCGCGCGCTGGTCAGGCGCATTACAGATTCCCCTTGCCTAGGGTAGGCTGGGGTTTATTGATTGTTGGGATCCGAATCTCTGGCAGCCGCGGACTAAGCTGCCGCTAATTACCCCTTGCCATTGAGCGAGGGAACCTCCGATTAACGGGTTAAACCGGTCATGCGAACTCAATGTGCAGTGTACGTGTGTTTTGTTTTGGAGGGGGCTTGGATATATTGAGAGCCACGCAGAGTATGCGTGTGTGTGTGTATACATATATATATATACATATATACATACATATATACATATATATAAAGGGAAAGGGCATCCAAAGGATGAGTGGGAAAAGCGCCAGCGCTTTGGACGCTGGCGCTTTGAGCGCAAGGGCGCTAAAGCGCTAGAGTTTTGAGCGCTAGCGCCCCACGTGCCAGGCACGTGGGCGCTCGGTCGCTAGCGCTTTGGGCGCTCGGGCGCTAGCGCTCTGAGCGCAAGAGCGCTAGCGCCCCACATGTCAGCACGTGGGCACTCGGGCGCTATCACTCTGAGCGCAAGAGTGCTAGCGCTCTGAGCGCTAGTGCCCCACGTGTCAGCACGTGGGCACTCGGGCGCTAGAGCTTTGGACGCTAACGCTCTGAGCGCAAGAGCGCTAGTGCTTTGAGCGCTAGCGCCCCACGTGTCAGCAAGTGGGCTCTCGGGCGCTTGCGTTTTGGGCGCTAGCGCTTTGAGCTCTAGCGACCCATGTGTCAGCACGTGGGCGCTCGGGCGGCAAAAGAGACTTGGTCCCTGCAATTGGAGTTGTACTCCCAGAAAGGAGCACTTATTATTTTGTGTGTGTGTGTGTCTATATATATATATATATATATATATATATATATATATATATATATATGAGGAGTTAAACTCCTAGGAAATTTTGAAGCTGATGAAGGGAGGGGATTCAACCCTGGATCTTCCACAAAGTGGGGTTTCTGGAGATGAGTCTCCTTTTTCTTCCTCTGTTGGCCGGATCTTGAAGATCAAGAAGTATGAAATTTTAAAAATCTATCATTTCTGAGATCTGATGGAAGATCTGAGTTCCCCTTTGTGGGTTTTGTGGTGAAAAACTATTTTGTTTTGGAAGAGGAAGAGTTAAATTCTTGATTTAATTCTTGAAGAAGAAGAAGGTTTTGAACCTTGAGCAAGAAGCAGGAGGCACATGCCCTAATTTTTGGGGAATGAAAAGTCTATCCTTTATTCATCATCATGTTACCTTATATAGGCTTACATATTTGCATATAGCCCCTTGGGCTTTACAAAATGGCATTATGCCCATCCCATGGCTCATGTGCCATTTCTTTTTGCACATAAGCCATGGGCTGTACAAAAATTTGGCTTTATGCCCATTCATGCATACAAAATTACATAAAAATTATTTATTACAAGATTTTTTTGGTATGGGGGAGGCTGGCCGAGGGCTCGACCTGGGCATGGGCCCACTTGACCTAGGCTTGGGCCTACCTTGCTTGGGGTTGACCTTTGTTAGTGTATATGCCCTAGAGGCCATTACTGTATCAGACTAGTTTATATATTACTTGATGGAAGCTTGGGATATTCACCGTGTATAGACAATCTTGCTCAAAATAGTAGTATGCTACTTGGTTTGTTTCTACTTTAATATATGCATGTGTTTCTTATAGTATATCGCCTTTACACATTAGTGGAGCTCTTAGGATCTTTGCTTGATTACCAGCGTTGTGATGGCAGTCACACTCGTGGGGGCTGGGTAATCCACAAGCACATCCTTATTCAGGTCCCTAGTCATTGGACTATCGAGACAGGGCATGGATACTCCGGAGTAGACTAGCGTATGCGCTTCTCATCCCAGCTTGGGAGACGGTCTGTCCCACAGCCGTCAGTACGGCGTACTTGAGATAGTATGCGGGTGCTCGTTAGGTTACAAGTACACTGAATAGGACTCGTCGGGAACTATTGGTTGGTATTATACCTATCGTTAGTTATCTGTTCCCAGGTGACATGAGTACAGCTTAGTCCGTTGGCTTGACACTGTCACTTCGCCTCGAGTGTGTTCCCACTGTTCTTAGATTGCTACCCTCCCACCGCTCAAAAGAGTCGTGCAAACAGGTAACAGTTGGGTGCAGTCCCGAAGAACTTGGAGGCAGTGACGGTTAGACAGGATTCGTCTCTCCCGGTATTGGGGGTTGATATCGCGTTGTGTCTATGAGAGCCATTACACAAAGTCCCTAGCCAGGGCAAGCGAGATATACTGGTAGGTTTCCAGTGTTATCTCAGGGTGTTCTGGGAGACACTCCGACACGACTTGTACCGCTATTAGGGGACTGACGTTTACCGCCCTCTATGCCCGCCATGCGATATTCTTAGACGAACAGACCGGACTGTACGGAGACTGTCACATTCAGGCTCAGTAGAAGTTCAGATGGGTTTGCCTCGTCAGTCTTCTTATCGGCATCTACCTAGGGACCGTTACGTACAGCTAGTGCCGCTTGCGGTCTGTGGTTAAACCCACTGCCAGAGTAGTGTTGAGTATTTAGAGTCCCACACGGAGGGTTATTCGCCTTTAGGCAAAACGAGTAGAGGTCGCATGGTTTTGCGACGGGGTTCGTTCACATCCGCGCACTTGTGCACGTTTGGTGTCCGGACAGCTTATACTAGCGGGCTTTGGTTTAAGCCAGATCCTAGTATATGTTTTGGGATTGGTTTTATCTCATTGTATTCGTGTTCCTTGGAACACGGATACGGATGTGTATGCACAGTTGACTGAGGCGGAGGCAGAGGACTTTCATTAGGGTTGATGACAGTTGTCTTTTTCTTAACCCTAATGTTTATATGTGAAATATGATTATTAATATTAATTAATTATACTTGTGTTATGGTTAGGGCTGTTGACCATTTGACTATAGTTGACTTGTTGACCTATGTTGACATATTGACCATCATCATTTCATATGGAAGATACTCTTTGATTCTTGCAAAAGTAATTAATGTGAAATGATAATGGTCATTTCAAGTTAACCATCACAATTATCTTTAGTTAATTATTTAATTATCATAATTCACATATATGTGAGAAGGTTGGCATTATCTTCTCATTCTATCATTCTCATTCTCTTTCATTCTCTTCCTCTCTCTGAAAGCTCTCCCCTCTCATGAGTTGAGAACCATTAAGCTTTGAGATAAAACCTTCAAAATTACTCTCTACCCTTTCTAAGGTTCTAGGTTTAGCACACCAAGCACCTTAGTTACTTCTAGTTTGAGGTAGGAGCCAAAGGTAGAGGCCCTCGGGTGGGTCTTTCTTTGGCAAGAGAAGGCGACGAGGACGATCCGTTCATCCCACCCCATGGAGCAAGAAGAGAAGGACTTCAAGACTTAGGTATAGCCCTTTAGCCGAGTAGCTAACTCCTTTAGCTTGGTTGTTAGTTTATTTTTAGCAAATATTCTCCTTTAGTTAGTCCATGTTTCCTAGAGTTGTAAAAATCGTATTTTTATACCGTTTCCGCCTCCCCATAAGCACCGGGGTGGACAACGTAGACTTACAGCGGTATCAGAGCCTAGCTAAACAAAAACTAGCTAGTTAGCAAAGTATCTAGAATTTCGATAGGACAAAAACCGCAAAACACCCGGTAAAATTCTAGTTTCTGCCGATATTTATTTCTGCTCAAAAAATAATAAATCATGTACTAAAAATCGGCTCAGGCTTTTTAAAGAACAGGCAAGAAAAACGATCCAGTGAGTCGACCAACTCACCGCGGATCCGCGGCACGAGCTTGCTCCTGTCGCGGATCCGCGGCCGAGTTGACTCGGCCGTGGATCGTTTCTCCTGCAGTTTTCTTCTGCTGGTGTTTTGTGATTTTTGAGATGGTTTGTTTCTGCCCAGAATTACCAGAGAATAAGTTTGTTTTTGGCGTGGTTACAAATCCGTATTTTGATCGATTTTCTGTTGACTTTGGCTAATGGGTTGTATCTGTGATGTGATATATATATTGAACGTCTGCTAATCGCTATACGTCGATTAGTGGGGGTTATACATATCTGTGATCTGTAATGTTGATGGTTTGTGTATATGAATTCGTTGGATTGTCGCGGATGAATAGCCGGGGGGTTGTGAGATTAGAGTTTTCTTATTCTTTCAATTCATGTAATATGTAAATTGATGTAATATTATTTATATGGCCGCACAACCGGGATGGGGTTGTAGCCGTCATTATATAATTTCCTTTACTGTTTTTGCTCCTAGGATAGACCCAAGGTGGGGTGCACAAACTACCGGGTATCTCGAAGTGCCGAGTGGCCTACTCACGGTGTTGAGGGAGGTTGCTTCGCTTCGGGTACTTGGCGGGTAGTTTGCCGCATCCGTAGGGGTCTAGGATGGGGTTTGGCTATTCATCGCGACCGTGTAATCCGCTCTTCGTTACAGGCTCGTACGAAATGCGGATTCCTAGTATATCCAATGTGTTCATATGTGATCTGGAATGGCTATCATTGCATGTGACGAATGTATATATCTATATATGATATCTATTTAGGTGTTGCTTATGTTTTGCATCCGCGCTAGTCCAGCCCCCGCTCTGTCGTTAGTTAAGTAACCTAACGGGTGATGATGGGACAACGTGGGGAATGCGGATGGCATAAGCGTACGTCATATTTTCGTTGTTTTCTGCAATGGTAGGATTAATTGATGGGATGCATTAAAATTAATGCAAGAAAAATAAACCAAGTAAAAGTCGTTGGAACACTTTCAAAACCACTCGGTTCTTTTCAAAAACCAACTTTTAAATGCGGAGCTTGAACCACACCTTTTGAAAGCTATCTCGTTCCTTCGATTATATCAAGTTCACTACGTTCACGGTTTCGCCAAAACCATTCGCAGCCCTCCGTCATTTCACATGGATAGTCAATAAGTATTCAAGCTATGTTTGTTAGCCAAAGTCAAGGCATAGTGATTGGTAGCTATTGGGTATTCATGTGCAGCATAGATAGATGTGTTGGTTTGGGACAATCGTACTGCCTTGTTGGCCAAAGTCAAGGGTAGGTACGGGTGGGTTCAAATTAACCTGGAGAATGACGGGTAGAACTTGACATGTGACATATAATTTGTTGGCCAAAGTCAAGGTCATAAGAGCATGGGGCAAAAATCCACATCGGGAGTTTCTAAAGAAACTGAAACTTGCTAGCGCTGCATACCATTTGGAATGTGATGATTCTTGTAGGATTCCTTCAGTTTTTTCACACGATGATATTTGGATCCCGATCCTACTGTGAGTATATGCTACTCCTCCGGAACTTTCTCACTTAACGATCAATGCTATAAACCAAGTAGGTGTCTAGAAAGGTGTTAGCGGGGCTACGCCCACAGGAAAAAGAGGTTACTTAATTAAGGAACTTCGCGAAAGCATTGGAAAACCTCCCACGAAGTACCGACACTGGCCTGGCTGAACGGTTAAGCAAGAATTGTACGGTGAGATTGATCCCGACTAATTCGTTCTTTATGGTTTGAGGAGGGATTCGAGAGACAGTGGGAGCCATCCTGTTTAGACAAATTAAAAACCACTCTAAACATGCAAGAGCATCATGCTAAAGTGTTTCTTCTCTCTCTCCTAATTGCAGCGACCAAATATCATGACTGGACTTAAGTTACTACTAGATAAAAACAAACTGACAGGGCCAAACTATAAAGATTGGCTCAGGAATGTCAAAATGGCAATCACTTATGACAAGTTAGGGTATCTCCTTACCACCAAAGCTCCCCCTGTCCCAGGTCCAAAAACCAGCGTCGCGGATAGGGAAATCCGTAAGACCTGGGAAATCGACTGCACGAAGGCCAAGTGCCTCGTGCTTGCCTCTATGGACAATGAACATCAGAGGAGGCACAAGAATATGGACCTAGAATCCATATTTCTCCATACAAAAGAACTGTATAGAGAGCAATCCCGTATCGCCAGATACGAAGTCTCGAAAAAACTGTTTTCGGCGAGATTGGCCGTTGGATCATCTGTAGCGGAACACGTGCTTAAGATGATTGGCAACATAGAGGAACTCGCGGACCTTGGGACCACGTTGGAGAACGAGCTCTACACGGACTTGATTCTTCAGTCCCTTTCTTCCACTTACGCCCAGTTTATCCTGAACTTCAACTTGCAAGAAAAGGAAGTTGAACTTTCATAACTCCTCAACATGCTGAGGAGCGCAGAGGGCACCCTACAGAAAGGTAGGGAAACATACACTTTGTTTGTAGGAGGATCATCCTCTTCTAGCTCCAAGGCGAAAGAATAAGAAAACCCCCACCAAACCAAAGGGCGGTGTTAGTAAAGTGGATACGAAGGGAAAGGCAAAGGCAAAAAAGGTAGCGGGAAAGCTTGTGGGGAAGGAAGAATGCTTTTACTGTCACAAGAGTGGACACTGGAAGAAAGATTGCAGGGCTTGGAAGGCCAGAAACCTGGATCTGAAGCAAGTTGCGGCTTCAGCTTCAGGTGTGTATGTTATTGAAATCTGTCTATCAATAAACTCTACTTCCTGGGTATTGGATACCGGGTCAGGATCTCATATCTGTAATTCTTTGCAGGCATTGAGAAAGCGTAGGTTTTTGAAGGCAGGTGATATGACCCTCAAAGTTGCAAACGGAGCTAGCATGGATGCTGAGGCCGTGGGGGACTATCACCTGGGAATGTCAGATGTACATGTTTTGGTTTTACGTAATTGTTATTTTGTACCCAATGCAACTTGTAATATCATTTCTGTATCTTTAATATCTAAAGAAGGTTATGAATTTGCATTTGTAAGTAATGTTGTAAACATTCACCTTAATCAAGTTCTGATTGGGTCAGGTACATTAAGCAATGGTATATACGTATTAATCCAACCACAGATTTTCAATGTCCAGAATACACACAAAAGAAAGTCTCCGGAAACAAATCAGGCTTGCTTATGGCATTGTAGACTGGGTCACTTCAATGAAAGAAGGTTGACGAAGTTACATACAGAAGGATATTTGGATCCGTTCGAATATCAATCATATGCAACTTGTCAATCCAGAATACACACAAAAGATGACAAAGACTCCGTTCACTGGACACGGAGTAAGAGCGAGCGAGCTCTTGGGACTCGTACACAGCGACGTGTGCGGTCCAATGTCTACGCATGCACGAAGCGGTTATTCTTACTTCATTACTTTTACGGATGACTTTTCAAGATACGGATATGTCTTCTTAATGAAACATAAATCCGATGCCTTTGGAAAATTCCAGGAATATAAGAATGAAGTAGAAAAACAAACAGGCAAAAGTATCAAGACACTAAGATCTGATCGAGGTGGTGAATACTTGAGTGCCGAGTTCCTGGATTACTTAAAAGAGAATGGAATTCTCTCTCAGCTTACTCCTCCGTACACTCCGCAACATAACGGTGTATCGGAGAGACGGAACCGAACCCTATTGGATATGGTACGTTCCATGATGAGTAACGCTGAGTTACCGCAATCATTCTGGGGATATGCACTAGAATCAGCTGCATACCTTTTGAACCGAGTTCCAACTAAGACTGTGCCTACTACACCATATCAGATGTGGTGTGGGAAGAAACCCTATCTTAATCACATTAAGACATGGGGATGTCCAGCTTTTGTCAAAAAGCAGCATGCGGACAAACTCGAGACACGCTCAGTACAGTGCAAGTTTGTGGGATATCCAAAAAACTCCAAGGCATATTTCTTCTATTGCGGAGAGGAACAAAAGGTTTTTGTTTCTCATCATGTCCACTTCTTGGAAACTGAGTTTTTGGAAAATCAGATAAGTGGGAGAGCAATAGAACTGGAAGAAATTCCATAACCACAAGCTATTACTGAAAGCTTAGTAGAACCAGAGGGTTCGATAGATCAGGACATTCCTGTGCCGCTCCAAAGAAGTAGTAGGCAGTCTTATCCGCCCGAGAGATACTACGGTTTTCTCATAAACGGGGATTGAGAGGATTGCATCCTTGATAGTGATGAGCCGACTAGCTTCCAGCAGGCCATTCAGAGTGTTGACTCGGTAAAATGGCTGGATGCAATGCGGACCGAAATGGAGTCCATGTACACCAACAAAGTATGGACGTTGGACGTTGCTCCGGATTGGGTAAAACCCGTAGGATGCAAATGGATCTTCAAAAGGAAGATTGGTGTAGATGGACAGGTTGAGACCTATAAGGCTAGACTTGTTGCAAAGGGTTTTCGTCAAAAACCTGGTTTGGACTATGACGGAACCTTTTCTCCAGTGGCTATGCTGAAATCCATTCGGATCCTTCTTGCCATTGCTGCCTTCCACGATTATGAGATTTGGCAGATGGACGTAAAAACCGCTTTTCTAAATGGAAATTTAGAGGAGTGTGTCTATATGGACCAGCCAGAGGGTTTCATTTAGAGTGGGAGCAGCGGAAAGGTGTGCATGTTGCTTAAATCCATCTATGGACTAAATCAGGCATCGCGAAGTTGGAACTTCTGTTATGATGAGACAGTCAAAGAATTTGGCTTTATCAAAAATCCAGATGAACCATGCATCTATAGTAGATTTGTAGAAAGAACTGTCGTATTCCTCGTTTTATACGTGGATGACATTCTCTTGATAGGAAATGACATTCCTATGCTACAATCTATCAAAGGGTTCTTGTCACACAGGTTCTCCATGAAAGACATGGGTGATGCCTCTTACATTCTGAGGATCCGAATCTATCGTGACAGATCCAAGAGGATATTAGGACTTTCACAGTCCACGTACATCGACACCATACTGAAAAGATTCAGTATGGAAAATTCAAGCACGGTAATCTACCGGCTTGTCACGGGATCACCCTCTCCAAAGAGATGTCTCCCAAGACTGATTTCGAAAGAGATCGCATGTCTATTATACCCTACGCTTCTGCGGTAGACTTTATAATGTATGCGATGTTGTGTACCAGACCAGATGGAGCTTATGCACTGAGTGTGGTAAGCCGATATCAGTCAAACCCTGGGGAGAAACTGTCACGACCCGAATATTTCGACTCATGACCGGCACTTAACCACGCTACGTCTACAGGCGTAACGCGACTAAGTAAGCCGAACCCAGAAATCAAAACCATTTAAAAGTAGCGAGTGGTGAAATCATGTAATTAAGACATTTTAAAAACCTTAAATAATTCAATAAGTTCTTTTAAAGTTACGTTTTCATTTAAATTTTGGCAGCATTTCCTTTGTAAAAGTAACCCCGAAATCGGGTATAAAACAGGATATAAGTAATGATGAAATATAATGAAATGAAACATTTCTAAACGGGAACAATCACGCCCAACGGCGGAAACCATAATCACAAGAGTAATAAGTGAACATCACAGAAATATAAACTGCATAGAAAAAGAGTCGGCTCCGACGAGCTCGACACCAGAATACAAAATATACATCATCGTCCTCACACAGCATCTAAGTCCAGTAAATAAATGTTAGATGGAGAATACTAGATACAACAGGAGTACAATAAAAGTAATCAGATACCACAACCCACCTAAAATGCAAAACAGCTCTCACACCAACTGTAGTGGTATCTGTAGCCAAAAGGTGCAAAAGGCAGCCTGCCGCGACTACTCTGAAGGGCAATCTGCAAATACTGTGGCACAACGGGGGTGAGTTGCCAACTCGTGAATAGAGATAACATATAAAGGTAATCGCGAGCATGCACGTACTGCGCTACTCTAACATATACCAGCAAGTAAGATCTATATGCGACAAGCAGTAGGTGCAATAATCGTGCAAATGCTCTGTCTGGTAAAACGACTACAGGATGAAATGTATGATAAACAATGCTAAGCATGGGATAAACAACATCTACATGGAAATATCAACATGGAAGAATAATTGGTGCCCCAAACTGAACCCAAATCCCAAATAAACTCAGCCGCCGGCACACTCCTCGGCCCTCAAATCCTATAAATCTCTGAGAATCATGAGTGCCCAACATCGTCACTCAAAATATCATAAAATACTCGTGTCCAACATCGACACACAAATCCTCGTATATGGGGCTCCGTCTGTCCGGATCAGCCCACAGGGTCCGTCTGCGGTATCGGCCCTCGGCCCCGGCAGTACGGATCGTCCCGCATCCATTTCTCGACTCTGGTCAGTATCCTCCGGATAACCGCCAGGTCTAACCAATCACCGGTAGGTACTCGCCACCCTGCCAGGCTCATCGTCTACTCCACGAAAAACATTTCTCGCCCCGGGAAACCATACCGGGTCCACCACGAACCCGCAAATGGATCATCCAACTCCTCGAATCGGGTTTCAAGCATACATCTCAGCACCGAGAAAACGCGTGTTGGACGCACTAAATTATCATATCACGAGGAACCGGGTTTTCAAATATTGCATCTTTTCTTAAAAATCCCACGGTCCTTAAAACCAGAAATCACATGAAAATCCAACACCAAGAAGTAAATCCAATGCCATATGCTATGTACATCAATCCATGATATAGGTCTAAGGGAAAACCGCTTTTAAAATAGTTTCCGTTTTTAAAGATATCATGCAGCTCCCAATTTCCATGAAAGTCATATCGAATCACATGTGAGATGAACTACAGCAATATAATCAAAGCAGTTCTACAGTGAGTGTGTCATGGCAATTACTAACGGTGTGTGTGTAACATGCATACTAGTGCTCGTGCAACATGAACAGTTAGTAATTGTGCAGTGTTCTATCAAATTCTAAATTTACATACAGCAGGGAATGCAATATGCAATGACAGTCCATGAGGTAAATGCAACTTATAATAATAAGGTCCTAACAGCCCTGACGCATAACGCCATGCGGGCGATATCACCGTAGATGTTAAATCTACTCACCGAAGTCTCGCGCTAAGTGTAGCCGACGACTTGCTTCCCTTTCTTCGCAGCGTCCGTCTCACTCGCCTGCGAACCTAGAATCACACAATATATATATGTCACACATAAGCTCAAATCCACAAAAACGTGATATTAAGGTCAAACTAGAAACCCGTGTCACAAACGTATCGTGCGTGTGCACGATACGCTAAAACGTGTGATTACGCGCCTGAAACTACCCCGACGCGTCGCGATACGGAGAAACCCCAAACCCACACGCGTATCACGCGTGTCGCGAAGGTTTAAAATACGAGAAATAGGTATATAGTTCCATATTTTTCTACAACAAGAATCAAATAAAATTATTCATGGCAGGAGCCTAAGGGTTGCAGCAGACACCTATAGGACCAAACCCCAACCCAAACCCTACCCATCTGGCAGCAATTTGCGGCCAGATCGAATATTCCGGCGGTCTGAAGGAGTCCTAAGGGGGTCGGGTTCTACCAGGAGAATCAGCTCCTAACCACTATGCTACAGTCATCTCAAATTTAATCTGAACTCATCGAGTCAATAGCAGTTTACAGAAACACAAAATTGCCTTAAAACGACGAATCTGCTTCAAAAGAGATCTGGTGGTATTTTAGTGCAATTGGGGCTAAGCTGGGTTAAAATGGCCCTAACAACACTCTATCAACCTACTAAAACCAAATCATACATCACTTGCTCAAGGTTCCCACTAATCACCTCATATCGCACTAAAACGCACCAATAAACAATAATCGAAGCAAAACTACACTAAACAAGTAAACTAGGGAGTAAGTTCCGGAAGTATACCCCACACTCGACCCTAGGGAGCTGGAGGAAGAAGAAGAAGTGAAGGGAAGGAGCTGCCGCTGGAGTTGCGGCTGTTGCTGCTGCAAACTGCTGCTACTCCTGCTCACTGGTGCTGTTGCTGCTGCTGGGATGCTTGCTAATGCTGCTGTGATGCCTGCTGCTGCTGCTGGGGATGCGGGCTGCTGATGCTGCTGCTGGGAAAGTAAGTGTGTGTGTGTGTGAGTGAGGTTGAGAGAAAACAACAAAAGAATGAGAGGAATCATAACCCCAATTTTCAACCCCTCTACTCTCTCTCTTCATTAAATGCAAGCATGGCTTTTGCCATGATGCATTCTCTCTCTCTCATTCTCACCAAGTCAACACTCAAAAAGTAAAAATTCAAATTAAAGCAACCATTAAATAACTAATTACACTTAATTAAAAACCAAAAGACTTAATCCCCATGATTAAACCCACCATGGTTGCTAATCATGGTATTACCTCATTTTAAAACCCTAGTTTACTTGCACATGTGTGTGCAACCCTGGGAAAATTCTAGAAAAATATTTATTAAATTGAGAAAAATATTTGAAACTCAATTTGGTAAACTTTTTATTAAAAAACCTTAATTTAAATATAAATAGTCACTAAACACATTCTAAGATGTTACAATCTCTCCCCTTTAAAGAAATTCGTCCCCGAATTTCAAAACCTAACTAAACGCACCTTCGAAAAGACGAGGATACTTCTTCCTCATCTCGCTTTCGGTCTCCCAAGCGACCTCCTCACTGCCCTGACCACGCCAAAGTACCATAACTGATGGGATGTCCTTCGATCTCAATTTCTTCACTTGTCGATCAAAGATCATCACCGGCTGTTCTGCATAGGAAAGGTCGTGCTCAAGCTGGATCGTCGGGTGCTCAATCGCATGCGAAGGATCATGAAGATATCTACGGAGCATCGAAACGTGAAATACGGGGTGCACATCTAGAAAACTGGGCGGAAGGGCTAACCGAGATGCAACTGCACCAACACGCTCATGGATCTCGAAGGGGCCTACATATCTGGGACTGAGCTTCCCCTTCTTCCCGAACTTCACCACACCTTTCATTGGGGAGACCCTCAAGAAAACGTGATCACCAACAGAAAACTCAAGTCTGCGTCGCCGACGGTCCGCATAAGATCTCTGCCTACTCTGCACTGCTTTCATCCTATCGCGAATCAACTGGATCTTCGCGGTCGTCTCCTCAACAATCTGTGGCCCTAAGATACTGCTCTCTCTGAGCTCTGTCCAACAGGCGGGCGATCTGCATCTCCTCCCATAAAGAGCCTCAAATGGTGCCATCTGAATGGTCTCCTGGTAGCTGTTATTATAGGAGAACTCTACTAAGGGTAAGTGATGATCCCAGCTACCTCTGAAATCTAATACACACGCTCTGAGCATGTCCTCGAGAATCTGAATAGTCCGCTCTGACTGTCCGTCGGTCTGCGGATGAAATGCTGTGCTGAAACTCAAGCGAGTGCCCAAAGCCTCCTGAAGCCTCTGCCATAGTCGACTGGTAAACTGGGTGCCCCTGTCGGACACGATACATGTCGGAACTCCGTGCAGTCGTACTATCTCGTCGATGTAAATCTGGGCGTACAGAGTAAATCCGAAAGTCGTCTTCACTGGCAGAAAGCGAGCCGCTTTCGTCAAACAATCTACGATCACCCAAATGGTGTCGTACCCTCGCCTAGTCCTGGATAGACCCACAACGAAATCCATCGAAATCTGCTCCCATTTCCACTCCGGAATGGGTAATGGCTGTAGCTCTCCCACGAGCCTCTGGTGCTCGGCCTTAACTTGCTGACAAGTCAGGCATCTCGACACGAAATCTGCGATGTCCCTCTTCATTCTGTCCCACCAGTAAACATCTCTCATATCATGATACATCTTGGTGGAACCGGGATGGACGCTGTACACCGATTGATATGCCTCCTCGAGAATCTCGCACCGCAGTCCCTCAGCATCTGGTATGCACAGTCTAACCCCAAATCGTAGTACCCCCTGATCATCGATCACGAACTCGGAAAATCTGCCCTGTCCAATCTGTTCCATGATCTCCGAACATCGGTCATCACTGAGCTGTGCCTCATGTATGCGGTCAAGTAACTGTGGGCGTGCACGAACATGCGCAATCTGTCCTCCAATCGGCATGAACTCGAACTGTACTCGGCTGTCGCATAATATCTGCCAATCTGCCAACAACTGCACCTGTACTGTGCTCAAACAAGATAGACTACCCCCGGGCCTCCTGCTCAAAGCATCCGCCACTACATTCGCCTTGCCCGGGTGATACAAGATCTCGCAGTCGTAATCCTTCACTAACTCCATTCATCGGCGTTGCCTAAAGTTCAGGTCTCGCTGCTGAAATATATACTTTAAACTCTTGTGATCTGTGAATATCTGGCACGACTCGCCGTATAGGTAATGTCGCCAGATCTTAAGTGCAAAGACCACTGCAGCCATCTCCAAATCGTGAGTTGGGTAGTTCTGTTCATGTTTCTTCAATTGTCGCGAAGCATACTGTAGCGTTTTGAAAATCGTTTCGGTGAAATTTCGAAAAATCGGTAAAATAAAGGGGTTTTCTGTAAAAAGTCAAAATACAAATATCTTATTATAAAAATTAAATATATATATTCTAGCTATTTAATTGCTATTATTTGGTGTTTATTGAGCCGCTGGTGAAATTTCAAATTTTCTGAAAAAAAAATTATTATTTTATTATTATTTTAAGCCGTCACTAATACATTTAATTAAGGAAAGTTACAAATTGGAATGAGTTGAAACAAATTTTGTGCATCATAAAACATTAAATAAAAAATTTATCATATGGTTTTTGGAACGAAATCATTTGCCAAAACGGTTTAGAAATTATTGAAGAAAAAGGCTTTTTTTAGCGTAAATGGATGTTTGGGGTATTGTATTTATCATTTTTCATCACCCCACACCCGTGCCCACACCCACACACCCCCACTTACTCCTCCCCATGGCTGAATTCAGCACATATTTTTCCCCACTTGATTTTCAAGGAAAAAGAAATGAAAGAAAAGAAAAGAAAAGAAAATAAAATGAGTGAAGTAGTTAGACTTTTGACTTTGTTTGACCTTGACCTTGTCCCCCCCTCATTTTCCTCACCTCCCTCTCTCTCCCCCACCAACTTTTCTGGCCGAGCCTTCCCCTAGCTTCAGCCCAAAAAAATCCCACCTCATTTCACCTCCAAATTTCATCAATTTTGTATCAAAATCCATCAAAAACATCACTAATCCCAAATCCAACTCCTACCCATTTTTTCTTGCCTATCTAGCATGGATCTAGGAGCATGGAAGCTACTTTTGGAGGCTAGGATTTGCATGCTAGAACTCAATTAGGAGGTATAAATTTTAACCCTTTAGTGAAATTGTTGTTTAATTGCTTTATGTTAGCTTATTAAGTGTTTAATTTGGTTTTAGATTGGTTCTAATTGCATGATTGAAAAATTCTAGAATGAGGTTGATTTCAAGTTAGGGTTTTGAGTAGTGGGATTATGGTTGTGTGATGTATTTAACATCTTAAGACATGTTAAAACCTAATCTAGTTGCTAGTTGCAAATTGTTAACTTAAAATTGTAATAATTAAGCTATATTGCAAACTAGGTTTTAAAATTAAATCAAATTGTAAGATTAAAAATCTAATTAGGTTCTTCATGATATCATTAATTTTATAAGTTGTAGTTTACCACCTTAGTTCATGCAAAACCTAGTCAAGTTGATGATTTGTGAATTGTTATTTTGAAAATTGTTAAAAAAGGGTATTTTATAAACTAGAATATTAGGGTTTTTGGAATTTAATGAGATTAAATTCCGGAAATTTTTTCAATGACTTATTTAGGATATTTAATAAATATATTGGCCGCTACATTCATTTAAACGTCCTGTTTTGTACAAAAACGGAGAATTGTGCTTGCTAGATTTTCGGAAAAATGACTTTTTAAGTGAAATTGGCGTTTTTGTGAGTTTTAACCAAGTTTATATTAAAATTAGTGTTCATGAATGTGAAAATGAGTGTTATTGGATTTTCTCGATGGTTTGACGTTCGTACATCGACATCGAGGGTTGGTTTGACTATTCCTGCATGCGTGGGCGATAGGTTTGGACCTATGCGTGATACGCGTGCCGATTTGATTTTCTTATGCCGTTTCGATTTCGAATTTAGTTTTAATGCGATATGGTACGTTATGATATGTAGGTACCCCCATGTGGACTTCGAGACGACAAGCAAGCGCGTGGCGACGTCGGCACCGGCTAGCGAGGACCAGGTGAGTAGATTTATATCTACGGGGAGAAGTCGGGTGGATGGCGTATAGCACCCCCGCAGTCCGTGGTGGTGTATACGGATGCGTATACAGACCAACATTTATTATATGTTATTTGGGATTAATAACAATGCTTAGGATGGATATTGGTGTGTTGGATTACTTTAGTGTTGCGAACCCTAGGGTAGTGTTACACACACATACACACATACATACTTGCATACATTCCTATTGATATGTGCTCATGGGATTCTTTATAGTTATGTGTTCACATGGGTATGGGACTATGTGTTCACATACGGATTGAGGATGATACTTGGGATTGAGCTGAGTCGATGAGATTTGATTTGAGGCCGTGTGATCGGTGATATAGCAGGGTTCGTATCATAGATACGACATGACGTTGTAGCGGGTCCTTGACGTAGTGTTTCACACACGTCCATGCATACGTAGGCGGTATCAGTATGGTACTAGACGTAGATCAGTACCCCGATCATGATATTTGATAAAGAGGATACCAGGTGAATAGTATGATGAATGTGATATTGACCCGTACCCAGATTGGGATGCCGTACGACGGATTTACGTACAAGCTATATTGATGATTGATCCGCACTCTTGACTTGGGATGCCTGATTATAGATATGGTATCGGATATGATATTTTTGAGGCGGGATCACCGACTATACATATACATGTATGTATATGTATCGACTCAGATGATAGGCGGTTTCCTTACCTGTAGTTCAGCTTGTTAGTTCAGCCGTATAGTTTAGTGTAGTTGTTAGATTAGATTAGACTTCTTACCTATTTCAAAAACTAACGAATCGTGGGTATTTTTAAAGACAGCTCAAGGGAATCTACGGATATTTCAAAAACGACGTATCTTTTCATAAAAACACCGTAGCCCCTATTTTCAAAACCCCATGATTCGTGTTATTTCAAAAGGCACCATTTGTAGGACTTATATTAGATTATTGCAGATTAGTTATCGTTGTGTCTAGTATTCAGCTCCCGCACATTATTGCTGTTCGCTCTGCCTCGCATACTTATTGTGCTGCATATTCCATTATTGATATCATGCTGTTAGGACACCAGCACCATTACCGATGATGCGTATGTACCACGTACACCTACTTGCCGGCTCACACACATCTTCATCGGTAATTGCCATGTCACGTACACTTTAGAGAATATATTTGCTTGACTTAGCTTGTTAGCTAGTAGTTTTGACATGATATTAGTGTACTTTCCTTATATGTCACATTAGACATTTCAGTTATTACTTGCTACTTCATGCATATTGTTATTCATTGTTATACCGCACGCATGGATTCTCATGCCTTTATTCACTAGTTTATGTGCTATTGAGGTTTTGGACTCGGATTTCCTTGATATTTCTGGACTTGGGAACCGTGGAGATTTCAAAAGAGAATATGTAATTGTTTTAAAAACCCGGTTACCCTGGATATGATATTTCAGTGCGTCCACCATGTGTTTTCTCGGTGCTGAGAGCGACATGTGAGACCCGAGTTCGAAGAGTGGAGGAACCGTTTCGGGTACATGGTGGACCCGGTAAGGTACCCCGGGGCAAGAAGCTCGTGGTGATGACGATGAGCCTGGCAGGGGGAGACTACCTACCGGTGATATTACCCGACGCGTCGGATATCCGGAGGATACCGTCGTGGTCTTGAGATGGATGGTTGGGGCCGGTCTGGACTGGCGGTGTCCTAGATATTGTGATTTAGATATTGAGATTTTGAGACATTGAGATTTATGTTTTGTGTCGATGCTAGACACCGTTGGTGCTGATTTCAGTTATGATACCTCATTTGAAAAAAATACAAAGGAAATCTCACTAATTTATGAAAACAGTTTCTTCATTTACATGTATGCTGTTTTCATGCATTCATACCTCACTCATATGATATATTGCTACCTGAGGCACTGACACGGGCACATGTGATTACACTCGGGTTAGATATTACCCTAGACATTGTCATAGGCTGCCTGTTATACATATATTTGAGGATATATTATGATCATTGACCTAGGATTGCGTTATTTATGCGATTTCTGTGCGTAGATATTTTTCTATTCACGAGTTGGCAACTCACCCCCGTTGTGCCCCAGTTTCTTGCAGGTTGCCGTACAGGTTTCCTTACGGCTTTGCGGGCATAGTTTCATTCGGGTGATTTGCTAGTAGATGGGTTTACTTGTATCATACCCCCATTATTTACCTTGTATGATATTATTCAGTTGTATCTAGTAAATTCCATCAACCAAACATGTATTTATTGAGATAGAGACCAGTGTTGGTTATTCTTTCGACCTTAGAGTCGCTCGTTATATTTCTGGTGGTTTTGAGTTTCCTTTTGAGTTTTGATCCTCGCCGTTGGCGTTGTATATCATATTGTTTGTGTGGTTATGACCGTCGATTGACGAAGAGCTAGCTCCCGCTTGGGGATGCCCTTTTCTTGATTTCGTATACTATTCATGTTGTATCCCATTTGGGGGCCAGTATTTACAAAGGAGACTCTGCCGAAATTTTCAGTAAATTTTTGATGTTTTAAAAACCGCATAATTCGGCTTATGCTATTGAAATTACTTGCTTTAAGTTGGTTTTTCCTGCACTCTACTATTTTCTTGGTTTGGATTTCTGGGTTTTCGGTTTACTTAGATTACGTACGCCTCGAGACGTTCGTAGTTTAAGTGCCGGTCATGTTCCGTATTTTCAGGTCGTGACAAAGTTGGTATCAGAGCGTTAGGTTTTAACCTTCGGAGCGTAGGATGACCCTTGGTTGATGGAATAGGTGACTAAAGTAGAGTGACGTACCGTTGGTATGTTCCGCGGCATATTTACGACACGCCACTCCACTTATGAAGCTTTAGGATGTACATTTCCTTGTTCAGTATTATATTCCTTCCTGATCTAGCCTCATCGGTGCCAGTTTGGTTTTGCTGCTACGGTTACCGGCAGGGAGAGCTATGGCTAGAGTTGCGGTCAGCACAAGCTCGTCACGAACGAGGACTGACCAGGGCGAAATTCCGGCGACACACGATTGCAGAGATGTGTCTTTTTACTGTGTTTCCGCGCCGCGAGCGTTTGGCGGATCGCCTTTATGAGGTTACTCGGATGTGCTGATCGACACTAGAGGATTGAGCCACTGACAGAGGCCAGCCAGATTTTGATGACCGTTGGTGTGTTGCTTACTCCTGATGATTGAGGCACCGTTCAGCATGCAGACGAGTGAGCCAGTTGCTGCTGCGAGCGACGAGATATCGCCCCATATATTGGAGCTATTGCAGTACAGATTGTACTAAGAGATGATAGAAGGTCGCTAGTCACCCGAGGATGAATGACTAGGACATGTGGTTCGTTCACCTACCCGATGAGAGGTCATCAGATAGATTGATTCCAGGTAGAGACGACTTCACGCAGAGACGTGAGGGTCGACAGAGACGATCGAATGTCGAAAACCTATTATTCCAAGTTTAAAGTAGTCGGAAAGACATGCAGGCAATTCTATGGTCCCTCTAGAAGAATGAAACCCTAACTCGACTTAATGACCGTGTGAAAGCCTTTGAACCTTCGGGTTTGCGGCGGTTCTACGGCGCCATTAGTGAGGCTTGGGTTTGCCCATCTACGGCTGGACCACCGATGCTATGGTATGTACTCGATACTATTAAACTGTGCCCAAGATGTTGAGCTCTTGGGGGATTATGAGGTTTTGACGACTCGATCGGATGGCTCGACTTAATTCGGATGCTAGGTGGTGAGATGCATTCTTGGGAGACTCCAGATACGAGGATAGCCGTTGGAGCTCAGTCCATGCAGCCACGACGAGACGAGTCCGAAGCGGTCGACATTAGAGAAATGTGGAGTAAAAGGTTCGCACCAGATCTAGATGAGATGATGTTCCACTCCGCCGACATCAGAGAGGCGATGCGCATGCCGAGGCATGGTACTTGGACTTACCTTCCAGAAGGAGTCGCGATGATTATGCAGTCGTTCCAGAGCAAGATCAAGATATAAGAAAGGACAACGACTTCCGGACAGTTGGCAGAGACGAGACATGGAAGAGACCGTGAGCAGGATTCCTTCCAGGATACTGCTGCAATGATACTTGCACCCAGGATCAGAGGTGTCATGTACATTCAAAGAGCCAGAGGCCGACGCCAGTGATATGCTGTCTTACGAGTTGTCGTGATGATTGACCGGGAGATGACAAGAGACGTGCCAGAACTGGATCATCCCCGTTAGCACACCCGACAGGGCCGATGAGCCGATGGACCGAAAGATTGGTAATTCACAGTGAAGACCTTAACCCAGGAGTGGTCATGGTTACGCACACCAGCAGGACAGAGTTCATGATCATCGACGAGACGTCCCACTAGTGACCGCGACAGTTGGCCGAGATTCTTAGAGGATGCGCTGGAGCAGTACTATTCCGCCATTATTGATTCCGATGTTTTGGGTGATTTATTCGTATGATTTAATTTTTGATGATTGAGGATTTACGATCTTTGCACAGTGTTGCACTTGATATCGTTTTCGTGCTTTAGTTTCACATATTTTTGATTTTACGGTTTTAGACATTTGAGTTGATTTTGTGCATATGCACGCACACGATTTGGTTCCTGCACTCTGTATAGTTTATATATGCTTGCAGTGCAGTGATACGCCTTTTGTGCACTTAGATGCACTGGACTTCGATTTCGATTGTGATACTCGATATTTGTTTTGTGCACCTTGTGCACCTGATTGATTTTGCGCACGTTCGGTGCTTGATATTGGATTTCATGATTTCGTGCACGCTGGATGCACCTGATATGGATTTTCGCGCATGTTGGGCGCATGTTTTGAAGGGTGGTTTTGGTGCACACCAGAGGCACTAAATTGAGAATTTTTCGTGCATGACAGATGCACCTGATTTTGCTGTCAGGCACACATGTTTCCTACGACAGATGTTTCATGCACACCCGATGCGCTTAGATGTTTTTGTGCGCATGTATGGCACATTCATGGATTTTGATTTCCGTGCGGACCAGACGCACGTAGTATTCATGTGCATATTTTGGGATTGATTTCTTATGGAGCAGTACGTTTTTATGATATTGCTATATGTTTTCGTACTGAGCAGGACTAGTCAGAGGACAGTACCTAAATATATTTTGCATGCATTGATAGTTATTGAAGGGATTTCCAAAAAGCGAGCTATAGCCTCAGTATTTACCTACGTGTCTGATATGACACGAAATGTTTAAAACAAGGAGACCCTTCTAAATTGTTTCCAAAACGGCGGAACGTACATTTCAAACAAAGGTATATATGTATATAGCTATTTTCTTATGATAGACGTCCGCCACTGTGCAGTGTTATACGCGTTGCACAGCGACTTAAGAGATTTGGCATGCATTTCCTTCAGATACTTACAGATATAGATTCGATGTTTACATGTATAGTTTCGAGTTATATCATATTGGTTTGATTTGGATTTGGCATTGTTGTCTTCTCCATGACTCCGATGATTGCGGGATGCTTGACGGAGTTTTGATTTGAGTTATATACTCATTTTTTTTAATTTTTTTTTCAAGCGCATACACTGCGCTACGATTTGTTTTATGTATTTACAGTTTCGGAGCCCCGACGACATGATGGTTTTTCTTAGATGTTTTAGTATTTGGGGAAGTTTGAATTTAAATTCGGGGACCGAATTTCTTTAAGGGGGGAAGATTGTAGCGTTTTGAAAATCGTTTCGGTGAAATTTCGAAAAATCGGTAAAATAAAGGGGTTTTCTGTAAAAAGTCAAAATATAAATATCTTATTATAAAAATTAAATATACATATTCTAGCTAGGTAATTGCTATTATTTGGTGTTTATTGAGCCGCTGGTGAAATTTCAAATTTTCTGAAAAAAAAATATTATTTTATTATTATTTTAAGCCGTCACTAATACATTTAATTAGGGAAAATTACAAATTGGAATGAGTTGAAACAAATTTTGTGCATCATAAAACATTAAATAAAAAATTTATCATGTGGTTTTTGGAACGAAATCATTTGCCAAAACGGTTTAGAAATTATTGAAGAAAAAAGGCTTTTTTTTAGCGTAAATGGATGTTTGGGGTATTGTATTTATCATTTTTCATCACCCCACACCCGTGCCCACACCCACACACCCCCACTTACTCCTCCCCATGGCTGAATTCAGCACATATTTTTCCCCACTTGATTTTCAAGGAAAAAGAAATGAAAGAAAAGAAAAGAAAAGAAAATGAGTGAAGTAGTTAGACTTTTGACTTTGTTTGACCTTGACCTTGTCCCCCCCTCATTTTCCTCACCTCCCTCTCTCTCCCCCACCCACTTTTCTGGCCGAGCCTTCCCCTAGCTTCAGCCCAAAAAAATCCCACCTCATTTCACCTCCAAATTTCATCAATTTTGTATCAAAATCCATCAAAAACATCACTAATCCCAAATCCAACTCCTACCCATTATTTCTTGCCTATCTAGCATGGATCTAGGAGCATGGAAGCTACTTTTGGAGGCTAGGATTTGCATGCTAGAACTCAATTAGGAGGTATAAATTTTAACCCTTTAGTGAAATTGTTGTTTAATTGCTTTATGTTAGCTTATTAAGTGTTTAATTTGGTTTTAGATTGGTTCTAATTGCATGATTGAAAAATTCTAGAATGAGGTTGATTTCAAGTTAGGGTTTTGAGTAGTGGGATTATGGTTGTGTGATGTATTTAACATCTTAAGACATGTTAAAACCTAATCTAGTTGCTAGTTGCAAATTGTTAACTTAAAATTGTAATAATTAAGCTATATTGCAAACTAAGTTTTAAAATTAAATCAAATTGTAAGATTAAAAATCTAATTAGGTTCTTCATGATATCATTAATTTTATAAGTTGTAGTTTACCGCCTTAGTTCATGCAAAACCTAGTCAAGTTGATGATTCGTGAATTGTTATTTTGAAAATTGTTAAAAAAGGGTATTTTGTAAACTAGAATATTAGGGTTTTTGGAATTTAATGAGATTAAATTCCGGAAATTTTTTCTATGACTTATTTAGGATATTTAATAAATATATTGGCCGCTACATTCATTTAAACGTCCTGTTTTGTACAAAAACGGCGAATTGTGCTTGCTAGATTTTCGGAAAAATGACTTTTTAAGTGAAATTGGCGTTTTTGTGAGTTTTAACCTAGTTTATATTAAAATTAGTGTTCGTGAATGTGCAAATGAGTGTGATTGGATTTTCTCGATGGTTTGACGTTCGTACAACGACATCGAGGGTTGGTTTGACTATTCCTGCATGCGTGGGCGATAGGTTTGGACCTATGCGTGATACGCGTGCCGATTTGATTTTCTTATGCCGTTTCGATTTCGAATTTAGTTTTAATGCGATATGGTACGTTATGATATGTAGGTACCCCCATGTGGACTTCGAGACGACAAGCAAGCGCGTGGCGACGTCGGCACCGGCTAGCGAGGACCAGGTGAGTAGATTTATATCTACGGGGAGAAGTCGGGTGGATGGCGTATAGCACCCCCGCAGTCCGTGGTGGTGTATACGGATGCGTATACACACCAACATTTATTATATGTTATTTGGGATTAATAACGATGCTTAGGATGGATATTGGTGTGTTGGATTACTTTAGTGTTGCGAACCCTAGGGTAGTGTTACACACACATACACACATACATACTTGCATACATTCCTATTGATATGTGCTCATGGGATTCTTTATAGTTATGTGTTCACATGGGTATGGGACTATGTGTTCACATACGGATTGAGGATGATACTTGGGATTGAGCTGAGTCAATGAGATTTGATTTGAGGCCGTGAGATCGGTGATATAGCAGGGTTCGTATCATAGATACGACATGACGTTGTAGCGGGTCCTTGACGTAGTGTTTCACACACGTCCATACATACGTAGGCGGTATCAGTATGGTACTAGACATAGATCAGTACCCCGATCATGATATTTGATAAAGAGGATACCAGGTGAATAGTATGATGAATGTGATATTGACCCATACCCAGATTGGGATGCCGTACGACGGATTTACGTACGAGCTATATTGATGATTGATCCGCACTCTTGACTTGGGATGCCTGATTATAGATATGGTATCGGATATGATATTATTGAGGCGGGATCACCGACTATACATATACATGTATGTATATATATCGACTCAGATGATAGGCGGTTTCCTTACCTATAGTTCAGCTTATTAGTTCAGCCGTATAGTTTAGTGTAGTTGTTAGATTAGATTAGACTTCTTACTTATTTCAAAAACTAACGAATCGTGGGTATTTTTAAAGACAGCTCAAGGGAATCTACGGATATTTCAAAAACGACGTATCTTTTCATAAAAACACCGTAGCCCCTATTTTCAAAACCCCATGATTCGTGTTATTTCAAAAGGCACCATTTGTAGGACTTATATTAGATTATTGCAGATTAGTTATCGTTGTGTCTAGTATTCAGCTCCCGCACATTATTGCTGTTCGCTCTGCCTCGCATACTTATTGTGCTGCATATTCCATTATTGATATCATGCTGTTAGGACACCAGCACCATTACCGATGATGCGTATGTACCACGTACACCTACTTGCCGGCTCACACACATCTTCATCGGTAATTGCCATGTCACGTACACTTTAGAGAATATATTTGCTTGACTTAGCTTGTTAGCTAGTAGTTTTAACATGATATTAGTGTACTTTCCTTATATGTCACATTAGACATTTCAGTTATTACTTGCTACTTCATGCATATTGTTATTCATTGTTATACCGCACGCATGGATTCTCATGCCTTTATTCACTAGTTTATGTGCTATTGAGGTTTTGGACTCGGATTTCCTTGATATTTCTGGACTTGGGAACCGTGGAGATTTCAAAAGAGAATATGTAATTGTTTTAAAAACCCGGTTACCCTGGATATGATATTTCAGTGCGTCCACCATGTGTTTTCTCGGTGCTGAGAGCGACATGTGAGACCCGAGTTCGAGGAGTGGAGGAACCGTTTCGGGTACATGGTGGACCCGGTAAGGTACCCCGGGGCAAAAAGCTCGTGGTGATGACGATGAGCCTGGCAGGGGGAGACTACCTACCGGTGATATTACCCGATGCGTCGGATATCCGGAGGATACCGTCGTGGTCTTGAGATGGATGGTTGGGGCCGGTCTGGACTGGCGGCGTCCTAGATATTGTGATTTAGATATTGAGATTTTGAGACATTGAGATTTATGTTTTGTGTCGATGCTAGACACCGTTGGTGCTGATTTCAGTTATGATACCTCATTTGAAAAAAATACAAAGGAAATCTCACTAATTTATGAAAACTGTTTCTTTATTTACATGTATGCTGTTTTCATGCATTCATACCTCACTCATATGATATATTGCTACCTGAGGCACTGACACGGGCACATGTGATTACACTCGGGTTAGATATTACCCTAGACATTGTCATAGGCTGCCTGTTATACATATATTTGAGGATATATTATGATCATTGACCTAGGATTGCATTATTTATGCGATTTCTGTGCGTAGATATTTTTCTATTCACGAGTTGGCAACTCACCCCCGTTGTGCCCCAGTTTCTTGCAGGTTGCCGTACAGGTTTCCTTACGGCTTTGCGGGCATAGTTTCATTCGGGTGATTTGCTAGTAGGTGGGTTTACTTGTATCATACCCCCATTATTTACCTTGTATGATATTATTCAGTTGTATCTAGTAAATTCCATCAACCAAACATGTATTTATTGAGATAGAGACCAGTGTTGGTTATTCTTTCGACCTTAGAGTCGCTCGTTATATTTCTGGTGGTTTTGAGTTTCCTTTTGAGTTTTGATCCTCGCCGTTGGCGTTGTATATCATATTGTTTGTGTGGTTGTGACCGTCGATTGACGAAGAGCTAGCTCCCGCTTGGGGATGCCCTTTTCTTGATTTCGTATACTATTCATGTTGTATCCCGTTAGGGGGCCAGTATTTATAAAGGAGACTCTGCCGAAATTTTCAGTAAATTTTTGATGTTTTAAAAACCGCATAATTCGGCTTATGCTATTGAAATTACTTGCTTTAAGTTGGTTTTTCCTGCACTCTACTATTTTCTTGGTTTGGATTTCTGGGTTTTCGGTTTACTTAGATTACGTACGCCTCGAGACGTTCGTAGTTTAAGTGCCGGTCATGTTCCGTATTTTCGGGTCGTGACACATACGCGATCACCCTGTCATGCTGCATCAATACGCACCCTAGCCCCACTCGCGAAGCATCACAATAGACCACAAATCCGCCTGATCCGGAAGGTAATGATAATACCGGTGCTGTAGTCAGCCGAGTCCGTAGCTGCTGGAAATTGTGCTCGCACTCCTCCGTCCAATCGAAAGGAACTCCCTTCCGGGTCAACCCGGTCAAAGGTGTAGCAATACTGGAGAAGTCCTGCATAGATCGCCTGTAGTAACCGGCCAACCCCAAAAAGCTGCGAATCTCCGTAACCGATGTGGGTCTGGGCCAACGCTGAACGGCCTCGATCTTCCTCGGGTCTACACATATACCATCTCGTGAAATCACATGCCCCAAGAAGTCTACGCTGTCCAGCCAGAAAGCACACTTGGAGAATTTCGCATAAAGCTGGTGCTCCCTCAAAGTCTGCAGTGTAATCCGCAGGTGCTGCTCGTGCTCCTCACTACTCCGGGAATACACCAAGATATCGTCAATGAATACTATGATGAACAGGTCCAAATATGGCCGGAAAATACGGTTCATCAAGTCCATGAATGCTGCTGGCGCATTGGTGAGTCCGAACGACATCACCAAAAACTCATAATGGCCGTAGCGCGTACGGAAAGCTGTCCCGAGAATGTCCTCCTGTCGAACCCGCAGCTGATCATAGCTCGATCGTAAATCGATCCTCGAAAAGTACCCTGTCCCCTGTAGCTGGTCGAACAAATCGTCGATGCGCGGCAAAGGATACCTGTTCCACACTGTCACCCTGTTCAGCTGGCGGTATTCAATACACAAACGCAAACTGCCGTCCTTCTTCTTGACGAACAGGACTGGAGCACCCCAAGGAGAAACAATGGGTCGAACAAGTCCCTTATCCAGCAAATCATGCAACTGACCCTTCAACTCTCGAAGTTACGCCGGGGCCATCCGATAAGGCGGTATGGAAATAGGCCCCGGGCCAGGAACCAGATCAATACAGAAAGAAATGTCGCGCTCGGGCGGTAGCCCAGGAAGCTCGTCAGGGAACACATCAGGAAACTCGCTAACAACCGGAACCAGATCCAATGGAACCTGTGTAGCACTAGCATTGCAAACATAAGCGAGAAATCCCTGACATCCCTTCCTCAAAAGCTGCCCAGCGCGAAAAGAAGAAATCACACTGTGAGGGGCGGCACCACGGTCCCCCAACACAACAAAAACCGACTCGCCGGGAAATCAGAATCTAACTGTCTTCTCACGGCAGTCCACAGAAGCATAGCACGTGGCCAACCAATCCATGCCCAAAAGAACGTCGAAGTCCAACATCTCGAGAAGGATCAAGTCGACAGGCAACTCTCTCTCGCCAATACAGACGGTACAGGATCGGAAAACGTGCCTAGCGATAAACGACTCTCCCACAGGAGTGGTCACTACAAGCGGCAGATCAAGCAAACCGGACTCTCTACCCAAACTCGGCACGAAGTGTGTGGATACGTACGAGTGCGTGGATCCGGGATCGAACAACACGTGTGCATCAACAGAACATACTGAAAGGATACCTGTAACCACCGCATTGGACGCCTGCGCGTCCCGATGCGTCAAAGCAAAAACCCGCGCCTGTCCTCCACCGGTGACTGACTGCCCTCTGCCTCGGTCATCTCGCCCTCTCTGAGCAACTCCTCCACGCCCACGACCTCTCTGTGTATGACTCTGAAGCGGAGTAACGGTAGGTACAACAAGCAACGCCCTCTGGGGTGGTGAAGGTGGTAAAGTAACACGCGGTGCTGTCGCCTCCCTCCGGTGTATCTCAGGACAATCTCTAATGAGGTGAAGTAGATTGCCGCATCTAAAGCAACCCTGCGGCGACTGCTGGCTCTCCCGGGGATATGAGCTAAACATCTGGCCTCGTCCCGAATCTCTGGTACTCCTCGTACCAGAACGATACCTGTCGCGGTGTCCGAATGACTGTCTCCGTGCGGATATACTGGTACGAACTCTCTTCGGCTTTGGAACTACCGAAGTCTCAGCAAGGCACTTCTCGACCAAAAGGGCTGCGTCTACCGCTGCTGCATATGTCTCGTAATGCTGCGCGCTGATCGCAAGGAACAGTGGTGTAAGCAAGCCTCGAACAAATCTCTTGATTCGCAACTCCTCGGTAGCCACTAAATACCGGGCATAGACTGCTAGCTCTATAAACAGCACGTCATACTCTGCCACTGTCATCTCTGGTGTCTGGCGCAAGGACTCAAATCTGCGTGCTCGGGTATCCCTAACACTCTGGGGAAGGAAACGGGCTTGAAATACTGTCACAAACTCCGTCCAGGTCATAGGAGGAAGACCTGCCGCTCTGCCCTTCTCAACTGAATCATACCACTTCTGCACAAGACCTTCCAGGAGAAAGCTCGCGAACTCAACCCTTCTTACAACTGCTCATCTGAAGGAACGGCATATCCGGGCCATCCTATCGATGAAAGACTGTGGGTCCTCGGCTGTATCGGTGCCTGTAAAGACCGGAGGCTTCAGCCTCATGAACTCTGATAGCGATATTGTAATCACCTCCGTGGCTGCAGGGGCAACTGGCTGTGCAGTAGGTACCATCGCGGTCTCTGGAACTGGTGGAGCTACCTCTGGTCGCTGTGCTCGAAGCGTCTCCACTAGCGATCCTATCATCTGGCGCATCTCCTGCATGCTGGATCCCACCGTCTGGCACATCTCCTGCATACCAGCCCCTAGCGTGGCGATCTGATCCGTCACGGGAGGAACAGTCTGCTCGGCTACAACGGGTGCACTTCCCGGATCAGTCCACATCTCGAAAGAGTCAACTCGAATCTCGGCCCTCGCGGCCGCTCTCTGCACCCTCGTAGTCCTTGGCGGCATAATGGCTGAAAGGAAATTAGGATTCGATAAGAATACGGAAATCGAATCACAAGAATATATATACTCAAGAACGAATTTAAATCAATAAGTCCTAAGGTCTCCTTGGCGGAGTACCGTGTCGTGAGTATGCCGCGGAACATACACACGCTACGCCACCCTGCTTCAGCTACCTACTCCATCATACCAAGGTCATCCTACACTCCGAAAGGTAAAACCTACGCTCTGATACTAACTTTGTCACGACCCGAATATTTCGACTCGTGACCGGCACTTAACCACGCTACGTCTACAGGCGTAACGCGACTAAGTAAGCCGAACCCAGAAATCAAAACCATTTAAAAGTAGCAAGTGTTGAAAACATGTAATTAAGACATTTAGAAAACCTTAAATAATTCAATAAGTTCTTTTAAAGTTACGTTTTCATTTAAATAATTTTGGCAGCATTTCCTTTGTAAAAGTAACCCCGAAATCGGGTATAAAACAGGATATAAGTAAAGATGAAATATAATGAAATGAAACATTTCTAAACGGGAACAATCACGCCCAACGGCGGAAACCATCATCACAAGAGTAATAAGTGAACATCACAGAAATATAAACTGCAAAGAAAAACAGTCGGCTCCTACGAGCTCGACACCAGAATACAAAATATACATCATCGTCCTCACACAGCATCTAAGTCCAGTACATAAATGGTAGATGGAGAATACTAGATACAACAGGAGTACAATAAAAGTAATCAGATACCACAACCCACCTAAAATGCAAAACAGCTCTCACACCAACTGTAGTGGTATCTGTAGCCGAAAGATGCAAAAGGCAGCCTGCCGTGACTACTCTGAAGGGCAATCTGCAAATACTGTGGCACAACGGGGGTGAGTTGCCAACTCGTGAATAGAGATAACATATAAAGGTAATTGCGAGCATGCACGTACTGCGCTACTCTAACATATACCAGCAAGTAAGATCTATATGCGACAAGTAGTAGGTGCAATAATCGTGCAAATGCTCTGTCTGGTAAAACGACTATAGGATGAAATGTATGATAAACAATGCTAAGCATGGGATAAACAATATCTACATGGAAATATCAACATGGAAGAATAATCGGTGCCCCAAACTGCACCCAAATCCCAATTAAACTCAGGCGCCGGCACTCCCTTCGGCCCTCAAATCCTGTAAATCTCTGAGAATCACGAGTGCCCAACATCGGCACTCAAAATATCATAAAATACTCGTGTCCAACATCGACACGCAAATCCTCGTATATCGGGCTCTGTCAGTCCGGATCAGCCCACGGGGTCCGTCTGCGGTATCGGCCATCGGCCCCGACAGTACGGATCGTCCCGCATCCATCTCTCGACTCTGGTCAGTATCCTTTGGATAACCACCAGGTCCAACCAATCACCGGTAGGTACTCGCCACCCTACCAGGCTCATCGTCTACTCCACGAAAAACATTTCTCGCCCCGGGGAACCATACTGGGTCCACCACGAACCCGCAAACGGATTATCTAACTCCTCGAAGCGGGTTTCAAGCATACATCTCAGCACCGAGAAAACGCGTGGTGGACGCACGAAAATATCATATCGCGAGGAACCGGGTTTTCGAATATTGCATCTTTTCTTAAAAATCCCACGGTCCTCAAAACCAGAAATCACATGAAAATCCAACACCAAGAAGTAAATCCAATGCGATGTGCTATGTACATCAATCCATGATATAGGTCTAAGGGGAAACCGCTTTTAAAATAGTTTCCGTTTTTAAAGATATCATGCGGCTCCCAATTTCCATGAAAGTCATATCGAATCACATGTGAGATGAACTAAAGCAATATAATCATGGCAGTTCTACAGTGAGTGTGTCGTGGCAATTACTAACGGTGTGTGTGTAACATGCATACTAGTGCTCGTGCAACATGAACCGTTAGTAATTGTGCAGTGTTCTATCAAATTCTAAATTTACATACAGCAGGGAATGCAATATGCAACGACAGTCCATGAGGTAAATGCAACATATAATAATAAGGTCCTATCAGCCCTGACGCATAACGCCATGCGGGCGATATCCCCGTAGATGTTAAATCTACTCACCGAAGTCTCGCGCTAAGTGTAGCTGACGACTTGCTTCCCTTTCTTCGCAGCGTCCGTCTCACTCGCCTGCGAACCTAGAATCACACAATATATATATATATATATATATATATATCACACATAAGCTCAAATCTACAAAAACCTGATATTAAGGTCAAACTAGAAACCCGTGTCACAAATGTATCGTGCGTGTGCGCGATACATAAAAACGTGTGATTACGCGCCTGAAACTACCCCGACGCGTCGCGATACGTAGAAACCCCAAACCCACACGCGTATCACGCGTGTCGCGAAGGTTTAAAATACGAGAAATAGGTATATAGTTCCAGATTTTTCTACAATAAGAATCAAATAAAATTATACATGCCAGGAGCCTAAGGGTTGCAGCAGACACCTATAGGACCAAACCCCAACAAAACCCTACCCATCTGGCCGCAATTTAAGGCCAGATCGAATATTCCGGCGGCCTGAAGGAGTCCTAAGGGGGTCGGGTTCTACCAGGGGAATCAGCTCCTAACCAATATGCTACAGTCATCTCAAATTTAATCTGAACTCATCTGGTCGATAGGAGTTTACAGAAACACAAAATTGCCTTAAAACGACGAATCTGCTTCAAAAGAGATCTGGTGGTATTTTAGTGCAATTGGGGCTAAGCTGGGTTAAAATGGCCCTAACAACACTCTATCAACCTACTAAAACCAAATCATACATCACTTGCTCAAGGTTCCCACTAATCACCTCATATCGCACTAAAACGCACCAATAAACACTAATCGAAGCAAAACTACACTAAACAAGTAAACTAGGGAGTAAGTTCAGGAAGCATACCCCATACTCGATCCTAGGGAGCTGGAGGAAGAAGAAGAAGTGAAGGGAAGGAGCTGCAGCTGGACTTGTGGCTGTTGCTGCTGCAAACTGCTGCTACTGCTGCTCACTGGTGCTGTTGCTGCTGCTGGGATGCTTGCTGCTGCTGCTGCTGTGATGCCTGCTGCTGCTGCTGGGGATGCCGGCTGCTGCTGCTGCTGCTGGGAAGGTAAGTGTTTGTGTGTGTGTGTGAGTGAGGTTGAGAGAAAAGAACAAAAGAATGAGAGGAATCATAACCCTAATTGTCAACCCCTCTACACTCTCTTCATTAAATGCAATCATGGCTTTTGCCATGATGCATCTCTCTCTCTCTCATTCTCACCAAGTCAACACTCAAAAAGTAAAAATTCAAATTAAAGCAACCATTAAATAACTAATTACACTTAATTAAAACCCAAAAGACTTAATCCCCATGATTAAACCCACCATGGTTGCTAATCATGGTATTACCTCATTTTAAAACCCTAGTTTACATGCACATGTGTGTGCAAGCCTGGGAAAATTCTAGAAAAATATTTATTAAATTGGGAAAAATATTTGAAACTCAATTTGGTAAACTTTTTATTAAAAACCCTTAATTTAAATATAAATAGTCACTAAACACATTCTAAGGTGTTACAGAAACACTGGATAGCGGTAAAGAACATTCTCAAGTACCTGAGAAGGACTAAGAAGATTTTCTTGGTTTATGGCGGAAAAGACCTCCAGATCGAGGCCTTTGCTGACTCCAGCTTCCAGAGCGACAAGGATGATTCCAAGTCCATGTCGGGTTTTGTCTTTACCCTCTATGGAGGGGCGGTGTGTTGGAAGAGTTCCAAACAGGAAACCGTTGCTGACTCGACGATGGAAGCGGAATATACCGCTGCTGCAGATGCCACAAAAGAAGCCGTCTGGAAAAGGCAGTTCTTGAAAGAACTTCAGGTGGTTCCGTCCATTGTTCATACAATACCTCTGTATTGCGACAACAACGGGGCTATAGCTTTAGCGAAGGAACCCAGGTCCCATCAGAAGTCCAGACACATCTTGAGGCGGTATCACCTGATTAGGGAGATCGTGAGTCGCCAGGAGATCGAGGTTCGGAGAGTTGCTACGGAAGATAACACTGCTGATCCATTTACGAAGGACTTACCCCAGACTCAGTTCGAGCGGCTGATCGAGATGATAGGTCTTCGATACGCCAGTACATGGCCTTAGTGCAAGTGGGAGATTGTTAGTGTCTATGCCCTAGAGGCCATTACTGTATCATACTAGTTTGTATATTACTTGATGGAAGCTTGGGATATTCACCTTGTATAGACAATCTTGCTCAAAATAGTAGTATGCTACCTGGTTTGTTTCTACTTTAATATGTGCATATGTTTCTTATAGCATATCGCCTTTACACATTAGTGGAGCCCTTAGGCAGTCACACTCGTGGGGGCTGGGTAATCCACAAGCACATCATTATGCAGGTCCCTAGTCGTAGGACTATCGAGACAGGGCATCGATACTCCAGAGAAGACTAGCGTATGCGCTTCTTATCCCAGCTTGGGAGACGGTCTGTCCCACAGCCGTCAGTACGTCGTACTTGAGATAGTATGTAGGTGCTGTTAGGTTACGAGTACACCGGACAGGACTCGTCGGGAACTGTTGGTTGGTATTATACCTATCGTCAGTTATCATTTCCCAAGTGACATGAGTACAGCTTAGTCCGTTGACTTGACACTGTCACTTCGCCTCGAGTGTGTTCCCACTGTTCTTAGATTGCTACCCTAACACGGCTCAAAGGAGTCGTGCAAACAGGTAGCAGTTGGGTGCAGTCCCGAGGCACTTGGAGGCAGTGATGGTTAGACATGATTCGTCTCTCCCGGTATTGGGGGTTGATATCGCGCTGTGTCTAGGAGAGCCATTACACAAAGTTCCTGGCCAAGGCAAGCGAGATATACTGGTCGGTTTCCATTGTTATCTTAGGGTGTTCTGGGCTACACTCCGACACGATTTGTACCGCTATTAGGGGACTGACGTTTACCGCCCCTAGGCCTGCCATGCGATATTCTTAGACGAACAGACCGGACTGTACGGAGACTGTCACATTAAGGCTCAGTAGGAGTTCAGATGGGTTTACCTCGTCAGTCTTCTTATCGACATCTATCTGGGGACCGTTAAGTACAGCTCGTGCCGCTTGCGGCCTGTGGTTAAACCCACTGCCAGCGTAGTGTCGAGTCTTTATAGTCCCACACAGAGGGTTATTCACCTTTAGGCAAAACGAGTAGATGTCGCATGGTTTTGCGACGGGGTTCGTTCACATCCGCGCATTTATGCACGTTTGGTGTCCGGACAGCTTATACTAGCGGGCTTTGGTTTAAGCCAGATCCTAGTATATCTTTTGGGATTGGTTTTATCTCATTGTATTCGTGTTCCTCGGAACACGGATACGGGTGTTTATGCACAGTTGACTGAGGCTGAGGCAGAGGACTTTCATTAGGGTTGATGACCGTTGTCTTTTTCTTAACCCTAATGTTTATATGTGAAATATGATTATTAATATTAATTAATTATAATTGTGTTATGGTTAGGGTTGTTGACCATTTGACTATGGTTGACTTGTTGACCTATGTTGGCATATTGACCATCATCATTTCATATGAAAGATGCTCTTTGATTCTTACAAAAGTAATTAATGTGGAATGATAATGGTCAGTTCAAGTTAACCATCACAATTATCTTTAGTTAATTATTTAATTATCATAATTCACATATATGTGAGAAGGTTGGCATTATCTTCTCATTCTATCATTCTCATTCTCTCTCATCCTCTTCTTCTCTCTCAAAGCTCTCCCCTCTCATGAGTTTAGAACCATTAAGCTTTAAGATAAAACCTTCAAAATTACTCTCTACTCTTTCTAAGGTTCTAGGTTTAGCACACCAAGCACCTTAGTTACTTCTAGTTTGAGGTAGGAGCCAAATATAGAGACCCTCGGGTGGATCTTTCTTCGGCAAGAGAAGGCGACGAGGACGACCCGTTCATCCCACTCCAAGGAGCAAGAAAAGAAGGACTTCAAGACTTAGGTATAACCCTTTAACCGAGTAGCTAACTCTTTTATCTTGGTTGTTAGTATATGTTTAGCAAAGATCCTCCTTTAGTTAGTCCATGTTGCCTAGAGTTGTAAAAATCGATTTTTTATACCGTTTCCGCCTCCCCGTAAGCACCGGGGTGGGCATCGTGGACTTTGACTTGGTCAACCGGGGTGCAAATTTTGACCCCAACAAAGTGCCCCCCATCAATAAATGCACACCGCGCATATGAGTTGTGTGCCTGAAATTGATGGATCTTGAAGCTGGACTTCGAGGTGGAACATCATTCCTGGGGCGGAGTATCCCTCGGGAAGCATGATTCCCGGAGTCGGAGTATCATTCCAAAGAGTCGGAGCGTAATTCCAATGGTTGGAGCATGATTCCGGGATCGGAGCATCATTCCTGAAGAGCTGAGCATGATTCTAGGGATCAGAACATCATTCCGAAGAGCGGAGCATGATTCCAAAGGGTCGGAGCATAATTCCGGAGGAGCGGAGCATGACTCTCAGGGTTCAGAGCATCATTCCGAAGAGCGGAGCATGATTCCAGGGATCGGAGCATAATTCCGAAGAGTGGAGCATGATTCCAGGGATCAAAGCATCATTCCGAAGAGCGGAGCATGATTCCAGAGTTCAGAGCATCATTCCGAAGAGCGGAGCATGATTCTAAGGATCGGAGCATCATTCCGAAGAGCGGAGCATGATTCCAAGGATCGGAGCACTATTACGAAGAGCGGAGCATGATTCCAAGGATCGGAGCATCATTCCGAAGAGCGGAGCATGATTCCAAGGATCGGAGCATCATTCCGAAGAGCGGAGCATGATTCCAAGGATCAGGGCATCATTCCGAAGAGCGGAGCATCATTCCAAGGATCGAAGCATCATTCTGAAGAGCGGAGCATGATTCCCAGGATCGGAGCATCATTTCGAAGAGCGGGGCATGATTCCCAGTATCGGAGCATCAATCCGAAGAGCGGAGCATGATTCCCTGGATCAGAGCATCATTCCGAAGAGCGGAGCATGATTCCAAGGATCGAAGGATCATTCCGAAGAGCGGAGCATGATTCTAAGGATCGGAGCATGATTCCGAAGAGCGGCAGACATTCTGACCGAAGCATAATTTTGATGCAGAGGTTGATTCCCAGGCGAAGCATAATTCCGACTGGGAAGGCGAATACTCCGAAGCGAAGCATGATTTCGACACTGGGTGCATTTGGAGACGGGGCATGATTCCGGCGCATAGCTTGTTGGCTGACTTGATTCCGAGACGATGCATAATTTCGACAGAGAAGGAAGGTACACCGAGGCATTGCATGATTTCGACGAGGATGTCGTTCGTTGATTCCAAGCCGGAGCATAATTCCGACAGAGAAGGCAGATACACCGAGGCGAAGCATGATTTCGACGCAGTGTGCACATTCTGAGATGAAGTATGACTCCGACGCAGAGCTTGCTGGTAGACTTGATTCCGAGGCGGAGCATAATTCCGATGAGGAGGTCGTTGGTTGATTCTGAGCCGAAGCATAATTCCGACAGGGAAGGTAGATACACCGAGGCGAAGCTTGATTTTGACGTGAGGTGCACATTCTAAGATGAAGTATGACTCCGACGCAGAGCTTGTTGGTTGACTTGATTCCGAGGCGGAGCATAATTCCAATGAGGAGGTCGCTGGTTGATTTCGAGCAGAAGCATAATTCCGACAGGGAAGGCAGATACACCGAGGCGAAGATTGATTTCGACGCGGGGTACTCTATGAGACGAAGTATGATTCCAACGCAGAGATGGTTGGTTGATTTGATTCCGAGGCGGAGCATAATTCCGGCAGGGAAGGTAGATACACCGAGGGGAAGCATGATTTCGACACGGGGTAAATTCTGGGACGGAGCATGATTCTGCCTCAGAGGTTGTTGGTTTGATTTGATTTGCGTTGACATCAGCATCGCTATAATGGAATATGATACCAGAAGTGAATCATCATTTGCCATGAGAGGATTTGGGAATTGGTTTTGGTTTGGCATCTGCATTGTTGCACTGGAATAATGCCAGGAGCAACACATCATTTGCACTGGGAGGATTTTGAAATTGGTGGCTTAGGAGACAGGTTTAAATCCCCATCACCTAAGGCTTTTCAATTTTATAGGCCGTAAGGTTCCCATAAAAGCATTTTCTCCCTACGAGCCGAAAGGATCCCGTAGGTGTATTTTTTCCTTAGGAGTCATGGGGACTCCTAAGTGTGTTGCTCCTTTGTGAGTCGTAAGGATCTCAAGCGGGAATTTTCTCCTCACAAAGTCGAGAGGACTTTGCGAGTGCATTTCATCTTTTTTTTATGAGTTTGCGCCCTTTCGGGTTTTCACAAACTCGCCGGCAGTCCTGCTGTTTTTACTCACGGAGCCCTTTCGGGTTTTCATCCGTGCCCATTTTGCTTGTGGACATACCATTTTTTTTCCTTTTATTTTTGGTGGGACTTTGAATATGGTCTCACCGGCAGGACTTGGGAGAGATTAGGATCGTTTTACGCCCGTGGATTGTATACGGTTTTGCAGGATTTATGAACCAGACCGTAGGGTCGGAAAAATTTTGGGACTTTGTTGGCGTCTGTATCGCTGCATGGGAATATGGTACTAGGAGCGACTCATCATTCGCCGTTGGGGGTATGAGATTTGGAATTTGGTTGGTGTCTGCATCGCTGCACTGGAATAAGGTACCAGCAGCGACTCATCATTCGCCACTTGGGGATTTGGATTTTGGCCAGCGTCTGCATCGCTGCACTGGAATATGGTACCAGGAGCGACTCATCATTCGACATTGCCTATTGGGAAGCGAAGGCTTAGGAGACAGGTTTAGATCCATATCACCTAAAGCTTTTCAATTTTATGGGTCGTTAGGGTCCCATAAAAGCATTTTCTCCCTACGAGTCGTAAGGATCCAGCAGGTGCATTTTCTCCTTAGGAGTCGTGAGGACTCCTAAGTGTGTTTTTCCTTTGTGAGTCGTAAGGATCCCACGAAGGTTTGTTCTCCTCATGTATCGTGAGGATACATGAGTGGGTCTTCCCAATGGAGCATAATTCCAAGGGCGGAGACCGGCCGCTGGACTGGTGACTGTGGTGGGGCATGGGTATGATGAGAATTATTTGAGACCGTGGATTGTATATGGTAGTCAATTTGGGGACTGGCCGTAGGGCCGGGGGAATTTTGGAAAATCGGATTTTGTTTGGCGTCTGCATCGCTACACTGGAATATGGTTCCAGGAGCGACTCATCATTCGCCGTTGTTTTTTTCTTCTTCTTCTTGTTTTAGTTTTTTTGTTTTTGTTTTTTTTGTTTTACCACGATTGCTCTATCATTTCAGCTTTTCTTATCGCGAATGTCGCGATTGCCCTATCATTTCGGATTTTATTCACGGTTGCCCTATCATTTCGGCTTTATTTATATCTTTATTTTACTCGCTGATTTTTATTGCGAGTTGCCCCAACATTTCGGCTTTTTTATTTTATATATTTACACATTTTTTTTAGTTACACATTTTTTTAACATTCCAAGTTTAACGGCTTAGAGGTCGACTGTTCCCAGTTTAATGACGTGGTGGTCGACGGTTCCCAGTTTAAAGACTTAGAGGTCTATCTTTCCCAGTTCAACGACGTGGTGGTCATCTGTTTCCAGTTTAACGACTTGGTGGTCATTTTTCCCCTAGTTTAACGACGTGGTGGTCGACTGTTTCCAGTTTAACGACATGGTGGTCAGCTTAAGGGGAGTTTAGAGAAGATACCCGATTGAGCAGTTGTCAGGGGCACCGCTGGAGCATGCCCGAAATATCGTATTACTTTGTCGGTGTTGATGACCTTGCCCCCAGCTGGAGCCAAGGAAAGTCGTTCAAATACCGACTTGCGTTCGAAGATGGCAATTGAAAATTGTTAACCCTGCAAATAGAAACATGATTTCAGTATAGACAATCGATATGTACATTGATCGAGCTCGCATGAATGTTTAACCTGAAATATGGGAGGAGAGATTGGTCCCACTGGGCGTGGCAGAATCTGTAGGGTGTTTTTCGTCACCCCATTGAGATGGGAATACGCGTGCACTGGTCAGGCGCATTACAGATTCCCCCTACCTAGGGCATGCTGGGGTTTATTTATTGTGGGGATCCGAATCTCCGGCAGCCGCGGTCTAAGCTGCCGTTAGTTACCCCTCGCCTTTGGAGCGAAAGAACCTCCGATTGACGGGTTAAACCGGTCATGCGAACACAATGTGCAGTGTACGTGTTTTTTGTTTTTGAGGGGGCTTGGATAAATCGGGAGCCACGCAGAGTTTTTATGGAGGGCCCGCTACCCGGATAGTGGGCAGGGGGTCAAAGGGGCCGGCAGACCCCTTGCGGGGTGCGTGGCAGCGCCCCGGCCTAAACTTTTTTTGAGAGGAAAAATGTTGTAGAGTATGTGTGTGTGTACATACATACATACATACATACATATATATATATATGCATACCTATATATATATATACATACACATACATATATATATATATACATATACATTCATATATACATATATATATATATACATATACATTCATATATATATATATACATATACATTCATATATACATATATATACATATATATATATATATATATATAAATAAAGGGAAAAGGCATCCAAAAGATGCGTGGGAAAAAGCGCCAGCGCTTTGGACGCTGGCGCTTTGAGCGCAAGGGCGCTAGAGCGCTCACGCTTTGAGCGCTAGCGCCCCACGTGGCAGGCACGTGGGCGCTCGGGCGCTAGCGCTTTGGGCGCTAGCACTCTGAGCGCAAGAGCGCTAGCGCCCCATGTGTCAGCACGTGGGCGCTCGGGCGCTAGCGCTTTGGGCGGTAGCACAATGAGCGCTAGCGCCCCACGTGTCTGCACGTGGGCGCTCGGGCGCTGGCGCTTTGGATGCCAGCGCAAGATAGCTAGCGCTCGCACCCCACGTGTCAGCACGTGGACGCTCGGGCGCTAGCGCTATGCGCGCAAGAGCGCTAGCGCTTTCAGCGCTAGCGCCCCACGTGTCAGCACGCTGGCGCTCGGGCGCGAGCGCTTTCGGTGCAGCACTTTGAGCGCTAGCGCCCACGTGTCAGCGCATGGGCTCTCGGGCGGCAAAAGGGACTTGGTCCCTGCAATTTGAGTTGTACTCCCAGAAAGGAGCACTTATTATTTTGTGTCTGTGTCTATGTGTGTGTGTGTGTGTGTGTGTGTGTTAAACTCCTAGGATATTTTGAAGCTGATGAAGGGGGGCTTGAGCCCTGGATCTTCCCGAAAGTGGGGTTTCTGGAGATGGGTCTCCTTCTTCTTCCTTTGTTGGCCGGATCTTGAAGATCAAGAAGTATGAGATTTTAAAAGTCTATCATTTCTGAGATCTGATGGAAGATCTGAGTTCCCTTTTGTGGGTTTTGTGGTGAAAAACTATTTAGTTTTGGAAAAGAAAGAGTTAAACTCTTGATTTAATTCTTAAAGAAGAAGAAGGTTTAGAACCTTAAGGAAGGAGTAGGAGGCACATGCCCTAATTTTTGGGGAATGAAAAGTCTATCCTTTATTCATCATCATGTTGCCTTATATAGGGTTACATATTTGCATATAGCCTCTTGGGCTTTACAAAATGGCATTTTGCCCATCCCGTAGCTCATGTGCCATTTCTTTTTGCACATAAGCCATGGGCTTTACAAAAATTTGGCTTTATGCCCATTCATGCATAAAAAATTACTTAAAAATTATTTATTACATGATTTTTTTTGGCATGGGGGAGGCTGGCCGCGAGCTCGACCTGGGCATGGGCCCGCTTGACTTGGGCTTGGGCCCACCTGGCTTGGGGTTGACCTTGACTTTGACTTGGTCAACCGGGGTGCAAATTTTGACCCCAACAGCGCTGTCTCAGATTCAGATCCCACTGCTTGAAGTTGTACTTCAAGCGCTTGTGGTCCGTGAAAATCTGACAGGACTCCCCATACAAGTAGTGTCTCCAAATCTTCAACGCAAAGACCACCGCAGCCATCTCAAAATCGTGAGTAGGGTACTTCTGCTCGTACTTCTTCAGCTGCCTAGAATCATAAGCAATCACTCTATCATACTACATCAATATACAACCGAGCCCCACTCGAGAAGCATCACAGTAAACAACATAGCCGCCCGATCAAGTAGGCAAGGATAGAACTGGTGTAGTCGTCAACCTAGTCTTCAACTATTGAAAACTCTGCTCGCACGCATCAGTCCATAGAAAAGGAACCCCCTTCCTGGTCAGCCCGGTCAGCGGTGCAGCGATACTCGAAAAATACGGCATGAAACAGCGATAATAACCAGCTAAGCCAAAAAAGCTGCGGACCTCTGTCATGGATACAGGTGTGGGTCAAAGCTGCACAGCCTCGATCTTCCTCGGGTCCACAAGAATACCATCTCCATTCACCACATGACCCAGGAGATCAACTCTATCAAGCCAAAACACGCACTTTGAGAATTTAGCATACACCTGGTGCTCTTTCAATATCTGTAAAGCAATCTTCAAGTGCTGCTTATGCTCCTCACGACTCCTACAGTAGACCAGAATGTCATCAATAAACACAATAATGAACTGGTCGAGGAACGGCCTGAAAATCCGGTTCATCAGATCCGTGAACGCTGCTGGTGCATTTGTGAGTCCGAACGACATCACCAAAAACTTATAATGCCCATAGCGCGTACGAAAAGCAGTCTTCGGAATGTCATCATTCCGAACCCGCAACTGATGATAACCCGAACGCAAATCAATTTTAGAAAAATGTTTCGCACCCTGGAGCTGATCAAATAAATCGTTAATGCGAGGTAAAGGATACCTGTTCCGCACGTAACTCGGTTCAATTGACGATAATCGATACACAACCTCAAACTGACGTCCTTCTTCTTGACGAACAGAACATGAGCTCCCCACGGCGAAACACTGGGATGCACAAGTCCCTTATAAAGCAACTCTTGCAATTGATCTTTAAGCTCTCTAAGCTCCGCCGGAGGCATCCGTTAAGGCGGTATAGAAATAGGCCCCGTGCCAGGAATAAGATCAATGCAAAACTCAATATCGCGCTCTGGTGGCATACCAGGTAACTCATCGGGAAAAACGTCGGGAAACTCTCGCACGATAGGAACCCGGTCCAACGACTCTACTGCTGCTCCAGTATCACAAATGAAAGCCAAGAATCCCCGACATCACCTCCTCAGAAGCCGACTAGCGCAAAGGGCAGAAATCAAACTGTGTGGGGAGGCACCTCGGTCCCCCAGCATAACCCGAACAGACTCGCCCGGAAAACTGAAACTGACAGTCTTCACACGGCAGTCCACCGACGCATAACAAGCTGCCAACCAGTCCATGCCCAGGAGAATGTCGAAGTCCAACATATCTAGAAGGATCAAATCGATGGACGACTCTCTATCTCCAATCTGAAAGGCACACGACCGAAACACATAACGCACGACGAAAGAATCGCCAACAGGTGTAATCAGGATAAGCGGCTGATCTAGCGAACACGACTCTCGGCCTAACCTCGGCATGAAGTGCGTGGAAACATACGAATGCGTAGATCCCGGATCAAATAAAACATGTGCATCAAAAGAACATACAGAAAGGGTACCTGAAACAACTACATTGGACGCCTGCGCATCCTGATGAGTCAAGGAAAACACCCGAGCCTGCCCTTTACCGGCAACTGGCTGTCCTCTGCCTCCGCCACCTCGTCCTCTCGGCACAAAATCAGCGCGACCATGACCTCTCTGCACATGAGTCTGACGCGGAACAACAACAAGTATAAGGGGAAACGCCCTCTCAGGTGGAGAAGGTGGTAAGGTAACCTACGGTACAGCTGCCTCACTCTCCCGAGGCTCAGTACAATCTCGAACCCGATGACCCAAACTCCCACACCGGTAACATCCAGATGCAAACTGCTAACTCTCCTGAGGATAAGAGCTAAAAATTCGACCTCGCCCCGACCTCCACTGCCCCCAGTATTTGAACGGGAACTGTTACGACGTCTAAATGCCCGCCTCCCTGCTGAATCACCAGTACGAACCCTCTTCGGTTCTAGAGCAACCGACGTCTCAGAAAGACGCTCCTCAACCAACAGGGCTGCGTCTACTGCTTCTGCATAGGTGTCGCAATGCTGAATGCTGATACCGAGGAACAAATGGGTAAGCAGGCCTCGCACAAACCTCTTAACCCGCATCTCCTCCGTTGCTACCAAATACGGAGCATACAATTACAGCTCGGTAAACAACACATCATACTCGGCCACCGTCATACCCTGAGTCTGGCTTAACGACTCGAATCTGCGCGCTCGAGCATCCCTGATGCTTGGTTGAAGAAAACGGGCGAGAAACACCGTCCTGAACTCAGCCCAGGTTATAGGAGAAACACCTGCGGCTCTGTCCTTCTCTAAGGACTCACACCACTTCTGGGTCAGACCCACCAGACGAAAACTCGCGAACTCTACCCATCTCGCGTCGGACCATCTAAGCGAATGACATATCCTGGCCATCCGATCGATAAACGACTGCGGATCCTCAGCTGCATCGGTGCCAGTAAAAACCGAAGGCCTTAGCTTCATGAACTCCGATAACGATACGGTGATCACCTCCGTAGCTGCAGGTACAACTGCCTGAACAGTAGGCACCAACGCGGCCCCCGCAACAGATGGAACAACCGTCTGCCCCTGCGCTCGAATAGCCTTAACTAACGACCCCATCATCTAGCATAAATCCTGCATACCATCCCCTAGCATAGCCATATGGTTTGTCGAGGGTGGAACCATCTGCTCCAGCACAACGGGCGTAACGTCCTGGTCAGTCCTCATCTCAGACGAGTCAACTCTGACCTCGGCCCTCGCGGCCGCTCTATGTGCCCTCATAGTCTTTGGCGACATAAAGGCTGGAAATTGAAACAAGATTCGATAAGGACACAGAAATCTAATCAGAAGGATGTATATAATCACGAAAGGAATTTCAATCAATAAGTCCTAAGGTCACTTAGAAGGAGTACCGTTTCATAAGTATGCCACGGAACATACACATGCTACGTCACTCTGCTTAAGCTACCTACTCCATCATACCAAGGTCATCCTACACTCCGAAAGGTAAAACCTAGCGCTCTGATACCAACTTTGTCACGACCCAAAATTTAGGCCCATAACCGCCACTTAAACTATGTAACGTCAACAGGCATACGCAACTTAAGTAAGCCGAAACCCAGAAATCTAAACCACCCAAAACTGGATAAGTGGAGAAAAACACGGTTAAAAACATTCGGAAAATCTCAAGTAAAATCTTTAACTTTAGTTTACCTTCTTGAAAATTTCGGTAGCACCTCCTTTGTAAAAACTAGCCCCGAAAACGGGTACAACATAAAATATAAAGAAAACATCCCAAACGAGAGCAAATCACGCCCAACGGCGGAGACAACCACCACAAGCATATATACGACGCCGTAGAGAAGAAATATATATAAATGAAAACAACATAAGGAGGTAAAACTATATAACAAGGCTTGCTCCCACGAGCATGGCACCCAAAGTCACAAAAAAATAATACAACACCGATCCTCACAACTCGTCTCTAAGTCAAATACATGAGATGGTAGATGGAGAGTACTAGATACAAGAAATATACAATGTACATCATTGGATAACCGCAACCCACCTAAAGCAAACAAGCTCACAGCCAACCGTAGCGGTATCCACAAAAGTAGAGATAAAAAGGAGCCCTGCCGTGACTACTCTGAGGGTATGTCCTGCAAAACACTGTGGCATAACGGGGGTTAGTTACCAACTCGTAAATAGTAAATAACATCATACTATAATCGCAAGTATGCACTAACAGCAATAATCAATCACATGTAAGCTGGTAGCATAAGTATGACAATATGAACATGCAACTATCATGATCAAGGTACACCACCAGGGTACTATATCTACATGAATCAAATGCATATCAACTAAATACTGAGTGCGGGAAAATAAATAATCTCATGCATAAATCATCAGCATGGAAAAGCCCGGTGTAAATCAACAACACCCCAAATCCCAAAATCCTCAGATCGGCCCTCTGATCGTCCCTGTAAATCTCATGGAACCTGTGTGTCAAACATCGACACCCGAAAATATCATGAAAACTAGTTCCCAGTATCGACACATAAAATACTCGTATCCATACGTTCCTCGAATCCTAAGTGCCCAATATCGACACTTGTGATCCACGTATCGGTTCTCTGATATCCATACGTCCTCGAAACCGAAGTGCCCAACCACGACACTTGTGTTCCACGTATCGGTTTCCAATATCCATTCATCCCTCGGAATATAAGTGCCCAACATCGACAATTGAAATCCCCCAAATCGCATGAAAACATATCTCAAATGCGGAAAGCCATGTAATATAACATATGCACCTAGAACAACAATATGAGCATATCATGGGAAAAGTCCGCTATATAAATGCATCAAGTCACTTAATATATCACGCGGTTTCTAAGTATCCGAATCCCATATACATATATAATAGCGTTCCATACCACCGATATATATCATATAAAGCAGAACATATAACTATAGCAAGGTATATGTGTGAGCATGTAGGTATAGCAAAGCATATGTGTAAGCATGTACGTGTACATGTATGCTATATTTCATATGCGCCATCGCACAAGAATAAATGCCTCTATGTCTCGAACCAAAAGCAAGTTATATCATATGAATACATGTGTTGTGCGTATTATGGCAATTACGGACAGTGTGTGTAGCATAATATTAGTGCTCGTGCAACATGGACTGTCAATAATAGTGCAGTGTACAATGGATACAGTTTCAGGAACAACAAGTAACTATATGCAATGAAATTAATGCACCATCTCTATATGTGCATATCAACATGCGACTAATATCATATCATATCCAGCCCTGACATTTAACGCCATACGGACGATTTCCCCGTAGATATTAAATTTACTCACCAATAATCGCGGGCTAGATAAATCCGACCACTTGCTTCCCTTTCGTCGCAGCGTCCGAAGCCCCTGCTTGCGATCCTATTAACACAAAACATAACAAGTGCAAATCTTAGAAATCGATCAATATCACGTACACACTACGTTTGACCAACGCACCAACTCCAATCCAACTCACAAGTGTTCATCTAACGGCTAACGTGTGTGGCCACAGACTAAGACCAACCCAAAAGTAGCAGCTACACAAGACCACGCACCGTGTCGGATAACATAACACGCGTACTCAAAACTTTAAAATATAGCAAAGTGGTCCAAAATTTTGATAGACAAACAATTGGTGAAAGTTGCAAGTACCACGAGATAACAAACAACCCCAGAGACCCCACGACAAAGACCTAACAACCCAGCCCCCACTCTGGCCGCAAATTACGGCCAGAACCAATAAATCTGCGGCCCAAATTTTGAGGAGTGGTCTCTGGTTTTTATGGTGGGTTCTAGGTCACATCACTATGTCACTATGATGGGAATTTTCCCAAAAAACACCTGGTTCTACAGCAGATCACAGAGACTCTAAGTTGACACTAAAAATACGATATTTGCACAAAATGCTACCTTTAGTGTTCTAAACAGCAACCAAAAAGCTATACAACATTAAAACACCTGTTTAACAGTTTAGAGATTATTACCTAGCCACTCTTGCTAAAAAATCCTAGCTTTCCAACCTCCAAGGCAACCAAGTGGCTAATCAAGACATTTGAAGTGTTTTCCATTGATTTTAGTGAAGTTTTTGCAAAGATTTGTGAAGATAAGGCGAGGGTTCAGTTTGGGAGTTAAGGGAATATGAAATAATTGAGAGTGAGAGAGAATGAGAGAGTGAGAGAGATTATATGATGAGAGGTGAGTGTAGGGTGAACATTTTCCTTACCCTCACTCTCCTCCCGTCACCTCATTAATGCCCTCATAAATGCCTCCATGACTCACTAGCCACCTCTCTCTCTCTCTCCCTCTCAATCCAAAGCAAGGAGATATTTTCTCACCCAAAAATATCTAGGGTTAAGGTTAAACAAGCAAGGATTAGGTTAATGGTTGTCATGGTTACTAACGAAATTAACACCAACTAACCCTCACATTAACGTGCACGTATGTGTGCTTGCCATATCAAATAATAATAAAATTTTAATTAATTGATATAAAATGTGAGGAACCCGATTTGGTAAACTTTTCCTTAAAACCCTGTATTATCGCTTAATTAACACAAACCGCATTTCTAAGGTGTTACAACAACTTGTGTGTGAGAGACTTATACCATGTTAGGGTTAAGATTAGGGTTTATATTTATTATTAAGGAAATTCAAGATTGTGGAATTAGTCATGCTTGATCTTTTAGACAAAGCTTGTAGAAGCTTGTAGGTTCATTGACTTGGTCCACTCTTTTGTCAAGCTAAAGATATTTATCAACCTAACCTTTAACCCTAGCTCATGGTTAAGTCTCTAAAATGGTTAAGCATGACATTCTTAACCCATGGTTGCATTTCTAACCTCATCAATAATTCGTTCATCACTTCATCTTCTTCTTCCTCGAAAAGCTTGCTAGCCTTTTCTTTTGTGATGAAAGATTGTGAGAAAAAGAAAACTAAAGAGAGCAAAATTCCTACTTCATCATTCTCTTCTATACTAGCGATATAGATTAGTGTGTTATCTTCACTAATTCCATATTAGTGAATTCATAGCTTGAGTTTGTGTTTCCTCGAAGTAGATCATCTTGGATTTCGAAGTCTTCAAGCAAGCATGGATCATTCACCTTGCGGAGCCTCTCAAGAGTCCGGGAGTTCATGGATCGCAGCGAAGGGACCACTACTTGGAGCTTATGAAGTGAAGGAGAGGACTACAAAGGTTGTAATCTCTAATCACTTAGAAGTAAAGTTGTTTGCTTTATCGTTTCCGTATGATTCTTTAGTTATGAACCTAGGGTTAGGGTTAGCTAGAACGGCAAAAATTTGAAATTGGCATGGACGATGCCTCCCGAAACCTTGCTGCCGTGCTAGACAACCCTTCAGGATTACCACACGGTGGAGTGCACGAATATCCGGGTTCTATAGGGCAACGGGTCCGCATCTCATAGCGTTGAGACGGAGGGGACCTTACTCTAGAATTTGCAGGCTATTCGCCGCACTCGTATGGGGTATAGGTATGACACAAGGAGGGGCGCTCAAGTTACCGGATTCCGTGAAGTGTTGGGTGGCCCATTCACTTTAATGAAGGGGTTGCCTCACTTCTGGTTTTGGCGGCTAAGTTGCCGCACTCATCGGGGTCTTGATTTTCATCGTACAGGCTATCCACACGACAGGGATCGTCGGGTCTCATTTGTGGCCCAAGTGAATCGCGGGGCTCCAGGATTATCCACCATTCTGTGTTGCTTCTGTGATGTTGCTTTATATCATGCGTAGGACTATTATTATATATATTTATATATATACTAGTAGATGTTGTACATGTTTTGCACCTGCGCTAGTCCTGTCCCCACTCTATCGTTAGTTAAGTAACCTAACGAGTGATGACAGGACCATGTGGAGAAGGCAGATGGCATATACGTACATTTTATTTTCGTTCTTTTCTGGTGTGATTAATTGATGGGACTGTGTTGATTTTGTTAGTTATATGTATGCCCTAGAGGCCATTACTGTGCATACGATGTATATTGTAGTGGATGCTAGGACATATATAGGGAGGACTTTCTTGCTCGACATGATAGTATGCTATCTGGTTGTAGTTTATCTTAACATGTACTCTGATTGTCTCTATATCACATGTTGATAAAGCCCTTAGGATATGTACTCGACTACTGGGACTATGATGAGATCATACTAGTGGGGCCACGGTAGTCGACGAGTACATCCTATAACTGTTCCTAGTCGAGGGTGTATCGAGACAGGGCATCGATACACCAGTGTAGACTAGCGTATACGCATCTTGACCCATCTGATGGGCGATGGATGATCCCATATCCATCGGTGTTTGACATCAAGGATGGTGTACGGGTGCTCAGTGGAGACTGGGTACACTGGACGGACTCGCCGAGAACTCCCAGATGGTATTATACCATACGTCAGATGGCAGTTCTCCGGTGACACTGGTACAGAGTAGTCTGTTGACCCGAAATCGTCATAGAGTCTTGTGTGGTTCCCACTGTGCTTTGATTTCCATCATACCACGTCCAAGAGGGCGTGCAAAAAGGTGGCTTTTGGGTACAATCCCGAATCACATGGAGGCAATGAGTGATAGGAGGGGATTCGTCTCTCCCGGTATAGGGAGTTGATGTTGTGCTGTGTTCGATTGGCTATAACCGGAAATCCCTGGCCAGGGTTGCTGAGATTTACTGGTAAGTGTTATCAGTAGTTTCTCAAACTGTTATAGACCTCAAATCGACACGACTTATCAAGCTACTTGGGTCTGACGTTTACCACCCCTAGGCGAGATATGCGACATATCAGACGACGAGACCGGACTGTACAGGAGTGTTACTGTTTGGATTCGCAGGAGAAGTTACAGGCTTGCTTGTTGATCTTCTGAGCGCTCAATACCTGGGTAGCTGTTACGTTTAGCTGACCGCTTGCAGCTTGTGGGTGTTTGATATGATCATCACCTACTGCCGGCGTACTGACGATTCTTTAGAGTCCTACACAGAGGTTTCTTGACTCAGGCAAAACGGAGTAGGAGCACATATGTGATATGTGCGGGACCGAGGATAATGTGATATATGATACCGTATTATATTCTCGCGATATTTGATATCATCCGGGTCGTCGGATCAAGTGTTGATTCGATGAATCGGTACGGATAAATATTAGCCGGTTATATGCGATATAGCCGGATTGTCGGATCAAGTGTTGATTCGATAATTTAATGTATAATAATATATATGATATATTAAATTACATTAACTAATATTTGCTCACTAAAAGATTCTTTTTCTCACTCGGGTAATACATTGATATATATGCGATATATGTTAATTGTATTATTTTATTTGGTTACAATAAATATTGTATATGTGATATATAATATTGTAACATGATATGATAAATAATGCAACATGTTTAGTAGAGATTAAACGAGATTAGGGTTTGATTTGGGTTAATGGTTTCTAGATGATTCTAGAAGGTTTTTGTTTTGTCATGATAAAGATATTTTCATATGACTCATTCTTAACTCAACCCAAAACCCTAACCCTTGGTTAATTCTCTACAATGGTTAAGTGAACCATGGTTGCATAATTGATCCTTATCTCCTTTTCCTATTCATCACAAAAGAATTCAACTAATATTGTTCATCTTCTTCCTTCAATTCTTTCATGAAAAAGCTTACTTGTTTTTCAAAAGGTGATGAATAAATATGAGAAAAAGATAAATAAAGAGAGCAAAATTCCTACTTCATCATCCTCATCTTCCCTTGCCATTTAGATGAGGGTGTTCACATCATTTCATGAGTGTTAGCTTGTGTTAAAGAAACTTCAAGGTAGATCATCTTAGTATCGAAGATCGGAAGCAAAGGTTGCGTCTTTCTCTTCGTGGAACCTCTCGAGAGTCCGGATGCCGATGATCGCAGAGAAGGGACCACAACACAGAGCATATGAAGTAAAGGACCGGATCTACAAAGGTTGTAATCCCTCTCACTTAGTGTTAAAATGTGTAGCATGCTTGTTTTCGCCTAATCTCTAGTTTAAAGTTCCGTATTCGGGTTGTTCGGCACGGCTAAATTTTTATTCGGGCATGGTTGATGCCTCGTAGACCCTTGTGCGCATGCCTAGCAACCCTACAGTGGTATCAGAGTGAAGCTAGAGCTTTAGGCGAAGTCTAGACGGAGTTTGAAGTCCGATCGAACCAAAAAGATAACCCGAAACATGCTCTCTGGACTTTTTCTAAAAAGTGGGATTTTTCCAAATTAAAAATGCGTAAAAAATTCAGCAGGGAATTCTAAGAATTACGGTGCAAAAATTTTTTGGTGAACAGTAAAAAGCGCGGCGGAACCGCGGCAGAAGCAAGCCTTCTGCGGCGGTTCCGCGGCTCAATGGTGACGTCATCAACTCCTGTTTGCACAGTAACTCTTATTTTATTATGCTGGATTTTCTGGGAATTTTTAATATTTATTCAAGAGTTGAATTTTCTGGGGTTGTTTTGGGGATTCGATGTTTCGATCGGAGTATTAGATTTTGTCTATGTGGTTTTCCGGATAAATTTTAGAAACTGTTAAAAAGTTCGAACGGATATCAATAACTCACTTTTTCCCCTGTCGGAAAATTTTTCAAAAGTTGGATTTTTTCTCGTGTTTATGAATGTTCTAAGTCATGCAAGTAACTCGGTGGACCCTTTAGAAGACAACAAACCTTAACTCGATTATGTGACCGTCTTGAACTGCCTTTTGAACCTTAGGGTTTGGGGCAGTACGGCGTGCCACATGTGAGGCGTTGGCTTGACCCTTCTACGGCTGGACCATTGGTACTGTGGCATGTGATGGATGTTTTTAAACTGTTTTCAAGTGTTGAGATATATTGGGGAAATCTTGGGTGCTTGATGATTCGATCGGAAAGTTTAACTTTTTCTATTTATCTGGAATGTGATACAATATTTGGAATCCACAGGTAGTTATGAGATAACTAATTTGAATATTATGAACATAGCAGTTTAGTCTCAGATGATCGGTTGCCACGGAATTTTGATGTGATCAAAAGTCCGTCGCAATCACGTAGCGTACGCGGATACTCGCCGGGTAAACTTAATAGACAGCCTAACTCCATAGCCCCGACCAAGTGATTGTAGGAGAACCCCGTCGCCGAAAGCATCCGTTCGGGTGCTCCCGGTAGCGGTGTTCCGCCTTGGTGCACTTCGTCGACGGTATCGGGGGTGCGGCCGTCTACTAAAGTTTGCGACGAGCATTCGATCAGGACGTCGGGAATCTTGTTGAATTGCCCGACTTGATATTGAAAAGAGTTTTCGATAAATGAGACTAAAAAGCGGGGTTTATAATTGTTAGGCATGCGATGTCTAAGGAATTCATTTGGTTAGGCATGCGATGTCTAAGGAGGTTGCGGATTCCAACTGTTGTAGTTTTACACTTTCTTTTCTGTGACCGTAAGCGTAGTATGTGGTGTATCGCCGGCTTCGTTGCTATACATCAACGACAATCGGGATAGCATACTTTCTTACGTTGATGATATGAGATATTATGTGTTGCTGTGATATGTTGTATTGGATCGTCGCGTTTGAATAGCCGGGGGTTTTATGTGAGATGAGAGTTTTTCTTTTTCATTCATGTAAAATTCTTTTGTATGTAATATTCTTTTATTGGGGCACTTCCAGGTAGCGGAAGATGTCACCGTTGTATATTATTTACTTTTCCGCATTAGGTAGACCCAAGGCGGGGAGCATAAGTAACCGGGTTCTAGGGTCCAGTGGGAGACCATCTCGAGGAGTCGAGACCGGGTCTCCTAACCCTAGAATTGGCAGTGTTACTTACCGCTCTCGTAGGGGTCTAGGGATGTGGGTTTGGCTATTCATCGCGACTGTGGAATCCGTCTTTTATACAGGCTCGTATTGAAAACACGGACGACCTAGTATATCCAATATTTCATATATGTTCTTCTGCTGCAATGTTCTGTGTTGAGATCATATTACTGCCTGAGACGAATGTTTATATTTTATATATATGAGATATATGTTATATTGCAAATTTCGTTTCAAAAGAGATGCTTGTGAAGCATAATAAAATGGGACTTCATTAATGAGATTAATGAATTAAAAGAAACCTAAGATGTTGTAGAAACTTGTTTATAAAAACTGGTAGCTACAGTTCTTGCTTTGCATAGCGGTGTTCCTTGTAGAACATCCAGCACCTTATTCGATAAGAAAAGGACCGAGATCCCTTCACCGGGAGAGACTCCTTTAGCAATAACTGGCAGATGCTACAAACTCGGTTTGTCTTTTGATTGCTTCTATAGTTCTTGCTTTGCATAGTGGTATTTGTGAAATATCCTGCACCTTATTCGATGAGGAAAGGGCCGACGATCACTTCACCGGGAGTGACCCCTTTAGCAAAACTAGAAAAGCCTCAAAAACATTCCATTTAAAATCACTCGATTCTACGACGATATCAAGTTCATTACGCAAAGGGTTTTCTTAAAAACCTGTCGTAGCCCTCCGTCATTTCAGATAAGTACTAGTTAGTATTCGTGCTGCGGTAGTTTGGCCTCCGTCAAGGCATAGTGTACGGTAGCTGACTAGTGCTTATCTGCTAGCATATGATGCGATTGGATTAGGGTATTCGTACGGCGTAGTTTGGCCTTCGTCAAGGGTCGTGCGGGTGGGTTTAATTCAATCAAGAAATGAACGGGTTGAACTTGACTAGCGGACTATGAGTAGTTTGGCCTTCGTCAAGGTCATTGGACGCTAGGGGTAAAATATTATTGGGAATTTCAAGTGTTGAAATTTGCAATGAGATTGCATACCTTCTATGAGATAGTTGGATCCCGATACCCGCTGCCAGTAAGAGTTACTCCTGGGAGAGTTTTACACATTACAATTAGCCGATCAAGTAGGTGACTAGAAAGGTGTTAACGGGGTTACGCCTCTGGGAAAACGGGGTTTACTTAATTAGGTTCGTGCGAAAGCACGGGGGACCTCCCTCAAAGTACCGACACTGGCCTGGCTGAAAGATTGGCGAACTTGTAGCGTGTAATTAATCCCGGCTAATCTTTCCTTTTAGGGTTTGAAGGAAGATTTGACTAAAACAGTGGGAGACATCCTGATTAGATATATTAGATAACCAATCTAATCTTGCAAGAGCATACGCTGAGTGTTTTCTTCTCTCTCTCTCCAGATAGCGAACATATCACGCCTTAATCAAGATAATAAAACGGATATATTGAACGAACCCGCTTGTTATACTGAGCGGGGGAACGTTGGTCCCGCTCCAACTTATAATTGTTATAAGACAGAGCAGGAAATTGGGGAATACCAGATTTCCCGTGCCGCCCAAACGAAGAAAGTGCATGTTGATGCATCATCTTCGGGTGTGTTCTTTACACAGAACTGTTTCTCAGTATCCTTTACGTCCTGGGTATGTGATACCGGATCAGGATCCCATATGTGTAATCTGTTGCATGGGCTACAGATAGGTAAAGAACTGAGAACGGGTGATAAGTTTCATGAGACAGAAAACGGTGCAAGTGTTGCAGCCAAGTCTGTTGGTCACTATCACCCTGTATTACCGGAATACATTGATTCTGAACAAATGTTATTAGATACCGAACCTGATATACAAAATCATATCAGTCTCTTTATTAGTAAAGAAAGGATATAATTTTGTATTGTTGGATAATGTTTTGAACATTTCCTATATCAAGAGTTGATCGGTTCAGGCACGTTATCTAAAAGCATTGACGTTCTAAATCAAACTACAGTTCTTAGTATAAGGAACATACATAAGAGGAATAGTTCAGAAATGAATGAATCCTTCTTGAGGCATTGTAGACTAGGTCATATCAATGCGACCCGACTGGCTGAAGTTACATTTAGATGCATATTTAAATTAGTTTGAATTTACATCTTATGAAACTTGCCAGTCATGTCACAAAGATAAGATGACCACAGCTCTGTTTGTTGGAAATAGAGAAAGAGTTAGTGAACTTTTGGGATTGATACATGCTGATGTATGAAGGTCCCCTGTCTACACATGCCAAGACCGGTTCCTTTTACTTCATTACGTTCTCTGATAATCTCTCAAGATTCAGACATGCGTTCCTGTTGAAACACAAGTCTGAACCTTTTGAGATATTCACAGAATATAAGTTAGAAGTAGAGAACCAAAATACGGGTAAAAGTATTATGTCCTTTGATGTGATCAAGGAGGAGAATACTTGAGCACGGAATTCCTGAACTGTTCTAAAGGAGAATGAGATTCTCTCTCAGCATTACTCCTCCGTACACACCATAGCACGATGGTATATCGGGGCGGAGCAATAGCACCCTATGTGATATGGTGTGCTCTATGATGAGTACTACTGAGTTTCCTATTTCCTTTTGGGAGTTATGCGCTTGAGAAGCTGCATACCTATTGAATAGGGTTCAAATCAAATCAGTTGCCTACCACTTCATATGTGATATGCAAAGGGAAGAGCCTATATCTTAAGTTGGTTAAGATTTGGGGTTGTCCGGCCTATGTCTAAAAGCAAAATCCGGACAAGCTCGAGGCAAGGTCTGTTATGTACAACTGGAAAGGTTCCAGCTATACAAAAACAGCTGATGATTTGGTAGAACCAAAGGATTCAATAGTTTCCAACGAACCTCAGCTACTCCGCCGATCTAGTAGGGTTCCTCACCCACCTGAGAGATACTTAGATTTCTCTATGACAGTGGGAGCGAGGATTGCATCATGAGATGATGACCCAACTGGTTTCGAGCTGGCCATCAGGAGTGGGACTCTGTAAGAATGGCTGGATGCTTATCGATCTGAGATGGAATCCTTATACACCAACAAAGTATGGACTTTAGTTGCTTTATCTGAAGGGTTAAATCCCCATCAGGAGCAAGTATATCTTGAGAAGATTACTTGGTGTACATAGAAAGTTGAGACTTTCAAAGCTAGACCTGTTAAAGGTTTGCATCATAGACCAGGTATGGATTATGTTGAAACCTTTTCTACGGATCTATGCTTAAGTCCATCCAGATCCTACTTGCCACGGCTACATACCATGACTACGATATCTGGTGGTTGGGTGTCATGACAGCTTTTCTAAATGATGTTTTAGAAAAGAGCGTCTATAAGTACACAGCCAGAGGGCTTCGTAGACAGTGGGAGCAGCGGAAACGTGTGCAAGATGTTTTATATGATAAAACAGGCATCGCAGAGTTGGAACATCTGTTTTGATGTGGTAGTCAAAGAGTTTGACTTCATCAAAATGGTAGATGAACCTTGTATATACGAAAAGGTAGTAGAGAGTATGGTGGTGATCCTCGTAGAGTACGTGGATGACATACTCTTGATAGGGAAGGAGTTTCCTATGCTACGCTCGGTCAATCTCCGCTTATTACAAGCATTCTCCATATAGGATCAAAGTGATACCTCCTAAATCCTGGGTTTTGGATCTATGAGATAGATCTAATTGGATATTAGGATACTCACTAGTTGTAGTGAGATGGTATTAATCGATCCTGGGGAGAATCGCTGGAAAGGTTCCAGGGTGATAAGGACGACTGAATGTCAGTCGCAGGCATTGTCTATACCCTCAGTGGAGGGACGGTATGTTGGAAGAGTTCCAAGCTAGATACCGTGACATACTAGACGATTAAAGGCAAGATACATCGTTACCAAGGATGCTACCAAAGAGGCAGTCTGGATATATTTAAGTTCATAAGATGAACTTCGTTCCTACCATTGTGTGACAATGGAGTTGTGGCCTCAGCCAAGGAACTACCGTCCCATCAGAAATCCAGATAGAATTCTTAGGCAGTATCACCTGATCATGGAGATGGTTGAACTCCAGGGAGATCGAGGTTAGGAGAGTAGACATAGAGGACAACAACGCGAATCCACTCACAAAGGCCTTTTTCCCAGTAGAGACTTTTATGGGATGGTTGAGTATGAGATACTTCTACCGCAGCTAATTGTTGGGTATGCGATACCATAACAGATGGCCCTAGTGCAAGTGGGAGATTGTTAGTTATATGTATGCCCTAGAGGCCATTACTGTGCATACGATGTATATTGTAGTGGATGCTAGGACATATATAGGGAGGACTTTCTTGCTCGACATGATAGTATGCTATCTGGTTGTACTTTATCTTAACATGTACTCTGATTGTCTCTATATCACATGTTGATAAAGCCCTTAAGATATGTAATCGACTACTGGGACTATGATGAGATCATACTAGTGAGGCCACGGTAGTCGACGAGTACATCCTATAACTGTTCCTAGTCGAGGGTGTATCGAGACAGGGCATCGATACACCAGTGTAGACTAGCGTATACGCATCTTGACCCATCTGATGGGCGATGGATGATCCCATATCCATCGGTGTTTGACATCAAGGATGGTGTACGGGTGCTCAGTGGAGACTGGGTACACTGGACGGACTCGCCCAGAACTCCCAGATGGTATTATACCATACGTCAGATGGCAGTTCTCCAGTGACACTGGTACAGAGTAGTCTGTTGACCCGAGATCGTCATAGAGTCTTGTGTGGTTCCCACTGTGCTTTGATTTCCATCATACCATGTCCAAGAGGGCGTGCAAAAAGGTGGCTTTTGGGTACAGTCCCGAATCACATGGAGGCAATGAGCGATAGGAGGGGATTCGTCTCTCCCGGTATAGGGAGTTGATGTTGTGCTGTGTTCGATTGGTTATAACCGGAAATCCCTGGCCAGGGTTGCTGAGATTTACTGGTAAGTGTTATCAGTAGTTTCTCGAACTGTTATAGACCTCAAATCGACACGACTTATCAAGCTACTGGGGTCTGACGTTTACCACCCCTAGGCGAGATATGCGACATATCAGACGACGAGACCGGACTGTACGGGAGTGTTACTGTTTGGATTCGCAGGAGAAGTTACAGGCTTGCTTGTTGATCTTCTGAGCGCTCAATACCTGGGTAGCTGTTACGTTTAGCTGACCGCTTGCAGCTTGTAGGTGTTTGATATGATCACCACCTACTGCCGGCGTATTGACGATTCTTTAGAGTCCTACACAGAGGTTTCTTGATTCAGGCAAAACGGAGTAGGAGCACATATGTGATATATGCGGGACCGAGGATAATGCAATATATGATACCTTATTATATTCTCGCGATATTTGATATCAGCCGGGTCATCGGATCAAGTGTTGATTCGATGAATCGGTACGGATAAATATTAGCCGGTTATATGCGATATAGCCGGATTGTCGGATCAAGTGTTGATTCGATAATTTAATGTATAATAATATATATGATATATTAAATTACATTAACTAATATTTGCTCACTAAAAGATTCTTTTTCTCACTCGGGTAATACATTGATATATATGCGATATATGTTAATTGTATTATTTTATTTGGTTACAATAAATATTGTATATGTGATATATAATATTGTAACATGATATGATAAATAATGCAACATGTTTAGTAGAGATTAAAGGAGATTAGGGTTTGATTTGGGTTAATGGTTTCTAGATGATTCTAGAAGGTTTTTGTTTTGTCATGATAAAGATATTTTCATATGACTCATTCTTAACTCAACCCAAAACCCTAACCCTTGGTTAATTCTCTACAATGGTTAAGTGAACCATGGTTGCATAATTGATCATTATCTCCTTTTCCTATTCATCACAAAAGGATTCAACTAATATTGTTCATCTTCTTCCTTCAATTCTTTCATGAAAAAGCTTACTTGTTTTTCAAAAGGTGATGAATAAATATGAGAAAAAGATAAATAAAGAGAGCAAAATTCCTACTTCATCATCCTCATCTTCCCTTGCCATTTAGATGAGGGTGTTCACATCATTTCATGAGTGTTATCTTGTGTTAAAGAAACTTCAAGCTAGATTATCTTAGTATCGAAGATCGGAAGCAAAGGTTGCGTCTTTCACTTCGTGGAACCTCTCGAGAGTCCGGATGCCGATGATCGCAGCGAAGGGACCACAACACGGAGCATATGAAGTAAAGGACCAGATCTACAAAGGTTGTAATCCCTCTCACTTAGTGTTAAAATGTTTAGCATGCTTGTTTTCGCCTAATCTCTAGTTTAAAGTTCCGTATTCGGGTTGTTCGGCACGGCTAAATTTTTATTCGGGCATGGTTGATGCCTCGTAGACCCTTGTGCGCGTGCCTAGCAACCCTACAGATTTTGATCAACGCAAGGATAAAAAAACCTATATATGATGTTGTTGGAAGCAAGATTTTTTAATACGGACATTAGAGACGTACACTTTTGCTTTGCACAGTGGTATTTAGTTTTGAATATTCATCACCTTAATCGACGAGGCAAGGGCCGAGATCCCTTCACCAGGAGTGACCCCTTGGGCAGAAGTTTGCGTCAGCATAATAACTTCACTATAGTCGATTCTTTTGCTTTGCATCGTGGTATTCAGTTTGGAATATCCTACACCTCATTCGACAAGGAAAGAGCCGAGATCCCTTCACCGGGAGTGACCTCTTAAGTAAAAGTTTTCACCACTATACATTTGTAAAAACCACTTGTATTCCTTCAACGATATCAAGTTCATTACGTGAAAGGGTTTTCGCCAAAAACTAACCGTAGCCCTCTGTCATTTAAGATTAGTATTGCTTAGTATTCGTGTTGCATTTGTCGTGCTTTGCCGAGGCGTAGTGTGCGGTAGCTGTGTAATACTTTTCTGTCGCATGGATATGTTGATTGGTTAGGACAGTCGTTCGACCTTATTGACCTTGTCAAGGGTTTGTGCGGGTGGGTCTAATGCAATCAGGACAATAACGGGTTGAACTTGACTAGGAACCTTTGACTTGTTGACCTTGTCAAGGTCACATGGATCCAAGGGGTAAAAACACATATCAGGAGTTTCAAACATATATGAAACTTGCCAGGCTTGCGCATATCTTCTGGAGTGTGGTAACTTGAGTGGATTACATCAACTTATCATGCGATTATAGTCGGATCCCGATTCCCACTGATGTGTAGGATTATCCTCGGGTGATTATAGATGATCCCGACTAATTCTCTTTTTGGGTTTGGAGGAGAATTCGAGGATACTGTCACGACCCAAAGTAGCACGTGACTGACACTTGAATCATATGAATTCTATAGGACCCCATCTAATTCAAGTAAGCCAAAAATCCTAGAAATCTAAACCATTTAAAAGAAGAAAGTGAAGGAAACTAATTTAAAGCAAGTGGTTTTAACAAAATAAGCCGAATTATGCATTTTTAAAATCTCAAGTCTTTTTTGAAAATTTCGGCAGAGTTTCCTTTGTAAATACTAGCCCCAAAAGAGTACAACATGAATATATATATAAAGGCATCCCCAAGCGGGAGCTAGCTCTTCGCCAATTGGCGGTCACAACCATACAAGCAATATAATATACAACGCCGAAGGGCGAGGATCAAAACTCAAAAGGAAACTCAAATTAAACATGAAAACCATAATAATACAAGCGCGACTCTAAGGTCGAAATAATATACAACTGGTCTTCTAGGTCTAATAAAATATACAAGTCTGGTTGATGTGATTTACTAGATACAACAATTTAAATAAAATACAAGGGTGGTCACGATACGAGTGAGCCCACCTACCAAAGCAGCCACCCGGAAATAAGCAATGTGCCAGCAAAGACGCCAAGGAAACCTGTACGGCAAAACCTGCAAGAAACTGTGGCACAACAGGGGTGAGTTGCCAACTCGTGAGTAGAAAACATCACAGAGCAGAAATCGCTTGTATGACCCAATCCTAGGTCATACGATCCGTAATATCGTCAAATAATATGCCCTGAAGCATGATAAAAAGGCAAGGGTAAACATCTATAAATAAGTGTAATACCAAGTGCTCGTGTCAGTGCCTCAGGTAGCAACATATCATATTTACGATGCATGAATGCATGAAAACAGAATACATCTAAATGAGGAAACTGTTTTCTTTATATAATGAGATTTCTGTATATATATAAATCAAGGTATTATCAATGAAATCAACATAAAATCAGTGTCAAGCATCGACACAAAACATATATCCAATATCTCAATATCTCAGACTTCGGCAATCCGGACTGGCATGTATCTTCGAATCTTAAGATCTAGGGCTCCGGCTATCCGGACTAACCCATATCATCAAATCTCAAAACCTCAGGCTCCGGCAATTCGGACTGGCCTAAACTCTGATCGGTATCCTCCGGATATCCGTCGAGTCACAATAAAATCACCGGTCAGTAGTGCTCCCCTGCCATGCTCAACGTCATCATCTGTGACCATCTTGCCCTGGGGTACCACACCGGGTCCACCATGCACCCAAAGACGGTTCCTCATACTCCTCGAATCGGGTGTATGATATCGCTCAAGCGCCGAGAAAACTCATGGTGAACATATCACAATTCATATCATGAGAAAACCGCACTTTTTATCTTTTGAAATGAAAATGAGTGTAATAAATCTTTGCGGTTTCTCCAAATCTAGAAATCTCATGAAAAATCCGAAATCCCAAAATAAAGGGTCAATAACAATAAATACTGGGCTCCGGCAATTCGGACTGGCTCATAATATCATGGCAAATGAATATAAAAATATACATGAAAAATCATAGTAATAAATGCAACATCTAAACTAGCACAAAGATGATATATCGGAATTATCAGCTAGCAAGCGAAAACAACGAAATAATATTCTATAAAGTGTACGTGACATGTCAATTACCGATGATGATGTGTGTGAGCCGGCAAGCAGGTGTACGTATGTCATACGCATCATCGGTAATGGTGCTGGTGTCCTGACAGCATGGTTTCATAATAGCAATAAAAACACAAGTATAAGCATGCAAGGCGATATAAAAAAAAATATGGCAAATGAATAGTAAATGCAACAATAAAGAATCTACATTAACATATATGAGTCATACGGTTTTGCCATTTGAAATAACAGGAATCTCGGTGGTCAGAAAATAAGGGCTACGGTATTTGTTAGAAAAGGCGTGTCCTTTGAAATGTCCGTAGAATCCTTTAGCCGGTCTTTAAAATATTCACGATTCGATAGTTTGAAATAGGTATGACTCGAGTCTAGTCTAACATATACAAGTAAACTATAGGACTAAACTAACAGACTAATCGTGTAACGCCTTGAAAAGTCGTTTTGGTGTTTTCCTGAAAATCGGTAAAAATTCGGTATTTTTCCGTAAATCGTCTTTTTGTTATTTTGCAGTTTAAGACTAATTATACCTAATTTGGATAGGTAGTCGATAGTTTTTAGTAGCTAATGAGTTACTTATTAATTTTTGGTCATTTAAAAAATTTTCCCTATTTTTCAATTTTTTTTATTATTTGAAGCCGGTAAGAAAATACATTAAATTAGCAATAAATACAAATTTCTTTGTGCTAATTTTAATCTTTAAAGTCATGTTAATTAAAATCTAGTTGTAATATAAATTTTTAGTATTTTATTTCAAGTTTTAACTAATTTTTATTATGGAAAACGAAATTTATTGAATTTAAGCTGGAACTTGCAATTTTGGACTTTTAGGGGGTCTTTTTGAACAAAAATTTTTGTGCACTCTCTCACACACATCCACACATACCCTAGGCCGGCCCCACCATCAGCAGGTCATGAAGTTTCCTTGCCTTTTTTTCCTTTAACTCATGTGGGGAAATTGATATGAAAAGGGTTTTAAATATGTTATTTTGGGTATGGGTTTTTGGGTGATTGGTATGGGCTTGACCTTTGACTTTTTTTATCACCATTTCCTCACTCTCCCCACTTCCCTCCTGTGGCCGACCTTGACCTGCTGCAGCCCTCATTTTCCCTTCTCTTTTTCTCTTCAAAACTCATCTCAAATTCCATTAAAATCCAAATTAAACCTCACAAATTAATTCCCATCCTTAATCCATTCTTCTTAGCCGTTCTTGCTTGGGTCATGGTGCTATGAAGCCATCTTTGGAGGCATCTTGTTCTTGCTAGATCTCTAGTGTGAGGCATAATTTCTAATCTAAGGTTAATTTATAGTTAAAGTGTGCTAATTAGAACTTGAAAGTTGTTTTAGTGTTAAAATTATAGCTAAATTCAAATTTAGTTTATTTCTAGTTCATGGTTTGAAATTAAACTAGGGTTTTAGAAATCATTAGTGGGTTAATTAAATCTAATTTGTTATCTAGTTGTTTTGCTAACCTAATCTAAGAGGTTAACTTGCTAATTGGGCAATAAACTAGTGTTAATTTAGGGTTTTTCATGTATAGTTTGGATTAACATTGCTAGTTATGAAATTCTAGAAAGGGTTTGTTTATGGAAAATGTGTTTTGAAGCATGGTAAATGGGTTAAATTGAGTGTTGTGGCTAGCTAGTTGTGTGGATTGTAGGATTGTGCGATGATGTGAGCACTTTATCGCGAAAACGGCGATGTTGCGCCGATTTTTGGAATGTTTATGCTTACTAGTTTTTATATAAATTTTGTGATGAATTATTTGCGATATCTTGATGATATTTTTGGCATATCCTATGACATTAAGGATGTGTGAGTGCGGTTTTTTTTGAGTGAGAGGGTTTTAGCTTTGCCGGGAGACCAAATCGACGATTTTAGTTAGTTTTTGCGATTTTCGCGTGTGTTCCGCGCACCTTGTGCACGTTGTACCTAGCTTGTGAACGTTAGTATTTTCGTTTGGGATTTGCGTCGTTCTTGATATGTAACCCTATGTTTGGTATTGATGTAAATTCCAGGTTCGGTCGTGGAGACGTCAGACGCGGCACGAAAGGGGAAAGCGGTGATTGGACGTGGCTAGCTAGGGATTCCGGTGAGTAGATGTAACATCTACGGGGGACTATCGTTCCGATGGCGCAATTCGCCTGATAGTTTAAGTAGTTTAAAGATTTCTAGTGATATTGGTAATTAGGAGTAAATGCTTGCGTAACATCTTGCTACATCCATGCTTTATATTGTTAGACATATGCGTACCCATTCTATAGGACACCTACACCATTGCCAGGGTTTTTATATGAAGCACGAGCACTATTAATGCGTACACACACGCCCTGGTAATTGCCATGCCACGACACTAGCTAACTTATAATCTAAAATGTTGTCACCATATTTGATACTTAAACCTGTACTATTGCAATAAATTCTTAAAATAACATTGTAGAATTGCTATTCATGTGCATGTATACCATTACATCAATTGTTCATGCCTAGTTTATTAAACATACATTGCAACTTGGTTATTGATACCATATGCATTCATTATCATTGACATATGCACTTATGATGATTTATTGAGATTTATGATATTTCTGGATTTCGGGGAAAGCCGCAAAATTTACAACTTATGATCTTTTAAAATATAAAAAGTTGCGGTTTTATAGTGATGTAAAGTGTCGTCCACCATGAGTTTGCTGTGGTTTTCGAGATCCGTGTCGAGGAGTGGAGGAACCGTCACGGATACATGGTCGGCCCGGTAAGGTACCCCGGGGCAAGAGGATCGTGTTGTTGACGTTGAGCCTGGCAGGAGATGGATTACCTACCGGTGACAGTTTTGGCACGGCGGATAACCAGAGGATACCGACCGTGGCCGCGAGATGATGAGATATTGATATTTGAGATGGGTCAGCCGGACGGCTGAGGCCAGAGATACTACGATATGGATATATGAGATTTGAGACAGTTTTGAGGTGTCGTTGCTGCACACGGATTCTTGTTGATTCTATTGGTATTGTGCTGACATTTCAAAAGAGATGCCTAAAGGAAAAAGATGATTTCTTATATTTTCACATGCAGATCACGAGTATATTCATATTGCATACATGCCTGCTAGTATATTCATATTGCATACATACCTGCTATTATATCCTGCCATACCTGTATTATAGACGCTAGTATGCTTGTGTGCATACTTGCGATAGCCTCTATAGATGTTATTTATTACTCACGAGTTGGTAACTCACCCCCGTTGTGCCACAGTCTATTGCAGGTTCGTTCCGTCAGCACAGTAGCGGCGGGCGCACCGCTTCTTTTGCCTCTTTTGCCAGGACTCAAGGCTTTGCTCGTAGGTGGGTTGTATTATTATTTTTGTACCACTTTATATATTCTTTGTATCTAGAGTACTCCATCTACTGTATCTACCTGTATTGTTGTATATTGACCTAGAGATGAGACTGTGAGATTTGTGGACTTTTTATGCTGTATTTTGGGGTCGAGCTCACTTGAGTCGACATGCGGTTTTTCTTATACTTCTTTATGATTATTTTGCATGTCGTTGTTTTATATTGTGTGCGATTTGTGACCACCTTGTGGCGAAGAGCTAGCTCCCGCTTAGGGATGCCTTATTTGTTGTATTTATATATATTCTTGTTGTACCCATTTTGGGGGCCAGTATTTACAAAGGAGACTCTGCCGAAATTTTCGGAAAAATTGATATTGTTTTAAAATGATTTGATATGACTTATTTGATAATCTCGCTTTCAATTGATTGGTTTTCCTTCACTCTTTTGCTTATTTGGTTTTGGTTTCTGGGCTTTGGCTTACTTATTTTACGGACGTCTTGAGACGTTTCGTAAACTTAAGTGCCAGTCACGTTCCGTACCCTGCGGGTCGTGACAAAGTTGGTATCAAAGCGATAGGTTTTACCTTTTTGAGTGTAGGATGACCTTTGGTAGATGGAGTAAGTGACTTAAGTAGGGTAATGTAGCGTGTGTATGTCCGCGGCATACTTGCGATACGGTATTCCGCCTAAGTGACTTTAGGATATACTTGCTTGAAATTCCTTCTTCAATTCCGTGTATCCTATGATTCTATTACATTGTTCTTATTATCCTTTTTCCTGTACCAGCCACTATGCCGCCGAAGGCTACGAGAGCACAGAGGGCTGCTGCCCGAGACGAGATTCGAGCTGGCTCGTCCGAGACTAGGACTGAGCAGGGTGGTATGCCTACGCCGCAGGGACAGACCGATCCACCTTCCCCAGGCCGTATGGATAGGCTTGAGACATGTATGGAGGAGTTGCGACAGATGTTGCGGAGTATGCAGGAGCTACGTCAGATGGTAGGATCCCTAGTTGCAGCCAGTCGTACACCGAGGCCGGAGGACGCACCTACTACATTCCAGACTACTATGATACCTGCTCCTACTACTACCGCCGTGACCATCCCGGTTTCACTACAGAATTTCATGAGGCTGAGACCTCCAGTATTCACCGGCACCGAGGCAGCGGAGGACCCGTAGACGTTCCTTGACAGCTTGACCAGGATCTGCCGATCGCTGAGATGTTCTGACGATCGCTGGGTAGAGCTTGCGAGTTTCCGACTAGAGGGTCTCGCACAGATATGGTGGGAGTCAGTCTTGAGAGGTCGAGCTGCAGGTCTACCGCCTATGACTTGAGTCGAGTTTACAGCAGTCTTTCTGGCTCGTTTCCTCCCAGAGAGCGTTCGTGATGCCAGAGCTCGTAGTTTCGAGGCCTTGGTAAAGACACCTGGGATGACGGTGTCTGAGTATGACGTTCAGTTTACACAGTTGTCCTGATATGCCCCGTACCTGGTTGATACTGAAGCGAAGAGGGTGAAGAGGTTCATACAGGGACTGGATGCCGAGCTATATCTTGCCATTGGCGCCCAACATTTCGATACCTATTCGGCAGCTATGGATACGGCATTGCGGATGGAGACACGTATTTCAGCGACGTCGGCCGTTCCCGGGCAGAAGAAGATTCGTACCGGCACACCAGATCAGAGACAGCATGCCAGATTCATTCCGAGAGATAGGGCCGACAGAGGGTTCGGACGAGGTCGGCTGTATGGATCGCATACGCAGGGACATCAGTCGTCGCCAGGGTGCTTTAGGTGCGGGAGTCTGCACTATCGTATTAGAGATTGTCCAGTGAGACGATAGGGAGCGGCGGAAGTTCCGCATGTGACTCTACCTCCATCACCGCCCCCTCCTCAGAGAGCTCTACTTCCTGCTACAGGCGATGCTCCACGCCAGTTAGGTGCACCCAGAGGCCGTGGCCACGGCGCACCGAACCAGAGAGGACGAGGAGGCAGAGGCCGAGGCTGAGGTCAGCCCGCTATTGGAGGAGGTCAGGCCCGAGTTTTTGCATTGACACCCTAGGATGCGCAGGCATCCAATGCCGTCGTTACAGGTACCCTGTCAGTATGCTCTGTTGATGCACACGTGTTATTTGATCCCGGATCCATGCACTCTTACGTTTCCACCCACTTCGTGCCGAGTTTGGTAGAGTGTCCGGTTTGCTTGATCAGCCGCTCGTTATGACCGCTCCTGTGGGAGAGTCTTTTTTTGCTAGGCACGTGTTCCGATCCTGTACCGATCGTATTGGCGAGCGAGAGCTGCCTGTCGACTTGATCCTTCTGGAGATGTTGGACTTCGACATTCTTTTGGGCATGGATTGGTTAGCCACGTGCTATGCGTCGGTGGACTGCCGCGAGAAGACAGTTAGATTTTATTTTCCTGGCGAGTCGGCTTTTGTTGTGCAGGGGGACCATGGTGCCGCCCCTTACATTTTGATTTCTTCCCTTCGCGCTAGTCAGCTATTGAGGAAGGGATGTCGGGGATTTCTAGCTTTCATATGTGATACTAGAGCTACGGATGTATCATTGGACCAGGTTCCGATTGCATGCGAGTTCCCCGATGTTTTGCCTGACGAGCTGCCAGGACTGCCACCTGAGCGCGATGTCGAGTTCTGTATTGATTTGATTCCCGGCTCGGGGCCTATCTCTATACCGCCTTATCGGATGGCCCCGGCGGAGCTTAGAGACTTGAAGGTTCAGCTGCAAGATTTGCTAGATAAGGGACTTATTCGACCCGGTGTTTCTCCATGGGGTGCTCCGGTCCTGTTTGTCAAGAAGAAGGACGGAAGTTTGCACTTATGTATCGACTACCGCCAGCTGAACAAGGTGACCATTCGGAACAGATATCCGTTGCCACACATTGATGATTTGTTCGACCAGCTCCAGGGTGCGGGTTATTTTTCGAGGATCGACTTACGATCAAGATACCACCAGCCGCGAGTCCGACAGGAGGATATACCGAAGACAGCCTTCCATACACGCTATGGCCACTATGAGTTTCTGGTGATGTCGTTCGGACTCACCAACGCCCCCGCAGCATTTATGGATTCGATGAACCGTACCTTCAGGCCGTATCTTGACTTGTTCATCATCGTGTTCATCGACGATATTTTGGTGTACTGCCGGAGCCGAGAGGAGCACAAGCAGCACCTGCGGATTACGTTACAGACTCTGAAGGAGCACCAGCTGTTCGCAAAGTTCTCCAAGTGTGCATTCTGGCTGGACAGCGTCGGATTCTTGGGTCACATGATTATGAGAGACGGCATATGTGTGGACCCGAAGAAGATTGAGGCTGTTCAGCAGTGGCCCCGACCTACATCGGTTACTGAGATCCGTAGTTTTCTAGGCCTGGCGGGCTACTACAGGCGTTTTGTTCAGGACTTCTCCCGTATAGCTGCACCTTTGACCGGTTTGACCCGGAAGGGAGTTCCTTTCGTTTGGACAGAGGAGTGCGAGCGTAGTTTTCAGCAGCTACGGACGTGTTTGACTACGGCGCCGGTATTATCTTTGCCTTCGGGATCAGGCGGATTTGTGGTCTATTGTGACGCTTCACAAGTAGGGTTAGGATGCGTATTGATGCAGCATGGCAGGGTGATCGCGTATGCTTCACGGCAATTGAAGAAACATGAACAGAACTACCCTACGCACGATTTGGAGATGGCTGCAGTGGTCTTTGCACTGAAGATTTGGCGACATTACCTATATGGTGAGTCGTGCCAAATATTCACAGACCACAAGAGCTTAAAATACATATTTCGGCAGCGAGAACTGAACCTCAGACAGCGTCGTTAGATGGAGTTGGTGAAAGACTACGACTGCGAGATCTTATATCACCCAGGCAAGGTGAATGTGGTGGCAGATGCTTTGAGCAGGAGGCCCGGGGGTAGTCTATCCTATTTGCGCGCAGTGCAGAGGCAGTCGTCAGCAGATTGGCAGATTTTATGCGACAGCCGAGTTGAGTTCGAGTTCACTCAGACAGGGGGACAGCTCGCGCATGTTCGTGCACGCCCACAGTTTCTTGACCGTATATATGAGGCACAACGCAGAGACGACCGTTGCTCAGAGATCATGGCACAGATGGGACAGGGCCGATTTTCCGAGTTCGTGATTGATGATCAGGGGATTTTACGATATGGATCTAGACTATGCGTACCAGATGCTGATGGATTGCGGCGCGACATTCTTGAGGAAGCACACCGATCAGTGTATAGTGTCCACCCCGGTTCCACCAAGATGTACCATGATATGAGAGAGACCTACTGGTGGGACGGGATGAAGTGGGACCTTGCGGAGTTTGTATCGAGATGCCTGACTTGTCAGCTAGTCAAGGCCGAGCACCAGAGGCCCGCAGGAGAGCTACAGCCGTTACCCATTCCAGAGTGGAAATGGGAGCAGATTTCGATGGATTTCGTTGTGGGTCTACCCAGGACCAGTCGAGGGTACGTCTCCATCTGGGTGATCGTAGATCGATTGATGAAAGCGGCTCACTTCCTGCCAGTGAAGACCACTTTCAGCTTCGCTCAATATGGCCAGCTTTACATCGATGAGATCGTGCGGTTGCATGGCGTACCGACTTGTATCGTGTCAGATCGAGGCACCCAGTTTACCAGCCGACTTTGGCAGAGACTTCAGGAGGCTTTGGGCACTCGTTTGAGCTTCAGCACAGCATTTCATCCGCAGACCGATGGACAGTCAGAGCGGACCATTCAGACTCTCGAGGACATGCTCAGAGCGTGCGTTTTAGACTTCGGCGGTAGCTGGGATCGTCATTTACCTCTAGTGGAGTTCTCCTATAACAACAGTTTCCAGGATACTATTCAGATGGCACCTTTTTAGGCGTTGTATGGGAAGAGATGTAGATCGCCCGTTTGTTGGACCGAGTTGAGCGAGAGCAGTATTTTCGGCCCGCAGATTGTGCAGGAGACGACCGAGAAAGTGCAGTTGATTCGAGACCGGATGATAGCAGCTCAGAGCAGACAGAAATCATATGCAGACAGGCGCCGTCGCAGACTAGAGTTCGCAGTTAGCGATCATGTTTTTCTGAGGGTCTCTCCGATGAAGGGCGTGATGCGATTTGGGCAAAAAGGAAAGCTTAGTCCCAGATTTGTGGGTCCCTTCGAGATTCTCGAGCGTGTCGGCGCAGTTGCATATCGTTTGGCTCTTCGACCCATCTTTCCCGATGTTCACCCCGTCTTCCATGTTTCGATGCTCCGCAAGTACTTTCACGACCCTTCGCATGCGATTCAGCACCCGACAGTCCAGCTAGAGCGCGACCTTTCTTTTGCAGAGCAGCCGGTGGCCATCCTGGATCGGCAGGTGAAGAAGTTGAGATCGAAAGTTATACCGACCGTCAAGGTCCTTTGGCGTGGCCCGAGCAGCGAGGAGGTCACCTGGGAGACCGAGGGCGAGATGAGGAAGAATTATCCCCATCTCTTTGAAGGTACGCGTAGCTATATTTTTTTAAATTCGGGGACCGAATTTCTTTCAGGGGGAAGATTGTAACGCCTTGAAAAGTCGTTTTGGTGTTTTCCTGAAAATCGGTGAAAATTCGGTATTTTTCCGTAAATCGTCTTTTTGTTATTTTGCAGTTTAGGACTAATTATACCTAATTTAGATAGGTAATTGCTAGTTTTTAGTAGCTAATGAGTTACTTATTAATTTTTTGTCATTTAAAAATTTGTCCCTATTTTTCGATTTTTTTATATTATTTTAAGCCGGTAAGAAAATTCAATAAATTAGCGATAAATACAAATTTCTTTGGGCTAATTTTAATATTTAAAGTCATGTTAATTAAAATCTAGTTGTAATATAAATTTTTAGTATTTTATTTCAAGTTTTAACTAATTTTTATTATGGAAAACGAAATTTATTGAATTTAAGCTAAAACTTGCAATTTTGGACTTGTACGGGGTCTTTTTGCACAAAACTTTTTGTGCACTCTCTCACACACATCCCCACATCCCCTAGGCCGGCCCCACTATCAGCAGGTCATGAAGTTTCCTTGCCTTTTTTTCCTTTAACTCATGTGGGGAAATTGATATGAAAAGGGTTTTAAATATGTTATTTTGAGTATGGGTTTTTGGGTGATTGGTATGGGCTTGACCTTTGACTTTTTTTTTCACCATTTCCTCACTCTCCCCACTTACCTCCAGTGGCCGACCTTGACTTGCTGCAGCCCACATTTTCCTTTCTCTTTTTCTCTTCAAAACTCATCTCAAATTCCATTAAAATCCAAATTAAACCTCACAAATTAATCCCCATCCTTAATCCATTCTTCTTAGCCTTTCTTGCTTGGGTCATGGTGCTATGAGGCCATCTTTGGAGGCATCTTGTTCTTGCTAGATCTCTAGTGTGAGGTATAATTTCTAATCTAAGGTTAATTTGTAGTTAAAGTGTGCTAATTAGAACATGAAAGTTGTTTTAGTGTTAAAATTATAGCTAAATTCTAATCTAGTTTTTTTCTAGTTCATGGTTTGAAATTAAACTAGGGTTTTAGAAATCATTAGTAGGTTAATAAAATCTATTTTTTTATCTAGTTGTTTTGCTAACCTAATCTAAGAGGTTAACTTGCTAATTGGGCTATAAACTAGTATTAATTTAGGGTTTTCCATGTATAGTTTGGATTAGGATTGCTAGTTATGAAATTCTAGAAAGGGTTTGTTTATGGAAAATGTGTTTTGAACCATGGTAAATGGGTTAAATTGAGTGTTGTGGCTAGCTAGTTGTGTGGATTGTAAGATTGTGCGATGATGTGAGCACTTTTTCGCAAAAACGGCGATGTTGCGCCGATTTTTGGAATGTTTATGCTTACTAGTTTTTATATAAATTTTGTGATGAATTATTTGCGATATCTTGATGCTATTTTTGGCATATCCTATGAAATTTAGGATGTGTGAGTGCGGTTTTTTTTTGAGTGAGCGGATTTTAGCTTTGCCGGGCGATCAAATCGACGATTTTAGTTAGTTTTTGCGATTTTCGCGTGTGTTCCGTGCACCTTGTGCACGTTGTACCTAGCTTGTGAACGTTAGTATTTTCGTTTGGGATTTGCGTCGTTCTTGATATGTAACCCTATGTTTGGTATTGATGTAAATTCCTGGTTCGGTCGCGGAGACGTCAGACGCGGCACGAAAGGGGAAAGCGGTGATTGGACGTGGCTAGCTAGGGATTCCGGTGAGTAAATGTAACATCTACGGGGGACTATCGTTCGGATGGCGCAAGTCGCCCGATAGTTTAAGTAGTTTAAAGATTTCTAGTGATATTAGTAATTAGGAGTAAATGCTTGCGTAACATCTTGCTACATCCATGCTTTATATTGTTAGACATATGCGAACCCATTCTATAGGACACCGGCACCATTGCCAGGGTTTTTATATGCAGCACGAGCACTATTAATGCGTACACACACGCCCTGATAATTGCCATGCCACGACACTAGCTAACTTATAATCTAAAATGTTGTCACCATATTTGATACTTAAACCTGTACTATTGCAATAAATCCTTAAAATAACATTGTAGAATTGCTATTCATGTGCATGTATACAATTACATCAATTGTTCATGTCTAGTTTATTAAACATACATTGCAATTTGGTTATTGATACCATATGCATTCATTATCATTGACATATGCACTTATGATGATTTATTGAGATTTATGATATTTCTGGATTTCGGGGAAAGCCGCAAAATTTACAACTTATGATCTTTCAAAATATAAAAAGTTGCGATTTTATAGTGATGTAAAGTGTCGTCCACCATGAGTTTGCTGCAGTTTTCGAGATCCATGTCGAGGAATGGACGAACCGTCACGGGTACATGGTGGGCCCGGTAAGGTACCCCGGGGCAAGAGGATCGTGTTGTTGACGTTGAGCCTGGCAGAGGATGGATTACCTACCGGTGACTGTTTTGGCACGGCGGATATCCAGAGGATACCGACCGTGGCCGCGAGATGATGAGATATTGATATTTGAGATGGGTCAGCCGGACGGCTGAGGCCAGAGATACTACGATATTGATTTATGAGATTTGAGACAGTTTTGAGGTGTCGTTGCTGGATACGGATTCTTGTTGATTCTATTGTTATTGTGCTGATATTTCAAAAGAGATGCCTAAAGGAAAAAGATGATTTCTTATATTTTCACATGCAGATCACGAGTATATTCATATTGCATACATGCCTGCTAGTATATTCATATTGCATACATACCTGCTATTATATCCTGCCATACCTGTATTATAGACGCTAGGATGCTTGTGTGCATACTTGCGATAGCCTCTATAGATGTTATTTATTACTCATGAGTTGGCAACTCACCTCCGTTGTGCCACAGTCTCTTGCAGGTCCGTTTCGTCAGCACAGTAGCGGCGGGCGCACCGCTTCTTTTGCCTCTTTTGCCAGGACTTGAGGCTTTTGCTCGCAGGTGGGTTGTATTATTATTTTTGTACCACCTTGTATATTCTTTGTATCTAGAGTACTCCATCTACTGTATCTACCAGTATTGTTGTATATTGACCTAGAGATGAGACTGTGAGATTTGTGGACTTTTTATGCTGTATTTTGGGGTCGAGCTCACTTGAGTCGACATGCGGTTTTTCTTATACTTCTTTATGATTATTTTACATGTCGTTGTTTTATATTGTGTGGGATTTGTGACCACCTTGTGGCGAAGAGCTAGCTCCCGCTTGGGGATGCCTTATTTGTTGTATTTATATATATTCTTGTTGTACCCATTTTGGAGGCCAGTATTTACAAAGGAAACTCTGCCGAAATTTTCGGAAAAATTGATATTGTTTTAAAAAGATTTGATATGACTTATTTGATAAACTCGCTTTCAATTGATTGGTTTTCCTTCACTCTTTTGCTTATTTGGTTTTGGTTTCTGGGATTTGGCTTACTTATTTTACGGACGTCTTGAGACGTTTCATAAACTTAAGTGCCAGTTACATTCCGTACCCTGCGGGTCGTGACAAAGTTGGTATCAAAGCGATAGCTTTTACCTTTTTGAGTGTAGGATGACCTTTGGTAGATGGAGTAAGTGACTTACGTAGGGTAACGTAGCGTGTGTATGTCCGCGGCATACTTGCGATACGGTATTCCGCCTAAGTGACTTTAGGATATACTTGCTTGAAATTCCTTCGTCAATTCCGTGTATCCTATGATTCTATTACACTGTTCTTATTATCTTTTTTCCTGTACCAGCCACTATGCCGCCGAAGGCTACGAGAGCACAGAGGGCTGCCGCCCGAGAGGAGATTCGAGCTGGCTCGTCCGAGACTAGGACTGAGCAAGGTGGTATGCCTACACCGCAGGGACAGACCGATCCACCTTCCCCAGGCCGTATGGATAGGCTTGAGACTGGTATGGAGGAGTTGCGACAGATGATGTGGAGTATGCAGGAGCTACGTCAGATGGTAGGATCCCTAGTTGCAGCCCGTCGTACACCGAGGCCGGAGGACGTACCTACTACATCCTGGACTACTATGATACCTGCTCCTACTACTACCGCCGTGACCATCCCGGTTTCACTACAGGATTTCATGAGGCTGAGACCTCCAGTATTCACCGGCACTGAGGCAGCGGAGGACCCGCAGACGTTCCTTGACAGGTTGACCAGGATCTGCCGATCGCTGAGATGTTCTGACGATCGCTGGGTAGAGCTTGCGAGTTTCCGACTAGAGGGTCTCGCACAGATATGGTGGGAGTCAGTCTTGAGAGGTCGAACTGCAGGTCTACCGCCTATGACTTGGGTCGAGTTTACAGCAGTCTTTCTGGCTCGTTTCCTCCCAGAGAGCGTTCGTGACGCCAGAGCTCGTAGTTTCGAGGCCTTGGTCCAGACACCTGGGATGACGGTGTCTGAGTATGATGTTCAGTTTACACAGTTGTCCCGATATGCCCCGTACCTGGTTGATACCGAAGCGAAGAGGGTGAAGAGGTTCATACAGGGACTGGATGCCCAGCTATATCTTGCCATTGGAGCCCAGCATTTCGATACCTATTCGGCAGCTATGGATACGGCATTGCGGATGGAGACACGTATTTCAGTGACGTCGGCCGTTCCCGGGCCGAAGAGGATTCGTACCGGCACACCAGATCAGAGAAAGCATGCCAGATTCATTCCGAGAGATAGGGCCGACAAAGGGTTCGGACGAGGTCAGCTGTATGGATCACATACGCAGGGACAGCAGTCGTCGCCAGGGTGCTTTAGGTGTGGGAGTCTGCACTATCATATTAGAGATTGTCCGGTGAGACGACAGGGAGCGGCGGCAGTTCCGCTTGTGACTCTACCTCCATCACCGCCCCCTCCTCAGAGAGCTCTACTTCCTGCTACAGGCGATGCTCCATGCCAGTTAGGTGCACCCAGAGGCCGTGGGCACGGCGCATCGATCCAGAGAGGACGAGGAGGCAGAGTCCGAGGCCGAGGTCAGCCCGCTATTGGAGGAGGTCAGGACCGAGTTTTTGCATTGACACCCTAGGATGCGCAGGCATCCAATACCGTCGTTACAGGTACCTTATCAGTATGCTCTGTTGATGCACACGTGTTATTTGATCCCGGATCCACGCACTCTTACGTTTCCACCCACTTCGTGCCGAGTTTGGGTAGAGTGTCCGGTTTTCTTGATAAGCCGCTCGTTGTGACCGCTCCTGTGGGAGAGTCTTTTGTTGCTAGGCACGTGTTCCGATCTTGTACCGATCGTATTGGCGAGCGAGAGCTGCCTGTCGACTTGATCCTTCTGGAGATGTTGGACTTCGACATTCTTTTGGGCATGGATTGGTTAGCCGCGTGCTATGCATCGGTGGACTGCCGCGAGAAGACAGTTAGATTTTATTTTCTCGGCGAGTCGGCTTTTGTTGTGCAGGGGGACCATGGTGCCGCCCCTTACATTTTGATTTCTTCCCTTCGCACTAGTCAGCTGTTGAGGAAAGGATGTCGGGGATTTCTAGCCTGCGTATATGATACTAGAGCTACGGATGTACCATTGGACCAGGTTCCGATTGCATGCGAGTTCCCCGTTGTTTTGCCTGACGAGCTGCCAGGACTGCCACCTGAGCGCGATGTCGAGTTCTGTATTGATTTGATTCCCGGCTCGGGGCCTATCTCTATACCGCCTTATCGGATGGCCCCGGCGGAGCTTTGAGAGTTGAAGGTTCAGCTGCAAGATTTGCTAGATAAGGGACTTATTCGACCCAGTGTTTCTCCATGGGATGCTCCGGTCCTGTTTGTCAAGAAGAAGGACGGAAGTTTGCGCTTATGTATCGACTACCGCCAGCTGAACAAGGTGACCGTTCGGAACAGATATCCGTTGCCACGCATTGATGATTTGTTCGACCAGCTCCAGGGTGCGGGTTATTTTTCGAGGATCGACTTACGATCAAGATACCACCAGCTGCGAGTCCGACAGGAGGATATACCGAAGACAGCCTTCCGTACACGCTATGGCCACTATGAGTTTCTGGTGATGTCGTTCGGACTCACCAACGCCCCCGCAGCATTTATGGATTTGATGAACCCTACCTTCAGGCCGTATCTTGACTTGTTCATCATCGTGTTCATCGACGATATTTTGGTGTACTGCCGGAGCCGAGAGGAGCACGAGCAGCACTTGCGGATTACGTTACAGACTCTGAGGGAGCACCAGCTGTTCGCAAAGTTCTCCAACTGTGCATTCTGGCCGGACAGCGTGGGATTCTTGGGTCACATGATTACGAGAGATGGCATATGTGTGGACCCGAAGAAGATTGAGGCTGTTCAGCAGTGGCCCCGACCTACATCGGTTACTGAGATCCGTAGTTTTCTAGGCCTGGCGGGCTACTACAGGCGTTTTGTTCAGGACTTCTCCCGTATAGCTGCACCTTTGACCGGTTTGACCCGGAAGGGAGTTCCTTTCGTTTGGACAGAGGAGTGCGAGCGTAGTTTTCAGCAGCTACGGACGTGTTTGACTACGGCGCCGGTATTATCCTTGCCTTCGGGATCAGGCGGATTTGTGGTCTATTGTGACGCTTCACGAGTAAGGTTAGGATGCGTATTGATGCAGCATGGCAGGGTGATCGCGTATGCTTCACGGCAATTGAAGAAACATGAACAGAACTACCCTACGCACGATTTGGAGATGGCTGCAGTGGTCTTTGCACTGAAGATTTGGCGACATTACCTATATGGCGAGTCGTGCCAAATATTCACAGACCACAAGAGCTTAAAATGCATATTTCAGCAGCGAGACCTGAACCTCAGACAGCGTCGTTGGATGGAGTTGGTGAAAGACTACGACTGTGAGATCTTATATCACCCAGGCAAGGCGAATGTGGTGGCAGATGCTTTGAGCAGGAGGCCCGGGGGTAGTCTATCCTATTTGCGCGCAGTGCAGAGGCAGTCGTCAGCAGATTGGCAGATTTTATGCGACAGCCGAGTTGAGTTCAAGTTCACTCAGACAGGGGGATAGCTCGCGCATGTTCGTACACGCCCACAGTTGCTTGACCGTATATACGAGGCACAACGCAGAGACGACCGTTGCTCAGAGATCATGGCACAGATGGGACAGGGCAGATTTTCCGAGTTCGTGATTGATGATCAGGGGATTTTACGATATGGATCTAGACTGTGCGTACCAGATGCTGATGGATTGCGGCGCGACATTCTTGAGGAGGCACACCGATCTGTGTATAGTGTCCACCCCGGTTCCACCAAGATGTACCATGATATGAGACAGACCTACTGGTTGGACGGGATGAAGAGGGACATTGAGGAGTTTGTATCGAGATGCCTGACTTGTCAGCAAGTCAAGGCCGAGTACCAGAGGCCCGCAGGAGAGCTACAGCCGTTACCCATTCCTGAGTGGAAATGGGAGCAGATTTCGATGGATTTCGTTGTGGGTCTACCCAGGACCAGTCGAGGGTACGACTCCATCTGGGTGATCGTAGATCGATTGACGAAAGCGGCTCACTTCCTGCCAGTGAAGACCACTTTCAGCTTCGCTCAGTATGGCCAGCTTTACATCGACGAGATCGTGCGGTTGCATGGCGTACCGACTTGTTTCGTGTCAGATCGAGGCACCCATTTTACCAGCCGACTTTGGCAGAGACTTCAGGAGGCTTTGGGCACTCGTTTGAGCTTCAGCACAGCATTTCATCCGCAGACCAATGGACAGTCAGAGCGGACCATTCAGACTCTCGACGACATGCTCAGAGCGTGCGTTTTAGACTTCGGCGGTAGCTGGGATCGCCATTTACCTCTAGTGGAGTTCTCCTATAACAACAGCTTCCAGGAAACTATTCAGATGGCACCTTTCGAGGCGTTGTATGGGAGGAGATGTAGATCGCCCGTTTGTTGGACCGAGTTGAGCGAGAGCAGTATTTTCGGCCCGCAGATTGTGCAGGAGACGACCGAGAAAGTGCAGTTGATTCGAGACCGGATGAGAGCAGCTCAGAGCAGACAGAAATCATATGCAGATAGGCGCCGTCGCGGACTAGAGTTCGCAGTTGGCGATCATGTTTTTCTGAGGGTCTCTCCGATGAAGGGCGTGATGCGATTTGGGCGAAAAGGAAATCTTAGTCCCAGATTTGTGGGTCCCTTCGAGATTCTCGAGCGTGTCGGCGCAGTTGCATATCGTTTGGCTCTTCCACCCATCTTTCCCGATGTTCACCCCGTCTTCCATGTTTCGATGCTCCGCAAGTACCTTCATGACCCTTCGCAAGCGATTCAGCACCCGACAGTCCAGCTAGAGCGCGTCCTTTCTTTAGCAGAGCAGCCGGTGGCCATCCTAGATTGGCAGGTGAAGAAGTTGAGATCGAAAGTTATACCGACCGTCAAGGTCCTTTGGCGTGGCCCGAGCAGCGAGGAGGTCACCTGGGAGACCGAGGGCGAGATGAGGAAGAAATATCCCCATCTCTTTGAAGGTACGCATAGCTATATTTTTTTAAATTCGGGGACCGAATTTGTTTAAGGGGGGAAGATTGTAACGCCTTGAAAAGTCGTTTTGGTGTTTTCCTGAAAATCGGTGAAAATTCGGTATTTTTCCGTAAATCGTCTTTTTGTTATTTTGCAGTTCAGGACTAATTATACCTAATTTGGATAGGTAATTGCTAGTTTTTAGTATCTAATGAGTTATTAATTTTTGGTCATTTAAAAAATTTTCCATATTTTTCGATTTTTTATTTTTATTTTAAGCCGGTAAGAAAATACAATAAATTAGCGATAAATACAAATTTCTTTGGGCTAATTTTAATCTTTAAAGTCATGTTAATTAAAATCTAGTTGTAATATAAATTTTTAGTATTTTATTTCAAGTTTTAACTAATTTTTATTATGGAAAACGAAATTTATTGAATTTAAGCTAAAACTTGCAATTTTGGACTTGTAGGGGGTCTTTTTGCACAAAACTTTTTGTGCACTCTTTCACACACATCCCCACATCCCCTAGGCCGGCCCCACCATCAGCAGGTTATGAAGTTTCCTTGCCTTTTTTTCCTTTAACTCATGTGGGGAAATTGATATGAAAAGGGTTTTAAATATGTTATTTTGTGTATGGGTTTTTGGGTGATTGGTATGGGCTTGACCTTTGACTTTTTTTTTCACCATTTCCTCACTCTCCCCATTTACCTCCTGTGGCCGACCTTGACCTGCTGCAACCCTCATTTTCCCTTCTCTTTTTCTCTTCAAAACTCATCTCAAATTCCATTAAAATCCAAATTAAACCTCACAAATTAATCCCCATCCTTAATCCATTCTTCTTAGCCTTTCTTGCTTGGGTTAGTGTGCTATGAAGCCATCTTTGGAGGTATCTTGTTCTTGCTAGATCTCTAGTGTGAGGTATAATTTCTAAGCTAAGGTTAATTTGTAGTTAAAGTGTGCTAATTAGAACTTGGAAGTTGTTTTAGTGTTAAAATTATAGCTAAATTCTAATCTAGTTTTTTTCTAGTTCATGGTTTGAAATTAAACTAGGGTTTTAGAAATCATTAGTAGGTTAATAAAATCTATTTTGTTATCTAGTTGTTTTGCTAACCTAATCTAAGAGGTTAACTTGCTAATTGGGCTATAAACTAGTGTTAATTTAGGGTTTTTCATGTATAGTTTGGAATAAGATTGCTAGTTATGAAATTCTAGAAAGGGTTTGTTTATGGAAAATTTGTTTTGAAGCATGGTAAATGGGTTAAATTGAGTGTTGAGGCATGCTAGTTGTGTGGATTGTAGGATTGTGCGATGATGTGAGCACTTTATCGCAAAAACGGCGATGTTGCGCCGATTTTTGGAATGTTTATGCTTACTAGTTTTTATATAAATTTTGTGATGAATTATTTGCGATATCTTGATGATATTTTTGGCATATCCTATGACATTTAGGATGTGTGAGTGCGGTTTTTTTTGAGTGAGCGGGTTTTAGCTTTGCCGGGCGACCAAATCGACGATTTTAGTTAGTTTTTGCGATTTTCGCGTGTGTTCCGCTCACCTTGTGCACGTTGTACCTAGCTTGTGAACGTTAGTATTTTCGTTTGGGATTTGCGTCGTTCTTGATATGTAACCCTATGTTTGGTATTGATGTAAATTCCTGGTTCGGTCGCGGTGACGTCAGACGCGGCACGAAAGGGGAAAGCGGTGATTGGACGTGGCTAGCTAGGGATTCCAGTGAGTAGATGTAACATCTACGGGGGACTATCGTTCGGATGGCGCAAGTCACCCGATAGTTTAAGTAGTTTAAAGATTTCTAGTGATATTAGTAATTAGGAGTAAATGCTTGCGTAACATCTTGCTACATCCATGCTTTATATTGTCAGACATATGCGAACCCATTTTATAGGACACCTGCACCATTGCCATGTTTTTATATGCAGCATGAGAAGTTTTCATGCGTACACACACGCCCTGGTAATTGCCATGCCATGAAACTAGCTAACTTATAATCTAGAATGTTGTCACCATATTTGATACTTAAACCTGTACTATTGCAATAAATCCTTAAAATAACATTGTAGAATTGCTATTCATGTGCATGTATACCATTACATCAATTGTTCATGCCTAGTTTATTAAACATACATTGCAACTTGGTTATTGATACCATACACATTCATTATCATTGACATATGCACTTATGATTATTTATTGAGATTTGTGATATTTCTGGATTTCGGGGAAAGTCGCAAAATTTACAACTTATGATCGTTTAAAATATAAAAAGTTGCGGTTTTCTAGTGATGTAAAGTGTCATCCACCATGAGTTTGTTGTGGTTTTTGAGATCCGTGTTGAGGAGTGGAGGAACCGTCACGGGTACATGGTGGGCCCGGTAAGGTACCCCGGGGCAAGAGGATCGTGTTGTTGACGTTGAGCCTGGCAGCGGATGGATTACCTACCGATAACTGTTTTGGCACGGCGGATATCCAGAGGATACCGACCGTGGCCGCGAGATGATGAGATATTGATATTTGAGATGGGTCAGCCGGACGACTGAGGCCAGAGATACTACGATATGGATATATGAGATTTGAGACAGTTTTGAGGTGTCGTTGCTGGACACGGATTCTTATTGATTCTATTGGTATTGTGCTGATATTTCAAAAGAGATGCCTAAAGGAAAATGATGATTTCTTATATTTACACATGCAGATCACGAGTATATTCATATTGCATACATTCCTCCTAGTATATTCATATTGCATACATACCTGCTATTATATCCTGTCATACCTGTATTATAGACGCTAGGATGCTTGTGTGCATACTTGCGATAGCCTCTATAGATGTTATTTATTACTCACGAGTTGGCAACTCACCTCCGTTGTGCCACAGTCTCTTGCAGGTCCGTTCCGTCAGAACAGTAGCGGCGGGCGCACCGCTTCTTTTGCCTCTTTTGCCAGGACTCGAGGCTTTTGCTCGTAGGTGGGTTGTATTATTATTTTTGTACCACCTTGTATATTGTTTGTATCTAGAGTACTCCATCTACTGTATCTACCAGTATTGTTGTATATTGACCTAGAGATGAGACTGTGAGATTTGTGGACTTTTTATGCTGTATTTTGGGGTCGAGCTCACTTGAGTCGACATGCGGTTTTTTTTATGCTTCTTTATGATTATTTTGCATGTCGTTGTTTTATATTGCGTGGGATTTGTGACCGCCTTGTGGTGAAGAGCTAGTTCCCGCTTGGGGATGCCTTATTTGTTGTATTTATATATATTCTTGTTGTACCCATTTTGGGGGCCAGTATTTACAAAGGAGACTCTGACGAAATTTTCGGAAAAATTGATATTGTTTTAAAAAGATTTGATATGACTTATTTGATAAACTCGCTTTCAATTGATTGGTTTTCCTTCACTCTTTTGCTTATTTGGTTTTGGTTTCTGGGCTTTGGCTTACTTATTTTACGGATGTCTTGAGACGTTTCGTAAACTTAAGTGCCAGTCACGTTCCGTACCCTGCCAGTCGTGACAAATCGAAAGGGTAAGGAAAACCACATAAGTCTGAGTTGATATTTATATATAAATCTAGTAGTCGGTGATCCCGCCTCAATAGTATCACATATGATACACTATATATAATATGACATCCTCGAGTCAAGAGTGTGGATCTATCATCAATATATAGCTCGTACGGTAAATCCATCATACGACATCCCAAATCTGGGTACTGGTCAAATATCATATTTATCTCATTATTCATCTGGTATCCTTATCATCATATCCGGAATAAGGGGTATTGATATAAAATCTAGTACAATCTGATACCATCAATATATATATATATATATATATATATATATATATATGCGTGTGTATGAAAACACATCGCCAAAAGATCCGCTATAATAATCATGTCGTATCTTATAATACGAACCAAGTCACATCACCGATCTCATGGCATCATGCCCAATCACATCAACTCATCTCCAAATATCATGTACTATCCTCATCATCCATGTGTGTGTGTGTGTGTGTATACATATTCACAAACATATATGTGCGTGTGTATATATATATCCCCATATACGCACAAGAAGTTAAATGAAAGCGAGTGTGTGTGCGCGTGCGCGTGTATGCAAACTATACTCTAGGGTTTCGTGACTAACAACTATCTAACGACACTATCATCCAAATACACTAAAAATTTACCCATGATCTCCTAAAGCCTTTCTATCTAAAAATTAATGTTTCACATAACACATATACGTATATATATATATATATATATATATATATATATATATATATAATATCATAGGTTACACTACGAACTGCAGGGGTGCAATACGCCATCCACCCGACTTCCCCCGTAGATATATATCTACTCACCTTGATCCTTGCTTGCCGAAGTCGATGTCACCATCCTCTTCTTCATCGTCCGAAGTCTACGTGAGGGGGGGTACCTACATATATATCACATGATATCGTAAATAGAAATTGCGCACGAAAACCAAGTCGGCACGCGTATCACACATAGAACAAAACCTACGATCTAGGCATGCACGGATAACCAACAACTCTCGACGATTGACGTATAAACGTGAATTGACCGATAAAAACACAAATATCAAAACTTCAATTCGTAAACATCACGAAATACAAGGCAGCAACTCATGAAAATGGTACCAGATTTTACCCTAGCTGAAATTAGTCAATTTTGTATATGGAAAGGGTCTAGTTTTCAGAGAATGGAGCCATGGACCAAACATGAACCTGATCACCTCTACCCTGGCCTCAAATTGCGGCCATAATAAATATAATTGCGTCCTGTACAGAGGGGTTTGGGCTTGGGTCTCTGTGGTAGCTTCCTTGGTTCCTGCATGTATCACTGTGTTTGCAAAATAAATCCTAGGGTCCCCAGGTGTTAGCAGATCTCCAATAACTCCTCAAATTTCCACAAATTCCCGATATCGGGGTTTCTAAGTTTGTGTCTTGGGGTTTAATCCTCTAGTTTTGTCCAGAATTCTTACCCTAAAGGGGTTGTAAGGCCACTACTACCTCAATTACACTACCTCAATTCAAAAATCCCACAACCTTCTTCTAGAAATTTTCTAAGTTAAAAAACAACCCTAAAACACTTCTAAACTTGCATGAAAGCTAAAGTAAATGTAATACTGCTCTAATGTTGCAAGGATTACCTCATTGGGCAACTCAAGAAATTTCTTGAGTTGCCCCAAGTCTTCAAAATCCAATTTTTCTTGGTCCAAAGTGGTTGTAGTGAGCTTGTGCATGTTTTTAGTGAAAGAGGGATGAAGTTTTGATGAGGAATTGAGGGTGTTTGTGAGGGTTTAGTGGAGGAGGGAGAGAGGGCAGCCATGGGAGAGGGAGAGGGAAAAAAATGAAGAAGGAAATATTGGAGGGAAGCAATGGGAGAATGGTCAAGACCCCTCACCTCTCACTCCTTTCTCTCTTTTGCCCATACTCATTTTTTTATCCCTTTTTTTTCTTTTCTTTTCTTATCAATTCATTTTAAAACAAAACCAATCCAAAGAAAAAGAAAAGCCTTGGTAGAAAAATGTAGCAAATGTGAAAAATGACTTGGTGCATGTCACATGCACAAAACAAGCTTAATGCTCGATTAGTGATATTTAATCGCAATTAGCATTAAAATGGAATATAATTAATCATAAGGAATTTATAATTTGCCTAAATCATATAAAACATCCTCATTTCCGCAATTCCAATAATTTTCCAAATATTTTCTAATTTATCGGTATTTAATTATACCGCATTATTAAAATATTCATAATATTAATTATTTTAATTTTTTAATTTCCCAAAAACAATATTTTATTTCTCTGAAATGTTACAGATACAGTGGGAGCCATCCTGATTAGATAAAGTGATTAACCATTCTGATTTAGGTTAGAGTGCACGCTGAGTGTTTCTTTTCTCTCTCTCTTTGGAAGCGATCATGGCCCGACCATTGACTAAAACTCATGAACCAAGTTAACCGAACCTTCTTAAAACACTTTGGCTTTTGGAATGTCACGGTGTCGCATATATCATTACCACTTCTATATCACCTTTGCATTTCTCCAGAACACATCGTATCACCACGAACATCCATTTCTATTGGATAAACCCACCGTATAGTTACATACGAACTCGAAGGAACTTGTTTCAGATTCGAGGATGGATTCTGGTTCAGGAGAGATTGAATAAGATTATTCGGTTGTACTTTCCCTTTACTTTCTCTCAGGTTGTGAGGGCTCCTAGGATTAGGAGATGGTACACATATTATGCTTATTGGATAGTCTTCCTCTAGACCATAGGCAGGTGCCCAAAAGTAGGGAAGGAAGAAAACCAATCAGCCTAAAGGTGGTGTATAGAAGGTAACAAGTAAAGACATATAAAGGGATTAGAATAACGACAAAGAAAATTGCGACTGCTATCATTCACGACAAAACCGTGTATACCCCTGCCACTCCAACATCCACTTTGGATTTCTCCAGAACACTTCGTATCACTACGAACGTCCGTAATGCTTGGACATGCTATCGTATAGTTACATATGAACTCGATGGAATTCGTTCCAGATTCGAGGATGGTTTCCGGTTCAGGAGAAATAGAATAGGATTATTCAGATGTTTTTTCCCATTACCTTCTCTCAGGTTGCGAGGGCTCCTGGCATAAGGAGTGTACACATATTACGCTTATTAGATAGTCTTCTTCCAAACCTTAGGCTGGTGCCGAAGGGTAGGGAAGGAAGAAAACCAATTAGCCTAAAGGAGGTGTATAGAAGGTAATAAGTAAAGACATAATAAAGGGATTGGTGCGAGGGCAAGTAAGTATATGGTTACTGTCATGAATCAGAATAGTGGAAGATGCGTTACTAGGAATACCAGTTAACCCCTTTGAAACATTTTCATGTATCAGTTGCACTGTGCAATGTTAATTGAAAACTGTTTTCTTAATTGGAATCTAACTCCAGGGTATGTATTTACCAGCTTTGATTCACACATCTGTATGACATTACAGATGGTGAGTAGGAATAAGATATTGGGAATTGGGTGATTAGATCCTCATTGTATCGGAATTCACTGTAATTGGTGATATTTGAGGAAATCATCTGGGTTTTACCTGGCGACAATTTTTTTTTTTAATATCCGTAGTTTTGCACCAGTTTCAAACTGATATATCTATACGTTTATTTTATAAAGTGAGATATAACATTTTGAAATTATGTCTGTGACATTTACCTATATCAGTTGATGGTTAGGTAAGGTGCATTCAATAGCGGTGTAATTCTTCTTAACCATATTATAGTTTTCAACCTACGACGCACAGGGTTTGAGTTATTGAACTCAGAGGACTTATACAAAGTATTGTATGTTGTCCAGTGTCCATTAGGACAAAGACGTTGGTACTCGTATTATATTCTATTTACTCATAACTTCTCTAGTTCTAGACAAGTATTTCATTCAAATACAAGGTTCAGATTTTTAGAAGTTATATGTATAAGAATAAAGTAGAGAACCATTTGTTTGAAGTATCAGGATTCTTCGAGGTAGTCGAAGATGTAAATACTTGTATTAGGTAATCCATTTTAAGTAATGGTTTTGAGAACTTGCTTCTCATTCAGGTGACTCATATATGGATGCACTCCTAGTTGAGTATTCCTGAATGGCCTCCTACCATTTGGTTGATATGCACTGGTGACACATGCATGATTTTGAATCTGGTTCTAATTAAATTATTTCTTTTGTTTCTATATTGGATATATATATAATCAATTTATATCTTAATGATGTTAAGGTATAGGGAGTTCTCCCGCTGAAGCTTAAAACCAAAATCAGGATAAACTCGAGGCACGTTTCAGTAATGGCAGTTTGTGGGTTATCCCGGGTTTTGACGAGGGTTAACTTTCTACCATCAGGAAGATCAATTGTGATATTGTTCTTCACTCGCCACAGTTTTAGTAAAATGGATTTTTTTTCAGAAACAAAAGTGGGAGTATGGTAGAACTGGATGTGATTCCAGAACCACAAACGATCACTGAAGATTTAATAGAACCTTAGGATTCAATTGGATTTGACATTCCATTAGCCACTCCGCAGATTTGGTGGGTAACCTCAGGCACCCGAGAGGTACTTCGGTCTTCTCAGAGACAGTGACAGGGAGGTTCTTGTTTATCCAGACTTGACATTGCTGCTGTTCTAGACTATAAGACCCGGCAGGAGGGTGAGTATAGCGTCGTTCTAGACTAGCTTTAGAAGTGCACGTGTATATGACTCTGCCAGAGGGTTGTTGTAGTCAGTTGGAGCAGCGAGAGCATATAGGGCAAGTAGCTTTTGTCTATTCGTAAACTAAAGAAGGTATAGTGGAAATAGATCATCTATTTTTAATGTGACAGTCATAGGCTTTGACTTCATTAGAATAGGAGATAGTTTTGGTAAGAATGTTGTAGGGTGTGATGTCCTGGTATTTGGGATGACATGCACTTTATAGGAAGTGAAATTCCTATACTACGATAGGTTATACTTTGGTTGTCACACAGTTGTTTCTCCACAGAGGACATGGATATAATATTAGGGTTTCTGGTTACTAGATCTATGGTTTTAGATCTAGATTTGGGAAGTATCCAAATCTGGGTACTTTGAAATTATTCTAAAAGTTTGTTTTAGAATGGACGGCTCCTGGCCTGGTGGTGTACCTGCAATTGATGGAGTTACCCACCCTGAAAGTGTCTTAGACTAAAGGGGAGAGGGACTGCATGATTATCATATCACTTGCTTAGGCAATTGAGTTAATCATGAAATGTCAAGTACCACACCAGATGTTGTTTTGGCACTAGCTGCAATAAACATATATTAATACAATCGTGGAGAAATGTAGGGAAGAAATTCATGAACATAAATGGATGTTCTAGGGATATGGTAACGGCAGCCTCCTTCAGGAGACGGTTATCATTTCAGGCTTCTAAGGTGACCAAGATGAAAGAGTGGCTGTCTAAGTTATAGTATTCCCTCTTCTGAGGGACAGTATGTTGGACAGGTGGTCCAAGAGGATACCGAGGAAGGTATGGCGCAGGATACCGATTAAATTCATTGGATGATACAGTCTAAGAAGTTTGCTAGATTTGGAGTTCATTTGTGAAGTGGGTCCCATCAGATATCCAGAAAAATTCTAAGACAAGGTATTTCTCATTTCGGGAGATGGTTATTCTACGTGAAGTTGAGATATAGAGAGATAAAGATAGAAACACTGGAGCGGATCTACTCACTGATGCTATTTCTCGAACATAATAGTTTCACAAACGAGCTTTGTGAAACTGCTTAGTAGAGAAGTTGGGTGTTCGGTATCACACGAGCTGTGAGTTGTAAGTCTACGGTAGCGCCCCGGCCGTCTACAGACGCCAAATGCGGAACAAAAACTTTTTTAACTGGCGCTATCGTATACTATAACCCGGATCTGCCATTATTTGTAAACTAACAAACTGTAAAGTGAGTAGAAAGGTTATACCGAACGATCCGAGTCCTTCTTTCTTTAACCATCATCCCACGCTCCGTTGCGGCTGCTCCGATCTCTTCGATCTCCGATCATCTCGTCCAGGTGGCACCACGTCAACGATTCTTTAAACGGGCTCCCGCCTCTGACTCGAGGCAACTCGGTCGTCAAGTTTGCTAAAAGAGACGACCAAGATTGATGTAGAGAATGAGTAGAATATTTTATCTCGTTACGTCCAAGGCTATGGACGAACGGTTAATGAAGTTGCCTTTTTGGATCGATATGAAAATGAGATATGAATATGTTAATTTCCATACATCCAAAACTCTATCTTTTTTCCAACAACCATTTCCATCAAGTGTGTGTGAGAGAGGGGAGGGGCCGGCCATCATATAGGAGTGGGGGGGTGAGTGTAGGAGAGGGGAAGGTAACCATAAAAGAAATATCTAGTATGAACACAAAGTATGAATACAATTAAGGAAAATGATGAATCACTAACCAAGTCATCATGCATTAATTGAATCATTAAATGCAACCATGAGTCACAAAACACCTCACCACTTCTAGAACCTTCTAGAAGCATCCACACTCATCCAAAGAAAAGATAAATCCGTCTTTAACCGAATGTTAAAAGATGGCTGATAGAAAACTGGAAACTGGCAACTTCCAAATGCGATCCCGAAACGAATTTCAGGATAACCCCGTAACTGTATAAATATACCCGCATTTGTATTATAACCGAATACAAATGCATGTGAGACAAAGATATTATATATACTCAATATAATACTCGAATCCGGCTTAATCCAAAGCCCACCAGAATTATCTGCCCGAAAAATGACACGTGCGTAAACGCACGTGCATTTTCCGAACCCTGCCATAAAACCATACGGCCTCTACAACGTTTCGCCGGAACTTGGGAAACTGTCTGTGGGGGACTCTAATGACTCGTCAGTACCGTGGCAGTGGGTTTAACCATAAACCGTCAGCGGCACTAGCTATGCGTAACGGCTGCCCATGGACTGACCTCAAGGGAGGCCGATGAGCGAACTCATCCGGAAACCCTACTGAGCCTAACAGTGACAATGTATATACAGTCCGGTCCGTTTGCCTATGAGTATCGCATATCTGCCTAGCGGGCTAGTAACGTCAGACCCCCAATAGCAGTATAAGTCGTGTCGGAGTGTAGCTCAATAACACCCTGAGATGCTACTGGAGTACCTACCAGTAAATCTCCTGCCACGGCCGTGGGCTTTGTGTAATGGTTCTCCTAGACAAAGCACGATCTCACCCCCAATACCCGGAGAGACGAATCCCCTGCCGCTCCACTCACGTGCCTCCATATGGCTCGGGACTGTACCCAAAAACTACCTGTTTGTACGACTCCTTTGAGCCGTGGTAGGGTAGAAATCAAAGCACAGTGGGAACTCACACGAGACAAATGACGACCTCAGGTCGATGAACTAACCTGTACACATGTCACCAGGGAACTGCTATCTGACGATCGGTATAATACGAACTAGCTGGTTCCCGGCGAGTCCTGTCGGATGTACTCATAACCCAATGAGCACCTGTATACATCTTAGGTGAACCAACTGACACCAGTGGCTTGTGAGACCGGCCACCGCCCTTCGTCGGGGTCTCGACTGTATACACTAGTCTACTCCGGAGTATCGATGCCATGTCTCGAAACTCCCACGACTAGGGACCACAATTAAGGATATGCTTATAAACCACCCAACTCTCACGTATATGATCGCCATCATATTGTTGGTAGTAAAGCAAGATCCTAAGGGCTCTATCAAAGTGTAATAGTGATCAGTCACCTGAACCTGTACACAACTGATAAAGGCAAACCAGATAGCATACTATCATCTCGAGTAAGAGTGACCTACCGGTATAGGTCCTCTGCAATCATTGCAATCACGTACCTGCGATCCAATAATTGACTCTGAGGGCACTATCTCCAACAATCACCCACTTGCACTTAAGGCTAATTATTGTGATGCCGACTACTCATAGCCCATGTGAAACCGAACATCCAACTCCTCTACTAATCAGTTTCACAAAGCCCGTTTGTAAAACTATTGTGTTCGAAAAATAGCCTCAGTGAGTGGATCTGCCTAGATGTTTCTTTCTATATCTCTCTTAACCTCAAGTTCGCGGAGAAAACCATCTCCCGAATTGCGTAATAACTGTCTTAGAATATGTCTGGATATCTGATGGGACCTAGTTCATAAATGAACTCCAAATCCAAACTTCTTAGACTTTATCGATCACTGAAATTAATTAGTATCCTGCACCAAGCCTCCCACAGTATCCACTTGGACCACCTGTCCATAATATTGTCCCTCGTCAGAGGGAAAAAACTATAACTCTGACAATCACTCTGTCAACCATGTCACCTTTGAAGCCTGGAATGATAACCATCTCCCGATGGAGGTTGCCGTCATCAAATCCGTAGAACATGCTCTTATGTTCTAAAACTGCTTCCTTATGTTTCTCCAGGATTGGATTAATACAAACTTATTGCATCTAGTGCAAACACAACATCTGATGTGGTACTTGACATCTCATGATTGACTCAATTGCCTAAGTAAGTGATCTGCCAATCATGCCCATCCCTCTCCCCTTTAGTCTGGAAGACACCCTTAGAGAGGGTGACTCCATCACCTGCAGGTACACCACCATGCCAGGAGTCAACTATTCTAAAAACCATTAGAATACTGTTAAAGTACCTACATTGGGAAACTACCCAAATCTAGATCTAAAACCATAGATTTAGAAACCAGTATGTCAGATGTTATATCCATATCCTATCTAGAGAAACAACTATGTGACGACCACAGTACAGCCGATTGCAGTGTAGGAATTTTACTTCCTGCTCTGTGTATGTCATCTAGATACTAGGACATCACACCCTACTACCTTCTTAACAGATCCATCCCTTATTCTGATTGAAGTTAAACCCATGACCGTCACATCAAAAATAGATGATCTATCTCCGCTATATCTGCTCTAGTCTATAAATAGACATAAGCTACTTGCCCACAAAGCTTCCGCTGCTCCCACTGACTAATGTTAGTGTATATGCCCTAGAGGCCATTACTGTATCATACTAGTTTGTATATTACTTAATGGAAGCTTGGGATATTCACAGTTGTATATACGATCTTGCTCGAAATGGTAGTATGCTACTTGGTTTGTCTCTGCTTTAATATTGCATGTGTTTCTTTTAGCGTATTGCTGGTATACATATTAGTAGAGCCCTTAGGATCTTTGCTTGATCACCAGCGTTGTGATGGCGCTCGCACTCGTAGGAGCTGGGTAATCTATAAGCACATCCTTATACAGGTCCCTGGTCGTTGGACTATCGAGACAGGGCATCGATACTCCGGAGTAGACTAGCGTATGCGCTTCTCATCCCAGTGTGGGAGACGGTCTGTCCCACAGCCGTTAGTACGTCGTACTTGGGATAGTATGCGGGTGCTCGTTAGGTTACGAGTACACTGGACAGGACTCGTCGGGAACTGTTGGTTGGTAATATACCTATCGTCAGTTATCAGTTCCCAGGTGACATGAGTACAGCTTAGTCCGCTGACTTGACACTGTCACTTCGCCTCGAGTGTGTTCCCACTGCACTTTGATTACTACCCTACCACGGCTCAAAGGAGTCGTGCAAACAGGTAGTTTTTGGGTGCAGTCCCGAAGCACTTGGAGGCAGTGACGGTTAGACAGGATTCTTCTCTCCCGGTATTGGGGGTTGACATCGCGCTGTGTCCAGGAGAGCTATTACACGAGTAGTCCCTGGCCAGGGCAAGCGAGATATACTGGTATGCTTCCAGTGTTATCTCAGGGTGTTCTGGGCTACACTGCGACACAACTTGTACCGCTATTAGGGGACTGACGTTCACCGCCCCCCTAGGCCCGCCATGCGATGTATCAGACGAACAGACCGGACTGTACGGAGACTGTCATATACAGGCTCAGTAGGAGTGCAGATGGGGTTCACCTCGTCAGTCTTCTTATCGACATCTACCTGGGGACCGTTACGTACAGCTAGTGCCGCTTGCGGTCTGTGGTTAAACCCACTGCCAGCGTAGTGTCGAGTCTTTAGAGTCCCACACAGAGAGCTATTCGCCTTTAGGCAAAATGAGTAGAGGTCGCATGGTTTTGCGACAGGGTTCGTTCGCATCCGCGCACTTGTGCACGTTTGCTGTCCGGACAGTTTATACTAGCGGGCTTTGGTTTAAGCCGGATCCTAGTATATGATTTGAGATTGGTTTTTCTCAGGGTATTCGTGTTCCTCGGATCACGAATGCGGGTGCGTATGCACAGTTGCTTGAGATTGAGGGAGAGGACCTTGTTTAGGGTTAATGGCTATTGTCATTTTATTAACCCTATTGCTTTTGTGTGTATTATAGTTAATTGATAATTAGCTTAATAATTGTACATGGTTGTTGTTGTTGACCATTTGACTTCATTGACTTGTTGACTTAGGTTGACACTTTGACCATCATCATTTCTTTTGGAAGATGCTCTTTGATCTTTGCAAAATTGAAATGATAATGGTCATGTCATGCTTTACCATGACAATTTTCAAGCTAATTATTCAATTAAAATTATTCACACATATTAGTGAGAATGGCTCACTAATAATTCATTCTCTCATATTATTTCTCTCTCTTGCTCATCCTCTCCCTCAAGCTCTCTCCCTCTCATGTGTTGAGAAACAAAAAACTTGAGAAAAACCTTTACTTGATCTTCTCTACTCTCTTCTAGGGTTCAAGTCTTAGGATTTCTTGCACTCTAGTTACTCCTAGCTTGGAGTTGAAGCTAAAGGTCGAGGCTTTCGGGTGGATCGTTCTTTCACGGGAGAAGACAAGCAAGGTGATCTCTTTCTACCATTCCAAGGAGCAAGGAGAGATGGACTTTGAGCTCAAGGTATAACCTTTCCATCACTTAGCTAGTTACTTGTTAGGGTTAGCATGTTTTTGTTTAGCAAAGATCCTTAAAGCTTGGTCCATGTTGCCTATAGTTGATAAAAATCCAATTTTTATTATGTTTTCCGCTTCCCCGTAAGCACCGGGGTGGGCAACGTGGACTAACAGTGGTATCAGAGCCTAACTAAACACAAACTAGCTAAGTAGTAAAGTGTAACGAAGTTTCGAAACCGGAAAATCGAAAAACCAAACTCGCAAAACCCCAAGTTTCTGTTAATTTTTTTTCTGGTCAAAATAAAATTTGTTATACACCAAAAAATATCTCAGGGTTTTGTTAAGAACACCACCAAAAACGAGACAGAGAGTCGACCAAATGGCCGCGGATCCGCGGCAGTAGGAAGCTATTGCGCCGCGCATCCGCGGCCGTCTTGTCTCCTCTCTGCATCGTTTTTGGTGCAGTGTGTTTATGTGTTGGTTTTGGGATTTTTAGGATATGTTATATGTGCCCAGATTTTCCAGAACTAAAATTTATTTTTGGGGGCCTATAAATCTGTATTTTTTCGGAACTTCACTACACTTTAACTATATCGGTTATATCTGTGATGCTTGTATGTATTGAACGTCGGCTAATCGCTATAAGTCGATTAGTCGGGGTTATACATCTCTGTGATTGTTATTGGTTTGTGGATATGAATGGATTGGATTATCGCGGGGGAATAGCCGGGTTGGATGTGAGATGAGCGTTATTTTTCTTTCATTCATTTGTAACATGTAAATTGATGTAATAATATTATTTGTATGGCCGCACAACCGGGTCGGGGTTGTAGCCGTCATTGTATAATTCTTTTTACTGTTTTTGCTCCTAGGATAGACCCATGGAGGGGGTGCACAAACTACCGGGTATCTCGAAGTGCCGAGTGGCCTACTCACGGTGGTGAGGGAGGTTGCTTCGCTTCGGGTGCTTGGCGGGTAGTTTGCCGCACCCGTAGGGGTCTTGGGTGGGGTATTAGCTATTCACCGCGACCGTGTAATCCGCTTTACGTTGCAGGCTCGAACGCATTGCGGATTCCTAGTTTATCCAATGTATTCATCTGTGATCTGTAATGTCTATCATTGCTATATATTTATATATAATAACTATTTAGGCGTTGCTTATGTTTTACAGCCGCGCTAGCCCAGCCCCCGCTCTGTCGTTAGTTAAGTAACCTAACGGGTGATGACGAGGCCCCGTGGCGAATGCGAATGGCATAAGCGTACGTCATATTTTGGTTGTTTTCTGCAATGGTAGGATTAAATGATGGGACGCATTAAAAGAACTAATGCAAGAAAATAAACCAAGTAGAAGTCGATTGGAACATTTTGAAAACCACTCGGTTCTTTTCAAAAATAAGCATTTTAAACGCGGAGCTTGAACCACTCCTTTTAAAAGCTATCTCGTTCCATCGACTATATCAAGTTCACTACGTTCACGGTTTCGCCAAAACTATCCGTAGCCCTCCGTCGTTTCATATAAATATTCAACAGTATTCAAGATGTGTTTGTTGGCCTTAGTCAAGGCACAGTGTTTGGTAGCTGGTGGGTATTCATATGTTGCATAGATAGAATGCGTTGGTTTGGGACAGTCGTATTGCTTTGTTGGCCTTAGTCAAGAGCATATACGGGTGGGTTCAAATTAACCTGGATAACGACGGGTAGAACTTGACATGTGACTTATAATTTGTTGGCCTTAGTCAAGGTCATAAGAGCATGGGGCAAAAATCTACATCGGGAGTTTCAAAAGTACTGAAACTTTCTAGCGCTGCATACCATTTGGAGTGTGATGATTCTGGTAGGATTCCTTCGGTTTTATCACGCGATGATATTTGGATCCCGATCCTACTGTGAGTATATGCTACTCCTCGGGAAAACTCTCACTTAACGATCAATGCTATAAACCTAGTAGGTGCCTAGAAAGGTGTTAGAGGGGATACGCCCACAGGGAAAAGAGGTTACTTAATTAAGGAACTTCGCGAAAGCATTGGAAAACCTCCCTCGAAGTACCGACACTGGCCTGGCTGAACGGTTAAGCAAGTATTGTACGGTGAGATTGATCCTGACTAATCCTTTCTTTACGGTTTGAGAAGGGATTCGAGAGACAGTGGGAGCCATCCTGTTTAGATAAATTAAAAACCAATCTAAACTTGCAAGAGCATCATGCTAAGTGTTTTCTTCTCTCTCTCTTAATTGCAGCGACCCAGTGACCACACCTAGGTTACATCTAGATAATAAGATGACTGAATCTGACTGTTATGACTGGCAAAGGTCTGTCCAGATGTCCATTGCCCAGGACAAGCTGGGACACCTCTTAACTGATCCAACCCCTGCCGTCTCAGGTCCAGTTTCCCCTGTCACTGATATTGATATTCGTAGGACATCGGAAGAAGACTGTGCGAAAGCCAAGTGCCCCGTGTTAGCCTCAGTTGATGGTATATACCAGAGGCAGCACGGGAAGATGGACTCAGCTTCTATCTTCCTCCATAACAAAGTTTTATATGGAGAGCAATCTCGTATCGCAAGATATGAGACCTCGAACGAATTGCTTCCAGCGAGGTTGGCTATCGGGTCATTTGTAGGGGGCAACGTCCTTATAGAGACCAGCTCTTTTGAGCTCTCGGACCTGAAGACCACGTTGAAGAACAGGTCAGATGCTGACTCAGTTCAACAGTCTCTGCCTACTACCCTAAAGGAAACTAGGGAAGTAGAAAGAAAGGGAAGGGCAGATGTTTCAGGAACAGATGTAGTAAAAGGAGGATGTTCCTATTGTTACGGGAATGAACATGGACAGAAGGATTGCAGGGCTTGTAAAGCCAGTAGCCAGAATTCGAAGCATGTTGTGGCTTCGGCTACGGGTGTGTTTGTGATTGAGAACTGTATGTCAGTTAACCCTACTTCCTGGGTATTGGATACCGGATCAGGATCTCATATCTGTAATTCATTACAGGCTTTGAGAAACCATAGGGTTATCAGGAAAGGTGATATGACTCTCAGGGTTGCTAACGGAATGAGCATGTATGCTGAATCCGTAGGGGAATATCATCTAGGACTGACAACTGGGCAGATATTGATTCTGCGTAACTGTTTTTATGTGCCAGGTGCGACTTGTAACATCATATCTGTATCCTTACTTTCTAAGGAAGGATATGATTTTACTTTTGTAAGCGATGTAGTAAACATCCACCTAAATCAAGTGCTGATTGGGTCAGGTACATTGAAATACGGTATATACGTTTTGAATCAAGCTCAGGTCTTCAGTGTCCAGAACACACATAAAAGAAAGTCTCCGGAATTAAATCAGGCTTTCTTATGGCATTGTAGACTGGGTCACATTAATGAGACACGGTTGACAAAGTTACATAAAGAAGGATACTTAGATCCGTTCGAGTACCAGTCTTATGCCACTTGTGAATCATGTCTCATGGGAAAGATGACAAAGACTCCGTTCACTGGACACGGAGAAAGAGCGAGCGAGCTCTTGGGACTCATACACAGTGATGTGTGTGGTCCAATGTCTACACATGCGCGAAGTGGTTATTCATACTTCATTACTTTCACAGATGATTTCTCTAGGTATGGGCATGTCTTCTTAATGAAGCATAAATCCGAGGCCTTTGAGAAATTTCAGGAATACAAGAATGAAGTTGAAAAACAAACAGGCAAAAGTATCAAGACACTGAGATCTGATCGAGGTGGCGAATACTTGAGTGCCGAGTTTCTGGGCTTCTTAAAAGAGAATGGAATTCTCTCTCAACTTACTCCCCCATACACACCACAACACAACGGTGTATCGGAAAGGAGGAATCGAACCCTATTGGATATGGTTCGTTCCATGATGAGTAAGGCTGAGTTGCCGCGATCCTTCTGGAGTTATGCACTAGAAACAGCTGCATATCTTTTGAACCAAGTTCCTACTAAGTCAGTGCCTACCACACCATATCAGATGTGGAGTGCGAAGAAACCCAGTCTTAAACACTTTAAGACATGGGGGTGTCCAGCTTTTGTAAAAAACCAGCATGCGGACAAGCTCGAGGCACGTTCGGTACAATGTAAGTTTGTGGGATACCCAAAGAACTCGAAGGGATATCTTTTCTATTACGCAGAGGAACAAAAGGTTTTTGTTTCTCGTCATGCCCGCTTCTTGGAAACTGAGTTTTTGGAAAATCAGATAAGTGGGAGCGCAATAGAACTGGAAGAAATTCCAGAACCACAAGCTATTACTGAAAGCTTGGTAGAACCAGAAGGTTCGAAAGAACAGGACATCCCAGCGCCACTCCGCAGGAGTAGTAGGCAGTCTCATCCGCCCGAGAGATACTACGGTTTTCTCATTGATGGGGATAGAGAGGATTGCACTATGGATCATGGTGAGCCTACTAGCTTCCAGCAAGCCATTCAGAGCGGTGACTCAGTAAAATGGCTGGATGCAATGCGGGCCGAGATGGAGTCCATGTACACCAACAAAGTTTGGACTTTGGACTTTGCACCAGAAGGGGTAAAACCCGTAGGCTGCAAATGGATCTTCAGAAAGAAGATTGGTGTAGATGGGCAGGTTGAGACCTATAAAGCTAGACTTGTAGCAAAGGGTTTTCGTCAAAGACCTGGTTTGGACTATGACGAGACCTTTTCTCCAGTGGCTATGCTGAAATCCATTCGGATCCTTCTTGCCATTGCTGCCTTCCACGATTATGAAATCTGGCAGATGGACGTAAAGACGGCTTTCCTAAATGGAAATTTGGAAGAGTGCGTTTATATGGATCAGCCGGAGGGATTTAATCAGAGTGGGAGCAGCGGTAGAGTGTGCAAGTTGCTCAAGTCCATTTATGGACTTAAGCAGGCATCGCGGAGTTAGAACATCTGCTTTGATGATACTGTCAAAGAATTCGACTTTATCAAAAACCCAGATGAACCATGCATTTACAGTAAGATTGTAGGGAGAACTGTGGTATTCCTCGTCTTGTACGTGGATGACATTCTCCTAATAGGAAATGATATTCCAATGCTACAGTCAGTCAAAGGATTCTTGTCACAGAGGTTCTCCATGAAGGACCTGGGCGATGCCAACTACATTCTGGGGATCCAGATCTATCGTGATAGATCTAAGAGGTGTTGGGACTTTCACAGTCAAGGTACATTGACACCATACTGAAAAGGTTCAGTATGGAAGATTCAAAGCGCGGTAATCTACCGGCTTGTCATGGGATCACCCTCTCCAAAGAGATGTCTCCCAAGACTGATTTGGAAAGGGATCGCATGTCTATTATACCCTACGCTTCTGCGGTAGGCTCTATAATGTATGCGATGTTGTGTACCAGACCAGATGTAGCATAAGCATTGAGCGTTGTAAGCCGGTATCAGTCAAACCCAGGGGAGAAACACTGGATAGCGGTAAAGAACATTCTCAAGTACCTGAGAAGGACTAAGGAGATGTTCTTGGTGTATGGCGGAAAAGACCTCCAGCTCGAGGCCTTTGCTGACTCCAGCTTCCAGAGTGACAAGGATGACTCCAAGTCCATGTCGGGTTATGTCTTTACCCTCAATGGAGGGGCGGTTTGCTGGAAGAGTTCCAAGCAGGAGACCGTTGCAGACTCAACAATGGAAGCGGAGTACATAGCTGCTTACGATGCCGCAAAGGAAGCTGTCTGGATGAAGAAGTTCCTCACGGAGCTTCAGGTGGTTCCTACCATTGTTGACCCAATACCTCTGTATTGCGACAACAACGGGGCTATAGCTTTAGCGAAGGAACCCAGGTCCCATCAGAAATCCAGACACATCTTAAGGCGGTATCACCTGATCAGGGAGATCGTGGATCGCCAGGAGATCGAGGTACGGAGATTTGCATCAGAGGATAACACAGCAGATCCATTCACCAAGACCTTGCCCCAGACTCAGTTCGAGCTGCTGATCGAGATGATAGGTCTTCGATACGCCAGTACATGGCCTTAGTGCAAGTGGGAGATTGTTAGTGTATATGCCCTAGAGGCCATTACTGTATCATACTAGTTTGTATATTACTTAATGGAAGCTTGGGATATTCACAGTTGTATATACGATCTTGCTCGAAATGGTAGTATGCTACTTGGTTTGTCTCTGCTTCAATATGTGCATGTGTTTCTTTTAGCATATTGCTGGTATACATATTAGTAGAGCCCTTAGGATCTTTGCTTGATTACCAGCGTTGTAATGGCGCTCGCACTCGTGGGAGCTGGGTAATCTATAAGCACATCCTTATACAGGTCCCTGGTCGTTGGACTATCGAGACAGGGCATCGATACTCCGGAGTAGACTAGCGTATGCGCTTCTCATCCCAGTGTGGAAGACGGTCTGTCCCACAGCCGTTAGTACGTCGTACTTGGGATAGTATGCGGGTGCTCGTTAGGTTACGAGTACACTGGACAGGACTCGTCGGGAACTGTTGGTTGGTAATATACCTATCGTCAGTTATCAGTTCCCAGGTGACATGAGTACAGCTTAGTCCGCTGACTTGACACTGTCACTTCGCCTCGAGTGTGTTCCCACTGCACTTTGATTACTACCCTACCACGGCTCAAAGGAGTCGTGCAAACAGGTAGTTTTTGGGTGCAGTCCCGAAGCACTTGGAGGCAGTGACGGTTAGACAGGATTCTTCTCTCCTGGTATTGGGGGTTGACATCGCGCTGTGTCCAGGAGAGCCATTACACGAGTAGTCCCTGGCCAGGGCAAGCGAGATATACTGGTAGGCTTCCAGTGTTATCTCAGGGTGTTCTGGGCTACACTCCGACACGACTTGTACCGCTATTAGGGGACTGACGTTCACCGCCCCCCTAGGCCCGCCATGCGATGTATCAGACGAACAGACCGGACTGTACGGAGACTGTCACATACAGGCTCAGTAGGACTGCAGATGGGGTTCACCTCGTCAGTCTTCTTATCGACATCTACCTGGGGACCGTTACGTACAGCTAGTGCCGCTTGCGGTCTGTGGTTAAACCCACTGCCAGAGTAGTGTCGAGTCTTTAGAGTCCCATACAGAGAGCTATTCGCCTTTAGGCAAAATGAGTAGAGGTCGCATGGTTTTGCGACAGGGTTCGTTCGCATCCGCGCACTTGTGCACGTTTGCTGTCCGGACAGTTTATACTAGCGGGCTTTGGTTTAAGCCGGATCCTAGTATATGATTTGAGATTGGTTTTTCTCAGGGTATTCGTGTTCCTCGGATCACGAATGCGGGTGCGTATGCACAGTTGCTTGAGATTGCGGGAGAGGACCTTGTTTAGGGTTAATGGCTATTGTCATTTTATTAACCCTATTGCTTTTGTGTGTATTATAGTTAATTGATAATTAGCTTAATAATTGTACATGGTTGTTGTTGTTGACCATTTGACTTCATTGACTTGTTGACCTAGGTTGACACTTTGACCATCATCATTTCTTTTGGAAGATGCTCTTTGATCTTTGCAAAATTGAAATGATAATGGTCATGTCATGCTTTACCATGACAATTTTCAAGCTAATTATTCAATTAAAATTATTCACACATATTAGTGAGAATGGCTCACTAATAATTCATTCTCTCATATTATTTCTCTCTCTTGCTCATCCTCTCCCTCAAGCTCTCTCCCTCTCATGTGTTGAGAAACAAAAAGCTTGAGAAAAACCTTCACTTGATCTTCTCTACTCTCTTCTAGGGTTCAAGTCTTAGCATTTCTTGCACTCTAGTTACTCCTAGCTTGGAGTTGAAGCTAAAGGTCGAAGCTTTCGGGTGGATCGTTCTTTGACGGGAGAAGACAAGCAAGGTGACCTCTTTCTACCATTCCAAGGAGCAAGGAGAGAAGGACTTTGAGCTCAAGGTATAACCTTTCCATCACTTAGCTAGTTACTTGTTAGGGTTAGCATGTTTTTGTTTAGCAAAGATCCTTAAAGCTTGGTCCATGTTGCCTATAGTTGATAAAAATCCAATTTTTATTATGTTTTCCGCCTCCCCGTAAGCACCGGGGTGGGCAACGTGGACTAACAACTACGACAACCCTCTGGCAGAATAATATATACGTGCACTTCTAAAACGAGTTTAGAACGACGCTATACTTAACCTCCTGTCGGGTCTCACAATCTGGAATAACACTAGTGTCAAGTCTGGGTAAACAAGAACCTCCCTGTCACCGTCCTTGAGGCTACCGGAGTACCTCTCGGCTGTCTGAGGTTACCCACCATATCTGCGGAGTGGCTATTGGAATGTCAAACTTGATTGAATATATAGGTCCTATTAAATTTTTTGTAATCGTTCGCGGTTCTGGAATCACTTCCAGTTCTACCATACTCCTACTACTGTTTTCTGAAAAAATCCATTTTAGTAAAACTGTGGCGAGTCAAGAACAATATCACTATTGATCTTCCAAATGGTAGAAAATCAACCCTCATTATAGCCAGGGTCAACCCACAAACAGCCATTACAGAAACGTACCCTGAGTTATCCAGAGTCTGGTTTTAAGCATAAGATGGACAACTCCCCGTACCTTAACATCTTTTAAGGTATCAACCATTCTATATCCAATATAGAAACTTTGGCACTTATTTAATTGGAACCAGATTCAAATCATGCAACTGTCTCTACTGCATATCAACTTAATGGAAAAAGGCTAATCAGCATTACTCAACTTAGGAATCCATCCAATTATGAGTAACCTGAAAGAGAAACACGTTTCTCAAAACCATTACTATCATCTGAATACCAATCACAAGAATCTACATCTTCGATCTCTTTGAAGAATCCCGATACTTTGGACACCTGGTTCTCTACTTTATTCTTATACCCACAACTCCTCAAAACTTAGACCTTGTATTTCTACGAAGCACTTGTCTAAAAACTAGAGAAGTCATAAGTAAACAGAATATAGTACGAGGACCTACCCCTTTGTCCTGATGGACACTTGGACAACATACAATACTCTGTATAAGTCCGCTGAGTTGAACAACTCAAAACCTGTGCGTCGTAGGTGGAAAACTGTACCCTGGCGATTTCCTCAAACATCACCAGTTACAACGAATTCCGATTTAATGAGGATAATCATCTAATTCCCAATAACTTACTCCCACTCTTCATCTGTAAAACCATACAGATATGAGAATGAAACCTGGTAAATACATACCCTTGGAGTAAGTATCTAATCAGGAAAACTGTTTACTTTTAACAATGCACTGAAACACGAAAATGTTTCGTAGGGGTATCTTGGTATTCCTAGTAATGCCTCTTCCATAATCCAATTCATGATTTCAACCGTATATTTTATTGTCATCTCTCCAAATCCCTTTTATTTTGTCTTTAGTCATTACCTTCTGTACACCATCGTTAGGCTAAATGGTTTTCTTCCTTCCCTACCGTTCGGCACCAGCCTATGGTTTGGAAGAGGACTATCCAGTAAGCATAATAGGTGTACCCTCCTAAACTAAGGAGTACTCGCAACTTGAGAGAAGGCGATGATAAAAGACACCTGAATAATACCTTATTCTTTTAAAGGTGAAATAGGAGTTGCGATAAAGTACACGGTTTGGTCGTGAATAATATCAGTCGCAATTTACTTTGTCCTCTTTCTAATCTCTTTATTTTGTCTTTACATATTACCTTCTGCACACCCTACTTAGGCTAATTGGTTTTCTTCATTCCCTACCTTTCGGCACCTGCCAATGGTTTGGAATAAGACTATCCAACAAGCGTAATAGGTGTACTCTCCTAAACCAAGGAGCCCTCGCAACCTGAGAGAAGGTGATAATAAAAGACAACTGAATAAACCAATTCTATTTCTCCTGAACCTTGATCCATCCTCGAAGAAGTCCCTTCGAGTTCGTATATAACCATACGATGGATCTATCCAATGGAAGTGGATGTCCGTAGTAATACGGGGTGTTCTGAGAAATACAAATGGTAAAAGAAGGAGTGGCAATGTCTTATGCAACTCAGACAATCCAAAAGCCAGTATTTTAAGAAGGTTCGGTCAACTTGGTCACTGAGTCATAGTCTAGGGTCGGTCAAAGTTCGCTGCCAAAAAGAGAGAGAAAAGAAACACTCTGCGTGCACTCTAACCTAGATCAGAAAGGTTATCACTTAATCTAATCCGGAAACCTCCCACTGTACTGTCAAATTCTCCTCCAAACCTAAAAGAAGAATCAATCGGGATCACCCGAAGAGTAAACCAACTCATCAGTGGGAATCGGGATCCAACTCTCATCGCATGATAACGTGACGGAATCCACTCACGTTACTCACACTCCAGAAGGTATGCGTATACTTGGCAAGTTTCAGTTTCTTTATAAACTCCCGATTTGATTTTTGCCCCATGCTCTTATGATCTTGGCGTTGGTCAAAATGTCATAAGTCACATGCTAAAGTTCTACCCGTCACTATCTTTTCAATTTTAGCCCACCCGCACATGCCCTTGACGTTGGCCAAAATGGCATAACGACTGTCCCAAACCAACTCATCTATCTATGCAACAAATGGATACCCAGCAGTTACCAAACACTATGCCTTGGCGTTGGTCAAGATACATAGCTTGAATACTAATGAATACCCAAAAGAAATGACGGAGGGCAACTAAAGGTTTTTTGCGAAAAACCTTTAATGTAGTGAACTTGATATCGCTGAAGGAACCTGATAGCTTTTTATAAAAATATAGTGGCGAAAACCTTTGCTAAAGAGGTCACTCCCGGTGAAGGGATCTCGGCTCTTTCCTCGTAGACTGAGGTGCAGGATATTCCACTGAATACCGCGATGCAAAGCAACTTGTAATCGACTATAGTGAAGTTATTACCCTGACGCAAGCTTCTGTCGAAGGGGTCATTCCCGGTGAAGGGATATCGGCCCTTGCCTCGTCGAATGAGGTGCAGGATATTCCAACCGAATACCGCTATGCAAAACAAAAGGAAACGTCTTTGTAATAACACTATTTAAATTGTTCCAACAACTTCCAAATAGGTTTGTTTTCCTCTGCATTGATCAGAATCAACGCAGTCCCATCAATTAATCACACCAGAAAAGAACGAAAATAAAATGTACGTATATGCCATCCGCATTCGTCACTGGGTCCCGTCATCACCCGTTAGGTTACTTAACTAACGACAGAGCGGGGACTGGACTAGCGCGGGTGTAAAACATATACAACATCTAATAGTATATAAACCAATATACAATAATCGCTCCAGACGTGATAATTGTAAGTCTATGGTAGCGCCCCGGCCGTCTACAGACGCCAAATGCGGAACAAAAACTTTTTAACTGGCGCTATCGTATACTTTAACCCGGATCTGCCATTATTGCTAAACTAACAAACTGTAAAGAGTGTAGAAAGGTTATACCGAACGATCCGAGTCCTTCGTTCTTTAACCATCATCCCACGCTCCGTTGCGGCTGCTCTGATCTCGTCGATCTCCGATCTGCTCGTCCAGGTGGCACCACATCAATGATTCTTTAAACGGGCTCCCGCCTCTGACTCGAGGCAACTCGGTCGTCAAGTTTGCTAAAAGAGACGACCAAGAATGATGTAGAGAATGAGTGGAATACTTTGTCTCGCTTCGTCCAAAACCATGGACGAACGGTTAATGAAGCTGCCATTTTATCGGGTGATGAAATGAAAGAGGTAATGAAATTTCCATGCACCCTAAACCATAGTCTTTTCTCTCCAAAAAGGAAATCAATCTCACTCTCCACTCAAAGAATGGCCGGCCACTATATAGCAAAGAGGGAGGTGATGGTAGGAGCAAGTGGTGACCATAACATGAAGCTTATCATGAAGAAAAGATCTTAAGCAATTCAAAAGACATTAATTAAAACCATGAGTCACAAAAACCTAGTCATCATATAACAAATGCAAAGAAAGATGCATGAATCTAGTCACCAATCTAGAAGCTTCTAGAAGCACGAGTCACCTCATCCAAGAAAAGATAAATCCGTCTTTAACCGAATGTTAAAAGACGGCTGATAGAAAACTGGAAACTGGCAACTTCCAAAAGTGATCCTGAAACGACTTTCAGGATAACCCCGTAACTGTATAAATATACCCGCATTTGTATTACGACCGAATACAAATGCAACTGAGACAAAGATATTATATCTACTCAATATAATACTCAGATCCGGCTTAAACCAAAGCCGACCAGTATCATCTGCCCGAAAAATAACAAGTGCGTAAACGCACGTGCATTTTCCGAACCCTGCCATAAAACCATACGGCCTCTACAACGTTTCGCCCGAACTTGGGAAACTGTCTGTGGGGGACTCTAATGACTCGTCAGTACCCTGGCAGTGGGTTTAACTACAAACCGTCAGCGGCACTAGCTATGCGTAACGGCTGCCCATGGACTAACCTCAAGGGCGGCTGATGAGCGAACTCATCCAGAAACCCTACTGAGCCTAACAGTGACAATGTATATACAGTCCGGTCCGTTCGTCTATGAGTATCGCATATCTTCCTAGGGGCTACTAACGTCAGACCCCCAATAGCAGTATAAGTCGTGTCGGAGTGAAGCCCAATAACACCCTGAGATACTACTGGAGTACCTACCAGTAAATCTCCTGCCACGGCCGTGGGCTTTGTGTAGTGGCTCTCCTAGACACAGCACGATCTCTCCCCCAATACCGGGAGAGACGAATCCCCTGCCGATCCGCTCATGTGCCTCCATATGGCTTGGGACTGTACCCAAAAGCTACCTGTTTGCACGACTCCTTTGAGCCGTGGTAGGGTAGAAATCAAAGCACAGTGGGAACTCACACGAGACAAATGACGACCTCAGGTCGATGAACTAACCTTTACACATGTCACCAGGGAACTGCTATCTGACGATAGATATAATACTAACTAGCAGATTCCCGGCGAGTCCTGTCCGGTGTACTCATAACCCAATGAGCACCTGTATACATCTTAGGTGATCCAACTGACACCGGTGGCTTGTGAGACCGGCCACCGCCCCTCATCAGGGTCTCGACAGTATACACTAGTCTACTCCGGAGTATCGATGCCCTGTCTCGAAACTCCCACGACTAGGGACCAAAATTAAGGATATGCATATAAACTACCCAACTCTCACGTATATGATCGCCATCATACTGTTGGTAGTAAAGCAAGATCCTAAGGGCTCTACCAAAGTGTAACATGTGATCAGTCACCTGAACATGTACACGACTGATAGAGGCAAACCAGATTGCATACTATCATTTCGAGTAAGACCGTCCTACCGGTATAGGTCCTCCGCAATCATTGCAATCACGTACCTGCGATCCAATAATTGACTATGAGGGCACTATCTCCAACAATCTCCCACTTGCACTCAAGGCTAATTATTGCGATGTCGACTACTCACAGCCCGTGTGAAACCGAACATCCAACTCCTCTACTAATCAGTTTCACAAAGCTCGTTTGTAAAACTATTGTGTTCGAGAAATAGCCTCAGTGTGTGGATCAGCCAGGATGTTCCTTTCTATATCTCTCTTTATCTCAAGTTCGCGGAGAAAGCCATCTCCCGAATTGAGTAATACCTGTCTTAGAATATGTTTGGATATCTGATGGGACCTAGTTCATATATGAACTCCAAATCCAAACTTCTTAGACTGTATCGATCACTGAACCTAATCAGTATCCGGCACCATGCCACCCACAGTATCCTCTTAGACCACCTGTCCATAATACTGTCCCTCTTCGTCAGAGGGAAAAACTATAACTCTGACAATCACTCTGTCATCCATGTCACCTTTGAAGCCTGGAATGATAACCGTCTCCCGAAAGAGGCTGCCGTCATCAAATCCGTAGAACATGCACTTATGTTCTAAAACTGCTTCCTTATGTTTCTCCAGGATTGGATTAATACAAACTTATTCCATCTAGTGCAAAAACAACATCTGGTGTGGTACTTGATATATAATAATTGACTCAATTGCCTAAGCAAATGATCTGCCAATCATGCACATCCCTCTCCCCTTTAGTCTGTAAGACACCTTTAGAGAGGGTGACTCCATCACCTGCAGGTACACCACCATGCTAGGAGTCATCTATTCTAAAAACCATTAGAATACTGTCAAAGTACCCACATTGGGAAACTACCCAAATCCAGATCTAAAATCATAGATCTAGAAACCAGAATGTCAAATATTATATCCATATCCTGTCTGGAGAAACAACTGTGTGACGACCACAGTACAACCGATCGTAGTATAGGAATTTTACTTCCCACTTTGTGTATGTCATCCAGATACCATGACATCACACCCTACTACCTTCTTAACAGATCCATCCCCTATTCTGATTGAAGTCAAAACCCATGACTGTCACATCAAAATTAGATGATCTATCTCCGCTATAACTGCCTAGGTCTATAAATAGACATAAGCATCTTGCCCACTATGCTTCCGCTGCTCCCACTGACTACGACAACCCTCCTACCGGGTCTCATAGCCTGGAACAACAGTAGTGTCATGTCTGGGTAGATAAGAACCTCCCTGTCACCGTCCTTGAGGCTACCGAAGTACCTCTCGGGTGTCTGAGGTTACCCACCATATCTGCGGAGTGGCTAATGGAATGTCAAACCTGATTGAATATATAGGTCCTATTAAATTTTCCGTAATCGTTCGCGGTTCTGGAATCACTTCCAGTTCTACCATACTTCCACTACTGTTTTCTGAAAAATATCCATTTTACTAAAACTGTGGCGAGTCAAGAACAATATCACTATTGATCTTCCAAATGGTAGAATATCAACCCTCGTCATAGCCTGGGTCAACCCACAAACAGCCATTACAGAAACGTGCCCTGAGTTATCCAGAGTCTGGTTTTGAGCATAAGCTGGACAACTCCCCGTACCTTAACATCTTTTAAGGTACGAACTATTCTATACGCAATATAGAAAGTTTGGCACTTATTTAATTTGAACCATATTCCAATCATGCAGCTGTCTCCAGTGCATATCAACTTTAATGGAAAGAGGCTAATCAGCATTACTCAACTTAGAAATCCATCCAATTATGAGTAACCTGAAAGAGAAACACGTTTCTCAAAACCATCACTATCATCTGAATACCAATCACAAGAATCTACATCTTCGATCTCTTTGAAGAATCCCGATACTTGTGACACCTGGTTCTCTACTTTATTCTTATACCCACAACTTCTCAAAACTTAGACCTTGTATTTCAACGAAACACTTGTCTAAATACTAGAGAAGTTATAAGTAAACAGAACATAGCACGAGGACCTACCCCTTTGTCCTGATGGACACTTGGACAACATACAATACTCTGTATAAGTCCGCTGAGTTGAACAACTCAAAACCTGTGCATCGTAGGTTGGAAACTGTACCCTGGCGATTTCCTCAAATATCACCAATTACAACGAATTCCGATATAATGAGGATGATCACCTTATTCCCAATAACTTCCTCCCATTCATCATCTGTAAAACCATACAGATATGAGAATGAAACCTGGTAAATACATACTGTGGAGTAAGTATCCAATCGGGAAAACAGTTTTCCTTTAACAATGCACTGAAACATGAAAATGTTTCGTATGGGTATCCTGGTATTCATAGTAATGCCTCTTCCATGATCCAATTCATGACTATAACCGTATATTTCTTTGCCACCTCTCCAAATCCCTTTATTTGTCTTTAGTCGTTACCTTCTGTACACCATCGTTAGGCTAAATTGTTTTCTTCCTTCCCTACCGTTTGGCACCAGACTATGGTTTGGAAGAAGACTATCCAGTAAGCATAATAGGTGTACCCTCCTAAACCAAGGAGTACTCGTATCTTGAGAGAAGGTGATGATAAAAGACAATTGAATAATACCTTATTCTTTTAAAGGTGAAATAGGAGTGGCGATGAAGTACGCGGTTTGGTCGTGAATGATATTAGTCGCAATTTACTTTGCCCTCTTTCTAATCCCTTTATTTTGTCTTTAGTTATTTCCTTCTGCACACCCTACTTAGGCTAATTGTTTTTCTTCATTCCCTACCTTTCGGCACGAGCCTATGGTTTGGAATAAGACTATCCAATAAGCGTAATAGGTGTACTCTCCTAAACCAAGGAGCCCTCGCAACCTGAGAGAAGGTGATAATAAAAGACAACTGAATAAACCAATTATTTTTCTCCTGAACCTGGATCCATCCTCGAAGAAGTCCCTTCGAGTTCGTATATAACCATACGATGGATCTATCCAATGGAAGTGGATGTCCGTAGTAATACGGGTGTTCTGAGAAATGTAAAGGGTAGAAGAAGGAGTGGCAATGACTTATGCAACATAGACAATCCAAAAGCCAGTATTTTAAGAAGGTTCGGTCAACTTGGTCACTGAGTCATAGTCTAGGGTCGGTCAAAGGTCGCTGCCAAAGAGAGAGAGAAAAGAAACACTCTGCGTGCACTCTAACCTAGATCAGAATGGCTATCACTTTTTCTAATCCGGAAACCTCCCACTGTCCTGTCAAATTCTCCTCCAAACCTGAAAGAAGAATCAATCGGGATCACCCGAAGAGTAAACCAACTCATCAGTGGGAATCGGGATCCAACTCTCATCGCATGATAACGTGATGGAATGCATCCACGTTACTCATACTCCAGAAGGTATGCGCATACTTGGCAAGTTTCAGTTTCTTTAGAAACTCCGGATATGATTTTTGCCCCATGCTCTTATAACCTTGGCGTTAGGTCAAAATGTCATAAGTCACATGCCAAGTTCTACCCGTCACTATCTTGTTAATTTGAACCCACCCGCACATGCCCTTGGCATTAGGTCAAAATGGCAGAACGGCTGTCCCAAACCAACTCATCTATCTATGCAACAATTGAATACCCAGCAGCTACCAAACACTATGCTTTGGCGTTAGGTCAAAATACATAACTTGAATACTACTGAATACCCAAAAGAAGTGACGAAGGGCTACGGCTGGTTTTTGGCGAAAAACCTTTAACGTAGTGAACTTGATATCGCTGAAGGAACCTGATAGCTTTTTAAAATATAGTGGCGAAAACCTTTTGCTAAAGAGGTCACTCCCGGTGAAGGGATCTCGGCTCTTTCCTCGTGGAATGAGGTGCAGGATATTCCACTGAATACCGCTATGCAAAGCAACATGTAATCGACTATAGTGAAGTTATTACCCTGACGCAAACTTCTGCCCAAGGGGTCAGTCCCGGTGAAGGGATACCGGCCCTTGCCCCGTCGAATGAGGTGCAGGATATTCCACTGAATACCGCTATGCAAAACAAAAGGAAACGTCTTTGCAATAACACTTTTTAAATTTGTTCTAACAACTGCAAATAGGTTTGCTTTACTTTGCATTGATCAGAATCAACGCAGTCCCATCAATCAATCACACCAGAAAAGAACGAAAATAAATGTACGTTTATGCCATCCGCATTCGTCACTGGGTCCCGTCATCACCCGTTAGGTTACTTAACTATCGACAGAGCGGGGACTGGACTAGCGCGGGTGTAAAACATATACAACATCTAATAGTATATAAACTAATATACAATAATCGCTCCAGGCGTGATAATATGCAACATTACAGAAAAGTAATAAGCATCACAGAACAATACAGATAATCTGGGATCCCCGGATTTCACAGAGCCGCTGCTGAAACCCGACGTTCCCCTGTCGTGTAGATAGCCTGTGCAATAAAACGTAGACCCCTACGGGTGCGGCAAGTTACCCGCCAAAACCTGAAGCGAGGCAGCCCCTTACAGCAAAGTGAATGGACCACACTGCACTTCACGGAATCCGGTAGCTTGACCACCCCTCCTTGGGTCAACCTGTACCCCCTACGAGTGCGGCGAATAGTCTGCCAATTCTAGAGTGAGGCCCCTCTGCCTCTCAAAGCCATAAGATGCGGACCGGTTGCCCCCCAGAACCCGGCTATCCGAGCACTCCATCGCGGGGTAAAACCTAGTACAGTAATGAAAAATAGTACAACAGGTACATCGACCACAACCTGGTCGTGCCCCAAAAGAATATTATACAACAGGCAGTGACGGCAGTCCACATGTTGGACGCTCGCCCCGCAATATCAAATGTACAAATAAACTCAAACTGCACTACCATTGCACACTGCTATCCACCACGACAAATCTGCAACATCACAGTACAACACAGAACATCAACGCGAATGTCATGTTCGCAAACCCGTCTAAAAGAACTATAGCAATCAGACGCGGTTTACCGATCAAATGACATTCCCGGTCGGAGATATAATGTAAGTACTGAAAACTAACATGTTTAAATTTCGATCGACAAAATATCACAAAGTGGGCCCCACGAACAACTGGTGAACAGTAACAAAATCTGGGCCCAAAAGATATATACCAAAAACCCCAAATTCCAACAGAGAAGACACAGACAAAATTTGGTGCACTGATCCCATAGAACGGCCGCGGATGCGCGGCCAAACCATGGGTTTGGCCGCGGTTCCGCGGCTCTTTGGTGGGATCATGTGACGAAATTTGGTCGGTGTGCTTTTGATACCCTGCACAACTTTCTGTGATATGTGGAATAATTTTAGGAAGACATTTAAAATCGACAGAAACTGTCAAGCTTGGATTTTGCAGTTTTTGATTTCCGGTTTGATCGATATTTTAAACGCGATAGCACAAGTTAGTATAGCAAAATGGTGAGGCTCTGATACCAATGTAAGTCTACGGTAGCGCCCCGGCCGTCTACAGACGCAAAATGCGGAACAAAAACTTTTTAACTGGCGCTATCGTATACTTTAACCCGGATCTGCCATTATTGCTAAACTAACAAACTATAAAGAGTGTAGAAAGGTTATACCGAACAATCCGAGTCCTTCGTTCTTTAACCATCATCCCACGCTCCGTTGCGGCTGCTCTGATCTCGTCGATCTCCGATCTGCTCGTCCAGGTGGCACCACATCAATGATTCTTTAAACGGGCTCCCGCTTCTGACTCGAGGCAACTCGGTCGTCAAGTTTGCTAAAAGAGACGACCAAGAATGATGTAGAGAATGAGTGGAATACTTTGTCTCGCTTCGTCCAAAACCATGGACGAACGGTTAATGAAGCTGCCATTTTATCGGGTGATGGAATGAAAGAGGTAATGAAATTTCCATGCACCCTAAACCATAGTCTTTTCTCTCCAAAAAGGAAATCAATCTCACTCTCCACTCAAAGAATGGCCGGCCACAATATAGCAAAGAGGGAGGTGATGGTAGGAGCAAGTGGTGACCATAACATGAAGCTTATCATAAAGAAAAGATCTTAAGCAATCCAAAAGACATTAATTAAAACCATGAGTCACAAAAACCTAGTCACCATATAATAAATGCAAAGAAAGATGCATGAATCTAGTCACCAATCTAGAAGCTTCTAGAAGCACAACTCACCTCATCCAAGAAAAGATAAATCCGTCTTTAACAGAATGTTAAAAGACGGCTGATATAAAACTGGAAACTGGCAACTTCCAAAAGTGATCCTGAAACGACTTTCAGGATAACCCCGTAACTGTATAAATATACCCGCATTTGTATTACGACCGAATACAAATGCAACTGAGACAAAGATATTATATCTACTCAATATAATACTCGGATCCGGCTTAAACCAAAGCCGACCAGTATCATCTGCCTGAAAAATAACACGTGCGTAAACGCACGTGCATTTTCCGAACCCTGCCATAAAACCATACGGCCTCTACAACGTTTCGCCCGAACTTGGGAAACTGTCTGTAGGGGACTCTAATGACTCATCAGTACCCTGGCAGTGGGTTTAACCAGAAACCGTCAGCGGCACTAGCTATACGTAACGGCTGCCCATGGACTAACCTAAAGGGAGGCTGATGAGCGAACTCATCCAGAAACCCTACTGAGCCTAACAGTGACAATGTATATACAGTCCGGTCTGTTCGTCTATGAGTATCGCATATCTGCCTAGGGGGCTAGTAACGTCAGACCCCCAATAGCAGTATAAGTCGTGTCGGAGTGAAGCCCAATAACACCCTGAGATACTACTGGAGTACCTACCAGTAAATCTCCTGCCACGGCCGTGGGCTTTGTGTAATGGCTCTCCTAGACACAGCACGATCTCGCCCCCAATACCGGGAGAGACGAATCCCCTGCCGATTCGCTCACGTGCCTCCATATGGCTCGGGACTGTACCCAAAAGCTACTTATTTGCACGACTCCTTTGAGCCGTGGTAGGGTAGAAATCAAAGCACAGTGGGAACTCACACGAAACAAATGACGACCTCAGGTCGATGAACTAACCTGTACACATGTCACCAGGGAACTGCTATCTGACGATAGATATAATACTAACTAGCAGATTCCCGGCGAGTCCTGTCCGGTGTACTCATAACCCAATGAGCACCTGTATACATCTTAGGTGATCCAACTGACACCGGTGGCTTGTGAGACCGGCCACCGCCCCTCGTCGGGGTCTCGACTGTATACACTAGTCTACTCCGGAGTATCGATGCCCTGTCTCGAAACTCCCACGACTAGGGACCAAAATTAAGGATATGCATATAAACTACCCAACTCTCACGTATATGATCGCCATCATACTGTTGGTAGTAAAGCAAGATCCTAAGGGCTCTACCAAAGTGTAACATGTGATCAGTCACCTGAACATGTACACGACTGATAGAGACAAACCAGATAGCATACTATCATTTCGAGTAAGACTGTCCTACCGGTATAGGTCCTCCGCAATCATTGCAATCACGTACCTGCGATCCAATAATTGACTATGAGGGCACTATCTCCAACAATAATATGCAACATTACAGAAAAGTAATAAGCATCACAGAACAATACAGATAATCAGGGATCCCCGGGTTTCACAGAGCCGCTGCTGACACCCGACGTTCCCCTGGTCGTGTGGATAGCCTGTGCAATGAAACCTAGACCCCTACGGGTGCGGCAAGTTACCCCCCAAAACCTGAAGGGAGGCAGCCCCCTACAGCAAAGTGAATGGACCACCCCGCACTTCACGGAATCCGGTAGCTTGAGCACCCCTCCTTGGGTCAACCTGTACCCCCTACGAGTGCGGCGAATAGTCTGCTAATTTTAGAGTGAGACCCCTCTGCCTCTCAAAGCCAGGAGATGCGGACCCGTTGCCCTTCAGAACCCGGCTATCCGTGCACTCCATCCTGTGGTAAAACCTAGTACAGAAATGAAAAATATGTACAACGGGTACATCGACCTCAACCCGGTCGTGCCCCAAAAGAATATTATACAACAGGCAGTGACGGCAGTCCACATGTTGGACGCTCGCCCTGCAATATCAAATGTACAAATAAATCCAAACTGCACTTCCATTGCACACTGCTATCCACCACGACAAATCCGCAACAACACAGCACAACACAGAACATCAACGTAAATGTCACGTTCGCAAACCCGTCTAAAAGAACTATAGCAATCAGACGCGGTTTACCGATCAAATGACATTCCCGGTCGGAGATATAATGTAAGCACTATAAACTAACATGTTTAAATTTCGATCGACTAAATATCACGAAGTGGGCCCTGTTGGACATAGTGCCCTCAGAGTCAATTATTGGATCACAGGCACGTGATTGCAATGATTGAGGGAGGACCTATCCCAGTAGGACAGTCTTACTCAAGATGATAGTATGCTATCTGGTTTACCATTATTACCGTGTACTGCTTTAGGTGACCTTACGAGTCGCTATTGCACGTTGATAGAGCCCCTAGGATTCTTGCTTGACTACCAGCAGTATGAGGGCGATCATATAAGTGAGAGCTGGAGTCTATAAGCACATCCTTAAAAGGTCCCTAGTCGTGGGAGTTTCGAGACAGGGCATCGATTCTCCAGAGTAGACTAGTGTATACAGTCGAGACCCAGACGAGGGGCGGTGGCCGGTCTCATAAGCCACTGGTGTCAGTTGGTTCACTTAAGATGTATACAGGTGCTTATTGGGTTATGAGTACACCGGACAGGACTCGCCGGGAACCTGCTAGTTTGGATTATACCAGACGTCAGATAGCAGTTCCCTGGTGACATGTGTACAGGTTAGTTCATCGACCTGAGATCGTCATTTGTCTTGTGTGAGTTCCTACTGTACTTTGATTACTACCCTACCACGGCTCAAAGGAGTCGTGCAAACAGGTTTTAGTTGGGTACAGTCCCGAGCCACATGGAGGCAGTGAGCGGATCTGCAGGGGTTCGTCTCTCCCGGTATTAGGGGTGAGGTCGCGCTGTGTCTAGGAGAGCCATTACACAAAGCCCTCGGCCGAGGCAGGAGATTTACTGGTGGGTATTCCAGTAGTATCTCAGGGTGTTCTGGGCTACACTCCGACACGACTTGTACCGCTTTTGGGGGTCTGACTTTTACCAACCCCCTAGGCCCGCCATGCTATACTCATAGACGAACGGACCGGACTGTATGGATATTGTCACTGACAGGCTCAGTAGGGTGTCAGGATGAGTTCGCTAATCGACGTCCCTTTGGTCAATAGCTGGTGGCCCGTCACGTATGGCTAATACCTCTGACGTGCTAGTGGTTAAATCCACAGCCATAGTATTGACGAGTCTATAGAGTCCACCACACACAGTTACTCAGGTTTCGGGCGAAACGCTGTAGAGGCCGTATGGAGATATGGCAGGGTTCGATTAGATACGTGCGGTATTGCACTGATCGTGATCGGACGGTTTTTACTAGCCGGCTTTGGCTTAAGCCGGATACTAGTATTAGACAGTGTAAATTTTGTCTCTTTGCATTTGTGTTCAGTGGGAATACAAATGCGGGCATGTATATGTAGTAGCGGGGTTTTCCTGTAATTTATTACGGGATCAGTTTTCTGAAGTTGCCAGTTTGCATTCCGTTCCGGCCGGTTTTCCTTTATTCCTTCGCGGCCGGACTTTCGATGGAGGGGGTTATTTGCAGTTTGCAAATAACTTATTAGTGGAGGGGTTTCTTGCTTATTTGTGGCATCATGATTGTTTATTCATCATGAGATGCTTTTTGAGTCCATTCTTTTGCTTTCATGTGATGGGTGTATGATTTGATGAGATGAGAAGTGGGTGTGACATTTTTCTTATTTATTCTTATTCTTTTTCTTCTCTTGTTTGTTCATTTTTTTCCACACACCCATGGCAAGGCGGGGCGGCCATTCTTGAGAATGAGATGAGAGAATTGCATTTTGAGAGGTGGCATCATTCTTCATCTCATTTTTTCCCCTTGCTAGAAAATTGGAAGCACCAATTTTCTTAAACTCTTCCTCCATCCTCCATGGCAACTAAACCCCAAAGAGACAAAGACTCTACACTAGCCTACAGCAAATCTTGGATGCGTCGGCTAGCCAACTTCGCGCCCGAGTTGTCTCGGTCCAGAGGTGGGAGCCCGTAAAAGATTCCGGCTACGTGGTGCCCTTTTCGACGAGGAGTTGACGGACGGAGATTCCGCGGGAGATCAGAGTGGAAACAAAGACCGAAGGACACGGATCACTTGGTACACTTCTCTACTCTTTTCTTGTTTGCTAGTTGCTAGGTTAATGGCCCGATCCGGGTGAAAAGTGCGCGGTGGTGCCGGTTTGCTAGTTTGCAAAGTTTTTGTTTCCGCGTTTCCGGCGTCGGATCGACGACCGGGGCGCCCCCGCGGACTTACATTGGTATCAGAGCCACGCCATTAACCTTGCCTAGCTTGTTCTAGTGTGTTTACATGTTCGATCGAACGGATTTTCCGAAAACCCATTTTCATTTGCACAGTTTTCTGTCGAAATTTTTTTGGCTCCAAAAATTTTTCAGTACATTGCAGTGATATGTGCAGGGAATTCTAAGCATTCTGTGAAAATTTGGTAGCGTGATCTCACTATTACACCGCGGAACCGCGGCCAAACCCACGTATTTGCGGCTGTTCCGCGGCCATTTTTACTATTCATTGGACCAAATTTTTGCAGTGAGCTCCTGGGTTGAAAATGGGGTTTTTGGAATATTCTTTTTAGGCCTAGACTCTCTTTAAGTGCTACAGTAATGCTTGGGGCCCACTTCGATAAATTTGATCGATCGAAAAGTTTAAACACATTAGTTCACAGTATTTACATTATATCTGCGACCGTGAATGTCACTTGATCGGTAAATCCTGTCTAACTGCTTTAGCCCAGTTAGACGGATTTGCGAACGTGACATTCACGTTGATGTTCTGTGATTGTGCTGTGATGTTGCGGATCGGTCGTGGGGATAGCCTGGTTGCAGTGGTAGTATAGTTTTGTTTTATATGTACATTTGATATTGCGGGGCGAGCGTCCGACATGTGGACTGCCGTCACTGCCTGTTTGTATTATTCTTTTGGGGCACGACCTGGTTGCGGTCGATGTACCCGTTGTATGTATATTTTACTTTATGTACTAGGATTACCGCAAGGTGGGGTGAACGGATAGCCGGGTTCTAGAGGGCAACGAGCCCGCATCTCATGGCATTGAGACGGAGGGGGCTTCACTCTAGAATTGGCAGGCTATTCGCCGCACTCGTAGGGGGTATAGGTTGACCCAGGAGGGGTGCCCAAGTTACCGGATTCCGTAAAGTGCTAGGTGGTCCATTCACGTTGCTGAAGGGGGCTGCCTCGCTTCAGGTTTTGGCGGGTAACTTGCCGCGACCGTAGGGGTCTAGGATTTCATTGCACAGGCTATCCACACGACAAGGGGAACGTCGGGTTTCAGCAGCGGCTCTGTGAAACCCGGGGATCCCAGATATCTGTATTATTCTGTGATGCTGTACATTTCTGTGATGTTGCATTTTATCACTCCTTGAGCGAAAATTATATATTATATATATACTAGTAGATATTGTATATGTTTTGCATCCGTGCTAGTCCAGTCCCTGCTCTGTCGTTAGTTAAGTAACCTAACGGGTGATGACGGGACCCAGTGGCGAATGCGGATGGCATATACGTACATCATTATTTTCGTTCTTTTTGTGGTGTGATCAATTGATGGGACTGCGTTGATTCAGATCAATGCAAGATAAACAAACCTATTTGATGTTGTTGGAACACTTTTTCAAAAAGCTATTATTGCAAGGGCGTTCTCTTTTGCTTTGCATCGTGGTATTCAGTTGGAATATCCTGCCCCTCAGTCGACGAGGCAAGGGCCGAGATCCCTTCACCGGGAGTGACCCCTTGGACAAAAGTTTGCGTCAGGGCAATAACTTCATTATAGCTGATTACTTTTGCTTTGCATCGTGGTATTCAGTTGGAATATCCTGCTCTTCATTCTACGGGGAAAGAGCCGAGATCCCTTCACCGGGAGTGACCTCTTTAGCAAAGGTTTTCGTCACTATATTTTTACAAAGCTATCCGTTCCTTCGACGATATCAAGTTCATTACGTTAAAGGTTTTCGCCAGAAACCATTCGTAGCCCTCCGTCATTTCAGTTAAATATTCGGTTGTATTCAAGCTATGTATTTTGACCTCACGCCAAGGCATAGTGTTTGGTAGCTGCCGGGTATTTATCTGTTGCATAGATAGATGCGTTGGTTTGGGACAGTCGTACTACTATTTTGGCCTACGTCAAGGCTATGTACGGGTGGGTTCAAATTAACCTGGACAATGATGGGTAGAACTTGACATGTGACTTATGATATTTTGACCTCACGCCAAGGTCATAAGAGCATGGGGCAAAAATCCACATCGGGAGTTTCAAAAGAACTGAAACTTGCCAGATATGCGCATACCTTCTTGAGTGTGATAGCGTAAGTGGATTCCGTCACGTTATCATGCGATGATAGTTGGATCCCGATTCCCACTGATGAGTTGGTTTACTCCTCGGGCAATCCCGGCTAATTCTTCTTTCAGGTTTGGGGAAGAATTTAATGTTACAGTGGGAGGTTTCCAGATTAGATAAAGTGATAACCATTCTGATCTAGGTTAGAGTGCACGCTGAGTGTTTCTTTTCTCTCTCTCTTTGGCAGCGACCATTGACCCGACCCTAGACTATGACTCAGTGACCAAGTTGACCGAACCTTCTTAACACTGGCTTTTGGATTGTCAGAGTTGCAAACCTCATTGCCACTCCTACTTTTACCCTTTTCTCCAGGACACCCCGTATTACTACGAACGTCCACTTCCATTGGACAAAACCATCGTATGGTTATATACGAACTCGAAGGATTTCGAGGATGGTTTCTGGTTCTGGAGAAAACGAATAGGACTATTCAGTTGTCTTTTCCTTTTACCTTCTCTCAGGTTGCGAGTACTCCTTGGTTTAGGAGTAGTTTACCCATTATGCTTATTGGATAGTCTTCTTCCAAACCATACGCAGGTGCTGACCGGTAGGGAATGAAGAAAACCAATTAGCCTAAATGGTGTACAGAAGGTATTAAGTTAAGACAAAGAAAGGGATTAGTAAGAGGGCAAAGTAAATTGCGACTGCTATTCACGACCAAACCAAGTATTTCTTCGCCAATCCTAAATCGCCTTTGTATTTCTCCCGGACACTCCGTATCACTACGAAGATCCCAGTTTATTAGATAATCCATCGTATGGTTATATACGATCCCGAAAGGAACTTGTTCCAGTTCGGGGATGGATCTTGGTTCAGGAGAAATAGGAATAAGGTTCATTCGGTTGTCTTTTATCTTCACCTTCTCTCGCATTGCGAGTGCTTCTAGGAATAGGACGGTACACCCATTATGCTTAATGGATAGTCTTCTTCCAAACCATAGGCTGATGCCGAACAGTAGGGAAGGAAGAAAACCATTTGGCCTAAAGAAGTGTACAGAAGGTAATGACTAAAGACATATAAAGGGATTTGGAGAAGTGGCAAAGAATTATACGGTTACAGTTGTGAATCTGGATAATGGACGAGGCATTACTAGGAATACCAGGATACCCCATCGAAACATTTCAATGTTTCAGTTTCACTGTGTAATGTTAAAAGAAAACTGATTTCCCAATTAGCCCTTGCTCCAGGGTATGTATTTACCAGGTAGGATTCTCACACCTGTATAGTTTTACAGATGATGAGTGGGAGTAAGTTATTGGGAATTAGGTGACCATCCTCATTATATCAGGATTCGTTGTAATCGGTGATATTTGAGGAAGTCACCTGGGTTGTTTGACGGTCGGCAAATATTTGGTTTTGAATATCCGTTGTTGTGCACCAATTTCAAATTGATATATCTGTACGTCTATTTTTATAGAGTGAGACATACCTTTTTGAAATTATGTCTATGACATTTATCTATACCAGTGGATGGTTAGGTAAGGAGCATTGAACAGCGGTGTAATTCTTCTTAACCAAAAGTACAGTTTTCAACCTACGACACACAGTGACTGAGTCATTTGACTCAAGGGACTTATACAGAGTATTGTATGTTGTCCAGTGTCCCTTAGGACAAAGGGGTTGGTCCTCGTACTATATTCTGTTTACTTATGACTTCACTAGTTCTTAGATATGTTTTTCGTAGAAATGCAAGGTCTAAGTTTTGAGGAGTTATAGGTATAAGAGTAAATAGAGAACCAGGTATTGCAAGTATCGGGATTCTTCAAAGTGATCGAAGATGTAGATACTTGTATATGGTATTCAGTTGATACTAATGATTAAGAGAACTTGCTTCTCTTTCAGGTTACTCATAATTGGAAGCACTCCTATGTTGAGTAACGCTGATCGGCCTCCTTCCATTTAGTTGACATGCACTGGAGATAAATGCATGATTTAAATCTGGTTCAATTAAATCAGTGCCTCTCTTTCTATATTGGATATAGAACAGTTCATATCTTGACATTATTAAGGTACGGGGAGTTGTCCGGCTTATGCTTAAAACCAGACTCCGGATAACTCAAGGCACGTTTCTGTAATGGCTGTTTGTGGGTTAACCCGGGCTATGACGAGGGTTGATTTTCTACCATCTGCAAGATCAATAGTGATATTGTTCTAGGCTCGCCACAGTTTTAACAAAAATGGATTTTTTTCAGAAAACGGTAGTGGGAGTATGGTAGAACTGGAAGTGATTCCAGAACCGCAAACGATTACTGAAGATTTGATAAGAACCTAAAGATTCAATCTGGTTTGACATTCCATTAGCCACTCCGCAAATATGGTGGGTAACCTCAGGCACCCGAGAGGTACTCCGGTAGCCTCAAGGACGGTGACAGGGAGGTTCTTGTTTACCCAGACTTGCCATTGCTGTTGTTCCAGACTGTGAGACCCGGCAGGAGGATGAGTATAGCGTCGTTCTGAACTAGTTTTAGAAGTGTACGTCTATATGACTCTGCCAGAGGGTTGTCGTAGTCAGTGGGAGCAGCGGTAGCATTGGTGGACAGTTAGCTTATGCCTATTTATAGACTATAGCAGATATAGCGGAGATAGATCATCTATTTCTGACGTGACAGTCATAGGTTTGACATCATGAGAATAGGGGATAGATCTGTTAAGAAGGTGGTAGGGTGTGATGTCCTGGTATTTGGATGACATACACAGAGTAGGAAGTGAAATTCCTATACTACGATCGGTTATACTTTGGTTGTCACACAGTAGTTTCTCCACATAGGAATTGGATCTTATATCGTACATTCTGGTTACTGGATCTATGGTTTTAGATCTAGATTTGGGTGGTTTCCTAATCTGGGTACCTTGACAACATTCTATGAGTATTTAGAATGGACGACTCCTGGCATGGTGGTGTACCTGCAGGTGATGGAGTCACCCTCTCTAAAGGTGTCTTACAGACTAAAGGGGAGAGGGATACGCATGATTGACAGATCACTTGCTTAGGCAATTGAGTCAATCATGAGATGTCAAGTACCACACCAGATGTTGTTCTTGCAGTAGGTGCAATAAGTTGATATTGATCCAATCCTGGAGAAACAGTCGGAAGAAGTTTTAGAACATAAATTGATGTTCTAGGGATATGATAGCAGCTTTCTCCTTCGGGAGACAGTTATCATTCCAGGCTTCCAAGGTGACCTGGATGGCAGAGTGGCTGTCAGAATTATAGTTTTCCTTCTGACTAGGGGCAGTATTTTAGACAGGTGGTCCAGGTGGATACTGAGGGAAGGCATGGCGCAGGATACTGATTAAGTTCAGTTGACGATACAGTCTAAGAAGTTTGGATTTGGAGTTCATTTATGAGCTAAGTCCCATCAGACATCCAGACACATTCTAAGACAGGTATTGCTCATTTCGGGAGATAGCTTTCTCCGCGAACTTGAGATATAGAGAGACATAGAAAGAAACACCATAGCGGATCCACTCACTGAGGCTATTTCTCGAACGCAATAGTTTCGTAAACGAGCTTTGTGAGACTGACTAGTAGAGGAGTTGGGTGTTCGATATCACACGGGCTGTGAGTATGCGACATCGCAATAATTAGCCTTGAGTGCAAGTGGGAGATTGTTGGAGATAGTGCCCTCAGAGTCAATTATTGGATCACATGCACGTGATTGCAATGATTGAGGGAGGACCTATCCTAGTAGGACGGTCTTACTCAAGATGATAGTATGCAATCTGGTTTACCTTTATCATCGTGTACTGCTTTAGGTGACCTTACGAGTCGCTATTGCACGTTGATAGAGCCCCTAGGATTCTTGCTTGACTACCAGTAGTATGAGGGCGATCATATAAGTGAGAGCTGGAGTCTATAAGCACATCCTTAAAAGGTCCCTAGTCGTGGGAGTTTCGAGACAGGGCATCGATTCTCCAGAGTAGACTAGTGTATACAGTCGAGACCCCAACGAGGGGCGGTGGCCGGTCTCATAAGCCACTGGTGTCAGTTGGTTCACCTAAGATGTATACAGGAGCTCATTGGGTTATGAGTACACCGGACAGGACTCTCCGGGAACCTGCTAGTTGGGATTATACCAGACGTCAGATACCAGTTTCCTGGTGACATGTGTACAGGTTAGTTCATCGACCTGAAATCGTCATATGTCTCGTGTGAGTTCCCACTGTACTTTGATTACTACCCTACCACGGCTCAAAGGAGTCGTGCAAACAGGTTTTAGTTGGGTACAGTCCCGAGCCACATGGAGGCAGTGAGCGGATCTGCAAGGGTTCGTCTCTCCCGGTATTGGGTGTGAGGTCGCGCTGTGTCTAGGAGAGCCATTACACAAAGCCCTCGCCAGAGGCAGGAGATTTACTGGTGGGTATTCCAGTAGTATCTCAGGGTGTTCTGGGCTACACTCCGACACGACTTGTACCGCTTTTGGGGGTCTGACTTTTACCAACCCCCTAGGCCCGCCATGCTATACTCATAGACGAACGGACCGGACTGTACGGATATTGTCACTGACAGGCTCAGTAGGGTGTCGGGATGAGTTCGCTCATCGACGTCCCTTTGATCAATAGCTGGTGGCCCGTCACGTATGGCTAATACCTCTGACGTGCTAGTGGTTAAATCCACAGCCATAGTATTGACGAGTCTTTAGAGTCCACCACACACAGTTACTCAGGTTTCGGGCGAAACGCTGTAGAGGCCGTATGGAGATATGGCAGGGTTCGATCAGATACGTGCGGTATTGCACAGATCGTGATCGGACGGTTTTTACTAGCCGACTTTGGCTTAAGCCGGATCCTAGTATTAGACAGTGTAGATTTTGTTTCTTTGCATTTGTGTTCAGTGGGAATACAAATGCGGGCATGTATATGTAGTAGCGGGGTTTTCCTGTAATTTATTACGGGATCAGTTTTCTGAAGTTGCCAGTTTGCATTCCGTTCCGGCCGGTTTTCCTTTATTCCTTCGCGGCCGGACTTTCGATGGAGGGGGTTATTTGCAGTTTGCAAATAACTTATTAGTGGAGGGGTTTCTTGCTTATTTGTGGCATCATGATTGTTTATTCATCATGAGATGCTTTTTGAGTCCATTCCTTTGCTTTCATGTGATGGGTGTGTGATTTGATGAGATGAGAAGTGGGTGTGACATTTTTCTTATTGATTCTTATTCTTTTTCTTCTCTTGTTTATTCATTTTTTTCCACACACCCATGGCAAGGGGGGGCGGCCATTCTTGAGAATGAGATGAGAGAATTTCATTTTGAGGGGTGGCATCATTCTTCATCTCATTTTTTTCCCCTTGCTAGAAAATTGAAAGCACCAATTTTCTTAAACTCTTCCTCCATCCTCCATGGAAACTAAACCCCAAAGAGACAAAGACTCTACACTAGCCTACATCAAATCTTGGACGCGTCGGATGGCCAACTTCACGCCCGAGTTGCCTCGGTCCAGAGGTGGGAGCCCGTAAAAGATTCCGGCTACGTGGGGCCCTTTTCGACGAGGAGTTGACGGACGGAGATTCCGCGGGAGATCAGAGTGGAAATGAAGACCGAAGGACACGGATCACTTGGTATACTTCTCTACTCTTTTCTTGTTTGCTAGTTGCTAGGTTAATGGCCCGATCCGGGTGAAATGTGAGCGGTGGTGCCGGTTTGCTAGTTTGCAAAGTTTTTGTTTCCGCGTTTCCGGCGTCGGATCGACGACCGGGGCACCCCCGCGGACTTACAGGCCCCACGAACATCTTCTGTACAGTAACAAAATCTCGGCCCAAAAGATATATACCAAAAACAACAATTTCCAGCAAGTAACCAACAGTAGAAATTTGACCCTCTAAAACGCCAATACGGCCACGGTTCCGCAGTCAAAGCAATGCTTTGACCACGGTTCAGCGGTCGTACGGACGACTTAGGGGACCGTATTTCTCTGTTATTTTTTAAAAAGCCTGCATGTGTTTCTGTTATGGTTAAAATAATTTTTGGAACCCTTTAAAAATCAACAGAAACTGTGAACTTGAATTTTGCGGTTTTCGATATCTGGTTCGATCGATATTTTAAACGCGTTAGCACAAGTTAGTAAAGCAAAATGGTGAGGCTCTGATACCACTGTAAGTCTACGGTAGCGCCCCGGCCGTTTACAGACGCCAAATGCGGAACAAAAACTTTTTTAACTGGCGCTATCGTATACTGTAACCCGGATCTGCCATTATTGCTAAACTAACAAACTGTAAAGAGAGAGAAAGGTTATACCGAATGATCCGAGTCCTTCGTTCTTTAACCATCATCACACGCTCCGTTGCGGCTGCTCCGATCTCTTCGATCTCCGATCTTCTCATCCAGGTGGCACCACGTCAACGATTCTTTAAACGGGCTCCCGCTTCTGACTCGAGGCAACTCGGTCGTCAAGTTTGCTAAAAGAGACGACCAAGATTGATGTAGAGAATGAGTAGAATATTTTATCTCGTTACGTCCAAGGCTATGGACGAACGGTTAATGAAGTTGCCTTTTTGGATCGATATGAAAATGAGATATGAATATGTTAATTTCCATACATCCAAAACTCTATCTTTTTTCCAACAACCATTTCCATCAAATGTGTGTGAGAGAGGGGAGGGGCCGGCCATCATATAGGAGTGGGGGGGTGAGTGTAGGAGAGGGGAAGGTAACCATAAAAGAAATATCTAGTGTGAACACAAAGTATGAATACAATTAATGAAAATGATGAATCACTAACCAAGTCATCATGCATTAATTGAATCATTAAATGCAACCATGAGTCACAAAACACCTCACCACTTCTAGAACCTTCTAGAATCATCCACACTCATCCAAAGAAAAGATAAATCCGTCTTTAACCGAATGTTAAAAGAAGGCTAATAGAAAACTGGAAACTGGCAACTTCCAAAAGCGATCCCGAAACGAATTTCAGGATAACCCCGTAACTGTATAAATATACCCGCATTTGTATTACAACCGAATACAAATGCATCTGAGACAAAGATATTATATCTACTCAATATAATACTCAGATCCGGCTTAAACCAAAGCCCACCAGTATTATCTGCCCGAAAAATGACACGTGCGTAAACGCACGTGCATTTTCCGAACCCTGTCATAAAACCGTACGGCCTCTACAACGTTTCGCCCGAACTTGGGAAACTTTCTGTGGGGGACTCTAATGACTCGTCAGTACCCTGGCAGTGGGTTTAACCACAAACCGTCAGCGGCACTAGCTATGCGTAACGGCTGCCCATAGACTGACCTCAAGGAAGGCCGATGAACGAACTCATCCGGAAACCCTACTGAGCCTAACAGTGACAATGTATATACAGTCTGGTCCGTTCGTCTATGAGTATCGCATATCTGCCTAGGGGGCTAGTAACGTCAGACCCCCAATAGCAGTATAAGTCGTGTCGGAGTGTAGCCCAATAACACCCTAAGATACAACTGGAGTACCTACCAATAAATTTCCTGCCACGGCCGTGGGCTTTGTGTAATGGCTCTCCTAGATACAACAAGATCTCACCCGCAATACCGGGAGAGACGAATCCCCTTCCGATCCGCTCACGTGCCTCCATATGGCTCGGGACTGTACCTAAAAACTACCTGTTTGCACGACTCCTTTGAGCCGTGGTAGGGTAGAAATCAAAGCACAGTGGGAACTTACACGAGACAAATGACGACCTCAGGTCGATGAACTAACCTGTACACATGTCACCAGGGAACTGCTATCTGACGATAGGTATAATACCAACTAGCAGGTTCCCGGCGAGTCCTGTCCGGTGTACTCATAACCCAATGAGCACCTGTATACATCTTAGGTGAACCAACTAACACCAGTGGCTTGTGAGACCGGCCACCGCCCCTCATCGGGGTCTCGACTGTATACACTAGTTTACTCCGGAGTTTCGATGCCCTGTCTCAAAACTCCCACGACTAGGGACCAAAATTAAGGATATGCTTATAAACCACCCAACTCTCACGTATATGATCGCCATCATACTGTTGGTAGTAAAGCAAGATCAAAAGGGCTCTATCAAAGTGTAACAGTGATCAGTCACCTGAACCTGTACACAACTGATAAAGACAAACCAGATAGCATACTATCATCTCGAGTAAGACTTTCCTACCGGTATAGGTCCTCAGCAATCATTGCAATCACGTACATGTGATCCAATAATTGACTCTGAGGGCACTATCTCCAACATGAGTATGTGACACCGCAATAATTGGCCTTAAATGCAAGTGGGAGATTGTTGGCTATAGTGCCCTCAAGGCAATTATCGTAGTCGCAGGAAGGTGATTATGATGATTGAGTGAGGACCTATACCGGTAGAACAGTCTTGCTCGAGACGATAGTATGCTATCTGGTTTGTCTTTATCATCATTATTTCTTGTTGATAGAGCACATAGGATTCGGGCTTGACTACCAGCATTATGATGGCGATCATATATGTGGGAGCTGGGGGTGTATAAGCATATTATTAAATGTCCCTAGTCGTGGGAGTATCGAGACTGGGCATCGATACTCCAGTGTAGACTAGTATATACTGATCGAGACCCTGACGAGGGGCGGTGGCAAGGTCTCACAAGCTATTGGTGTTATTTTGTTCACCTATGATAGTATACAGGTGCTCATTGGGTTATGAATACACTGGACGGACTTGCCGGAAACCTGCTAGTTGGTACTATACCTATTGTCAGATAGCAGTTCCCAGGTGACATATGTACAGGTTAGTCTGTCGACCTGACATCGTCATTTTTCTCGTGTGAGTTCCCACTGTGCTTTGATTACTACCCAACCATGGCTCAAAAGAGTCGTGCAAAAAGGCTTTAGTTGGGTACAGTCCCGATCCACATATAGGTAGTGAGCGGATTGTTGGGGATTCGTCTCTCCCGATATTGGTGGTTCATGTCGCGCAGTGCACGGATGGCCATCAACAGAAATCCTTGGCCAAGGTAGTCGAGAATTACTGATCTAGGATCCGTAGTTTCTCATGTGGTGATTGGTTTCATACCGACACGAATTATCGCGTTATTAGGGGTCTGACTTTATCTACCCCCTAGACTCGATATGCGATACTCTTAGACGAACAGACCGGACAGTACGGATATTGTCACTCTCAGGCTCCGTAGAGGTTCAGGATGAGTTTGCTCATCGGCCTCCCTTTCGCTCAATACCTGGGTAGCCGTTATGTACAGCTAGTGCCGCTGACGTGCTTGTAGTTAAACCAACCACCAGCGTATTGACAAGTCTTTAGAGTCCCACAAAGAGGATTTCCCTGGTTCTGGCGAAATGATGTAGTAGCCGTATTGGATACATGCAGGGTTCCGATTGATTAATGTACTTTGTACCTGGACTTTCGATCGGACAGTTGATAATACTAGCCGGCTCGGGCTAGAGCCGGATTATTAAATCAGGTATTGATTTAATAATTTACGTATATGTATTTTGATACGTATATTCTAGTATTATGTTCTTTGTGTTATTCTATCTCTTAGGGTATTCGTATTTCGGTACGAATGTAGGTATCTATATACAATACAACGTAATCTGTATTTTATCCTGAAAACATTCTAGAAGGTGGCCGCCTCATTTTTGGATTTGACCATTTTTTAGAAAATGGTAAATGAGGTGGAAATTGGAAAATGGGGAGTCTGGTGATGACCATGCTTGCATAGTTTGCATAAATTAATTATTAAGTCATTTGTGCATACTATTCAAGTATGGGTGGTTTTTTAAAATAAAAGATATTGTTTTACAAAACCTAGCATGCTTGATTTTCTCTCTCATGTGAGCTTCTTTATTTCGAGATGGTTAGTTTTCTCTTGATCATGCTTTGTTCTCATCACCATTTTTGCTTCACTCCTCTCTTGATTTTCTATGGTTGCCTCCACCTTCATTCAACACCTCCTCTCAACCCTCTCATGTGTTGAGAATCATAAGAGGAGGTGAGATGAGATAGACCAACACTTGGATTACACTCACTACATCCTATGCTTTCTAGAGTAGCATCTTAGAAACTTTAGTTGCTTCACTTGCATCCATTATGTGAAGCTAGAGCCATAACTACATCTCTCGGGTGGATCATCATCGATGGAGGGAGACCGGCGACCAAGCTTGATCAAGGAGTCTCTAGGAGCTTGGGAAGATGGTTGAAGACCGAAGGACACGGATCAACTCGGTATAACCATTCCTAACTCCTTTTATTTGTTTGCTAGTATAGGGTTTAGGGTAGATCCAGGCGTCGGGTAATGGTAGCCCCAGTTTAGTAATTTTTTGTTCCGCATTTGGCCACGGTTTGATGGCCGGGGCCCAGCCGTAACCCAACAAAGAGGGCCCATGCCCAAGTCGAGCCCCACGGCCGGCCTTCTCCATGCCAAAATGAAAATTATGCAATAAATAATTTTAATGTAATTTTCATACATAAATATAAGAAAAATGGGCCTCAAGACAAATTTTTGTAAAGCCCATGGCCCTTGTGCAAAAGAAATGAGCACATGAGGCAATAGATGGGCAAGGTGTCATTTTGTAAAGCCCAAGGGGCTATATGTAAATTTGTAAGTCTATATAAGTGTAATACTTTGAAAATTCGTTTAGGTTAATTATATGTTAATTAGTGAAATTACGTGATTTTCATAAAACCTAATTAATAACTATTTTTCCGCATAGACTTGAACAAATCTATTTTAGTCGTGTAATTACATATATGATTGTGTTTTATTAGTTAACATTTAAATTATTGTTCACTTAACTACCTACTTTACTTATTTACTATTTACTAATCTAAAATTTTATACATGCACAGACACATCTAGTGTTAACCCTAGGTTTAGCAATGTGCATGGTCATGCCTTAAACAACCATGACAACCTAGTTTTATTTAAAATGTAACATGTATTCTTTTATTTCTCATGGTTCTAGAATTTTCCTTTTCAAAAAAAAAAGAAAGAAAAGAAAATGAGGTATGGGGGCATTTATTATGGCATGGCTCTTTCTCTCTGTCTCTCCCCTACACTCTCTAAAACTCTCTCTTTCTCGCAAGAGGCAGCCACCTCCCTTCTTCCTTCTTCATTTTCTATGGTTTTCTCTCTCTACCACACACACAAATCCCTTACATCATCACCAAATCAAATCTAAACATCAAAAATCAAACATTTTCATTGTTCTTGAGGCAAGTTTCCCATTAGGGAGGCAAGAATCTCAAGTTTGAATCAATTCCATCTCCCCTTGAGATATAAAGCCTAACTTATGTATTCCTTTGCTAAACTTTTAGTTTATTATGCTTAATTTGGTGGTTAAGTGGTAATTAATGCAATTTTTGAGATTTAAAGTAAAGATTAGGTTAAGTTAGGGGTTTATGGCTTAATTAGGGTAATTAAGAGTAGTTAGTGTCTAACAATCCAATTCACTATACAAGTTTAAACTAAAACACCTTAATGTCACAAATTAGTGTTTTAATACGGTTTATAATCTAGTTTTAGGACACTGAGAATCTGCTATTTCTGTGGTAGTTGTTAGAACAACCAAACATATACTGTAGACTATACATTGTGTTCAGAGATTAATGTAGAAATCCGGACTCGTTTCACCCTACTTCACCCGGTTAGAACCCCAATTTTTCCAATGTGGCCGGCCTAAATTTTGAGAAAAAATTTGGGGTTTTGCAGGTAGTTGCCTGTTGGTATTTTATGATATATGGTCTTGCTTGTTTTTCTTGTTTCCGCTCCAGATAAAATCTGGGACCAATTATCTATATTTTTGGTGTTGTGTCTTGCGCGATACGTGCGATTCGAGTCGTGGTCGAGTGCGTCTGTGAGAACTGACAGATCGTGTTGGTTTGAGTGATGTTACACATGTCTTGTGCACCAAGTGCATACATAATCTTACTCGTGATGTTAATTCCTTCGTATCGTTTCGATTTCGCATTGTATCGGATGTTTAGCTTTCTATATATTAATATTTGTACGATTCTAGGGTTGGTTGCGGAGACTTCGGACGCGGCGAAGAAAGGAAAGGCTGTGATTGGATCAGATTAGCTGAGGCGTCCCGGTGAGTATATGTACACATCTATGGAGGAATCGTATGGATGGCGCAAGGCGCCCGATAGTTAGAAATTCTAGTACTACTTGCATTTATATGCAAAGTTCCTAGTTATTCATCTCGTAGCATCGCATCATCTTCTATATATATATGTGATATCATCTCATTGGACACTTGCACCATTACCATTGGTTAATGTTGCAAGGGCACTATTCATGCGAACACACACACATTAGTATTTACTATGCCACGAACACTATAGAACTTGCTTAAATCAGAATCTAAAACAATTGCACCATATGTGATCTGTAAATCTGTACTTATATATTCAATTCATCAGGATGGATACGTAGGATTGCTAGTCATATGTATATACTACATTGCATCATCGTTCATGCATAGTCTTCTAGTTATGCGTTCATCATCGCCGACATGTGTACATATGGTGATTTTCTTGGAGATTTCCGTGTTTATGAGATTTATGGATTTTGGGGAGAACCGCAAGGATTTTATAAACTTATTATCCTTTAAAAATGCAATTTGCGGTTTCCTCGTGATATGATGTATATGTCGTCCACCATGAGTTTTCCTGATTTCTATTGGTCATTGAGACCCGATTCGAGGAGGAGGATGAACCGTCTCGGGTACATGGTGGACCCGGTATGGTACCCCGGGGTGAGAGTGTTTTTATAGGGATGATGATGTGCCTGGCAAGGGCGGACTACCTACCGGTGATATCTGACGCGGCGGATATCCGGAGTATACCGACGTGGTCGTAAGATTTGATGATATGGGCCGATCCGGACTGACGGAGCCCGAGATACCGAGATATTGAGATATTGAGACATTGAGATGTTAAGACATCGAGGTATTGGGATATGTTTATATTGTGTCGATGCTTGACATGGATTTTTTGTTGATTTCATTGATGATACTTCAGTTTATTGCATAGAGGTTTTTCTAAGATAAGAACAAAGATTTTCTCAAACTAGTCTTGTTCAGGTTTCGTGTTTGATTATGCATTCATGTTGCATTCATGTTAGTAAATCGTATCATATCGATATGCGTTGATTGAGACGCATTTGCGTGCATACTTACGATAGCCTTATAAGATGTGACTTACTACTCATGAGTTGGCAACTCACCCCATAGTGCCACAGTATCTTGCAGGTCCGACCCGTCAGCACAGTAGCGGCGGGCGCACTTCCTCATTCAGTTCCTTTTGCTTGGACTTGCGGCATTTCTCATAGGTGGGTTGCGAGGATATGTTAATCCATCATGTATATTATTTTGTATCTAGTATACTCCATCTACCCTTGTATGTTAAACTAGACAGTGAGACTTGTATTTATGGTGTTTGGTGTCGATGCTCACTTGAGCTGACGTGGTATTTTCTTATTTCTTGCTTTCAGATCCTTATTTCGCACTTTTGATATACATATTACATGTGGCTGTGATTCCGCCATGGAATAAGAGCTAACCCCCGCTTGGGGATGCCGTTATTCATCATTTATATGTATTTTCATGTGTTCTACCCGTTTGGGGGCCAGTATTTACAAAGGAGACTCTGCCGAAATTTTCGGGAATATATGATGTTGCTTTTAAATGATTAATGCCACTTATTTCGTTAAAACCACTTGCTTTAAAGTAAGTTTTCCTTCACTCTAATTGTTAAAGGGTTTAGTTTTCTGGTCTTTGGCTTACTTAGATTATGCAACGCCTTTAGACGTTTCGTAATTTAAGTGCCAGTCACGTTCTGTACCTTCGGGTCGTGACAAAGTTTGTATAAGAGCGATAGGTTTTACCTTTCTGAGTGTAGGATGACCCTTGGTAGATAGAGTAGGTGACTTAAGCAGAGTGACGTAGCGTGTGTATTTTCCGCGGCATACTTGCGATACGGTACTCTACCTAAGTGACCTTAGGATATATATTTACTTGTATTTCCTTCCTTGATTCCGGAAATCCTTTGATTCGATCGCAATGTTCCTTTCAATCCTGTTTCTTGTTCCAGCCACTATGCCGCCGGAGACTACGAGGGCCACAGGGCTGCCGCCAGGGATGGGATTAGAGTAGGCTCGTTTGAGACGAGGACCGATCAGGGTAGTACGCCTACCCCTTAGGGACAGAGTGGTCCTCTTTCTCCAGGATGGATGGCTAGGATGGAGTCGAGTATTCAGGACTTACGACAGATGGTTTGATTGTTAGTTGAGGCTAGCCAAGCTCTGAGAGCCGATGATGTCCTTCTTAGTGGGGACTGTGATTGTACCTGCTGCTCTTGCTGCTGTTTTTGTCGTTACTAAGATTATTTTCGTATCCTTACAGGAGTTTTGAGGCTGAAGCCTCCAGTTTTTACCAGCAAAGATGCAGCGGAGGATCCGTAGACAATTCTCGATGGGATGGATAGGATTTGTCGTTCACGGAGATGTTCTGATGAGAGATGGGTTGAGCTTGCGAGTTTTCGTCTAGAGAGGTCTTGCTAAGACATAGTGCGAGTCGGTTGAGAGAGGCCGATGTAGGGTTCCGAAGCGCGGCATCAAGGTTTCGGGAGGCATCGTCCATGCTGTGTTCAAAAAATCGCCGTACTAAAGAACCCTAACCCTAGAATCTTAACTAGAGTTTTTGACGAATCAACAATGTAAACAACTTTACATCTAAGTGAATGAGGAATACAACCTTTGTAGACCGGCCCTTCACTTCTAAAGCTCCGTGTAGTAGTCCCTTCACTCCAAGTAGTGAACATCCGAACTCTAGTAAGGGTTCACATGAAGAAATGAACAAGCTTTCTCAACGTCTTCAAGGCCGAAAATGATCTACGTCGAGGGGACTCAAGCTCATGCTACCTCTTCACTAATGGTAGATTAGTGAAGCAAACACCCTAAACTAAATGGCTAATATAGTAGAGGATGATGAAGTAGGAATTGGGCTCACATTAAATTTACTTTTCTCACAATATTTCTTCACCAATTCAAAAGCTAGCAAGCTTTTTCATGAGGAAGAAGAAAATGAAGTGGAGATGAGAATGAAACTCATGAGGTGAGAATAGCAACCATGGGTGAGTTAGTGTCATACACTAACTCATGTAGAGAATAAACCATCGCTAATATTAATGGTTAGGTTAACAAATATCTATAAGTAAAACAAAATTAGTGGACTTGGTCAATGGTTCCACAAGCTTTTACAAGCTAGAACCATGTGACTAATTTCCAACAATTTTGATTAACTTTAAATAAATAAAACCTAACATTAACATAAGCATGGTGTGCGTCTCATACACCCATGTAGCATGTGGCATCATGCATGACACAAATAAATGTACACTAATATATATCACATATATATTATATGCACACAAGTGAGAAAAAGAAATGTTTAAGTGAGCTAATATTAGTTAATGTAATTCAATATATCAAATATATAAATACATTAAATTATTAAATCAACACTTGATTTAATAATCCGGCTATATCACATACAACCGGCTAATATCAAATGTAACAATCTATCGAATCAACACTTGATCGGATAACCCGGCTATATCACATATAAAAGACCAATATCACATATCGTAAGAATAGAATACATACGCACATTAATCTCGGTCCCGCACATATCATATATGTGCTCCTACTTCGTTTCGCATGAACCAGGAAACCTCTGCGTAGGACTCTAAAGACACGTCAATACTCCGGCAGTAGGTGGTGATCATATCAGACACCCACAAGACGCAAGCGGTCTGCTAAACGTAACGGCCACCCGGGTATTGAGCGATCAAAATATCAATAAGCAAGCCTGCTCATACTCCTGCGAATCCAATCAGTAACACTACCGTACAGTCCAATCTCTTCGTTAAATATATAGCATATCGCAGCCTGGGGGTGGTAGAACGTCAGACCCCAATAGCCTGATAAATCATGTCGATGCAAGGTCCATAACGGTTCGAGAAACTACTAATAACACTTACCAGTAGATCTCAGCAACCCTGGCCAGAGATTTCCTGTTATGGCCAATCAAGCATAGCACAACATCAACCCCCAATACCGGGAGAGACGAATCCCCTCCTATTGCTTATTTCCTCCATGTCACTCGGGACTGTACCCAAAAACCACAAGTTCGCTAATCTTTCGGCTATGCCACATTGAGGGGGGTTCCCCGTGCTTTCGCACCGACCTAGTTAAAATATACCTCGTTTTCCAAGGGCGTAACCCCATTAACACCTTTATAGACACCTACTTGATCGGCTAATTGTATTGTGTAAACTCTCCCAGGAGTAACTCTTACTCGCATGGGGTATCAGGATCCAACTATCTCATAGAAGGTATGCAATCTCATTGCAAATTTCAACACTTGAAATTCCCGATAATAGTTTTTACCCCTAGCATCTTATGACCTTGACGGAGGCCAAACTATCCATAGGGCGCTAGTCAAGTTCAACCCGTTCAATTCTTGATTGAATTAGACCAAACTGCACGACCCTTGACGGAGGCCAAACAACGCCGTACGAATACCCTAATCCAATCGCATCTCATGTTGCAAAAAGGTACTAATCAGCTACCGTACACTACGCCTTAACGGAGGCCAAACTACTGTAGCACGAATACTAAATACTATTTATCTGAAATGATGGAGGGCTACGATGGGTTTTTAAGAAAACCCTTTGCGTAATGAACTTGATATCGCTGTAGAATCGAGTGATTTTGAAAAGGAGTGTTTTTGAGGCTTTTGCTAGTTTTGCTAAAGTGGTCACTCACGGTGAAGGGATCTCGGCTCTTTCCTTATCGAATAAGGTGCATGATATTTCACAAATACCAGTATGCAAAGCAAGAACTAAAAAGCAGTCAAAAGACAAAACCGAGTGGGTTGTAGCATCTGCTAGTTTCGTTGAAGAGGTCACTCCCGGTGAAGGGATTTCGGCTCTTTCTTTTTTCAATAAGGTGCTGTATATTCTACAAGGAATACCGTTATGCAAAGAAAGAACTTGATCTACCAGTTTTTAAACAAGTTTCTACAACATCTTTAGGATTCTTTTATTTCACTAATCACATTAATGAAGTCCCATCAATTATGCTTCCTATGTATCACAGAAGAAACGAAAGTAGCAATATTTATTATATATCATATATATAATATAAGCATTCGTCTCAGAATATCAAGTGATCACATCACAGAATATCAGAAGCATAAGAACACATATGAAATATTGGATATACTAGGAATTCCGTGTTTTAAATTAAGCCAGTATAAAACACGGATTCCACAATCGCGATGAATAGCCAAACCCACATCTCTAGACCCCTACGAGAGCGGCAAGCAACCCTACCAATTCTAGAGTTAGTAGACCCGGTCTTGACTCCTCGAGATGGTCTCCCACTGGACCCTAGAACCCGGTTACTTGTGCTCCCCTCCTTGGGTCTATCCTAATGCGGAAAAGTAAATAATATACATCAATGGTGACATCATCCTCAACCCGGAAGTGCCCCATTAAAAGAATATTACATACAAGTTTATACATGAATGAAAATGAAAAACTCTCATCTCACGCAAAAACCCCCAGCTATTCAAAACACGATGATCTAATATAACCTATCACAGCAACACATAACATTATATGTCATCAACGTAAGTAAATATGCGTATCCCAATTGTCGTTGACATATAGCACCGAAACCGGCGATACACCACATATCACCTTTACGGTCGCAGAAAAGAAAGTGAAAAACTACAACAGTAGGAATCCGCAACCACCTTAGACATCATAAACCCAATGTATCACATACTTTGAATTTCATGCCAAACCAAATTAATTCCTTATACAACACATGCCTAACAATTATAAACCTCGCATTTTAGTCTCGATATTGAAAACACTTTCCAATAACTTGTCGGGTAATTCAACAACATTCCCGATAACCTGATCGGATGCTCGTCCGAAACTTTAGTAGACAGACGCACCACCGATGCCGTCGACGAAGTGCACTAAGGTGGAACACCGCAGCCGCGAGCACCCAAACGGATGCTTTTGGTGACGGGGTTCTCCTACAGTCACTTGGTCGGGGCTATGGGGCATGGCTATCTAGTAAGGTTAGCCGACGAGTATCCATGTACGCTACGTGATTGCGACGGACTTTTGATCAACATCAAAATCCCGTGGCAACCTTTCAAATGAGTCTAAATTTCTAGATTTATAAAATTCAAACTAGTTATCACATAACTAATTATTGTGGATTCCAAATATTGTATCACAATCACAGATAACTAGACGATATTAAACTTTTCGATCGAATAAACAAACACCCAAAATTTCCCAAAGAGCTCAACATTTGAGCGGAGTTCAAAAAGTACCCAGAACATGCTCCAACATCTATGAACCATCGGTAGAAAGGCCGACCTATGCATCACTCATGTCGCCATGGAACTTCCGCAAATCCTAGGGTATGACAGTGGTTCCGCGATCCAAAGAGTCGAGTTTGGGTATCGTTCTTCTAGAGGGTCCATAGAATCGCTTGCATGATTTTCTGAAGATTTTAAACTTGGAAAAAATCCAACTCTTGGAAAATTTCCAGCGAGGTAAAATATGGGTTATTGATATCCGTTCGAAATTTTTAACGTGTTCTAAAAACCCGAATAGTTGTTAGAATTACGATTACGAAACACTCTGAATTGCCTCAACAGTAAGAGCCGTCCTGATTTGATAAATTAATAACCAATCCGATCTTGCAAGAGCTTGCGCAGAGTGTTTTCTTCTCTCTCTCTCCTGGTAGCAACCATATCACGCCTTAATTAAGATAATAATATGGTTGCATTGACCGAACCTGTTTATTATAATGAGCTGGGGAATGTTTGATCCGCTCTATCTTATAATTGTTATAAGCCCGAGCAAGAAATAGGGAAATATCCGGATTCCTACGCCACCCAATCGAGGAATAATCATGTAGATGCATATTCTTCGGTTGTGTTGATTACCAAGAACTGTTTCTCAGTGTACTCTACGTCCTATGTATGTGATACCGGATTAGGATCCCACATATGCAATCTGTTACATGGGTTACAGAAAGGTAGAGAACTGAGAATGGGTGATATGTCTCTAAGTGTAGAGAATGGTGCAAGTGTTGCAGCCAAATAAGTTAGCAAATATCACCATGTATTATCAATACATTGATTCTGAACAAATGTTATTACATGCCGAACCTGATATACAACATTACATAAGTTTCTTTATTAAGTTAAAGAAACTTATAATTTTGTATTGATGGATAATGTTGTGAACATGTTTCTTAATCAAGAGTTGATTCGATCAGGCACGTTATTTAAAGACATATACGTTTTAAATCAAACCACAGTTCAAAGTATAGAACACACACAAGAGGAGTAGTTCAGAAATGAACGAATCCTTCTTGTGGCATTATAGACTAGGTCAGATCAATGCGACACGACTAGCTAAGTTACATAAGGATGAATATTTGAATTTGTCCGAATTTTTCATCTTATGATACTTGCCAGTATTTTCTTAAAGGTAAAATGACCAATGCTCCGTTTACTGGAAACGGAGCAAGAGTTGCTGAACTCTTGGGACTAATACATGATGATGTATACGGTTCGACGTCTACACAATGCCAAGGTTGGTTCTTTGTACTTCATTATGTTCATCGTTGATCTCTCAAGATTCGGACATGTATTCCTGTTGAAACACATGTCTGAAGCTTCTGAGAAATTCAAGGAATATAAGCTTGAAGTTAAGAACCAGACGGGTAGAAGTATTAAGTCCTACGATGCGATCGAGGAGGAGAATACTTACGCATGGAGTTCTTGGAATTTCTTAAAGGAGAATGATATTCTCTCTCAGCTTACTCCTTCGTATACACCACAGCACAACGGTGTATCGGGGACGGAGGTATTGCACCCTATGAGATATGACACGCTCTATGATGAGTATCGCTGAGTTACCTGTTTCCTTTTGGTGTTATGCACTTAAGAAGATGCATAGCTATTGAATAGGGTTCCAAGTAAATCAGTGTCTACCACTCCATATGAGATATGGAATAGAATGAGACCATGTCTTAAATGAGTTATGATATGGGGTTGTCCAGCCTATGTTGAAAAGAATATTCCGAACAAGCTCGAGGCAAGGTCAGTTCTGTAAGTTTGTTGGATATCCTAAACATTTGCGAGGGAATATCTTCTACCACACTGAGGAGCAAAAGGTTTTTTGTTTCTCAGCATGCCACCTTTTTTAGAAAAGGAATTTCTTGTGAAGAAATTAGTGGTCATGAGGTAGAACTGGAAGGAGTTCCAGCTAGACAAACTAACAGCTGATGATTTGGTGAAACCAAAGGATTCAATAGTCTCCAACGAACCTCAGCCTCTCCGCGAATCTGGTAGGGTTCCTCATCCATTTGAGAGATACTACGGTCTTCTCGGTGACATTGGGAGCAAGGATTGCATCATGGTAGATGATGGCCCAACTAGGTTCAGGAAGGCCATCACAAGTGGAGACTTTGTGAAATGGCTGGATGTTATGCAATCAAAGATGGAATCCATGTACACCAACAAAGTATGACTTTGATTGTTGCACCTAAAGGGGTAAAACCCATCGGGAGCAAATGGATCTTGAGAAGTTCTTTGGTGTAGGTGGAAAATTTGAGACTTTCAAAGCTATGCATAAGTCCATCAGGATTAAAGCAAGCATCGCGGAGTTGGAACGTCTATTTCGATGTGGCAGTCAAACAGTTTGACTTCATCAAAAAAGTAGATGAACCTTGTATATACAAGAAGGTAATAGAGAGTAAGGTTGTCTTCCACGTATTGTACGTAGATGACATACTCTTGATAGGATATGTTTTCCTATGCTACACTCGGTCAAGCTCTTCTTATCACGAGGATTCTCAATAGATGATCTTGATGATACCTACTACATCTTGTGGATTAAGATCTATGGTGATTGATCTAAGTGGATGTTAGGAGTGTCCCAAATCCAGGTATATTAACACCATACTATAGGGGTTTATTATGGAAGATTCTAAGCGTGGTGGTTCGCCCGCTTACTTATGGATCACTCTCTCTGTAAAGATATTTCCCAAGACTGATTTAAAGAGAGCTCGCTGCAAGGGATACCCTATGCTTCGGCAGTAGGCTCTATCATGTGTGCGATGTTATGTACCAGACCAGATATAGCTAACTCACTAGGTGTAGTGATCAGGAATCAATCGGATCTTGGGAGAATCACTGGTCAGCAGTGGAGGACATTCTTAAGTACTTGAGAAGCACTAAAAGAATGTTCTTGGTTCGAGCATCCATAGTGATAAGGTCGACTGAAAGTCAGTCGCAGGCATTGTCATTACCCTCAGTACAGGTACGGTATGTTGGAAGAGTTCCAAGCTAGATACCATGGCATACTAGACGATAAAGGCTGAATACATCGCTACCAACGTTGCTGCCAAAGTGGTTGTCTGGGCATTTCTTGTTCATGAGATGAACATGGTTCCTACCATTGAGTGTCCAATAACCGTTATTGTGACAACAACGGAGTTGTGGATTTATCCTAGGAACACCGTGTTGGATATATATGCCATAGAGGCCTTCATTGTATAGGAAGCTAGAGATATGTATGTACATGACAGTCTTGCTTAATATGATAGTACGCTATTTGGTTTGTCTTTATCTTAACATATGATATATTTTGTGTAGTATTCATATATATATACATGTTGATAAAGCCCATAGGGTGTTTGCCTGACTACCGGTGTTGTGATGGCAGTCATACTAGTGGGAGTTGGATAGTCAATAGGCACATCCTTAGATGTCCCTGGTCGCAGGAGTATCGAGACCGGGCATCGATACTCCGGAGTAGACTGGTGTATACATATCTAGACCTTTAGAAGGGGCGATGGATTGGTCCCGCAGCCATTGGTGGAGTGCACCTAAGATTGTATACAGGTGCTCACTGGGTGTGAGTACACCGGAAAGTACTCGCCGAGAACTGACTGAATGGTATTTATACTTAACGTCAGATAGCAGTTCTCTGGTGACATGTGTGCAGATAGTCCGTTGACTTAAAGTCGTCATTTGTCTCGTGTGAGTTCCCACTGTGCTTTGATTACTACCCTACCACGGTTCAAAGGAGTCGTGCAAACAGGTTTTAATTGGGCACAGTCCCGAGCCACGTGGAAGCAGTGAGTGACTGTTAGGGATTCGTCTTTCCCGGTATAGGGAGTTGATATCGCACGGTGATCGGTTGGTCATTACCATAAGTCCCTGGCCAGGGCTGATTGAGAATTACTGATAGATTGATCAGCAGATTTTCGGATGGTGATTGAGCCATGCCGACACGACTTGTACGGTTATTAGGGGTCTGACGTTTACCACCTCCCTAGACCATACATGCGATACTCTTAGACGAACAGACCGGACTGCACGGATATTGTCACGGACAGGCTCAGTAGGAGTTCGGATGGGTTTCCTCATCGGCCTTCTTATCGACATCTACCTGGGGACCGTTACGTACAGCTAGTGCCGCTTGCGGTCTGTGGTTAAACCCACTGCCAGCGTAGTAGTCGAGTCTTTAGAGTCCCACACAGAGTTTTCCTAACTCCAGGCGAAACGATATAGAGGTCGTACGGTTTTACGACAAGGGTTCGGACCAATACGTGTTTAAACGCACGTACGACATTCGGACAGTTTTTTCTAGACGGCTTTGGTTTAAGCCAGATTCTAGTATCAGGTTATTGGATTTATACAGTCTAAAGTTTTTCTGTGTTTTAACGGATGGGAGGGGCGTTCTCGTAATTTCCGGGTAGCTTCTAGAAGCATGGTGACTTGAGGGGTTTAGGTGGCATTGTCATTAATGATATTGTGACTCATAATGTGTGATTCATTATGTCATTAATGAATTATTAAATGCTTAATGACTCACATAGTGAATCACTCATAATACATTTATGTAGCATGATGAATAATCTCTTACAATTCATTTATTGATTTATTCATTATGCTTCATATATCAAGTGAGAAACAATTTCATTTATATAATTTCTAGTTCACATTCTCTCTCCTCAAGCTCACTCTTTCTTCAAGCTCTAATCCTACCACTCATGAGTTGAGAATAAGGATTAGAAAAGACTAAACATCCCATAACCTAACTCTATATGATTTAAGTTCCTTTGATTAGCAACTAGAGAAACTTAGTTACCTCAAGTTTTGAGGTGAAGCTTGGATTAGGATTCTCGGGTGGATCACCTATCACTTGGAGGAGGACGAGGAGGACGTAGAGATCGTAAAGATGAAGGACACGTATCACTAGGTATAATCTCTTTACATAGTAGCTAAGAACTTCTATGGTAGTTGTTAATTGTCATTTAGCAAAGATCTTCGGTTAGTCGATGAATGCTTTAAGAACAAGATCGTTTTTCATATTTCCGCCTCCCCGCAACTCGTGGGGTGTTGCACATCGACTTACAGTGGTATCAGAGCCTCACTAAACAATAATTAACTCACTTGCAAAGTCGTATGAATTTCGAACGCAAAACGAAACAGAAAAGATATCGTATTCACATAGTTTCTGTCGATTTTAAAATGAGGTCCAAAAATTTTTCAGGGACCTCCAAAATAACCTACAAGGAAACCTAAGAACACTGGAGAAATTTGGGTGCATGAATCGGCTAACACACCGCGGAATCGCGGCCGAACCCACCGATCCGCCGCGGATCCGCGGCCGAGTTGAGCCCGATTCACCCCAAATTTCCCCAGTAACTCTTCTGTGAATGTTTTATCTTTTCTGGAATGTTTATTTTTTGATCAGGTCTCAGATTTACAATGAAGTATTGGAGCAGAATCTAATGGGTTTGATCGATCGAAATTATACGATGTTTACTTGTTTGATTATATCTGTGAACTGTATTATGTGTTCTTAAAACTCCCCTAACTGCTAGTATGACGATTGGCAGGGGGTTGCACATATCTGTAATGTTTTAACTGTTTGTGATTATGAACTGTATTGGATTGTTGTGATGATTAGCCGGGGTTTTGTGATGGGTTATTGTATTAATTCATTCGATGTAATTGTAATAAGATGTAATATTATTTTGCGGGGCACATCCAGGTTGCGGTTGTATCCACCGTTGTATTATTTCTTTTTACTGTTTTTGCTCCTAGGATAGACCCAAGGTGGGGTGCACAAACTACCGGGTATTTCGAAGTGCTTAGTGGCCTACTCACGTTGTTGAGGGAGACCGCTTCACTTCGGGTACTTGGCGGGTAGTTAGCCGTACCCGTAGGGGTCTGGGGTGGGGTAATGGCTATTCATCACAACTGTGTAATCCGTCTTTTCTTACAGGCTCAAAAGAAACGCGGATTGCTTGCATATCCAATAAAGTTTATCTGTGATCTGGAATGCCTATTATTGCGTCTGACGAATGTACAATATCTATATATGATAGCTATTTAGACGTCACTTATTTTTTACACCCGCGCTAGCCCAGCCCCCGCTCTGTCGTTAGTTAAGTAACCTAACGGGTGATGATGGGACCCCGTGGAGAATGCGGATGGCATAAGAGGACGTTGTATTTTCGTTGTTATCTGTAATGATAGGTTAAAGATGGGACGCATTATTTTTAATGCAAAGAAAAATAAAACCTAGACTGAATCGTTGGAACAATTTATAAACCACTCGGTTTTCTTCAAAAAGCAAATTTTAAATACGGGGCTTAAACCACTCCTTTTAAATAAAGGCTATCATGGTTCCTTCGATCATATCAAGTTCACTACGTTAACGGTTTTTTGTCATAAAACAGCCGTAACCCTCCGTCGTTTCAAATAGACAACACATCGTATTCATGCTATGCTTGTTGGCCTACGTCAAGGCATAATGGATGGTAGCAGTGTGTTTGCTTATTTGTTGCAAAGATAGATGCATTAGTATAGGACAGATGTACAACCTTGTTGGCCTACGTCAAGGGCATGTACGATGTACATAAATTAATCAGGACAACGACGGGTAGAACCTGACTTGCGTCTTATGATTTGTTGGCCTACGTCAAGGTCATAAGAGCGTGGGGGTAAAAACTCACATCGGGAGTTTCAAACATAAAGGAAACTTGCAGATTTAGCATACCTTCTGGAGTGTGGTGACTAGAGTGGCTTCCATCTAGTACATCATGCAATGATAGTTGGATCCCGATCCCACTGATGAGTAGGATTACTCTCGGGAAACTTTCTCACTTAACAATCAATGCCATAAACCAAGTAGGTGTCCACAAAGGTGTTAGAGGGGCTACGCCTCCAGGGAAAAGAGGTTATTTAATTAAGGAACTTCGCGAAAGCGTTGGAAAACCTCCTTTGAAGTACCAACACCGGCCTGGCTGAAGGGTTAAGCAAGTATTGTGACGTGTGATTAAATCCTGACTAGTTCTTCTTTTAGGTTTTGAAGAAGGATTTGAGGGAAAAGTGGGCGCCATCCTGTTTAGATAAACTAATGACCAATCTAAACATGCAAGAAGCATATGCTGAGTGTTTTCTTTTCTCTCTCTCTAGCAGCTACTATGACAGGACTAAAACTATTACTTTAAAAAAATATACTGACCGGGCAGAACTATAAAGATTGGCTAAGGAGCGTCAACATTGCACTGACTTAAGACAAAGTAGCATATGTTACCACCGTTGTTCCTCCCCTTATCCCTGGACCAGATTTCTCAGTTGTGGACAAGGAAGTTCGCAAAACCTGGGATCTAGATTGTGAGCGTGCTAAGTGTATCGTGCCGGCGTCCATGAACAATGAACTCCAGAAACAGCACGAGAGTATGGATATTATATCCATCTTTCTCCATGTCAAGGAATTATATGGAGAGCACTCCCGTATCGCGAGGTACGAGACCTCAAGGAAACTCTTCCAGATGAGGTTAGCTCCAAGATCGACTGTAGGAGAGCACGTCCTCAAAATGATCAGCCTCATTGAGAAACTTGCAAACCTGGGATGCGTGCTAGAGAATGATTTGTATATCGACTTGATTTTGCAGTCCCTTCCCCACACCTTCTCTCAGTTCATGCTTAGCTTCAACATGCACGAAATGGAAGATGATCTTCCAAAGCTCCTCAACATATTGAGGGTAGCAGAGACCTCCTTGAAAAAGGAGAAGACCCCCGTTCTGTATGTTGGCCAATCAACCTCTTCTAAATCTAAAACGAAAGCTAAAGGGAAGAAGAAGATGAAAGCCACCAAACCGAAGGGTGGGGTCAAGAAGGTGCCGGGAACGAACAAGGCAGAAAGGGTGAAAGCGGATATAAACGAATGCTTTTATTGTCACAAGCAAGGGCACTGGAAGAAGGACTGTATAGCCTTCAAAGCCAAGGACAAGAAGAAAGCTGTTGCTTCTGCTTCAGGTGTGTTCGTAATCGAAAATTATCTTTCAGTAAACTCTACATCATGGGTACTTGATACCGGTTCTGGTTCTCACAACTGTAATTCATTGCAGGATCTGAGAAATAGTAGAGTACTGGGGACAGGTGATATGACTCTCCGGATGGGCAATGGAATGCATGTAGATGCTATTGCAATATGGGAATATCACCTAGGGTTGACTAGTGGGCACATTTTGGTGTTGTACAGTTGTTTTTGTATTCCCAGTATGTTATGTAATATTATATCAGTATCTTTATTATCTAATGAAGGATATAATTTGGCGCTTGAAAGAAATGTCATGAACATTCTCCTAAATCAAGAACTGATTGGGTATGGCACACTGGAAAACGGCATATACATACTTAATCAACATCAAATTTTCAATATTCAAAACACACTTAAAAGAATGGCTCCAGATTCAAATCAAGCCTTCCTATGGCATTGTAGACTTGGTCATATAAACGAAACAAGGTTGACTAATTTACATAAAGATGGATATCTAGATCCGTTTGAATTTTCATCATATGCAACTTGTCAATCATGTATCAAAGGAAAAATGACCAAATCTCCTTTCACCGGACACGGAGCAAGAGCCACAGAACTCTTGGGACTTGTACACAGTAATGTATATGGTCCAATGTATACACATGCGCGAAGCGGTCACTCCTACTTCATCACTTTTACTGATGACTTCTCTAGGTATGGACATGTATTCTTAATGAAACATAAATCCGAAGCCTTTGAGATGTTTAAGGAGTATAAAAATGAAGTAGAGAAACAAACTGGTAAAAGCATCAAGACACTTCGATCTGATCGAGGTGGAGAATACTTAAGTACCAATTTCCTTGAATGCTTAAAAGAGAATGGAATTCTCTCTCAGCTTCCTCCGCCTTAAACACCTCAGCATAATGGTGTATCAGAAAGGAGGAATCGCATGCTATTAGATATGCTGCGTTCAATGATGAGTAGTGCTGAGTTGCCACTTCCCTTCTGGGGATTTGCTCTAGAATCGGTAGCATACTTATTGAATAGAGTTCCAACTAAGTCTGTGCCTACCACTCCATATGAAATGTTCAGCGGGAAGAGACCGTATCTAAAGTATATCAAGATATGGGGGTGTCCGGCATATGTTAAAAAGCATAGACCGGACAAGCTCGAGGCACGATTGGTTTTGTGCAAGTTTGTAGGATACCCCAAACATTCAAGGCGGTACATGGTCTACCACACTGAAGAACAAAAGGTGTTTGCTGCTCGCCACATTGTCTTCTTAGAAAGCAAGTTTCTTGCAAAAGAAATTAGTGGGAGCGCGGTAGAGCTGGAAGAAATTCCAGAACCTCAAACTGCTACCGAGGACTTAGAAGAACCTAAGATTTCAATAGAACATGACGAACCAATGCCATTCCGCAGATCTTGTAGGCTTTCTCATCCTCCTGAGAGATACTATGTTTTTCTTCTAGATGGGGATCCAGAGGATTGCATCATCGATGATGATGAGCCTACTAGTTTTCAGCAGGCTATCACGAGTATTGACTCGGTGAAGTGGTTGGATGCTATGAGATCCGAAATGGAATCCATGTACACCAATAAAGTATTGACTTTAGAAGTTGCTCCTCCTGGGGTGAAACCAGTTGGATGCAAATGGATCTTCAAAAAGAAGATTGGTGCACTTGGACAAGTGGAAACCTACAAAGCTAGACTCGTTGTAAAAGGTTTTCGTCAAAGACCAGGATTGGACTATGATGAAACCATTTCACCTGTAGCTATGCTTAAATCCATTCGAATCCTTCTTGCCATTGCAGCCTTCCATGACTATGAAATTTGGTAGATGGACGTAAAAACAGCTTTTCTAAATGGACATTTAGAAGAGAGTGTTTACATGGATCAACCAGAAGGTTTCTTAGACAGTGGGAGCAGCGGAAGAGTGTGCAGGTTGCTTAAATCCATCTATGGATTAAAGCAAGCATCGCGAAGTTGGAACATCTACTTTGATAAGACAGTCGAAGAATTTGACTTTATCAAAAATGTAGATGAACCATGTATTTATAGGAAGATTGTAGAAAGAGCAGTAGTCTTCCTCGTTTTGTACGTCGACGACATACTACTGATAGGGAATGATGTCCCTATGCTACAATCAGTAATGCTCTTCTTATCACAGAAATTCTCCATGAAAGACTTGGGTGATGCAACCTACATTTTGGGCATTAAGATCTATCGTGATAGATCTAATAGAATGTTGGGACTTTCACAGTCCAGGTATATTGACACTATACTAAAGAGATTTAGTATGGAAGATTCCAAGAGCGGTAATATGCCCGCTTGTCACGGGATCACCCTCTCAAAAGAGATGTCTCCAAAGACTGATGAAGAGAGGGCTCGCATGGGCATTATACCCTATGCTTCGGTAGTAGGATCTATAATGTATGCGATGTTATGTACAAGACCAGATGTAGCTTACACACTTGGTGTGGTAAGCAGGTATCAGTCTGACCCAGGTGACAAGCATTGGATAGCGGTAAAGAACATTCTCAAGTACATGAGAAGGACTAAGGAAATGTTCTTGATTTACGGTAATGGGGACCTCCAGGTTGAGGCTTTTACCGACTCCGGATTCCAAAGTGACAAAGATGATTCTAAATCCATTTCGGGTTTTGTGTTTACCCTCAAAGGAGGGGCGGTATGTTGGAAGAGTTCCAAACAGGATACCGTCGCAGACTCAACTATGGAGGCTGAGTATATAGCTGCTAGTGAAGCCGCAAAATATGCTGTTTGGATAAGGAAGTTCATCTCTGAACTTCAGGTGGTTCCGTCCATTGCCAATCCAATACCTTTGTATTGTGATAACAATGAGGCTGTAGCATTAGCGAAGGAACCGAGGACCCATCAGAAGTCCAGGCATATCTTAAGGCGGTTTCACCTGATCAAGGAGATCGTAGATCGTCGGGAGATCGAGGTACAGAGAGTAGACACAAAAGACAACACGGCAGATCCATTCACCAAGGCCATTCCTCAAGTCCAGTTCGAGAGGCTGTTTGAGATGTTGGGCATGCGGTACGCCAACAACTGGATCTAGTGCAGACAGCGGGTACTCATTGCGCCAATTATAGGCCTTAGTGCAAGTGGGAAATTGTTGGATATATATATCCTAGAGGCCTTCATTGTATAGGATGCTAGGGATATGTATGTCCATGACAGTCTTGCTTAATATGATAGTACGCTATTTGGTTTGTCTTTATCTTAACATATGATATATTTTGCATAGTATTCATATATGTATACATGTTGATAAAGCCCATAGGGTGTTTGCCTGACTACCGGCGTTGTGATGGCAGTCATACTAGTAGGAGCTGGATAGTCAATAGGCACATCCTTAGATGTCCCTGGTCGCAGGAGTATCGAGACCGAGCATCGATACTCCGGAGTAGACTGGTGTATACATATCTAGACCCTGAGGAGGGGCGATGGATTGGTCCCGCAGCCATTGCTGGAGTGCACCTAAGATTGTATACAGATGCTCACTGGGTGTGAGTACACAAGACAGGACTCGCCGAGAACTGACTGGATGGTATTTATACCTAACGTCAGATAGTAGTTCTCAGATGACATGTGTGCAGATAGTCCGTTGACTTAAAGTCGTCATTTGTCTCGTGTGTGTTCCCACTGTGCTTTGATTACTATCTTACCACGGTTCAAAGGAGTCGTGCAAACAGGTTTTAGTTGGGCACAGTCCCGAGCCACATGGAGGTAGTGAGTGACTGTTAGGGATTCGTCTCTCCCGGTATAGGGAGTTGATATCGCACGGTGATCGGTTGGTCATTACCATAAGTCCCTGGCCAGGGCAGATTGAGAATTACTGATAGATTGTCAGTAGATTCTCGGATGGTGATTGAGCCATGCCGACACGACTTGTACGGTTATTATGGGCCTGACGTTTACCACCTCCCTAGACCATACATGCGATACTCTTAGACGAACAGACCGGACTACACGGATATTGTCACGGACAGGCTAAGTAGGAGTTCGGATGGGTTTCCTCATCGGCCTTCTTATCGACATCTACCTGGGGACCGTTACGTACAGCTAGTGCCGCTTGCGGTCTATGGTTAAACCCACTGCCAGCGTAGTAGTCGAGTCTTTAGAGTCCCACACAGTATTTTCCCAACTCCAGGCGAAACGATATAGAGGTCGTACGGTTTTACGACAAGGGTTCGGACCAATACGTGTTTAAACGCACGTACGACATTCGGACAGTTTTTTCTAGACGGCTTTGGTTTAAGCCAGATACTAGTATCAGGTTATAGGATTTATACAGTCTAAAGTTTTTCCGTGTTTTCACGGATGGGAGGGGCGTTCTCGTAATTTCCGGGAAGCTTCTTGAAGCATGGTGACTTGAGGGGTTTAGGTGGCATTGTCATTAATGATATTGTGACTCATAATGTGTGATTCATTATATCATTAATGAATTATTAAATGCTTAATGACTCACATAGTGAATCACTCATAATACATTTATGTAGCATGATGAATAATCTTTTATTATTCATGTAAGTCCACGTTGCCATCCCCGGTTCTTGCGGGGAGGCGGAAACGGTATAAAAATCAAATTTTTAGCGCAAGGGGCAACATGGACTAACAGAGTCGGGATCGTTTCTAAACTAAACTAGCTATCAAGCTAAAGAGAGTTAGCTACTCGGATGAAAGGTTATACCTAACTTGAACTCCTTCTTCTTGAAATCTTGTAGAGGTTGATGGTTCTTTCCTCGTTGCCTTCTTCCGTCAAAGATGGATCCACCTGAGGGTTCAACCTTCGGGCTCTTTCTCGAACTTAGAGTGAACTAGAATCTCCGGCTTGCTAAACCTTTAACCCTAGAGAGAGTAGAGAGTGTCTTTGCGGTGTTTTTCTTTCAAGAAGAGGGATTCTCAACACATGAGAAGGATTCTCTTTGAGCTAGAGGAAGAAGAAGATGAAGTGAGGAGAGAGAAGCAATATGATAGAATGAGTTCTTTTTCTTTTGCAACCATAACAAAAGCAAAAAGAATTGTCACGCCCCGCTTCCCAGAGTGCGCTAGATTAGGCAAGTGACATAGCCAACCATGCTACCTGTGGGTAGGAAGTATCCATCCACAGTCACATTACGGCTGTAGAGATATCAAGAACAAGATGAAACTATCTAAAACATGTCCATAATCCAGAATAACATGAGTCAATAATAAATAAATGCGGAAGCAAATGATCCAATACAAATAACTGAAAAGTGTGTCCCATAATGCGGGCTCACATCAGGAAATAAATGCAGGAAATAAAACTACTACTGAACTCACAGCTCAGCCTGCTGGCTGAAGTACTCCTGCTCGGACAGCGACAGTGGTAAAGAATCTGGGCCATGCAAAACCCAGACGTCAGCGCGTCATGTCATCAAGTAATATAATATGAACAGTGTAGCAGGCAATATAATATAAACATGAATACAACAAGAATAACAATAATATGAATCATACCAGTACAGGGTAGCGTGCAGTAGGTAAACTAAACTTTTTTATCAGGTTTTCTATTCTAAAGTCTTTGAAATCAATTCGAGTAATCCTCCATGTAACTCAAAGGATATGTCCCGTTACCCCCCGGGACCACGGATCAGGAAGATGGGAACCAATAATGGTTCTGTCCCGTTGCCCCCCGGGACCACGGATCAGGAAATGTAAGAGTCACGAATGGCTCTGTCCCGTTACCCCCCGGGACCACGGATCAAGTAATACCCTTTCAAGTTACACTTTAGATTACCCTTTTGATTTCCCCATACCCCCAGCTTATATGTGTCAGGTCAGGTATTCAGTGGTCAAGAACTAATGCCAACACAAGTTCAGGTAACAGTAGGTTTGTCTGGATAGACAACAAGCTTGGTCCATGAGGACTCCATGTCAGGTTTGTTGGCATTAGGCATGAGATCAGGTAACAGGTCAGGTCATGGTACATCAGGTCAAGTCGATAGTAAAGGGTACCATGTCAGGTGCATCGGTATATATCATGTCAAGTAGGAAGTGTAACAGGTCATGTCAGGAAGCACAAGATGTCATGTGGGTGCTCATAATCAAACTATCATAAACATGTGTATAAATAAACAAGCATGAATACTATCAGAACAATAAACTGGAACATGTAATATGATATGCAAATAGATATAATTTCAAAGATATGGATGCACAGTTATCGATTAGGGTTACATTTATAGTTCCAATATTAATTAGGATGCAATTTATTAAACATGGAGTGTTAATATCACATTATTATGTAGTAATGTGATCTATGGATGCAATTATATGTATCTTAAATGCGATGGATGCAAACGGGTATCCGAAAAGTTATAAAACTATAAAATGGAAACGTGGGATGTACAACTAAGCAATATGTGATATAAATATTAATATGGATAGCATATTTAAAGCGATTAATAACTATAAAAGTGGTATTGATTAACCAACACAAGAAAGTTCCGTTCAGAAATTCAGCGTCATCCTAATTTGTAAAATAGCTTAAAAATAACAAATGTTCTCCAAAAGGGACGTGTCTTATACCAAAACGAAGATAATTCAATAAGGTTTTCAGTTTTATAAGTATAAGCATCTCAGGTTGTCCCTACAAAAAGTTATGAATATTCGAAGTTGAAAGTTTGCTGCTGGAATTTCCCTGGACAGCAGTTTGGAGACAATTTCATTTGCATTTTACGTTATTTAAACAATTTATTTCGCAAGTAAATATTTCATACATTTATAGTATTCTGAGTTAGCTTCGTAACAAACTAAAGAACGTATATTAATGATTTTTCTATGATTTATAATGAATTTTATAATATAAGGTGTACAGTAAATTTCAGATTTGTCATATCCGATTTTCCAACGACGTTTCATGTGTAAACTATAAGATTTTCAAATGTATAACATTATAAAATGAAGATTATAAACTAATTAAAGATAATAATAATAAATATTATGATGATATATATTTTAAATGATATGGTTGCAGTATAATGTAATCTAGTATGTCACAAGATAAGTTTTCACGATCTAGATTTAATATGATATAAACGAATGCCAACGGAACATCGAAACGTTATAAAATTAAACATGAGGCACTAGATTTAAACTATAGGTATGGTATTTATTTAAATTGGTATAAAATGAATTATATAGCATGTAGCAAGATTAACTTGCCTTGATGGGTCGCGAATCGGGAAAACGGAACGTTAACCGTCGGCGGGGAAAACTCGCGACGGGCGCACGGTTCACGGAATGAACACAAACGACGAACAAAGGAACCACACGGGTCGGGGTACCTCGCTGGAACGTCGAGAAGCGTCACCGGCACGACGGAATTCCGGCAACAAAAGAACAGTTAAAAAAATGAGAAACGAGACATGAAGGAAGAAGAGAAAGAATGATAAAGAGAAGTACGAGAGGATATATGAGAGAGAGAAAAAGTGGAGAGAGAGAAAGTGGGGCCCACGGGGTTAAAGGAGAGGTTGCGATTGGCTGAGAGAATAAATTGAGAAGGATATAAATGATTGTAAAAATATTATATGGTTAACTTAAAGATTTAAAAGATAGGTAATGAACAGTAAGATATCAGATTAGTTAGAAAAAATATGTGCGAAGGTTTTAATAATATTAAAATTTGGGATTTTGGCGCCAAATGAAACATTTCCAAATTGCGCCCGGGTTGGGTCCAAAAATTCGAAATTCAAATAATAGGATTTTAAGCGGGTTCCAAATTTTAAAATGAAATGTTTTATGATTAAAAAAGCATACTCCCAAAACGGACACACGCACGTGCACGTAGCCATCCAAACTCGCCCGTTTCACTGAACGGGACGAGAACACAATGCACGGACGCTACCAAGAGGCTAAGGGTATCAAGTAGGCCAAGATGAATATTTTCAATTTTATTTTAGGTGCTAAAATTTGTTATATGCAGAATGACTTAGCCAGATAAAATTTTACAGTAAGACCCAAACAAGCAAGATAATTGAAATGAGTAATATCTAATACTCAACCAATAATAGAAAATAGTAGTATTGGGCTCGGGTGTTACATTATACCCAACTACAAAAGAATTTCGTCCTCGAAATTCCAAGAATACAAGATAGAAAACTACAGGAAAAGGTGAGGAAACATCTGTCGGATCTCGTCTTCTGGCTCCCACGTGGACTCTCCATGCGATCGATTACCCCAAGAAACTAGCACAAGGGGGATAACCTTTTTCTTAAGAACCTTTTCCCTTCGATCCATGATTTCAACCGGTCGCTCCTCAAAAGTCAGGTCTTCCCATACTGTTAACTCCGAATGATCCAAGACGTGTGTTTCATCTCGAACATACCTTCATAGTTGAGATACGTAAAACACATCGTGCACATCTGCCAAGGACTGCGGTAACGCCAAACGGTACGCTACCTCTCCAGTGCGCTCCAATATCTCGAAGGGTCCAATGAATCGAGGACTAAGCTTTCCTCGACTCCCAAAACGAATCACCCCTCTAGTCGGTGATAGCTTCAAGAATACCAAATCACCCACGGCGAACTCTAGAGGTCTTCTTGACGTGTCAGCCCAACTCTTCTGTCTATTTTGAGCTGCCTTCATATGCTTTCTGATAGTGTTAACCTTCTTAACTGTCTGCACTACCAAATCTGGTCCCAATAATCTTCGTTCACCAACATCATCCCAACAAACAGGTGAACGGCACTTACGACCATACAAAGCCTCAAACGGAGCCATCTGGATAGTTGCTTGGAAACTATTGTTGTAAGAAAACTCCACCAAGTGTAGGTGATCCTCCCATGAACCCTTGAAGTCCAACATGCATGCTCTCAACATGTCTTCAAGAGGTTGGATCGTTCTCTCCAACTGACCATCAGTTTGAGGATGATAAGCTGTGCTAAACTTCAATCGAGTCCCCAAACTTTCCTGTAAACTCCTCCAGAAGTGTGATAAGAACCGAGTGTCCTGATCGGACACGATGCTCACCGGTACGCCATGCAATCTTACAATCTCCTGCATGTACCGCTCTGCCAAAGTCTCCGTTGATTGACCAACCCGGAAAGGAATAAAGTGAGCTGCTTTGGTCAATCGATCGACAATCACCCATACTGCATTGTTGCCCTTTGGACTTCGCGGTAAAGCCGTCACGAAATCCATGGTTATATGTTCCCACTTCCACTGAGGAATCGGAAGCGGTTGCAACAAACCAGCAACCCTTTGGTGTTCAGCCTTGACTTGCTGACATACCAAGCACTTAGCCACGAAGCGAGCAATCTCCCGTTTCATGCCTTCCCACCAGACATGCTGTCGAATATCTCGGTACATCTTTGTACCTCCTGGATGTATAGAATAAGCTGAACTGTGTGCCTCCTTCATAAGCTCTTTACGAACATCCCCCTTTGGCACACACAAACGGCTACCATACATCAACGAACCATCTTCGTAGACCAGTAAATCTGTTCGTAGTCCGGCTTCAACCTACTCTCGAAACTTTTGCAGTCTAGGATCTTGCGATTGTGCTGCTTTAATTTTCTCAATTAAAGACGACTGTACTTGCAATTGCATCAACTGTCCCGTAGAACGCGGTAGCACAACTTCCAAGTCAAATCTTCGAAAATCTGCAATGATCTCTCTCTGCGTAGTTAACACCTGAATTGCTGGTAACCGACTAAGCGCATCCGGCACGACGTTAACCTTTCCCGGATGGTATTTAAGATCAAGGTCGTAGTCGGCCATCAGCTCCAACCATCTACGCTGCCTCATATTCAACTCGTTCTGAGTGAACACATACTTCAGACTCTTGTGATCTGTAAAAACTTCAACTCTCTCACCCAAAAAGTAGTGTCTCCAAATCTTCAAATCGAAGATCACAGCCGCAAGCTCCAAGTCATGAGTTGGATAATTCTTCTCATGGATCTTCAGTTGTCTTGATGCGTATGCTACGACCTTCCCATGCTGCATCAAAACACATCCCAATCCTTTCCCAGATGCGTCGCTGTGAATCACCAGTCCTCCGGAATTGTCTGGTACGGTCAGGATAGGGGCGGTTATCAACTTCTGCTTCAACGTCTCAAAAGCTAGCGCATAATTATCCGTCCATACAAAAGGTACCTCCTTGCGTTTAAGCTTGGTCAACGGCTCTGCCAGACGAGCAAAGTTCTCCACAAATCTCCTGTAGTATCCGGCTAATCCAAGGAAACTTCTTATCTCAGCAGCATTCTTTGGAATAGGCCAATCTCGAACTGCTGCAATCTTTTCTGGATCGACGGCAATGCCATCGCCAGACACAACATGCCCCAAAAACCTTACTTCCTCCAGCCAAAACTCGCACTTACTCATTTTCGCATACAATTTCTCCTGTCTCAACGTCTGCAGTGCGATCTTCAAATGCTCAGCATGCTCTTCAAAACTCTTTGAGTAAACCAAAATATCGTCAATGAATACCACAATGAACTGATCCAAGAACGGTGAAAAGATTCGGTTCATCAAGTCCATGAATACTGCCGACGCATTCGTTACTCCGAAGGGCATCACTAAGTACTTGTAATGTCCATACCGAGTTCGGAACGCCATCTTGCAAATATATTCTGTTTTCACTCGGACCTGATGATATCCGGATCGTAAATCCAGCTTCGAGAATACCCTCGCGCCACTAAGCTGCTCAAAAAGTTCTCCAATGTGAGAGATCGGGTACTTGTTCTTGATAGCCACCCAGTTTAATTCTCGATAGTCGATGCACATCCTTCTTGTGCCATCCTTCTTCTTTACTAGAAGAACTGGAGCTCCCCAAGGCGAGTTACTGCTTCGAATCCAACCCTTTTCAAGCAATTCAGCAACCTGTTTCTTTACTTCTTCCAACTCTACTGGCGCCATTGGATAATACGCTTTAGATACTGGCGCTGCACCAGGAATAAGGTCAATTGCGAACTCCACGTCTCGCTTCGGCGGTAAACCCGGTATATCTTCAAATACGTCCATAAAATCGCGAACAACCGCCGGCTCTTCACCAATATCAACTTCCATTGCTGCAAGAATATTGTTTGTCGGCCTAGCCCTAAACTCGACTGGCCCGACAGAACTGCTTCCTTACCACAACTGCTGTCTGCTGTGAACTCCCAATTTTCCCGATATGCTCTACTGTTCTCGAGCTGCCGTAAGAACCTGTGAGAAAGTGGTCAAACCCAGGGAGACGGTCTGCCTTTGGATGTCCACATCCAATCTGCGCATGGACCTTCCTGCCCTGTCTGCATCGTTGGCGACTAAAGGTCCAGCGAAACTGCTGAGTCTCGTCCACTCTGCTGCATGCACGTCCACGGGTGCTCCATTCTGCCTCAGCCCAATAAATTTCTCTTCCATTTCCTCCCGTGTAGTCCGCGGGAAGCACTTCTCCAGGAAACTCTTAAAAAACTCCGCCCAATTGATCGGCTTGGGCAAGCGGGTGTCTTCCACAAGCCACCACTCTCGGGCATAATCCACTAGCTGAATGCGCACCACATCAACTCTTTTGTCAACTGGAATATGTGCCGCAATCAGTAAATTCTCCGTGTCAACTAGCCACTGCTCGGCTGACAACGGCTCCTCCAAACCAGTGAATGTAGACAGACCCCAAACGTCTGAAATCTGCCACGGTCCCTACTCGATTAACTGGTTTAGCTCCAGCGTTGTTTACAGACTGCTAAACGATCTGCAAACCTTCCTGAAACGAATCTGCTATTGCTGGATCAGCTCAGTCTGTCTCTTTTGATTCTCCGGTATTCCTCTTATCCCTCCAAGCATGGCGACTTCGTCCACACGCCTCTGGTACGTCTTCAAATTCTTATCGGCCATAAAAAAACACCCAACATTAGCATGATGATAGATTCAAAATAAAGGTCAAGGCTAGAACTCCAAGATACTTAAATAGAGTACCGCATTATAACTATGCCGCGGTATCATAGCCACAATTACATAACTCCATCCAAGTCGCCTAAGTCCTAGAGATAACAAGGAATCAGGTTTTCGAATCGATATGCAAAGGAAGTTTGCACATCGTAAAAGATATAATCAGGAAGAATGTGATTCAAGAATGGTAAAACGGTCAAGGCGGCAGGACATGTTTCCTAAACACTGGTATTCTGATTCGTGGATTGGGTAAAATACCCAACTACAAAAGAATCAACCCGACTATCCTATGTCTCTGATACCAAAAGAACCATGTCACGCTCCGCTTCCCAGAGTGCGCTAGATTGGGCAAGTGACATAGCCAACCATGCTACCTGTGGGTAGGAAGTATCCATCCACAGTCACATTACGGCTGTAGAGATATCAAGAACAAGATCAAACTATCTAAAACATGTCCATAATCCAGAATAACAGGAGTCAATAATAAATAAATGCGGAAGCAAATGATCCAATACAAATAACTGAAAAGTGTGTCCCATAATGCGGGCTCACATCAGAAAATAAATGCAGGAAATAAAAGTACTACTGAACTCACAGCTCAGCCTGCTGGCTGAAGTACTCCTGCTCGGACAGCGACAGTGGTAAAGAATCTGGGCCATGCAAAACCCAGACGTCAGCGCGTCATGTCATCAAGTAATATAATATGAACAGTGTAGCAGGCAATATAATATAAACATGAATACAACAAGAATAACAATAATATGAATCATACCAGTACAGGGTAGCGTGCAGTGGGTAAACTAAACTTTTCTATCAGGTTCTCTATTCTAAAGTCTTTGAAATCAATTCGAGTAATCCTCCATGTAACTCAAAGGATATGTCCCGTTACCCCCCGGGACCACGGATCAGGAAGATGGGAACCAATAATGGTTCTGTCCCGTTGCCCCCCGGGACCACGGATCAGGAAATGTAAGAGTCACGAATGGCTCTGTCCCGTTACCCCCCGGGACCACAGATCAAGTAATACCCTTTCAAGTTACACTTTAGATTACCCTTTTGATTTCCCCATACCCCCAGCTTATATGTGTCAGGTCAGGTATTCAGTGGTCAAGAACTAATGCCAACATAAGTTCAGGTAACAGTAGGTTTGTCTGGATAGACAACAAGCTTGGTCCATGAGGACTCCATGTCAGGTTTGTTGGCATTAGGCATGAGATCAGGTAACAGGTCAGGTCATGGTACATCAGGTCAAGTCGATAGTAAAGGATACCATGTCATGTGCATCGGTATATATCATGTCAAGTAGGAAGTGTAACAGGTCATGTCAGGAAGCACAAGATGTCATGTGGGTGCTCATAATCAAACTATCATAAACATGTGTATAAATAAACAAGCATGAATACTATCAGAACAATAAACTGGAACATGTAATATGATATGCAAATAGATATAATTTCAAAGATATGGATGCACAGTTATCGATTAGGGTTACATTTATAGTTCCAATATTAATTAGGATACAATTTATTAAACATGGAGTGTTAATATCACATTATTATGTAGTAATGTGATCTATGGATGCAATTATATGTATCTTAAATGCGATGGATGCAAACGGGTATCCGAAAAGTTATAAAACTATAAAATGGAAACGTGGGATGTACAACTAAGAAATATGTGATATAAATATTAATATGGATAGCATATTTAAAGCGATTAATAACTATAAAAGTGGTATTGATTAACCAACACAAGAAAGTTCCGTTCAGAAATTCAGCGTCATCCTAATTTGTAAAATAGCTTAAAAATAACAAATGTTCTCCAAAAGGGACGTGTCTTATACCAAAACGAAGATAATTCAATAAGGTTTTCAGTTTTATAAGTATAAGCATCTCAAGTTGTCCCTACAAAAAGTTATGAATATTCGAAGTTGAAAGTTTGCTGCTGGAATTTCCCTGGACAGCAGTTTGGAGACATTTTCATTTGCATTTTACGTTATTTAAACAATTTATTTCGCAAGTAAATATTTCATACATTTATATTATTCTGAGTTAGCTTCGTAACGAACTAAAGAACGTATATTAATGATTTTTCTATGATTTATAATGAATTTTATAAGATAAGGTGTACTGTAAATTTCAGATTTGTCATATCCGATTTTCCAACGACGTTTCATGTGTAAACTATAAGATTTTCAAATGTATAACATTATAAAATGAAGATTATAAACTAATTAAATATAATAATAATAAATATTACGACGATATATATTTTAAATGATATGGTTGCAGTATAATGTAATCTAGTATGTCACAAGATAAGTTTTCACGATCTAGATTTAATATGATATAAACGGATGCCAACGGAACATCGAAACGTTATAAAATTAAACATGAGGCACTAGATTTAAACTATAGGTATGGTATTTATTTAAATAGGTATAAAATGAATTATATAGCATGTAGCAAGATTAACTTGCCTTGATGGGTCGCGAATCGGGAGAACGGAACGTTAACCGTCGGTGGGGAAAACTCGCGACGGGCGCACGGTTCACGGAATGAACCCAAACGACGAACAAAGGAACCACACGGGTCGGGGTACCTCGCTGGAACGTCGAGAAGCGTCACCGGCACGACGGAATTCCGGCAACAAAAGAACAGTTAAAAAAATGAGAAACGAGACATGAAGGAAGAAGAGAAAGAATGATAAAGAGAAGTACGAGAGGATATATGAGAGAGAGAAAAAGTGGAGAGAGAGAAAGTGGGGCCCACGGGGTTAAAGGAGAGGTTGCGATTGGCTGAGAGAATAAATTGAGAAGGATATAAAAGATTGTAAAAATATTATATGGTTAACTTAAAGATTTTAAAAGATAGGTAATGAACAGTAAGATATCAGATTAGTTAGAAAAAATATGTGCGAAGGTTTTAATAATATTAAAATTTGGGATTTTGGCGCCCAATGAAACATTTCCAAATTGCGCCCGGGTTGGGTCCAAAAATTCGAAATTCAAATAATAGGATTTTAAGCGGGTTCCAAATTTTAAAATGAAATGTTTTATGATTAAAAAAGCATACTCCCAAAACGGACACACGCACGTGCACGTAGCCATCCAAACTCGCCCGTTTCACTGAACGGGACGAGAACACAATGCACGGACGCTACCACGAGGCTAAGGGTATCAAGTAGGCCAAGATGAATATTTTCAATTTTATTTTAGGTGCTAAAATTTGTTATATGCAGAATGACTTAGCCAGATAAAATTTTACAGTAAGACTCAAACAAGCAAGATAATTGAAATGAGTAATATCTAATACTCAACCAATAATAGAAAATAGTAGTATTGGGCTCGGGTGTTACAAGAATTATCAAATTAATAATAATAATGAAAATGAAATAGTTGATGGAAGGTTTTGGAATGACCATTATCATTTCATTCATTTAATGAATTTTGCTAGAATCAAAGAGCATCTTTGCAAAGTAATGATGATGGTCAATCATTCAACTATGGTCAACTTGTCAACCAAGGTCAACAAGTCAACAAAAACCCAACCATGACACAATTTCATTTAATTAATATTATTAATTGATATTTCATAAATCCATTAGGGTTTGGAAAAAGACGACTGTCAACTGTGCATACGCACCCGTTCCGAAATCCTAATGAAAGTCCTCTTCCTCTGCCTCAAACAACTGTGCATACACACCCGCATTCTTGTTCCGAGGAACATGAATACTATGAGATAAAATCAACCCCGAAACATATACTAGTATCTGACTCAAACCAGAGCCATCCAGTAATATCCGTCCGGACTCCAAACGTGCACAAGTGCGCGGATGAGAACGAACCCTGTCGCAAAACCATGCGACCTCTACTCTGTTTTGCCTAATGGCGAATAGCCCTCTGTGTGGGACTTTAAAGACTCGACACTACGCTGGCAGTGGGTTTAACCACAGACCGCAAGCGGCACTAGCTATGCGTAATGGTCCCCTGGTAGATGCCGATAAGAAGACTGACGAGGTGAACCCCATCTGAACTCCTACTGAGTCTGAGTGTGACAGTCTCCGTACAGTCCGGTCTGTTCGTCTGATACATCGCATGGTGGGCCTAGGGGGCGGTAAACGTCAGTCCCCTAATAGCGGTACAAGTCGTGTCGGAGTGAAGCCCAAAACACCCTGAGATAACACTGGAAACCTAGCAGTATATCTCGCTTGCCCTGGCCAGGGACTACTCGTGTAATGGCTCTCCTAGACACAGCGCGATGTCAACCCCCAATACCGGGAAAGACGAATCCTGTCTAACCGTCACTGCCTCCAAGTGCTTCGGGACTGCACCCAACCACTTCCTGTTTACACGACTCATTTGAGCCGTGGTAGGGTAGTGATCAAAGTGCAGTGGGAACACACTCGACGCGAAGTGCCAGTGTCAAGTCAGCAGACTAAGCTGTACTCATGTCACCTGGGAACTGATAACTGACGATAGGGATAATACCAACTAGTCAGTTCCCGACGAGTCCTGTCCAGTGTACTCGTAACCCAACGAGCACCCGCATACTATCTCCAGTACGACGTACTGACGGCTGTGGGACAGACCGTCTCCCACACTGGGATGAGAAGCGCATGCGCTAGTCTACTCCGGAGTATCGATGCCCAGTCTCGATAGTCCTGCGACTAGGGACCTGTATAAGGATGTGCTTATAGATTACCCAGCCCCCATTAGTGTGACTGCCATCACAACGCTGGTAATCAAGCAAAGATCCTAAGGGCTCCACTAATGTGTATAGGTGATATACAAAAATAAACAAATGTACACATTGAAGTGGAAACAAACCAAGTAGCATACTACTATTTGAGCAAGATTGTTTATACAAGGTGAATATCCCAAGCTTCCATTAAGTAATATACAAACTAGTATGATACAGTAATGGCCTCTAGGGCATATACACTAACAATCTCCCACTTGCACTAAGGCCATGTACTGGCGTATCGAAGACCTATCATCTCGATCAGCCGCTCGGAATGAGTCTGGGGTAAGGCCTTAGTGAATGGATCTGCAGTGTTTTCTTCTGAAGAAACCCTCCGAACCTCGATCTCCTTGCGATCCACGATCTCCCTGATCAGGTGATACCGCCTCAAGATGTGTCTGGATTTCTGATGGGACCTAGATTCCTTCGCTAAAGCTATAGCCCCGTTGTTGTCGCAATACAGAGGTATTGGGTCAACAATGGACGGAACCACCTGAAGTTCTTTCAAGAACTTCCTCATCCAGACAGCTTCTTTTGCGGCATCAGATGCAGCGATGTATTCCGCTTCCATAGTCGAGTCTGCAACGGTTTCCTGTTTGGAACTCTTCCAACACACCGCCCCTCCATTGAGGGTGAAGACAAAACCCGACATGGACTTGGAATCATCCTTGTCACTCTGGAAGCTGGAGTCAGCAAAGGCCTCGATCTGGAGGTCTTTTCCACCATACACCAAGAACATCTCCTTAGTCCTTCTCAGGTACTTGAGAATGTTCTTTACCGCTATCCAGTGTTTCTCCCCAGGGTTTGACTGATACCGGCTTACCACACTCAGTGCATAAGCTACATCCGGTCTGGTACACAACATCGCATACATTATAGAGCCTATCGCAGAAGCGTAGGGTATAATAGACATGCGATCCCTCTCCAAATCAGTCTTGGGAGACATCTCTTTAGAGAGGGTGATCCCGTGACAAGTCGGTAGGTTACCGCGCTTGGAATCTTCCATACTGAATCTTTTCAGTATGGTGTCGATGTACCTGGACTGAGAAAGTCCTAATATCCTCTTGGATCTGTCACGGTAGATCCGGATACCCAGAATGTATGAGGCATCACCCAGGTCTTTCATGGAGAACCTGTGTGACAAGAATCCCTTGACAGATTGTAGCATAGGAATGTCATTTCCTATTAAGAGAATGTCATCCACGTATAAAACGAGGAATACTACAGTTCTCGCTACAAATCTACAATAGATGCATGGTTCATCTGGATTTTTGATAAAGCCAAATTCCTTGACCGTCTCATCAAAACAGATGTTCCAACTCCGCGATGCCTGCTTTAGTCCATAAATCGACTTAAGCAACTTGCACACTTTTCCGCTGCTCCCACTCTGAATGAAACCCTCTGGCTGGTCCATATAGACACACTCCTCTAAATTTCCATTTAGAAAAGCGGTTTTTACGTCCATCTGCCAAATCTCATAATCGTGGAAAGCAGCAATGGCAAGAAGGATCCGAATGGATTTCAGCATAGCCACTGGAGAAAAGGTTTCGTCATAGTCCAAACCAGGTCTTTGACGGAAACCCTTTGCTACAAGTCTAGCTTTATAGGTCTCAACCTGTCCATCTACACCAATCTCCCTTTTGAAGATCCACTTGCATCCTACGGGTTTTACCCCGTCTGGAGCAATGTCCAACGTCCATACTTTGTTGGTGTACATGGACTCCATTTCGGTCCGCATTGCATCCAGCCATTTTACCGAGTCAATGCTCTGAACGGCCTGCTGGAAGCTAGTAGGCTCATCACAATCTATGATGCAATCCTCTCTATCCCCGTCTATGAGAAAACCGTAGTATCTCTCGGGCGGATGAGACTGCCTACTACTCCTGCGGAGCGGCGTAGGAATATCCTGTTCTTTTGAACTTACTGGCTCTTCCAAGCTTTCAGTAATAGCTTGTGGTTCTGGAATTTCTTCCAGTTCTATTGCGCTCCCACTTATCTGGGTTTCCAAAAACTCAGTTTCCAAGAAGCTGGCATGTTGAGAAACAAAAACTTTTTGTTCCTCAGCGGAATAGAACAGATACCCCTTGGAGTTCTTTGGGTATCCCACAAACTTACACTGTACTGAACGTGCCTCGAGCTTGTCCGTATGCTGCTTTTTTACAAAAGCTGGACATCCCATATCTTAAGGTACTTAAGACAGGGTTTCTTCCCACTCCACATCTGATATGGAGTGGTAGGCATAGTCTTGGTGGGAGCCTTGTTCAAGAGATATGCAGCTGCTTCTAGTGCATAACCCCAGAAAGATCGCGGTAACTCAGCCTTACTCATCATGGAACGAACCATATCCAATAGGGTTAGATTCCACCTTTCCGATACACCGTTATGTTGCGGAGTGTATGGAGGAGTACGCTGAGAGAGAATTCCATTCTCTTTTAAATAGTCCAGGAACTCGGCACTCAAGTATTCACCACCTCGATCCGATCTTAGAATCTTAATACTTTTGCCTGTTTGTTTTTCAACTTCATTCTTGTAATCCCGAAATTTCTCAAAGGCCTCGGATTTGTGCTTCATTAAGAAGACATGTCCATACCTAGAGAAATCATCTGTGAAAGTAATGAAGTATGAATAACCGCCTCGCGCATGTGTAGACATTGGACCACATACGTCACTGTGTATGAGTCCCAAGAGCTCGCTCGCTCTTTCTCCGTGTCCAGTGAACGGAGTCTTTGTCATCTTTCCCATGAGACAAGATTCACAAGTGGCATAAGACTGATACTCGAACGGATCCAAGTATCCTTCTTTATGTAACTTGGTCAACCGTGTCTCATTGATGTGACCGAGTCTACAATGCCATAAGAAAGCCTGATTTATATCTGGAGACTTTCTTTTGTGTGTATTCTGGACATTGAAAATCTGTGGTTGGTTTAACACGTATATACCATTGCTCAATGTACCTGACCCAATCAGAACTTGATTAAGGTGAATGTTTACAACATTACTTACAAACGCAAATTCATAACTTTCTTTAGAAACCAAAGAAACAGAAATGATATTACAAGTTGCGTTGGGTACAAAAAAGCAATTACGCAAAACCAAAACATGTCCATCTGACATTCCCAGGTGATAGTCCCCCACGACTTTAGCATCCATGCTAGCTCCGTTTGCAACTCTGAGGGTCATATCACCTGCCTTCAAAAACCTACGGTTTCTCAACGCCTGCAAAGAATTACAGATATGAGATCCTGATCCGGTATCCAATACCCAGGAAGTAGAGTTTATCGAAAGACAGTTTTCAATAACATACACACCTGAAGCTGAAGCCGCAACCTGCTTCAGTTCCTGTGTCCTGGCTTTCCAAGCCCTGCAATCTTTCTTCCAGTGTCCACTCTTATGACAATAGAAGCATTCTTCTTTATCCACAAGTTTCCCCGCTATCTTCGTTGCTTTTGCCTTTCCCTTCGTATCCACTTTACTAACACCGCCCCTTGGTTTGGCGGGGGCTTTCCTCTTCTTTCCCTTGGCTTTCGCCTTAGACCTACAAGAAGAAGATCCTCCTAAAAACAAAGTGGATGTTTCCCTACCTTTCTGTAGGGTGCCCTCTGCACTCCTCAGCATGTTGAGGAGTTCTGAAAGTTCAACTTCTTTTTCTTGTAAGTTGAAATTCAGGATGAACTGGGTGTAAGTGGAAGGAAGGGACTGAAGAATCAAGTCCGTATAGAGCTCATTCTCCAACGTGGTCCCAAGGTCAGCTAGCTCCTCAATGTAGCCAATCATCTTAAGCACGTGTTCCGCTACCGATGATCCGACGGCCAATCTTGCCGAAAACAACTTCTTCGACACTTCGTATCTTGCGATACGAGACTGCTCTCCATACAATTCTTTTGTATGGAGAAATATGGACTCGAGGTCCATATTCTCATGCCTCCTCTGATGTTCGTTGTCCATAGAGGCAAGCACAAGGCATTTGGCCTTCGCGCTATCTATCTCCCAAGTCTTACGGATTTCCTTATCCGCGACGCTGGAGGTAGGACCTGGGACGGGGGGAGCATTGGTGGTAAAGAGATACCCCAGCTTGTCGTAAGTGATTGCCATTTTGATATTCCTGAGCCAATCTTTGTAGTTTGGCCCTGTCAGTATGTTTTTATCTAGTAGTAACTTAAGTCCAGTCATGTCGATTGGTCGCTGCAATTAGGAGAGAGAGAAGAAACACTTTAGCACGATGCTCTTGCAAGTTTAGAGTGGTTTTTAATTTGTCTAAACAGGATGGCTCCCACTGTCTCTCGAATCCCTCCTCAAACCATAAAGGAAGAATTAGTCGGGATCAATCCCACCGTACAATACTTGCTTAACCGTTCAGCCAGGCCAGTGTCGGTACTTCGAGGGAGGTTTTCCAACGCTTTCGCGAAGTTCCTTAATTTAAGAACCACTTTTCCCTGGGGGCGTAGCCCCGCTAACACCTTTCTTGACACCTACTAGGTTTATAGCATTGATCGTTTAGTGAGAAATTTCCCGAGGAGTAGCATATACTCATAGTAGGATCGGGATCCAAATATCATCGTGTGACGAAACTGAAGGAATCCTACCAGAATCACCACACTCCAAATGGTATGCAAATCTAGCAAGTTTCAGTACTTATGAAACTCCCGATATGGATTTTTGCCCCATGCTCTTATGACCTTGACGAAGGTCAACAAATCATAAGTCACATGTCAAGTTCTGCCCGTCATTTCCAGGTTAATTTGAACCCACCCGTACATACCCTTGACGAAGGTCAACAAGGCAATACGACTGTCTCAAAACAACGCATCTATCTATGCTACATATTGAAAGGTTCCCAGGCACCCTATAGAGGTCTCACAAGGCATCGAACATGCCAATATAAAAATTTATGGGTGCCGAGAGACCCTAATACGGATCGTCAGCTAGAAAACTAGGCGAATAATGAAACTAGTTAACAACTTAACTAAAGTTTAACGGAAATACAACCTTTGTAGATCCGGTGCTTCACCTCCATAGCTCCGCAACGAAGTCCCCTCGCTGTCCAAATGAATTCCCGGGCTCTAGCGTCGGCTTCGTCGGAGAAATGGCGAGCTAGGTCGTCGATGTCCATGCCGAAGATGATCTACGTCGAGGCATCGCTAAATCAAGCTCCGACTTCACCAAGTCAAGAAACTTGTGAAGAAAACACACTCTACTACTTGGCAAGAGGTAGAGGATGAAGAAATAGGAAGTGGGTAGACTTTAGAATTGGATTTCTCACTCATTTCCATCAATCACCATTGATGGAGCTTGCTTTCTTCAAGTGAAGAAAGGAAGAAGAAGATAGAAATTGTTATGATAAGTTGATTTAGAAAATAGAAAATAAAAGAATACTTATCATAATCAACCATGGTTAAGTGTAGAGACTAAACTCAAGTTAAGTGAATGGTTAGGTTAGGTATGAAGACAAAAAATGGTGACTAAGTCAAAGCTTCATGAAGCTTCAACATATATCCAAATTAGCCACCATTTTCCTTTTGCCAAAAATGAATAAACAAACAAATAAATGAATAAGTAAAAACCCTAATCATCCACTTAACCATAGTTTAATACTTTACACTTAACCAAAAAGCATGTATCATCAAACATGATACAATCATGTGCACAAAATCATATCGCATATGCAATGCGCACACCCGAGTGAGAATATCCATTTAAAGTGAAACGATACTAGTTAATGCAAAGTAATATATCAAATATATAATTATACATTAAATCATTAAATCAACACTTGATTTAACGATCCGGTCATATCACATATAACCGACTAGTATCCAATGTATCAGTTTATCGAATCAATCCTTGATTCGATAACTAGGGTATATCACATATAACCTAATCGATACATTCATCGCGAGAATGGAATACGGTATCACATACACGCATTATTCTCGGTCCCGCACATATCTCATATGCGCTCCTATTTCATTTCGCTTGAGCCAGGAAACCTCTGTGTAGGACTCTAAAGACTCGTCAATACGCCGGCAGCAGATGATGATCATATCAAGCACCCACAAGCCGCAAGCGGTCTGCTAAACGTAACGGCCACCCGGGTATTGAGCGATCAGAAGATCGACGAGCAAGCCCGCTCACACCCCAGTGAATCCAACCAGTAACACTACCGTACAGTCCGGTCTGATCGTCTGATATGTCGCATATCTTGCCTAGGGGTGGTAAACGTCAGACCCCAACAGCTCGATAAGTCGTGTCGATATGAGGTCTATAACAATTCGAGAAACTACTGGTAACACTTACCAGTAAATCTCAGCAACCCTGGCCAGGGATTTCCTGTTATAGCCAATCGAACACAGCTCAACATCAACTCCCTATACCGGGAGAGACGAATCCCCTCCTATCGCTCATTGCCTCAATGTGATTCGGGACTGTACCCAAAAACCACCGTTTTGCACGCCCTCTTGGACGTGGTAAGATGGAAATCAAAGCACAGTGGGAACCACACAAGACTCTATGACGATCTCGGGTCAACAGACTACTCTGTACCAGTGTCACCAGAGAACTGCCATCTGACGTAAGGTATAATACCATCTGGGAGTTCTCGGCGAGTCCGTCCAGTGTACCCAGTCTCTACTGAGCACCTGTATATCATCCCTGATGTCAAACACCGATGGATATGGGATCATCCATCGCGCATCTGTATGGGTCGAGAAGGTATACGCTAGTCTACTCTGGTATATCGATGCCCCATCTCGATACACCCACGACTAGGGACTTTCAAGGATGTACTTATGGACTACCATATCCCCACTAGTATGATCCGCATCATAGTCCAGGTAGTCAAGTACTCATCCTAAGGGCTTTACCAACTTGTAACAGAGAGACAATCAGTATACACGTTAAGGTAAAGAGCAACCAGATAGCATACTATCATGTCGAGCAAGAAAGTCCTCCCTATATATGTCCCAGCATCCACTACAATATACATCCAATGTACAGTAATGGCCTCTAGGGCATACATATAACTAACAATCTCCCACTTGCACTAGGGCCATCTGTAGCAGTGGTTGTAGTATCTCATACTCAACCATCCCATAAAAGTCTCTCTCTGGGAATAGGCCTTCGTGAGTGGATCCGCCGTGTTGTCCTCTGAGTCTGCTCTCCTAACCTTGATCACCATGGAGATCAACCATCTCCACGATCAGGTGATACTGCCTTAGAATACATCTGGGTCACTGATGGCACCGGGGTTCCTGGCATAAGCCACAACTCCATTGTCACACAATGGAAGGAACCTAGTTCATCTCATGAACCAATATACACCCAAACTTCCCTTTTGGTAGCATCTTAAGTAGCGATGTATCCAGCCTTTATCGTTTAGTATGTCACGGTATCTAGCTTGGAACTCTTCCAACATACCGTCCCTTTACTGATGGTAAAGACAATGCCTGCGACTGACATTCAGTCGTCTTTATCACCCTGGAACACTTCCAGTGATTCTCCCCAGGATCGATTGATACCATCTCACTACAACTAGTGAGAATCCTAACATCCAATTAAATCTATCTCATAGATCCAAAACTCAGGATTTAGGAGGCATCATTTTGATCCTATATGGAGAATCCTTGTGATAAGCGGAAATTGATCGAGCGTAGCATAGGAAACTCCTTCCCTATCAAGAGTATGTCATCCACGTACTCTACGAGGATCGTCACCATACTCCCTACTACCTTTTTGTTTATACAAGGTTCATCTACCATTTTGATGATGTCAACTTCTTTGACGAATCCATCAAAACAGATGTTCCAACTCCGCGATGCCTGCTTTATCTTATAAAGCATCTTGCACACGTTTCCGCTGCTCCCACTGTCTACGAGGCCCTCTGGCTGTGTACTTATAGACGCACTCTTCTAAAACATCATTTAGAACAGCAGTCATGACACCCAACCACCAGATATCGTAGTCATGGTATGTAGCCGTGGCAAGTAGGATCAGGATGGACTTAAGCATAGGCACTGGAAAAGGTTTCATCTTTATCCATTCCTGGTCGATGACGAAAACCTTTAACAATTCTAGCTTTGAAAGTCTTAACTTTTCCATGTACACCAAGTAATCTTCTCAAGATATACTTGCTCCTGATGGGGATTTAACCCTTCAGATATACCAACCAAAGTCCATACTTTGTTGGTGTATAAGGATTCCATCTCAGATCGATAAACATCCAGCCATTCTTACAGAGTCTTACTCCTGATGGCCAGCTCGAAACTAGTTGGGTCATCATCTCATGATGCAATCCTCGCTCCCACTGTCATAGAGAAACAGAAGTATCTCTCAGGTGGGTGAGGAACCCTACTAGATCGGCGGAGAAGCTGAGGTTCGTTGGAATCTACTGAATCCTTTGGTTCTATCAAATCTTCAGCTGCAGTTTGTATGGCTGGAACATTTCCAGTTCTACATTACAGACCTTGCCATGAGTTTGTCCGGATTTTGCTTTTAGACATAGGCCGGTCAACCCGAAATCTTAACTAGGTTAAGACATGGGCTCTTCCCTTTCCATATCATATATGAAATGGTTGGCAACTGATTTGATTGGAACCCTTTTCAATAGGTATGCAGCTTCTCAAGTGCATAACTCCCTTAAAGGAAATAGGTAACTCAGTATTACTCATCATAGAGCACACCTTATCATATAGGGTGTGATTGCTCCGCCCCAATATACCATCGTGCTTAGGTGTATACGGAGGAGTAATGCTGAGAGAGAATCTCATTCTCCTTTAGAATAGTCCAGGATTTCCGCGCTCAAGTATTTTCCTCCTTGATCACATCAAAGGACATAATACTTATACCCGTATTTTGGTTCTCTACTTCTAACTTATATTCTGTGAATATCTCAAAAGGTTCGGACTTGTGTTTCAACAAGAACATATGTCTGAATCTAAAGAGATCATCAGAGAACGTAATGAAGTATAAAGAACCAGTCCTGGTATGTGTAGACAGGGGACCTTACATACATCAACATGTATCAATCCCAAGAGTTCACTAACTCTTTCTCTGTTTCCAATAAACAGAGCAATGGTCATCTTATCTTTGTGACATGATTGGCGAGTTTCACAAGATGTAAATTCAAACTAATTTAAATATGCATCTTTCTGTAACTCCAGCTAGTCGGTCGCATTGATATGACCTAGTCTACAATACCTCAAGAAGAATTCGTTCATTTCTGAACTCTTCCTCTTGTGTGTGTTCCATATACTAAGAACTGTAGTTTGATTTAGAACATCAATGCTTTTAGATAACGTGCTTGAACCGATCAACTTTTGATATAGGAAATGTTCAAAACATTATCCAACAATACAAAATTATATCATTTCTTTAATGATAAAGAGACTGACATGATTTTGTATATCAGGTTCGGTATCTAATAACATTCGTTCAGAATCAATGTATTAGTAATACAGGGTGACAGTGACCGACAGACTTGGCTGCAACTCTTTCCCCGTTTTCTGCCTCATGAAACTTATCACCCGTTCTCAGTTTTTCTACCCTTTTGTAGCCCTATGTAACAGATTACATATCTGGGATCCTGATCCAGTATCATATACCCAGGATTCAGAGGATACTGAGAAACAGTTCTGTATAATGAACACACCTGAAGATGATGCATCAACATGCACTCTCTTCGTTTGGGCGGCACGGGAAATCTGGTATTCCCCAATTTCCTGCTCTGTCTTATAACAATTATAAGTTGGAGCGGGACCAACGTTCCCCAGCTCAGTATAACAAGCGGGTTCGGTCAATAATCCGTATTATTATCTTGATTAAGGCGTGATATGGTCGCTACCTGGAGAGAGAGAGAAGAAAACACTCAGCGTGCGCTCTTGCAAGAATAGATTGGTTATTATTTTATCTAATCAGGATGGCTCCCACTGCTTTTTATCAAATCTACCATCAAACCCTAAAAGGAAAGACTAGCCGGGATTAATTACACACTACATGTTCGCCAATCTTTCAGCCAGGCCAGTGTCGGTACTTTGAGGGAGGTCCCCCGTGCTTTCGCACGAACCTAATTAATGTAAACCTCGTTTTCCCAGAGGCGTAACCTCGTTAACACCTTTCTAGACACCTACTAGATCGGCTAATTGTAATGTATAAAACTCTCCCAGGAGTAACTCTTACTCGCAGCGGGTATCGGGATCCAACTATCTCTTAGAAGGTATGCAATCTCATTGCAAATTTCAACACTTGAAATTCCCGATAATATTTTGCCCCTAACATGCTATGACCTTGACGAAAGCCAACAAACCATAGCCCGCTAGTCAAGTTCAACCCGTACATTTCTTGATTGAATTAAACCCACCCGCACGACCCTTGACGAAAGCCAACAAAGTCGCACGACTTGTTAGTGTATATGCCCTAGAGGCCATTACTGTATCATACTAGTTTGTATATTACTTAATGGATGCTTGGGATATTCACCTTGTATATACAATCTTGCTCAAAATAGTAGTATGCTACTTGGTTTGTTTCTACTTCAATGTGTACTTGTGTTTATTTCAGTATATCACTTATACGCATTAGTGGAGCCCTTAGGATCTTTGCTTGATTACCAGCGTTGTGATGGCAGTCACACTAGTGGGGGTTGGGTAATCTATAAGCACATCCTTATTCAGGTCCCTGGTCGCAGGACTATCAAGACAGGGCATCGATACTCCGGAGTAGACCAGCGCATGCGCTTCTCATCCCAGTGTGGGAGACGGTCTGTCCCACAGCCGTCAGTACGTCGTACTTGAGATAGTATGCGGGTGCTCGTTAGGTTACGGGTACACTGGACAGGACTCGTCGGGAACTGACTAGTTGGTATTATACCTATCGTCAGTTATCAGTTCCCAGGTGACATGAGTACAGCTTAGTCCGCTGACTTGACACTGTCACTTCGCCTCGGGTGTGTTCCCACTGTACTTTGATCACTACCCTACCACGGCTCAAAGGAGTCGTGCAAACAGGTGGTGGTTGGGTGCAGTCCCGAAGCACTTGGAGGCAGTGACGGTTAGACAGGATTCGTCTCTCCCGGTATTGGGGGTTGACATCGCGCTGTGTCTAGGAGAGCCATTACACGAGTAGTCCCTGGCCAGGGCAAACGAGATATACTGGTAGGTTTCCAGTGTTATCTCAGGGTGTATTGGGCTTCACTCCGGCACGACTTGTACCGCTATTGGGGGACTGACGTTTACCGCCCCCTAGGCCCGCCATGCGATGTATCAGACGAACAGACCGGACTGTACGGAGAATGTCACACTCAGGCTCAGTAGGAGTTCAGATGGGTTTCGCCTCGTCGGTCTTCTTGTCGGCATTACCTGGGGACCGTTACGCACAGCTAGTGCCGCTTGCGGTCTGTGGTTAAACCCAATGTCAGCGTAGTGTCGAGTCTTTAGAGTCCCACACAGAAAGCTTTTCGCCTTTAGGCAAAAGAGTAGAGGTCGCATGGTATTGCGACAGGTCGCATGGTTTTGCGACAGGGTTCGGTCACATCCGTGCACTTGTGCACGTACAGTGTCCGGACAGTTTACACTAGCGGGCTTTGGTTTAAGCCAGATCCTAGTGTACCTTATGGGATTGGATTTATCCAGTTTGCATTCGTGTTCCTCGGAACGCGGATGCGGGTGTGTATGCACAGTTGACAGGGAGGCAGAGGCGGCGGATTCTCATTAGGGTTGTTGACTGTTGACCGTTGACTATTTGACTTTATGCTCAACCCTAATGAGAATATGATATGTGATTAACTATTATATTAATTAAGTATTATGGTGATATGGTTGTTGACTTGTTGACTTTGTTGACTTGTTGACTTTTGTTGACTTGTTGACCGGTTGACTAGGCTTGACTAGTTGACCATCATGATAACCATGCTTATCATTTCATGCCAAAGACTTTTTCTTGCTTGCTCATTTGAGTAAAATGAGTGCATGACATGATAAGGTTATGGTTGCTTCTAACCATCACATAAGACTTTTTTGATATGATGAGTTATGATCACTTTGGATTATGAGAGGGTGAAAGACAAAAGAGTTGCTCATTCTCTTTTTGCTCATTCTCTCTCTTGTTCTTGAGCTCTCCTCTTGCTCTCACCCTCAACCTCTTGCTCCCTCTCTTGATCTATGGTTCTCTTGTCTCATGAGTTGAGAATCAAGAACCATAGATAAAATCCCATTCTAAATCATCTCTACTCATTCTAGTTCACTAGGTTTAGCAAACCAAGTGAACTAGTTTCTTCAAAGAACGAAGAAGGAGCTAAAGGTTGGAGCTTTCAAGTGGATCTATCTTCGGCGTACGGAGACAACGAGAAGGAGCCATCGAACCACCATCGGAGCTCGAAGAGAAGGAGTTCAAGTTTAGGTATAACCATCTTCATCCGAGTAGCTAAATATCTTTAGCTTAGTATGCTAGTTTTAGTTTAGGTAAAGATCCCGACCTAGCTTAGTCCATGTTGCCTCTTGCGTTAAAATTTTGATTTTATACCGTTTCCGCCTCCCCGTAAGAACCGGGGGTCGCAACGTGGACTTACAGTGGTATCAGAGCCTAACTAAACTTAAACTAGCTTGGTAGTGAAGTGTAACGAAGTTCGGAACCGGAAAAATCCAAAAACCAAACTTTTACAAAAACTGAGTTTCTGTTGAAATTTTTTTGGCTCAAAATGAAAAACTTTACACTTGTAAATTCGGCTCAAGGTTTTGTGTGAACACCCAAGAAAAACGATACAGTAATTCGTCCAAACCGCTGCCCTTCCGCCGCGAGATCTAGGCATCCGCCGCGGAACCGCCGCACTTTGTCGTCTTCTGTGCATCGTTTTTCGTGCAGTGTGTGTCTGTGTTGGTTTTGGGATTTTTGGAATATATTATATGTGCCCATATTTTCCAGAAAAGAAATTTCCTTTTGGGGTCCTATAATTCCGTATTTTTCCGAACTTCACTGCACTTTGACTATGATGGTTATATCTGTGATGTTTGCATGTATTGAACGTCGGCTAATCGCTATAAGTCGATTAGTCGGGGTTATACATGATCTGTAATGTGCTGGAATGTGTATATAAATATGTTGGATTGTCGCGGGTGAATAGCCGGGGGTTGTGAGACGAGAGTTTTCTTTTCTTGCAATTCATGTAAATTTGTAAATTGATGTAATAATTATTTGTATGGCCGCACAACCGGGAAGGGGTTGTAGCCGTTATTGTATAATTTCTTTTTACTGTTTTTGCTCCTAGGATAGACCCATGGAGGGGTACACAAACTACCGGGTATGCCGAAGTGTCGAGTGGCCTACTCATGGAGATGAGGGAGGTTGCTACGCTTCGGGTACTTGGCGGGTAGTTTGCCGCACCCGTAGAGGTCTTGGGTGGGGTTTTGGCTATTCACCGCGACCGTGTAATCTGTTTTTGTTACAGGCTCGTACAAATTACAGATTCCTAGTATATCCAATGTATTTATCTGTGATCTGAAATGTTTATCATTGCAGTATATCTATATATGATATTATTTAGGCGTTGCTTATGTTTTACAGACGCGCTAGCCCAGCCCCCGCTCTGTCGTTAGTTAAGTAACCTAACGGGTAATGACGGGGCCCCGTGGCGAATGCGAATGGCATAAGCGTACGTCATATTTTGGTTGTTTTCTGCAATGGTAGGATTAAATGATGGGACGCATTAAAAGAACTAATGCAAGAATATCACGCATTAAAAGAACTAATGCAAGATAATAAACCAAGTTAAAGTCGTTGGAACACTTTCGAAAAACCACTCGGTTCTTTTCAAAACAACTTTTAAATACGGAGCTTGAGCCACTCCTTTTAAAAGCTATCTCGTTCCATCGACCAAATCAAGTTCACTACGTTCACGGTTTTGCCAAAACCATCCGTAGCCCTCCGTCGTTTCACATGAATAGTCAATAGTATTCAAGCTGTGTTTGTTGGCCAAAGTCAAGGCACAGTGATTGGTAGCTATTGGGTATTCATGTGCAGCATAGATAGATGCGTTGGTTTGGAACAGTCGTACTGCCTTGTTGGCCAAAGTCAAGGGTAGGTGCGGGTGGATTCAAATTAACCTGGAGAACGACGGGCAGAACTTGACATGTGACTTATGATTTGTTGGCCAAAGTCAAGGTCATAAGAGCATGGGGCAAAAATCCACATCGGGAGTTTCATAAGTACTGAAACTTGCTAGATTTGCATACCATTTGGAGTGTGATGATTCTGGTAGGATTCCTTCAGTTTCGTCACGCGATGATATTTGGATCCCGATCCTACTGTGAGTATATGCTACTCCTCGGGAAATTTCTCACTTAACGATCAATGCTATAAGCCTAGTAGGTGCCTAGAAAGGTGTTAGCGGGGCTACGCCCCCAGGGAAAAGAGGTTCTCTAATTAAGGAACTTCGCGAAAGCGTTGGAAAACCTCCCTCGAAGTACCGACACCGGCCTGGCTGAACGGTTAAGCAAGTATTGTACGGTGGGATTGATCCTGACTAATTCTTCCTTTATGGTTTGAGGAGGGATTCGAGAAACAGTGGGAGCCATCCTGTTTAGACAAACTAAAAACCACTCTAAACTTGCAAGAGCATCATGCTGAGTGTTTCTTCTTCTCTCTCCTAATTGCAGCGACCAATCAACATGACTGGACTTAAGTTACTCCTAGATAAAAACAAACTGACAGGGCCAAACTACAAAGATTGGCTCAGGAATGTCAAGATAGCAATCACTTATGACAAGCTGGGGTATCTTCTTACCACCAAAGCTCCCCCTGTCCCTGGTCCAACTTCCAGCGTCGCGGATAAGGAAATCCGCAAGACTTGGGAGATTGATAGCGCGAAGGCCAAGTGCCTCCTGCTTGCCTCGATGGACAACGAACATCAGAGGAGGCATGAGAATATGGACATGGAGTCCATATTGCTCCATACAAAAGAACTGTATGGAGAGCAATCACGTATCGCAAGATACGAAGCGTCGAAAAAGTTATTTTCGACAAGAATGACCGTCGGATCATCAGTAGCCGAGCACGTGCTAAAGATGATCGGCTTCATTGAGGAGCTCGCTGACCTAGGGATCACATTGGAGAGTGAGCTATATACGGATATAGTTCTCCAGTCCCTTCCTTCCACTTACGCCCAGTTTATACTGAACTTCAACTTACAAGAAAAAGAGGTTGAACTTTCAGAACTCCTCAACATGCTGAGGAGCGCAGAGGGCACGCTACAGAAAGGTAGGGATACATCCACTTTGTTTGTAGGAGGATCATCTTCTTCTAGGTCCAAGGCGAAAGCCAAGGGAAAGAAGAAGAAGGCCCCCGCCAAACCAAGGGGCGGTGTTAGTAAAGTGGATACGAAGGGAAAAGCAAAAGCAACAAAGATAGCGGGGAAGCTTGTGGATAAGGAAGAATGCTTCTATTGTCATAAGAAAGGACACTGGAAGAATGATTGCAGGGCCTGGAAGGCCAGAACACAGGAATTGAAGCAGGTTGCAGCTTCAGCTTCAGGTGTATATGTTATTGAAAACTGTCTTTCAATAAACTCTACTTCCTGGGTATTGGATACCGGATCAGGATCTCATATCTGTAATTCTTTGCAGGCGTTGAGAAACCGTAGGGTTTTGAAAGCATGTGACATGACCCTCAGAGTTGCAAACGGAGCTAGCATGGATGCTAAAGCCGTGGGGGACTATCACCTGGGAATGTCAGATGGACATGTTTTGGTTTTGCGTAATTGCTTTTTTGTACCCAACGCAACTTGTAATATCATTTCTGTATCTTTAGTTTCTAAAGAAGGTTATGAATTTGCGTTTGTAAGTAATGTTGTAAACATTCACCTTAATCAAGTATTGATTGGGTCAGGTACTCTGAGTAATGGTATATACGTGTTAAACCAACCACAGATTTTTAATGTCCAGAATACATACAAAAGAAAGTCTCCAGAAATAAATCAGACTTTCTTATGGCATTGTAGATTGGGTCACATCAATGAGAGAAGGTTGACTAAGTTACATACAGAAGGATATTTGAATGCGTTCGAATATCAATCGTATGCCACTTGTCAATCTTGTCTCAAAGGAAAGATGACAAAGACTCCGTTTACTGGACATGGAGTAAGAGCGAGCGAGCTCTTGGGACTCGTACACAGTGACGTGTGCGGTCCAATGTCTACACATGCCCGAAGCGGACATTCTTACTTCATTACTTTTACGGATGACTTCTCAAGATACGGTTATGTCTTCTTAATGAAACATAAGTCCGAGGCCTTTGGAAAATTCCAGGAGTATAAGAATGAAGTAGAGAAACAGACCGGCAAAAGTATTAAGATTCTAAGATCGGATCGAGGTGGAGAATACTTAAGTGCCGAGTTCCTGGACTGTTTAAAAGAGAACGGAATTCTCTCTCAGCTTACTCCTCCATACACCCCGCAACATAACGGTGTATCGGAGAGACGGAACCGCACCCTATTGGATATGGTGCGGTCCATGATGAGTAACGCTGAGTTACCGCGATCATTCTGGGGGTATGCGCTAGAATCAGCAGCGTACCTTTTGAACCGAGTTCCGACTAAGACTGTGCCTTCCACACCATATGAAATGTGGTGTGGGAAGAGACCCTATCTTAAGCACATTAAGACATGGGGATGTCCGGATTTTGTCAAAAAGCAGCATGCGGACAAGCTCGAGGCACGCTCAGTACAGTGCAAGTTTGTGGGGTATCCAAAGAACTCAAAAGGATATTTCTTCTACTGTGAAGAGGAACAAAAAGTTCTTGTTTCTCGTCATGCCTACTTCTTGGAAACTGAGTTTTTGGAAAACCAGATAAGTGGGAGCACAGTAGAACTGGAAGAAATTCCAGAACCACGGACTGTTACTGAAAGTTTAGAGGAACCAGAAGGTTCGGAAGAACAGGACATTCCTACGCCGCTCCGCAGAAGTAGTAGGCAGTCTCATCCGCCCGAGAGATACTATGGTTTTCTCATAGACGGGGATAGAGAGGATTGCATCATAGATTATGATGAGCCTACTAGCTTCCAGCAGGCCGTTCAGAGCGTTGACTCAGTGAAATGGCTGGATGCAATGCGGACCGAAATGGAGTCCATGTACACCAACAAGGTATGGACGTTGGACATTGCTCCAGACGGGGTAAAACCCGTAGGATGCAAGTGGATCTTCAAAAGGAAGATTGGTGTAGATGGACAGGTTGAGACCTATAAAGCTAGGCTGGTAGCAAAGGGTTTTCGTCAAAGACCTGGCTTGGACTACGACGAAACCTTTTCTCCAGTAGCCATGCTGAAATCCATTCGGATCCTTCTTGCCATTGCTGCCTTCCACGATTATGAGATCTGGCAAATGGACGTAAAGACAGCTTTTCTAAATGGAAATTTAGAGGAGTGTGTCTATATGGACCAGCCAGAGGGTTTCATTTAGAGTGGGAGCAGCGGAAAGGTGTGCAAGTTGCTTAAGTCCATCTATGGACTAAAGCAGGCATCGCGGAGTTGGAACATCTGCTTTGATGAGACGGTCAAAGAATTTGGCTTTATCAAAAATCCAGATGAACCATGCATCTATAGTAGATTTGTAGCGAGAACTGTAGTATTCCTCGTTTTATACGTGGATGACATTCTCTTAATAGGAAATGACATTCCTATGCTACAATCTGTCAAGGGGTTCTTGTCACACAGTTTCTCCATGAAAGACCTGGGTGATGCCTCATACATTCTGGGTATCCGGATCTACCGTGACAGATCCAAGAGGATATTAGGACTTTCTCAGTCCAGGTACATCGACACCGTGCTGAAAAGATTCAGTATGGAAGATTCCAAGCGCGGTAACCTACCGGCTTGTCACGGGATCACCCTCTCTAAAGAGATGTCTCCCAAAACTGATTTGGAGAGGGATCGCATGTCTATTATACCCTACGCTTCTGCGGTAGGCTCTATAATGTATGCGATGTTGTGTACCAGACCGGATGTAGCTTATGCACTGAGTGTGGTAAGCTGGTATCAGTCAAACCCTGGGGAGAAACACTGGATAGCGGTAAAGAACATTCTCAAGTACCTGAGAAGGACTAAGGAGATGTTCTTGGTGTATGGCGGAAAGGACCTCCAGATCGAGGCCTTTGCTGACTCCAGCTTCCAGAGTGACAAGGATGATTCCAAGTCCATGTCGGGTTTTGTCTTTACCCTCAATGGAGGGGCGGTGTGTTGGAAGAGTTCCAAACAAGAAACCGTTGCAGACTCGACGATGGAAGCGGAATACATCGCTGCATCTGATGCCGCAAAAGAAGCTGTCTGGATGAGAAAGTTCTTGAAAGAACTTCAGGTGGTTCCGTCCATTGTTGATCCAATACCTCTGTATTGCGACAACAACGGGGCTATAGCATTAGCAAAGGAACCCAGGTCCCATCAGAGATCCAGGCACATCTTGAGGCGGTATCACCTGATCAGGGAGATCGTAGATCGCCAGGAGATCGAGGTTCGGAGAGTCGCTTCAGAAGACAACACTGCAGATCCATTCACCAAGGCCTTGCCCCAGACTCAGTTCGAGCGGCTGATCGAGATGATAGGTCTTCGATACACCAGTACATGGCCTTAGTGCAAGTGGGAGATTGTTAGTGTATATGCCCTAGAGGCCATTACTGTATCATACTAGTTTGTATATTACTTAATGGATGCTTGGGATATTCACCTTGTATATACAATCTTGCTCAAAATAGTAGTATGCTACTTGGTTTGTTTCTACTTCAATGTGTACTTGTGTTTATTTCAGTATATCACTTATACGCATTAGTGGAGCCCTTAGGATCTTTGCTTGATTACCAGCGTTGTGATGGCAGTCACACTAGTGGGGGTTGGGTAATCTATAAGCACATCCTTATTCAGGTCCCTGGTCGCAGGACTATCGAGACAGGGCATCGATACTCCGGAGTAGACCAGCGCATGCGCTTCTCATCCCAGTGTGGGAGACGGTCTGTCCCACAGCCGTCAGTACGTCGTACTTGAGATAGTATGCGGGTGCTCGTTAGGTTACGGGTACACTGGACAGGACTCGTCGGGAACTGACTAGTTGGTATTATACCTATCGTCAGTTATCAGTTCCCAGGTGACATGAGTACAGCTTAGTCCGCTGACTTGACACTGTCACTTCGCCTCGGGTGTGTTCCCACTGTACTTTGATCACTACCCTACCACGGCTCAAAGGAGTCGTGCAAACAGGTGGTGGTTGGGTGCAGTCCCGAAGCACTTGGAGGCAGTGACGGTTAGACAGGATTCGTCTCTCCCGGTATTGGGGGTTGACATCGCGCTGTGTCTAGGAGAGCCATTACACGAGTAGTCCCTGGCCAGGGCAAACGAGATATACTGGTAGGTTTCCAGTGTTATCTCAGGGTGTATTGGGCTTCACTCCGGCACGACTTGTACCGCTATTGGGGGACTGACGTTTACCGCCCCCTAGGCCCGCCATGCGATGTATCAGACGAACAGACCGGACTGTACGGAGAATGTCACACTCAGGCTCAGTAGGAGTTCAGATGGGTTTCGCCTCGTCGGTCTTCTTGTCGGCATTACCTGGGGACCGTTACGCACAGCTAGTGCCGCTTGCGGTCTGTGGTTAAACCCACTGCCAGCGTAGTGTCGAGTCTTTAGAGTCCCACACAGAAAGCTTTTCGCCTTTAGGCAAAAGAGTAGAGGTCGCATGGTATTGCGACAGGTCGCATGGTTTTGCGACAGGGTTCGGTCACATCCGTGCACTTGTGCACGTACAGTGTCCGGACAGTTTACACTAGCGGGCTTTGGTTTAAGCCAGATCCTAGTGTACCTTATGGGATTGGATTTATCCAGTTTGCATTCGTGTTCCTCGGAACGCGGATGCGGGTGTGTATGCACAGTTGACAGGGAGGCAGAGGCGGCGGATTCTCATTAGGGTTGTTGACTGTTGACCGTTGACTATTTGACTTTATGCTCAACCCTAATGAGAATATGATATGTGATTAACTATTATATTAATTAAGTATTATGGTGATATGGTTGTTGACTTGTTGACTTTTGTTGACTTGTTGACTTTGTTGACTTGTTGACTTTTGTTGACTTGTTGACCGGTTGACTAGGCTTGACTAGTTGACCATCATGATAACCATGGTTATCATTTCATGCCAAAGACTTTTTCTTGCTTGCTCATTTGAGTAAAATGAGTGCATGACATGATAAGGTTATGGTTGCTTCTAACCATCACATAAGACTTTTTTGATATGATGAGTTATGATCACTTTGGATTATGAGAGGGTGAAAGACAAAAGAGTTGCTCATTCTCTTTTTGCTCATTCTCTCTCTTGTTCTTGAGCTCTCCTCTTGCTCTCACCCTCAACCTCTTGCTCCCTCTCTTGATCTATGGTTCTCTTGTCTCATGAGTTGAGAATCAAGAACCATAGATAAAATCCCATTCTAAATCATCTCTACTCATTCTAGTTCACTAGGTTTAGCAAACCAAGTGAACTAGTTTCTTCAAAGAACGAAGAAGGAGCTAAAGGTTGGAGCTTTCAAGTGGATCTATCTTCGGCGTACGGAGACAACGAGAAGGAGCCATCGAACCACCATCGGAGCTCGAAGAGAAGGAGTTCAAGTTTAGGTATAACCATCTTCATCCGAGTAGCTAAATATCTTTAGCTTAGTATGCTAGTTTTAGTTTAGGTAAAGATCCCGACCTAGCTTAGTCCATGTTGCCTCTTGCGTTAAAATTTTGATTTTATACCGTTTCCGCCTCCCCGTAAGAACCGGGGGTCGCAACGTGGACTTACATGACTACCCTAATCCAATCGCATCGTATGCTGGCAGATAAGCAGCATATAGCTACCGCACACTGCACCTTGACGAAAGCCAACAAATGCAGCACGAATACTATATACAACTTATCTGAAATGACGGAGGGCTACGACAGGTTTTTCTGAAAACCTATTGCGTAATGAACTTAATATCGTTGTAGGATCGAATGAATTTTGAAATGGAGTGTTTCTGAGGCTTTTCTAGTTTTGCTAAAGGAGTCACTCCCGGTGAAGGGATCGTCGGTCCTTTCCTCGTCGAATGAGGTGCGGGATATATCATATATATCACTGTGATAAGCAAAAACACTTAAAAGCAGGCAAAAGACAAACCGAGTGTGTAGCATCTGCCAGTTATTGCTAAAGGAGTCACTCCCGGTGAAGGGATCTCGGTCCTTTCCTTATCGAATAAGGTGCAGGATATATCATATATACCTCTGTGCAAAGCAAGAACTGTAGCTACCTGTTTTATTTTGAAATTCGATTCTACAATATCTTAGGTTTCTTTTATTTCATTAATCATATTAATGAAGTCCCATCATTTAAGTACCTAAACATCACAGATAAATACGACGTACACTTATGCCATCTGCATTCGCCTCGATGTCCCCTCGTGCACCGTTAGGTTAGGTAACTAACGACAGAGCGGGGCAGGGCTAGCGCGGGTGTAAAACATAAGTAACGCCTATATAATATATCATATATACTATATACTGTATCTATCACAGAACATCACATGATCACATCACAGATATCGCAGCAGAAGAAACATATGAAATATTGGATATACTAGGACGTCCGTGTTTTCAATACGAGCCAGTATAAAACACGGATTCCACGGTCGTGATGAATAGCCAATCCCACACCCCTAGACCCCTACGAGAGCGGCAAGCAACCCTGCCAATTCAAGGGTTAGGAGACCCGGACTCGACTCCTCAAGTTGGTCTCCCACTGGACTCCAGAACCCGGTTACTTGTGCCCTCCTCCTTGGGTCTATCCTAGTGCGGAAAAGTAAATATTATACAAACGGTGGCAACTTCCGCAACCTGGAAGCGCCCCAATAAAAGAATATTACATACAAGTTTTTACATGAATGAAAATGAAAAACACTCATCTCACATAAAAACTCCCGGCTATTCAAACACGACGATCCAATATAACATATCCATCAACACATAACATCACATGTCATCAACGTAAGTAAACATGCGTATCCCAATTGTCGTTGGCATATAGCAACGAAACCGGCGATATCACATATTACACTTACGGTCACAGAAAAAAAAGTGTAAAACTACAACAATTGGAATCCGCAACCACCTCAGACATCGCATGTCTGACCAAATGAATTACTTAGACATCATATGCCTAACAATTATAAACCCCGCATTTTAGTCTCAAAATTGAAAACACTTTTCAATACCAAGTCGGGCAATTCAACAAGATTCCCGACATCCTGATCGAATGCTCGTCGCAAACTTTAGTAGGCGGCTGCACCCCCGACGCCGTCGATGAAGTGCACCAAGGCAGAACACCGCTACCGGGAGCACCCGAACGGATGCTTTCGGCGACGGGGTTCTCCTACAGTCACTTGGTCGGGGCTATGGGGTGTAGCTGTCTATTAAGTTTATCCGGCGAATATCCGCGTACGCTACGTGATTGCGACGGACTTTTGATCACATCAAAATTCCGTGGCAACCGATCAAGTGAGACTAAACTGCTATGTTTATAACATTCATTTAGTTATCACGTAACTTTTGTGAATTCCAATTATTGTATCCCATTCCAGATAAACAGAAAATGTTAAACTTTTTCGATCGAACAGTCAAACACCCAAGTTTTCCCGATACAGCTCAACACATGAAACAAGTCTAAAAACATTTAGTTCGTGCCTCAGTACCAACGGTCCAGCCGTAGAAGGGTCAAGCCAACGCCTCACATGTGGCACGCCGTACTGCCCCAAACCCGAAGGTTCAAAGGGCAGTTCAAGACGGTCACATAATCGAGTTAAGGTTTGTTGTCTTCTAGAGGGTCCATCGAGTTACTTGCACTACTTAGAACGTCTTTAAACTTCGGAAATATCCAACACTTGGAAATTTCCCGATAGGGGAAAAATTGGGTATTTATATCCGGTCGAACTTTTTAACATATTCTAAAAATATCCGAAAAACACATAGACAAAATTAGACAATCCGATCGAATGTACGAACTCCTAATACAACCCAAAAAACTCAACTCTTGATTTCAGATAAAAATATTCCCAGGAAAACCAGCACTGCAAAATAGGAATTACTGTGCAAAATTGAATGCCTAATAAGACAAAACGGCCGCGGAACCGCCGCATTAGCACGCTAATGCCGCGGTTCCGCCGCACTTTTGAGGGATCATTAGTTACTTTTTGCACCGTAATTCGTAGAATTTCCTGCTGATTTTTCTGCATATTTTTAATTCTCAAAAATCCACGAAAACAGAAAATGTCCAGAGAGCACTTTCAAGTCGGGGTTTCGGGTCGATCGGACTTCTAACTCCGTCTACGCAACGCCTAAGGCTCTAGCTAGGCTCTGATACCAGTGAAAGCTTCCTAGGCACCCAATAGAGGTCTCACAAGGCATCGAACATGCCAATATAAAAATTTATGGGTGCCGAGAGACCCTAATACGGATCGTCAGCTAGAAAACTAGGCGAATAATTGTAACACCTTAGGATAAGGGTTAGTGAATAATTATAATTAAATAATGGTTTTTAATAAAAAGTTTACCAAATTGTGTTTTAAATATTTTTCCTAGCTTAATAAATGTTTTTCCAAAATTTTCCTAGGCTTGCACACACATGTGCATGTAAACTAGGGTTTTAAAATGAAGTAAATACCATAATTATTAACCATGGTGGGTTAATTCTAGGATTAAGTCTTTTGGATTCTTAAGTGGGTTTAATTGGTTAGCTAAAAGTTGCTTTAATTTGAATTTAAGATTTAGTGTTGACTTGTGAGAGAGAGAGAGGGCATCATGGCTCAAGCCATGCTTGCATTAAATGAGGTGAGAGAGAGAGGGGGGTGACTTTTGTGTGATGATTGTGAAGGTTTCTTTCTCTCAACTCTTTTGCTATTCTCTCAAGTCTCACACACACACTCACACAACACACCCACACACTTACCTGGCAATACCCCCAGCAGCAGCAGCAAGCAAAGCAACAGCAACAACTGAGCAGCAGCAGCAGCAGCAACATGAAGCAGCAGCAGCAACAACATTCAGCAACAGCAAGGCCCCAGTGAGCAGCAGCAGCCCCAGCTCCTAGTGCAGCCTCTTCCCTTCACTTCTTCTTCTTCCTGCAGCTCCCTAGGGTCGAGTGTGAGGTATACTTCCTATCTTATTCCCTAGTTAGCTTGGTTAGTGTAGATTTGCTTCGGTTATCGGATTTTAGTGCGTTTTAGTGTGATATGGGGTAATTTGTGAGAATCTTGTGCAAACGAAGTGAGTTGCGGTTTCAGTAGGTCATTAGTGAGTTGTTGAGGCCACAGCAACCTAGTCCAACACCTATTACGCTAAAATACCACCAATTTCATGATTCGATGCAAAATGTCGTATTTGTGCAGATTTTTAGGATTCAGTGATCTGCTTTTACTGCTTGAGTTTTAGAGAGTTTTAAACAACTGCAGAATCCTAGGCAGGCTTTTTCAGGAAATTGTGTGGAGTTCGAGCCCATTCCACCGGGGCTGGGCCGGCGACAGGCACTGTTTGGCCGGCGACGCCGGCCTCCCCTCCCCATTTTGTGTTGGGTGTTGTGCAATTTAGTTTCTGTGGGTATTTTGCAGTGTTTGGTCTTGCTTAAATCTTGAGTTGTCTTCCAGGTAAAAATCTGGGAGCTTTTTCCTTTAGTTTGGGGTGGATGTTTAGTGCGACTTGCACGTTTCTGTAGGTCTGGTGCGTGCTACGCATCGTAGCGCGTCGGGGTGGTTCTTGGTTCAGCACACACACATGTTTTAGCGTATCGCGTACACGCGCGATTGGTTTGTGACACGAGTTTCTAGTTTGACCGTGATATCGCGTTTTTGGCGAAATTGAGCTTATATGTGTGATATGTGTTTGTGATTCTAGGTTCGCAGGCCAGTGAGACGGACGCCGCGAAGAAGGGCAAGAAAGTGGTTGGATACACTTAGCGCGAGACACGGTGAGTAGATTTCACATCTACGGGGATATCGCCCGCATGGCGTTATGCGTCAGGGCTGATAGGAACTTATTGTTATATACTGCATATACCATACTATGGATTTCCATCGCATATTACATTCCCTGCTATATATATGTATTGCTTAGAACTGATAGAACACCGTACTATTACTAACGGTTTATGTTGCACGGGCACTATTTTGCATGCTACACACACACCGTTAGTAATTGCCATGCCACACTCACTGTAGAACTGCCATGATTATACTGTTGCATTATTGCTGTAGTTCATCTTACATGTGATTGATTATGATTTCCTGGAAATTGGGAGCCGCATGACATCTTTAAAAACGGAAACTATTTTAAAAAGCGGCTTTCCCTTATATACCTGCCATGGATTGATTACATTGTACCTCACATTGGATTGACTTATTGGTGATGGATTTTCATGTGATTTCTGGTTTTGAGGACCGTGGAAATATTTAAGAAAAGATGCATTATTTGAAAACCCGGTACCTCGTGATATGATATTTTGGTGTGTCCACCACGCGTTTTCTCGGTGCTGAGACGTGTGCTTGAAACCCGATTCGAGGAGTGATGATCCGTTTGCGGGTTCGTGGTGGGCCCGGTATGGTTCCCCTCGGCGAGATGATCGATGGGATTTGCCGATTTAGCCTGGAGACGGGCGAGTACCTACCGGTGATTGGTTGGACCTGGCAGTTGTCCGGAGGATACTGACCAGAGTCGAGTGATGGATGCGGGATGACCCGTGCTGCCGTGGCCGAGGGCCGACACCGCAGACGGACCCCGTGGGCTGATCCGGACTGACGGAGCCCGATATACGAGGATTTGCGTGTCGATGCTGGACACGAGTATTTTATGATGTTTTGGGTGCCGATGTTGGGCACTCGTGATTTCTCAGAGGTGTACAGGATTTGAGGGCCGATGGGTGTGCCGGCGCCTGAGTGTATTTGGGATTTGAGTGCAGCCTGAGGCACCGATTATGGTTTTCCATGTTGACATAGTCCATGTAGATGTTGTTATCCCATACTCAGCATTGACTACTATATATCTCATCCTGTAGCATTTACTTGTTAGAGTATTTGCATTACTATTGCAACCTCTATTTGACATGCATTGATAGAATCTGCTGGCATTAGTAGAGCCACGCTATATGTGCATGCTCGCGATCACCTTTATATGTTATCTCTATTCACGAGTTGGCAACTCACCCCCGTTGTGCCACAGTGTTTGCAGGTCGCCCTTGGGAGTAGTCACGGCTGGCTGTTACCGCATCTTTTGGCACAGGTACCCTTTTGAGCAGAGATAGCTCTTTTGCTGTTTAGGTGGGTTTTGTACGGTATCTGTTATCATTTCAGTTGTATATTGATGTATCTAGTATTCTCCATCTACCTTCTGTATTGACTTAGAGACAGTGGTGAGGACGATATGTATGATTTTATATTCTGGTGTCGAGCTCGCATGTGAGCCGACTTTACTTTTGCAATCTCATCTTTATGATATTGTCCTTGCTTTACTGTGGATTCTTCGCTACGGCGTCGTATATCTTATTGTGATGCTTCATTCATTTTACTCGTCATTTCTGTTACACCTTGTTTCTACCCGACTGGCGGGGCAAATGTTTTAAAAATAAAAAAAAAGGAAAATGTTACCAAAATTATAAAACTTATAACCTTTGAACTTAAAACGGATCTCTACTAAATAAATGGATGTTTTTCAGACATGTACTATTGTTTTTACAAAATGTTTTAAATCACTCTACATTTATTGGTTTTGATTTCTGGGTTCGGCTTACTTAGCCGTGTTACGCCTGTAGACGTTGCGTGGTTAAGTGCCGGTCACGAGTCGAATTCTCGGGTCGTGACAAAGTTGGTATCAAAGCGTAGGTTTTACCTTCGGAGTGTAGGATGACCCTGGTATGATGGAGTAGGTAGCTGCAGCAGGGTAGCGTAGCGTGTGTATGTTCCGCGGCATACTCACGACACGGTACTCCGCCTACGCGACCTTAGGACTTATTGATTTGATCCCTCCTTATATTCTTGCGATTCGATTTCCGTGTTCTTATCGAATCCTAATTTCTTTCAGCCATTATGCCGCCCAAGACTACGAGGGCACAGAGAGCGGCCGCGAGGGCCGAGATTCGTGTTGACTCGTCCGAGACGAGGACTGATCCGGGCAGTACGCCGGTTGTCCCCGAGCAGGCTGTTCCTGCCGTGACAGAGCAGATCGCCACGCTAGGGGCTGGTATACAGGAGATGCGCCAGACGGTGGGATCTAGCATGCAGGAGATGCGCCAGATGATAGGTCGCTAGTTGAGACGCTTCGAGCGCAGCGACCAGAGGTAGCTCCACCCGTTCCAGAGACCGCGATGGTGCCTACCGCACAGCCAGTTGCCCCTGCAGCCACGGAGGTGATTACAGTATCGCTATCAGAGTTCATGAGGCTGAAACCTCCAGTATTCACAGGCACCGATACAGCCGAGGACCCACAGTCTTTCATCGACTGGATGGCCAGGATATGCCGTTCCCTCAGATGCGCAGATGCGAGATGGGTCGAGTTCGCGAGCTTTCGCCTGGAAGGTCTTGCGCAGAAGTGGTGTGACTCAGTTGAGAAGGGCAGAGCAATAGGTCTTCCTCTTATGACCTGGACGGAGTTCGTGACCATATTTCTAGCCCGTTTCCTTCCCCGGAGTGTTAGAGATGCCCGAGCACGCAGGTTTGAGTCCTTGCGCCAGACGCCAGGGATGACAGTGGCAGAGTATGACGTACTGTTTACAGTGCTAGCAGTCTACGCCCCATATTTAGTGGCTACCGAGGAGTTGCGAGTCAGGAGATTTGTTCGAGGCTTGCTTACACCATTGTTCCTTGCGATCAGCGCACAGCACTACGAGACCTATGCAGCAGCTGTAGACGCAGCCATAGTGGTCGAGGAGCACCTTGCTGAGACTTCGGCAGTTCCAGAGCCGAAGAGAGTTCGTACTGGTATTTCCGCACGGAGACAGACATTCAGACGCCGCGACAGGTATCGTTCTGGTACGGGGGGTGGCAGAGATTCGGGACGGAGCCAGATGTTTAGTTCATATCCACGAGAGAGTCAGCAGTCGCCGCGGGGTTGCTTCAGATGTGGCAGCCTACTTCACCTCATTCGAGATTGTCCAGAGACACACCGGAGGGAGGCGGCAGCACCGCATGTTACCTTACCACCTTCACCACCCCAGAGGGCGTTGCCCGTTGTGCCTACCGTTGCTCCGCGCCAGACTTATGCACAGAGAGGTCGTGGGCGTGGAGGAGTTGCTCAGAGGGGACGAGATGACCGAGGCCGAGGTCAGTCAGTTACAGGTGGTGGACAGGCGAGGGTCTTTGCGTTGACACATCAGGACGCGCAGGCGTCCAATGCAGTGGTTTCAGGTATCCTCCCTGTATGTTCAGTTGATGCACATGTACTGTTCGATCCCGGATCCACACACTCGTACGTATCCACACACTTTGTGCCGAGTCTGGATAGAGAGTCCGGCTTGCTTGATCAGCCGCTTGTGGTGACTACTCCTGTGGGAGAGTCGTTTGTTGCTAGGCACGTGTTCCGATCCTGTATCGTCTGTATTGGCGAGAGAGAGTTGCCTGTCGACTTGATCCTTCTGGAGATGTTGGACTTCGACGTTCTTTTGGGCATGGATTGGTTAGCCACGTGCTATGCTTCTGTGGACTGCCGCGAGAAGACAGTTAGATTCTGTTTCCCCGGTGAGTCGGTTTTTGTTGTGTTGGGGGACCGTGGTGCCGCCCCTCACAGTGTGATTTCTTCTTTTCGCGCTGGACAGCTTTTGAGGAAGGGATGTCAGGGATTTCTCGCCTATGTTTGCGATGCTCACGCTACAGAGGTTCCATTGGATCAGGTTCCGGTTGTTAGCGAGTTTCCTGATGTGTTCCCTGACGAGCTTCCTGGGTTGCCGCCCGAGCGCGACATTTCTTTTTGTATTGATTTGGTTCCTGGTTCGGGGCCTATTTCTATACCGCCTTATCGGATGGCCCCGGCGGAACTTCGAGAGTTGAAGGGTCAGTTGCAAGATTTGCTGGACAAGGGACTTATTCGACCCAGTGTTTCTCCTTGGGGTGCTCCCGTCCTGTTCGTCGAGAAGAAGGATGGCAGTTTGCGTCTTTGTATCGACTACCGCCAGCTGAACAGGGTGATAGTGCGGAACAGGTATCCTTTGCCGCGTATCGACGATTTGTTCGACCAGCTTCAGGGGGCAGGGTACTTTTCGAGGATCGATTTACGATCGGGCTATTATCAGCTGCGGGTTCGAGAGGAGTGTTAGTTATATGTATGCCCTAGAGGCCATTACTGTACATAGGATGTATATTGTAGTGGATGCTGGGACATATATAGGGAGGACTTTCTTGCTCGACATGATAGTATGCTATCTGGTTGAACTTTACCTTAATGTGTATACTATTTGTCTCTCTGTTACATGTTGGTAAAGCCCTTAGGATCTGTACTTGACTACCTGGACTATGATGCGGATCATACTAGTGGGGATATGGTAGTCTATAAGTACATCCTTCAAAGTCCCTAGTCGTGGGTGTATCGAGACGGGGCATCGATATACCAGAGTAGACTAGCGTATACCTTCTCGATCCATATAGATGGGCGATGGATGATCCCATATCCATCGGTGTTTGACATCAGAGATGATATACGGGTGCTCAGTAGAGATTGGGTACACTGGACGGACTCGCCGAGAACTCCCAGATGGTATTATACCTCACGTCAGATGGCAGTTCTCTGGTGACACTGGTACAGAGTAGTCTGTTGACCCGAGATCGTCATAGAGTCTTGTGTGGTTCCCACTGTGCTTTGATTTCCATCTTACCACGTCCAAGAGGGCGTGCAAAACGGTGGTTTTTGGGTACAGTCCCGAGTCACATGGAGGCAATGAGCGATAGGAGGGGATCCGTTTCTCCCGGTATAGGGAGTTGATGTTGCGCTGTGTTCGATTGGCTATAACAGGAAATCCCTGGCCAGGGTTGCTGAGATTTACTGGTAAGTGTTACCAGTAGTTTCTCGAACAGTTATAGACCTCATATCGACACGACTTATTGAGCTATTGGGGTCTGACGTTTACCACCCCTAGGCGAGATATGCGACATATCAGACGATCAGACCGGACTGTACGGTAGTGTTACTGGTCGGATTCACTGGAGTGTGAGTGGGCTTGCTCGTCGATCTTCAGATCGCTCAATACCCGGGTGGCCGTTACGTTTAGCAGACCGCTTGCGGCTTGTGGATGTTTGATATGATCATCATCCGCTGCCGGCGTATTGACGAGTCTTTAGAGTCCTACACAGAGGTTTCCTGGCTCAAGCGAAACGAAATAGGAGCGCATATGAGATATGTGCGGGACCGAGAATAATGCGTGTTTGTGATACCGTATTCTATTCTCGCGATAAATGTATCGAATGGTTGTATGCGATATAACCTAGTTATCGATTCAAGCGTTGATTCGATAAGCCGATATATTGTATACTAGTCGGTTGTGTGCGACATAACCGGATCATTGAATCAAGTGTTGATTTAATGATTTAATGCATATTTATATATTTGATATATTACTTTGCATCAACTAGTATCGGTTTACTTAAGATGGATTTTCTCACTCGGATGTACGCATTACATATGCGATATGATTTTGTGCATTTGATTGTATCATGTTTGATGATACATGTTTACTTGGTTAAGTGCAAAGATTTAAACCATGGTTAAAAGAATGGTTAGGGTTTCATTTCCTTTATTTATCTATTTATTTATTTATTTTCTTTTTGGAAAAGGAAATGAGGAAAATGGTGGCTTGTTTTGGATTGTAGTTGAAGATTCATGAACCTTTGACTTTGTCCACCATTCTTATCTCATGCTTAACCTAACCATTTGTTTTAACCCTAGTTGAATCTCTACACTTGACCATGGTTTAGTCATGATAAGTTTTGATTATTCTTTTCTTTTTCTTTTAACTTATCATAACATTTCTTCTTCTTCTTCCTTGCTTCAAGTGAAGAAAAGCTTACCTCATCAATGGTGATTGATGTTTTTGAGTGAGAAATCCAATTCTAAAGTTAACCCACTTCCTATTTCTTCATCCTCTACCTCTTGCCAAGTAGTAGAGTGTATTTACTTCACAAGTTTCTTGACTTGGTGAAGTCGGAGCTTGATTTAGCGATGCCTCGACGTAGATCATCTTCGGCATGGACATCGACGACCTAGCTTACCCATTCTCCGACGAAGCCGATCCTAGAGCCCGGATTTGACTTGGACAGCGGAGAGGACCTCGTTGCGGAGCTATGGAGGTGGAGCACCGGATCTACAAAGGTTGTATTTCCGTATTCCCAATAGTTAAGTGTTAACTAGTTCTTTTTCGCCTAGACATCTAGTTATCGATCCGTAGTTTAGGGTTTCTCGGCACCATAATTTTTGAAATTACCATGGTTGATGGCTTGGGAGACCTCACTAGTGTGCTTAGGAACCCTACAGTGGTATCAGAGCCTAACTAGAGCCTTAGGCGAAGTCCAGACGGAAATTGAAGTCCGAACGAACCCGAAACCCCGAACCTATATTGCTCTCTGGACTTTTTCCTAAAATGCGGATTTTTGTGAATTAAAAATTTCTAGAAAATACATAAAATAAAACTAAGAATTACGGTGCAAACTCAGGTGAGTAATTCGTTTGAACGGCGGCGGAACCGCGGCATAAGCACTGCTTATGCGACGGTTCCGCGCTACATTGGTGACGTCATCGTACCTGCTCTGCACAGTAATTCCTATTATTTTATGGTGAGTTTTCTGGGATTATTTAAAACTTATTCCAGAGTTGGAATTTCTGCAGTGGTTTTGGGGATTCGGTGTTTCGATCGGGGTATCAAATTTTGTCTGTGTGGCTTTCCGGATAAATCTTAGAATATGTTAAAAAGTTCGACCGGATATAAATACCCAACTTTTCCCCTGTCGGGAAATTTCCAAGTGTTGGATTTTTCCGTAGTTTAACGACGTTCTAAGTAGTGCAAGTAACGCGATGGTCCCTCTAGAAGACAACAAACCTTAACTCGATTATGTGACCGTCTTGAACTGCCCTTTGAACCTTCGGGTTTGGGGCAGTACGGCGTGCCACATGTGAGGCGTTGGCTTGACCCTTCTACGGCTGGACCGTTGGTACTGAGGTACGAACTGAATGTTGTTAGACTAGTTTCATGTGTTGATCTGTATCGGGAAAACTTGGGTGTTAGAATGTTCGATCGGAAAGTTTAACATTTTCTATTTATCTGGAATGGGATACAATAATTGGAATTCACAATAAGTTATATGATAACTGAATGAATGTTATAAACATAGCAGTTTAGTCTCACTTGATCGGTTGCCACGGAATTTTGATGTGATCAAAAGTCCGTCGCAATCACGTAGCGTACGCGGATACTCGCCGAGTAAACTTAATAGACAGCCTCACTCCATAGCCCCGACCAAGTGACTGTAGGAGAACCCCGTCGCCGAAAGCATCCGTTCGGGTGCTCGCGGTAGCGGTGTTTCGCCTTGGTGCACTTCGTCGACGGTATCGGGGGTGCAGCCGCCTACTGAAGTTTGCGACGAGCATTCGATCAGGATGTCGGGAATCTTGTTGAATTGCCCGACTTGGTATTGAAAAGTGTTTTCGATAATGAGACTAAAATGCGGGGTTTATAATTGTTAGGCATGTGATGTCTAAGAAATTCATTTGGTCAGGCATGCGATGTCTGAGGTGGTTGCGGATTCCAACTGTTGTAGTTTTACACTTTCTTTTCTGTGACCGTAAGTGTAATATGTGATATCGCCGGTTTCGTTGCTATATGTCAACGACAATTGGGATGCGCATATTTACTTACGTTGATGACATGTGATGTTATGTGTTGCTGGATATGTTATATTGGATCGTCGTGTTTGAATAGCCGAGGGTTTTTATGTGAGATGAGTGTTTTTCATTTTCATTCATGTAAAAACTTGTATGTAATATTCTTTTATTGGGGCGCTTCCAGGTTGCGGAAGTTGTCACCCGTTGTATATTATTTTCTTTTCCTCACTAGGATAGACCCAAGGAGGGGAGCACAAGTAACCGGGTTCTGGAGTCCAGTGGGAGACCAACTTGAGGAGTCGAGTCCGGGTCTCCTAACTCTAGAATTGGTAGGGTTGCTTGCCGCTCTCGTAGGGGTCTAGGGGTGTGGGTTTGGCTATTCATCACGACCGTGGAATCCATGTTTTATACTGGCTCGTATTGAAAACACGGACGTCCTAGTATATCCAATATTTCATATGATTCTTCTGCTGCGATATCTGTGATGTGATCATGTGATGTTCTGTGATAGATATAGTATATAGTATATATGATATATTATATAGACGTTACTTATGTTTTACACCCGCGCTAGCCCTGCCCTGCTCTGTCGTTAGTTACCTAACCTAACGGTGCACGAGGGGACATCGAGGCGAATGCGGATGGCATAAGTGTACGTCATATCTATCTGTGATGTTTAGGTACATTAAATGATGGGACTTCATTAATGTGATTAATGAAAGTAAAAGAAACCTAAGATGTTGTAGAATCGAATTTCAAAATAAAACAGGTAGCTACAGTTCTTGCTTTGCACAGCGGTATATGCGATATATCCTGCACCTTATTCGATGAGGAAAGGACCGAGATCCCTTCACCGGGAGTGACTCCTTTAGCAATAACTGGCAGATGCTACACACTCGGTTTGTCTTTTGATTGCTTTTAAGAGTGTTTGCTTTGCACAGTGATATATATGATATATCCCGCACCTCATTCGACGAGGAAAGGACCGACGATCCCTTCACCGGGAGTGACTCCTTTAGCAAAACTAGAAAAGCCTCAAAAGCACTCCATTTTAAAATCATTTGATTCTACAACGATATCAAGTTCATTACGCAATAGGTTTTCAGAAAAACCTGTCGTAGCCCTCCGTCATTTCAGATAAGTAGTAGTTAGTATTCGTGCTGCGTTTGTTGGCCTTTGTCAAGGCGCAGTGTGCGGTAGCTAACTGGTGCTTATCTGCTTATGCATATGATGCAGATTGAGTTAGGGTAGTCGTGCGACCTTGTTGGCCTTTGTCAAGGGCCGTGCGGGTGGGTTTAATTCAATCAGGAAATGACGGGTTGAACTTGACTAGCATCCTATGGTTTGTTGGCCTTTGTCAAGGTCATAGGAGGTTAGGGGCAAAATATTATCGGGAATTTCAAGTGTTGAAATTTGCAATGAGATTGCATACCTTCTATGAGATAGTTGGATCCCGATACCCGTTGCGAGTAAGTGTTACTCCTGGGAGAGTTTTATACATTACAATTAGCCGATCAAGTAGGTGTCTAGAAAGGTGTCAACGGGGTTACGCCTCTGGGAAAACGAGGTTTACATTAATTAGGTTCGTGCGAAAGCACGGGGGGCCTCCCTCAAAGTACCGACACTGGCCTGGCTGAAAGATTGGCGAACTTGTAGTGTGTAATTAATCCCGGCTAGTCTTTCCTTTTAGGGTTTGAAGGAAGATTTGATAAAATGCAGTGGGAGCCATCCTGATTAGATAAAATAATAACCAATCTATTCTTGACAGAGCGCACGCTGAGTGTTTTCTTCTCTCTCTCTCCTGGTAGCGACCATATCACGCCTTAATCAAGATAATAATACGGATTATTGACCGAACCCGCTTGTTATACTGAGCTGGGGAACGTTGGTCCCGCTCCAACTTATAATTGTTATAAGACAGAGCAGGAAATTGGGGATTACCAGAATTCCCGTGCCGCCCAAACGAAGAAAGTGCATGCTGATGCATCATCTTCGGGTGTGTTCGTTACAAAGAATTGTTTCTCAGTATCCTCCGCGTCCTGGGTATGTGATACCAAATCAGGATCCCAGATATGTAATCTGTTACATAGGGCTACAGAAAGGTAGAGAACTGAGAACGGGTGATAAGTTTCATGAGGCAGAAAACGGGGCAAGTGTTGCAGCCAAGTCTGTTGGTCACTGTCACCCTGTATTACCAATACATTGATTCTGAACGAATGTTATTAGATACCGAACCTGATATACAAAATCATATCAGTCTCTTTATCAGTAAAGAAATGATAAAATTTTGTATTGTTGGATAATGTTTTGAACGTTTCCTATATCAAAAGTTGATCGGTTCAGGCACGTTATCTAAAAGCATTGATGTTCTAAATCAAACTACAGTTCTTAGTATACAGAACACACACAATAGGAAGAGTTCAAAAATGAACGAATCCTTCTTGAGGCATTGTAGACTAGGTCATATCAATGCGACCCGACTAGCTGAAGTTACATGTAGATGCATATTTAAATCAGTTTGAATTTACATCTCATGAAACTTGCGAGTCATGTCACAAAGATAAAATGACCTCAGCTCTGTTTATTGGTAACAGAGAAAGAGTTAATGAACTCTTGGGACTGATACATGATGATGTAAGGTCTCCTGTCTACACATGCCAGGACAGGTTCTTTGTACTTCATTACATTCTCTGATGATCTCTTTCGAGTTTCAGACATATGTTCCTGTTGAAACACAAGTACGAACCTTATGAGATATTCACAGAATATAAGTTAGAAGTAGAGAACCAAAATACGGGTATAAGTACTATGTCCTTTGATGAGATCAAGGAGGAGAATACTTGTGCACAGAATTCCTGGACTATTCTAAAGGAGAATGAGATTCTCTCTCAGCATTACTCCTCCGTATACACCATTGCACGATGGTATGTCGGGGCGGAGCAGATACACCCTATCTGATATGGTGTGCTCTATGATGAGTACTACTGAGTTTCCTATTTCCTTTTGGGAGTTATACACTTGAGAAGCTGCATACCTATTGAATAGGGTTCAAATCAAATCAGTTGCCTATCACTTCATATATAATAAGGGAAGAGCCCATGTCTTAAGCTAGTTAAGATTTGGGGTTGACCGCGGCCTATGTCTGAAAGCAAAATCCGGACAAGCTCGAGGCAAAGTCTGTAATGTAGAACTGGAAAGGTTCCAGCTATACAAACTGCAGCTGATGATTTGATAGAACCAAAGGATTCAGTAGATTCCAACGAACCTCATCCTCTCCGCCGATCTAGTAGGTTTCCTCACCCACCTGAGAGATACTTCTGTTTTTCTATGACAGTGGGAGCGAGGATTGCATCATGAGATGATGACCCAACTAGCTTCGAGCTGGCCATCAGAAGTAAGACTCTGTAAGAATGGCTGGATGTTTAGCGATCTGAGATGGAATCCTGATACACCAACAAAGTATGGAATTTAGTTGCTATATCTGAAGGGTTAAATCCCCATCAGGAGCAAGTAGATCTTGAGAAGATTACTTGGTGTACATGGAAAAGTTGAGACTTTCAAAGCTAGACTTGTTAAAGGTTTTCGTCATTGACCAGGCGTGGATAATGATGAAACCTTTTCAAGTAGCTATGCTTAAGTCCAACCGGATCCTACTTGCCACGGCTACATACCATGACTACGATATCTGGCGGTTGGGTGCCATGACTGCTTTTCTAAATGATGATTTAGAAGAGAGCGTCTATAAGTACACAGCCAGAGGGCTTCGTAGACAGTGGGAGCAGCGGAAACGTGTGCAGGATGTTTTATATGATAAAGCAGGCATCGCGGAGTTGGAACATCTATTTTGATGAATTAGTCAAAGAAGTTGACATCATCAAAATGGTAGATGAACCTTGTATAAATAAGAAGGTAGTAGGGAGTATGGTGACGATCCTCGTAGAGTACGTGGATGACATACTCTTGATAGGGAAGGAGTTTCCTATGCTACGCTCGATCAATCTCCGTTTATCACAAAGATTCTCCATATAGGATTAAAGTGATACCTACTAAATCCTGGATTTTGGATCTATGAGATAGATCTAATTGGATGTTAGGATTCTTACTAGTAATAGTGAGACGGTGTCAATCGATCCTGGGGAGAATCACTGGAAGGGTTCGAGGGTGATAAAGACGACTGAATGTCAGTCGCAGGCATTGTCTTTACCCTCAGTAAAGGGACGGTATGTTGGAAGAGTTCCAAGCTAGATACCGTGACATACTAGACGATAAAGGCTGGATACATCGCTACTTAAGATGCTACCAAAGAGGCTGTTTGGGTGTATAAAGGTTCATGAGATGAACTATGTTCCTCCCATTGTGTGACAATAGAGTTGCAGCTGATGCCAAGGAATGCCGGTCGCATCAGTGATCCAGACATATTCTAAGGCAGTATCACTTGATCATGGAGATGGTTGATTTCCAGGGAGATCGAGGATAGGAGAGAAGACTCAGAGGACAACACAGTGAATCCACTCACAAAGGCCTGTTCCCAGAGAGAGACTTTCATGGGATGGTTGAGTATGAGATACTGCAACCACTGCTGCAGATGGCCCTAGTGCAAGTGGGAGATTGTTAGTTATATGTATGCCCTAGAGGCCATTACTGTACATAGGATGTATATTGTAGTGGATGCTGGGACATATATAGGGAGGACTTTCTTGCTCGACATGATAGTATGCTATCTGGTTGAACTTTACCTTAACGTGTATACTGTTTGTCTCTCTGTTACATGTTGGTAAAGCCCTTAGGATCTGTACTTGACTACCTGGACTATGATGCAGATCATACTAGTGGGGATATGGTAGTCTATAAGTACATCCTTCAAAGTCCCTAGTCGTGGGTGTATCGAGACGGGGCATCGATATACCAGAGTAGACTAGCGTATACCTTCTCGATCCATATAGATGGGCGATGGATGATCCCATATCCATCGGTGTTTGACATCAGAGATGATATACGGGTGCTCAGTAGAGACTGGGTACACTGGACGGACTCGCCGAGAACTCCCAGATGGTATTATACCTCACGTCAGATGGCAGTTCTCTGGTGACATTGGTACAGAGTAGTCTGTTGACCCGAGATCGTCATAGAGTCTTGTGTGGTTCCCACTGTGCTTTGATTTCCATCTTACCACGTCCAAGAGGGCGTGCAAAACGGTGGTTTTTGGGTACAGTCCCGAGTCACATGGAGGCAATGAGCGATAGGAGGGGATTCGTTTCTCCCGGTATAGGGAGTTGATGTTGCGTTGTGTTCGATTGGCTATAACAGGAAATCCCTGGCCAGGGTTGCTGAGATTTACTGGTAAGTGTTACCAGTAGTTTCTCGAACAGTTATAGACCTCATATCGACACGACTTATTGAGCTATTGGGGTCTGACGTTTACCACCCCTAGGCGAGATATGCGACATATCAGACGATCAGACCGGACTGTACGGTAGTGTTACTGGTCGGATTCACTGGAGTGTGAGTGGGCTTGCTCGTCGATCTTCAGATCGCTCAATACCCGGGTGGCCGTTACGTTTAGCAGACCGCTTGCGGCTTGTGGATGTTTGATATGATCATCATCCGCTGCCGGCGTATTGACGAGTCTTTAGAGTCCTACACAGAGGTTTCCTGGCTCAAGCGAAACGAAATAGGAGCGCATATGAGATATGTGCGGGACCGAGAATAATGCGTGTATGTGATACCGTATTCTATTCTCGCGATAAATGTATCGAATGGTTGTATGCGATATAACCTAGTTATCGATTCAAGCGTTGATTCGATAAGCCGATATATTGTATACTAGTCGGTTGTGTGCGACATAACCGGATCATTGAATCAAGTGTTGATTTAATGATTTAATGCATATTTATATATTTGATATATTACTTTGCATCAACTAGTATCGGTTTACTTAAGATGGATTTTCTCACTCGGATGTGCGCATTACATATGCGATATGATTTTGTGCATTTGATTGTATCATGTTTGATGATACATGTTTACTTGGTTAAGTGCAAAGATTTAAACCATGGTTAAAAGAATGGTTAGGGTTTCATTTCCTTTATTTATCTATTTATTTATTTATTTATTTATTTTCTTTTTGGAAAAGGAAATGAGGAAAATGGTGGCTTGTTTTGGATTGTAGTTGAAGATTCATGAACCTTTGACTTTGTCCACCATTCTTATCTCATGCTTAACCTAACCATTTGTTTTAACCCTAGTTGAATCTCTACACTTGACCATGGTTTAGTCATGATAAGTTTTGATTATTCTTTTCTTTTTCTTTTAACTTATCATAACATTTCTTCTTCTTCTTCCTTGCTTCAAGTGAAGAAAAGCTTACCTCATCAATGGTGATTGATGTTTTTGAGTGAGAAATCCAATTCTAAAGTTAACCCACTTCCTATTTCTTCATCCTCTACCTCTTGCCAAGTAGTAGAGTGTGTTTACTTCACAAGTTTCTTGACTTGGTGAAGTCGGAGCTTGATTTAGCGATGCCTCGACGTAGATCATCTTCGGCATGGACATCGACGACCTAGCTTACCCATTCTCCGACGAAGCCGATCCTAGAGCCCGGATTTGACTTGGACAGCGGAGAGGACCTCGTTGTGGAGCTATGGAGGTGGAGCACCGGATCTACAAAGGTTGTATTTCCGTATTCCCAATAGTTAAGTGTTAACTAGTTCTTTTTCGCTTAGACATCTAGTTATCGATCCGTAGTTTAGGGTTTCTCGGCACCATAATTTTTGAAATTACCATGGTTGATGGCTTGGGAGACCTCACTAGTGTGCCTAGGAACCCTACAAGGAGGACATTCCCCGAACAGCTTTCCGTACGCGCTACGGCCATTACGAGTTTTTGGTGATGTCGTTCGGACTCACCAATGCGCCAGCAGCCTTCATGGATTTGATGAACCGTATTTTCCGGCCTTACTTGGATCTGTTCATTATAGTCTTCATTGATGATATCTTGGTGTATTCCCGGAGTAGTAAGGAGCACGAGCAGCACTTGCGGATTACATTGCAAACCTTGAGGGAGCACCAGCTTTATGCGAAATTTTCCAAGTGTGCTTTTTGGCTGGACAGCATGGACTTCTTGGGACACGTGATTTCACGAGACGGTATATGTGTAGACCCGAGGAAGATCGAGGCCGTTCAGCGTTGGCCCAGACCCACATCGGTGACAGAGATTCGCAGCTTTTTGGGGTTGGCCGGTTACTACAGGCGTTTTGTGCAGGACTTCTCACGTATTGCTACACCGTTGACCGGGTTGACCCGGAAGGGAGTTCCCTTCGATTGGACGGAGGAGTGCGAGCACAGTTTTCAGCAGTTACGGACTCGGCTGACGACGGCACCGGTGTTATCTTTACCTTCCGGATCGGGCGGATTTGTTGTCTTTTGTGATGCTTCTCGAGTGGGGCTGGGATGCGTTTTGATGCAGCACGACAGGGTGATCGCATATGCTTCGCGACAATTGAAGAGACATGAACAAAACTACCCCACTCATGACTTGGGGATGGCTGCAGTAGTCTTCGCACTTAAGATCTGGCGACATTATCTATACGGCGAGTCGTGCCAGATATTCACGGATCACAAGAGTCTAAAATACATATTCCAGCAGCGGGACCTGAACCTTCGACAGCGCCGATGGATGGAGTTAGTGAAGGATTACGACTGCGAGATCTTATATCACCCGGGCAAGGCAAATGTGGTGGCGGATGCTTTGAGCAGGAGGCCCGGGAGTAGCCTATCTTGTTTGAGCGCAGTACAGGGGCAGTCGTCAGCAGATTGGCAGATATTATGTGACAGCCGAGTACAGTTCGAGTTCACGCCGATTGGAGGACAGATAGCGCATGTCCGTGCACGCCCACAGTTGATCGATCGTATACGTGAGGCACAGCTCAGTGATGACCGATGTTCAGAGATCATGGCACAGATTGGACAGGGCAGATTTTCCGAGTTCGTGATCGATGATCAGGGGGTACTACGTTTTGGAGTTAGACTGTGTGTGCCAGATGCTGAGGGACTGAGGCGCGAGGTTCTTGAGGAGGCACATCGATCGGTGTATAACGTCCATCCCGGTTCCACCAAGATGTATCATGATATGAGAGATGTTTATTGGTGGGACGGAATGAAGAGGGACATCGCAGATTTTGTGTCGAGATGCCTGACTTGTCAGCAAGTCAAGGCTGAGCACCAGAGGCCCGCGGGAGAGCTACAGCCGTTACCCATTCCGGAGTGGAAATGGGAACAGATTTCGATGGATTTCGTGGTGGGTCTACCCAGGACTAGTCGGGGGTATGACTCTATTTGGGTGATCGTGGATCGTTTGACGAAAGCGGCCCACTTCCTACCGGTGAAGACGACTTTCGGATTTACTCAGTATGCCCAGATCTACATTGACGAGATAGTACAACTGCACGGAGTCCCGACGTGTATTGTGTCCGACAGAGGCACCCAGTTTACTAGTAGACTATGGCAGAGGCTTCAGGAGGCTTTGGGCACTCGCTTGAGTTTCAGCACGGCGTTTCACCCGCAGACCGACAGCCAGTCAGAGCGGACCATCCAGACTCTCGAGGACATGCTCAGAGCTTGTGTATTAGATTTTGGAGGTAGCTGGGATCATCATTTGCCCTTAGTATAGTTCTCCTACAATAACAGCTACCAGGAGACCATTCAGATGGCACCATTTGAGGCTCTCTATGGGAGGAGATGCAGGTCGCCCACTTGTTGGACAGAGCTCAGTGAGGGCAGTATCTTAGGGCCACAGATCGTTGAGGAGACGACCGCGAAGATCCAGTTGATTCGTGATAGGATGAGAGCAGCCCAGAGTAGGCAGAGATCTTATGCGGACCGTCGGCGACGCAGACTTGAGTTTTCTGTTGGTGATCATGTTTTCTTGAGGGTCTCCCCAATGAAAGGTGTGATGAGGTTTGGGAAGAAGGGGAAGCACAGTCCCAGGTATGTGGGCCCCTTCGAGATCCTCGAGCGAGTTGGTGCAGTAGCTTACCGTTTAGCCCTTCCGCCCAGCTTTCCAGATGTGCACCCCGTGTTCCATGTCTCGATGCTCCGCAGATATCTTCATGATCCTTCGCACGCGATTCAGCATCCGACGATCCAGCTTGAGCGCGACGTTTCCTATGCAGAGCAGCCGGTGATGATCTTGGATCGACGAGTGAAGAAATTGAGGTCGAAGGACATTCCATCAGTTAGGGTACTTTGGCTTGGTCAGAACCGTGAGGAGGTCACTTGGGAGACCGAAAGCGAGATGATGAAGACGTATCCCCATCTTTTTGAAGGTATGTGTAGTTAGATTTTCGAAATTCGGGGACGAATTTCTTTAAGGGGGAGAGATTGTAACACCTTAGGATAAGGGTTAGTGAATAATTATAATTAAATAATGGTTTTTAATAAAAAGTTTACCAAATTGTGTTTTAAATATTTTTCCTAGCTTAATAAATATTTTTCCAAAATTTTCCTAGGCTTGCACACACATGTGCATGTAAACTAGGGTTTTTAAATGAAGTAAATACCATAATTATTAACCATGGTGGGTTAATTCTAGGATTAAGTCTTTTGGATTCTTAAGTGGGTTTAATTGGTTAGCTAAAAGTTGCTTTAATTTGAATTTAAGATTTAGTGTTGACTTGTGAGAGAGAGAGAGGGCATCATGGCTCAAGCCATGCTTGCATTAAATGAGGTGAGAGAGAGAGGGGGGTGACTTTTGTGTGATGATTGTGAAGGTTTCTTTCTCTCAACTCTTTTGCTATTCTCTCAAGTCTCACACACACACACTCACACAACACACCCACACACTTACCTGGCAATACCCCCAGCAGCAGCAGCAGCAAGCAAAGCAACAGCAACAACTGAGCAGCAGCAGCAGCAGCAACATGAAGCAGCAGCAGCAGCAGCAACATGAAGCAGCAGCAGCAGCAACATTCAGCAACAGCAAGGCCCCAGTGAGCAGCAGCAGCCCCAGCTCCTAGTGCAGCCTCTTCCCTTCACTTCTTCTTCTTCCTGCAGCTCCCTAGGGTCGAGTGTGAGGTATACTTCCTATCTTATTCCCTAGTTAGCTTGGTTAGTGTAGATTTGCTTCGGTTATCGGATTTTAGTGCGTTTTAGTGTGATATGGGGTAATTTGTGAGAATCTTGTGCAAACGAAGTGAGTTGCGGTTTCAATAGGTCATTAGTGAGTTGTTGAGGCCACAGCAACCTAGTCCAACCCCTATTACGCTAAAATACCACCAATTTCACGATTCGATGCAAAATGTCGTATTTGTGCAGATTTTTAGGATTCAGTGATCTGCTTTTACTGCTTGAGTTTTAGAGAGTTTTAAACAACTGCAGAATCCTAGGCAGGCTTTTTCAGGAAATTGTGTGGAGTTCGAGCCCATTCCACCGGGGCTGGGCCGGCGACAGGCACTGTTTGGCCGGCGACGCCGGCCTCCCCTCCCCATTTTGTGTTGGGTGTTGTGCAGTTTAGTTTCTGTGGGTATTTTGCAGTGTTTGGTCTTGCTTAAATCTTGAGTTGTCTTCCAGGTAAAAATCTGGGAGCTTTTTCCTTTAGTTTGGGGTGGATGTTTAGTGCGACTTGTACGTTTCTGTAGGTCTGGTGCGTGCTACGCATCGTAGCGCGTCGGGGTGGTTCTAGGTTCAGTACACACACATGTTTTAGCGTATCGCGCACACGCGCGATTGGTTTGCGACACGAGTTTCTAGTTTGACCGTGATATCGCGTTTTTGGCGAAGTTGAGCTTATATGTGTGATATGTGTTTGTGATTCTAGGTTCGCAGGCCTGTGAGACGGACGCCGCGAAGAAGGGCAAGCAAGTGGTTGGATACACTTAGCGCGAGACACGGTGAGTAGATTTCATATCTACGGGGATATCGCCCGCATGGCGTTATGCGTCAGGGCTGATAGGAACTTATTGTTATATACTGCATATACCATACTATGGATTTCCATCGTATATTGCATTCCCTGCTATATATATGTATTGCTTAGAACTGATAGAACACCGCACTATTACTAACGGTTTATGTTGCACGGGCACTATTTTGCATGCTACACACACACCGTTAGTAATTGTCATGCCACACTCACTGTAGAACTGCCATGATTATACTGTTGCATTATTGCTGTAGTTCATCTTACATGTGATTGATTATGATTTCCTGGAAATTGGGAGCCGCATGACATCTTTAAAAACGGAAACTATTTTAAAAAGCGGCTTTCCCTTATATACCTGCCATGGATTGATTACATTGTACCTCGCATTGGATTGACTTATTGGTGATGGATTTTCATGTGATTTCTGGTTTTGAGGACCGTGGAAATATTTAAGAAAAGATGCATTATTTGAAAACCCGGTACCTCGTGATATGATATTTTGGTGTGTCCACCACGCGTTTTCTCGGTGCTGAGACGTGTGCTTGAAACCCGATTCGAGGAGTGATGATCCGTTTGCGGGTTCGTGGTGGGCCCGGTATGGTTCCCCTCGGCGAGATGATCGATGGGATTTGCCGATTGAGCCTGGAGGCGGGCGAGTACCTACCGGTGATTGGTTGGACCTGGCAGTTGTCCGGAGGATACTGACCAGAGTCGAGTGATGGATGCGGGATGACCCGTGCTGCCGGGGCCGAGGGCCGACACCGCAGACGGACCCCGTGGGCTGATCCGGACTGACGGAGCCCGATATACGAGGATTTGCGTGTCGATGCTGGACACGAGTATTTTATGATGTTTTGGGTGCCGATGTTGGGCACTTGTGATTTCTCAGAGGTGTACAGGATTTGAGGGCCGATGGGTGTGCCGGCGCCTGAGTGTATTTAGGATTTGAGTGCAGCCTGAGGCACCGATTATGGTTTTCCATGTTGACATAGTCCATGTAGATGTTGTTATCCCATACTCAGCATTGACTACTATATATCTCATCCTGTAGCATTTACCTGTTAGAGTATTTGCATTACTATTGCAACCTCTATTTGACATGCATTGATAGCATCTGCTGGCATTAGTAGAGCCACGCTATATGTGCATGCTCGCGATCACCTTTATATGTTATCTCTATTCACGAGTTGGCAACTCACCCCCGTTGTGCCACAGTGTTTGCAGGTCGCCCTTGGGAGTAGTCACGGCTGGCTGTTACCGCATCTTTTGGCACAGGTACCCTTTTGAGCAGAGATAGCTCTTTTGCTGTTTAGGTGGGTTTTGTACGGTATCTGTTATCATTTCAGTTGTATATTGATGTATCTAGTATTCTCCATCTACCTTCTGTATTGACTTAGAGACAGTGGTGAGGACGATATGTATGATTTTATATTCTGGTGTCGAGCTCGCATGTGAGCCGACTTTACTTTTGCAGTCTCATCTTTATGATATTTTCCTTGCTTTACTGTGGATTCTTCGCTACGGCGTCGTATATCTTATTGTGATGCTTCATTCATTTTACTCGTTATTTCTGTTACACCTTGTTTCTACCCGACTGGCGGGGAAAATGTTTTAAAAAAAAAAAAAAGGGAAATGTTACCAAAATTATAAAACTTATAACCTTTGAACTTAAAAAGGATCTCTACTAAATAAATGGAACTTTTTCAGACATGTACTATTGTTTTTACAAAATGTTTTAAATCACTCTACATTTATTGGTTTTGATTTCTGGGTTCGGCTGACTTAGCCGCGTTACGCCTGTAGACGTTGCGTGGTTAAGTGCCGGTCACTAGTCGAATTCTCGGGTCGTGACAATAATGAAACTAGTTAACAACTTAACTAAAGTTTAACGGAAATACAACCTTTGTAGATCCGGTGCTCTACCTCCATAGCTCCGCAACGAAGTCCCCTCGCTGTCCAAATGAATTCCCGGGCTCTAGCGTCGGCTTCGTCGGAGAATGGCGAGCTAGGTCGTCGATGTCCATGCCGAAGATGATCTACGTCGAGGCATCGCTAAATCAAGCTCCGACTTCACCAAGTCAAGAAACTTGTGAAGAAAACACACTCTACTACTTGGCAAGAGGTAGAGGATGAAGAAATAGGAAGTGGGTAGACTTTAGAATTGGATTTCTCACTCATTTCCATCAATCACCATTGATGGAGCTTGCTTTCTTCAAGTGAAGAAAGGAAGAAGAAGATAGAAATTGTTATGATAAGTTGATTTAGAAAATAGAAAATAAAAGAATACTTATCATAATCAACCATGGTTAAGTGTAGAGACTAAACTCAAGTTAAGTGAATGGTTAGGTTAGGTATGAAGACAAAAAATGGTGACTAAGTCAAAGCTTCATGAAGCTTCAACATATATCCAAATTAGCCACCATTTTCCTTTTGCCAAAAATGAATAAATAAACAAATAAATGAATAAGTAAAAACCCTAATCATCCACTTAACCATAGTTTAATACTTTACACTTAACCAAAAAGCATGTATCATCAAACATGATACAATCATGTGCACAAAATCATATCGCATATGCAATGTGCACACCCGAGTGAGAATATCCATTTAAAGTGAACCGATACTAGTTAATGCAAAGTAATATATCAAATATATAATTATACATTAAATCATTAAATCAACACTTGATTTAACGATCCGGTCATATCACATATAACCGACTAGTATCCAACGTATCAGTTTATCGAATCAATCCTTGATTCGATAACTAGGGTATATCACATATAACCTAATCGATACATTCATCGCGAGAATGGAATACGGTATCACATACATGCATTATTCTCGGTCCCGCACATATCTCATATGCGCTCCTATTTCGTTTCGCTTGAGCCAGGAAACCTCTGTGTAGGACTCTAAAGACTCGTCAATACGCCGGCAGCAGATGATGATCATATCAAGCACCCACAAGCCGCAAGCGGTATGCTAAACGTAACGGCCACCCGGGTATTAAGCGATCAGAAGATCGACGAGCAAGCCCGCTCACACTCCAGTGAATCCAACCAGTAACACTACCGTACAGTCCGGTCTGATCGTCTGATATGTCGCATATCTTGCCTAGGGGTGGTAAACGTCAGACCCCAATAGCTCGATAAGTCGTGTCGATATGTGGTCTATAACAATTCGAGAAACTACTGGTAACACTTACCAGTAAATCTCAGCAACCCTGGCCAGGGATTTCCTGTTATAGCCAATCAAACACAGCGCAACATCAACTCCCTATACCGGGAGAGACGAATCCCCTCCTATCGCTCATTGCCTCCATGTGATTCGGGACTGTACCCAAAAACCACCGTTTTGCACACCCTCTTGGACGTGGTAAGATGGAAATCAAAGCACAGTGGGAACCACACAAGACTCTATGACGATCTCGGGTCAACAGACTACTCTGTACCAGTGTCACCAGAGAACTGCCATCTGACGTAAGGTATAATACCATCTGGGAGTTCTCGGCGAGTCCGTCCAGTGTACCCAGTCTCTACTGAGCACCCGTATATCATCCCTGATGTCAAACACCGATGGATATGGGATCATCCATCGCCCATCTGTATGGGTCGAGAAGGTATACGCTAGTCTACTCTGGTATATCGATGCCCCATCTCGATACACCCACGACTAGGGACTTTCAAGGATGTACTTATGGACTACCATATCCCCACTAGTATGATCCGCATCATAGTCCAGGTAGTCAAGTACTCATCCTAAGGGCTTTACCAACATGTAACAGAGAGACAATCAGTATACACGTTAAGGTAAAGAGCAACCAGATAGCATACTATCATGTCGAGCAAGAAAGTCCTCCCTATATATGTCCCAGCATCCACTACAATATACATCCAATGTACAGTAATGGCCTCTAGGGCATACATATAACTAACACATATGAACACCCAACAGCTACCAATCACTACGCCTTGACGAAGGTCAACAAACATAGCTTGAATACTATTGAATATTCATATGAAACGACGGAGGGCTACGATTGGTTTTGGCGAAACCGTGAACGTAGTGAACTTGATATAATCGATGGAACGAGATAGCTTTTAAAAGGAGTGGCTCAAGCTCCGCATTTAAAAGTTAGTTTTGAAAAGAACCGAGTGGTTTTTCGAAAGTGTTCCAACGACTTTTGCTTGGTTTATTATCTTGCATTAGTTCTTTTAATGCGTGATATTCTTGCATTAGTTCTTTTAATGCGTCCCATCATTTAATCCTGCCATTGCAGAAAACAACCAAAATATGACGTACGCTTATGCCATTCGCATTCGCCACGGGGCCCCATCATCATCCGTTAGGTTACTTAACTAACGACAGAGTGGGGGCTGGGCTAGCGCGGCTGTAAAACATAAGCAACGCCTAAATAGCTATATATATATATAGCAATGATAGACATTACAGATCACAGATGAATACATTGGATATACTAGGAATCCGCAATCCGTTCGAGCCTGCAGCGAAAAGCGGATTACACGGTCGCGGTGAATAGCCAATACCCCACCCAAGACCCCTACGGGTGCGGCAAACTACCCGCCAAGTACCCGAAGTGGAGCAACCTCCCTCAACGCCGTGAGTAGGCCACTCGGCACTTCGAGATACCCGGTAGTTTGTGCACCCCTCCATGGGTCTATCCTAGGAGCAAAAACAGTAAAAAGAATTATACAATGACGGCTACAACCCCGACCCGGTTGTGCGGCCAAACAAATAATAATATTACATCAATTTACATCTAACAATGAATGGAAGAAAAAGAAAAACTCATCTCACATCCACCCCGGCTATTCACCCACGACAGTCCAACGCATTCATATACACAAACCATCATCAAACACAGATCACAGAGATGTATAACCCCGACTAATCGACATATAGCGATTAGTCGACGTTCAATACATACAAACATCACAGATATAACCTACATAGCCAAAGTGTATTGAAGTTCGAAAAAAAAAACGGATTTATAGGCCCCCAAAAGTAAATTTCTGTTCTGGAAAATCTGGGCACAAATAATACATATGAAAAATCCTAAAACCAAGCCACAAGTACACTGCACCAAAATCGAGGCAGAGAGGAGACAAAACGGCGGCGGTTCCGCGGCGAATGCATACCTATCGCCGCGGAACCGCGGCGGTTTGAGGGAATCAGGGGCTCGTTTTTGGTGGGTGTCTTCACAAATCCCTGAGATGATTTTTGGAGTATAACAAATTTTGTTTTGTCCAGAAAAAATTTTAACAGAAAACTAGGGTTTTGCGAGTTTGGTTTTTCGATTTTTTCATTTCGAACTTCGACACACTCTACTACTAAGCTAGTTTAAGTTTAGTTAGGCTCTGATACCACTGTAAGTCCACGTTGCCATCCCCGGTTCTTGCGGGGAGGCGGAAACGGTATAAAAATCAAATTTTTAGCGCAAGGGGCAACATGGACTAACAGAGTCGGGATCGTTTCTAAACTAAACTAGCTATCAAGCTAAAGAGAGTTAGCTACTCGGATGAAAGGTTATACCTAACTTGAACTCCTTCTTCTTGAAACATTGTAGAGGTTGATGGTTCTTTCCTCGTTGCCTTCTTCCGTCAAAGATGGATCCACCTGAGGGTTCAACCTTCGGGCTCTTTCTCGAACTTAGAGTGAACTAGAATCTCCGGCTTGCTAAACCTTTAACCCTAGAGAGAGTAGAGAGTGTCTTTGTGGTGTTTTTCTTTCAAGAAGAGTGATTCTCAACACATGAGAAGGATTCTCCTTGAGCTAGAGGAAGAAGAAGATGAAGTGAGGAGAGAGAAGCAATATGATAGAATGAGTTCTTTTTCTTTTGCGACCATAACAAAAGCAAAAAGAATTATCAAATTAATAATAATAATGAAAATGAAATAGTTGATGGAAGGTTTTGGAATGACCATTATCATTTCATTCATTAAATGAATTTTGCTAGAATCAAAGAGCATCTTTGCAAAGTAATGATGATGGTCAAACATTCAACTATGGTCAACTAGTCAACCATGGTCAACAAGTCAACAAAAACCCAACCATGACACAATTTCATTTAATTAATATTATTAATTGATGTTTCATAAATCCATTAGGGTTTGGAAAAAGACGACTGTCAACTGTGCATACGCACCCGTTCCGAAACCCTAATGAAAGTCCTCTTCCTCTGCCTCAAACAACTGTGCATACACACCCGCATTCTTGTTCCGAGGAACATGAATACTATGAGATAAAATCAACCCCGAAACATATACTAGTATCTGACTCAAACTAGAGCCAGCCAGTAATATCCGTCCGGACTCCAAACGTGCACAAGTGCGCGGATGAGAACGAACCCTGTCGCAAAACCATGCGACCACTACTTTGTTTTGCCCAATGGTGAATAGCCCTCTGTGTGGGACTCTAAAGACTCGACACTACGCTGGCAGTGGGTTTAACCACAGACCGCAAGCGGCACTAGCTGTGCGTAACGGTCCCCAGGTAGATGCCGATAAGAAGACTGACGAGGTGAACCCCATCTGAACTCCTACTGAGTCTGAGTGTGACAGTCTCCGTACAGTCCGGTTTGTTCGTCTGATACATCGCATGGCGGGCCTAGGGTGCGGTAAACGTCAGTACCCTAATAGCGGTACAAGTTGTGTCGGAGTGAAGCCCAAAACACCCTAAGATAACACTGGAAACCTACCAGTATATCTCGCTTGCCCTGGCCAGGGACCACTCGTGTAATGGCTCTCCTAGTCACAGCGCGATGTCAACCTCCAATACCGGGAGAGACGAATCCTGTCTAACCGTCACTGCCTCCAAGTGCTTCGGGACTGCACCCAACCACTACTTGTTTACACGACTCATTTGAGCCGTGGTAGGGTAGTGATCAAAGTGCAGTGGGAACACACTCGAGGCGAAGTGCCAGTGTCAAGTCAGCGGACTAAGCTGTACTCATGTCACCTGGGAACTGATAACTGACGATAGGTATAATACCAACTAGTCAGTTCCCGACGAGTCCTGTCCAGTGTACTCGTAACCCAACGAGCACCCACATACTATCTCCAGTACGACGTACTGACGGCTGTGAGACAGACCGTCTCCCACACTGGGATGAGAAGCGCATGCGCTAGTCTACTCCGAAGTATCGATGCCCTGTCTCGATAGTCCTGCGACTAAGGACCTGTATAAGGATGTGCTTATAGATTACCCAGCCCCCACTAGTGTGACTGCCATCACAACGCTGGTAATCAAGCAAAGATCCTAAGGGCTCCACTAATGTGTAAAGGTGATATACAAAAATAAACAAATGTACACATTGAAGTGGAAACAAACCAAGTAGCATACTACTATATTGAGCAAGATTGTTTATACAAGGTGAATATCCCAAGCTTCCATTAAGTAATATACAAACTAGTATGATACAGTAATGGCCTCTAGGGCATATACACTAACAATTCATTTATTGATTTATTCATTATGCTTCATATATCAAGTGAGAAACAATTTCATTTATATAATTTCTAGTTCACCTTCTCTCTTCTCAAGCTCACTCTTTCTTCAAGCTCTAATCCTACCACTCATGAGTTGAGAACAAGGATTAGAAAAGACTAAACATCCCATAACCTAACTCTATATGATATAAGTTCCTTTAATTAGCAACTAGAGAAACTTAGTTACCTCAAGTTTTGAGGTGAAGCTTGGATTAGGGTTCTCGGGTGGATCATCTATCACTTGGAGGAGGCCGAGGAGGACGTAGAGATCGTAAAGATGAAGGACACGTATCACTAGGTATAATTTCTTTACATAGTAGCTAAGAACTTCTATGGTAGTTATTAATTATCATTTAGCAAAGATCTTCGGTTAGTCGATGTATGCTTTAAGAACAAGATCGTTTTTCATATTTCCGCCTCCCCGCTACTCGTGGGGTATTGCACATCGACTTACACACCGGTCCCATCAGTGATCCAGACATATTCTGAGGACAGTATCACCAGATCAGGGAGATGGTTGATCTCTAAGGGATCTAGGTGAGGAGAGTTGACGCGAAGGATAACACGGTGGAACCACTCACAAAGTCCTTTCCCTAGAGAGACTTCTATAGGACGTTGAGTATGAGATACTACAACAAATGGCCTTAGTGCAAGTGGGAGATTGTTAGTTATATGTATGCCCTAGAGGCCATTACTGTACATGTGATGTATATTATAGTGGATGCTTGGACATATATACGGAGGACTTTCTTTCTCTACATGATAGTATGCTATCTTGTTGCAATTTATCTTAACATGTATACTTATTGTCTCTCTATTACATGGTTATAAAGCCCTCAGGATAAGTATTTGACTACCAGGATTATGATGCAGATCATACTAGTGGGGCAGGGGTGGTCGGTAAGTACATCCTTCAATTGTTCCTAGTCGTGGGAGTATCGAGACAGGGCATCGATACTCCAGAGTTGACTAGCGTATGCGCTTCTTGACCCATATGATGGGCGATGGATGATCCCACATCCATTAGTGTTTGACATCAGAGAAGGTATGCGGGTTCTCAGTGGAGACTGGGTATACTGGAAGGACTCGCTGAGAACTCCTAGATGGTATTATACCTATCGTCAGATAGAAGTTCTCTGGTGACACTTGTACAAGTTAGTCTGTCGACCCGAGATCGTCATAGATTCTTGTGTGATTCCCACTGTGCTTTGATTTCCACCAAACCACGTTCAAGAGATCGTACAAAAAGGTGGAAATCAAAGCATAGTGGGAATCACACAAGACTCTATGACAATCTCGGGTCGACATACTAACCTATAACAGTGTCACCATAGAACTGCTATATGACGATATGTATAATACCATCTAGGAGTTCTCGGTGAGTCCGTCTAGTGTACCCAGTCTCCACTAAGAACCCGCATACCTTCTCTGATGTCAAACACAAATGGATGTGGGATCATCCATCGCCCATCATATGGGTTAAGACGCGCATACCCTAGTCTACTCTGGAGTATCGATGCCCTGTCTTGATACTCCCACAACTAGGAACAATTGAAGGATGTACTTACCAACCACCACTGCCCCACTAGTATGATCTGCATCATAATCTTGTTAGTCAAGTACTCATCCTAAGGGCTTTATCAACATGCAATAGAGAGACAATAAGTGTACATATTAAGATAAAGTGCAACCAGATAGCATACTATCATGTCGAGAAAGAAAGTCCTCCCTATATATGTCTAAGCATCCACTACAATATACATCACATGTACAATAATGGCCTCTAGGGCATACATATAACTAACAGCCGAGCTGCAGATCTACTTCGTAAGACTTGGAATAAGTTCACCGCTATATTTCTTGCTCGTTGCCTTCCAAAGAGCGTTCGAGATGCCGAGCTCGTAGTTTCGAGCCTCTGCGTAAGAATTCTGGGATGACGGGTCTGAGTATGACATTTAGTTTACTTAGTGGTCTGATATGCTCCTTACCCGGTGGACACTGATGAGAAACGAATAAAGGGGTTTGTGTTGCGATTGGACATGCAGCTATTTCTAGCCATCGACACCCAGCATTTTGACACTTTTGCTGCCACGATGGATGCAGCCTTACTGCTAGAGGAGCGCATTTCTGAGACTTCGGTCGTTTCTAGGATCGAAGCGGATTTATACCGGTATGCCAGCTCAGAGGAGATTAGATAGGCGCAGTTGTGACAGGTGTCCTTTCGGTGTTTTCTTCCGATGCATATTTCTTTTGTTGTTTAAACTTGTATCTACGCACTTTGTACCGAGTTTGGACCGAGAGTCATCCTTGTTTGATTTGCCTCTGATTGTTATTATTCGAGTAGGTGAGTCTTTTGTCGCTCGAAATGCTTTTCGTTCGTGTTTGTTTTGTTCGTATCGGAGATATGGATTCTTCTGTCAATTTGATTTTCTCGATATGTTTTGACTTCGAAGTTCTTCTGAGTATGGATTGGTTAGCCACGTGTTATGCATCCGTGGACTGCCGTGAGAAGGCAGTCAGATTTAGTTTTCCCAATAAGCCAGCTCTTGTTTGTTTTTCGGGGAGACCGTAGCGTCATCTTTCCCAGTTTGATTTCTTCTTTTCGCGCTAGTCAGCTTTGGAGAATGGATGTCAAGAATTCTTGATGTATGTTTGTGATGTTAGAGCCACCGAGGTCCCATTAGACCAGATTCCGATTGTTATGGAATTTAAAGATGTCTTTCCTTACCAGTTGCTTGGTTTGTCGCCAGAGCGCGATGTTGAGTTCTGCTTTGACTTGATTCCCGGCACGGAGCCTTTTTCAATACCGCCATATCGGATGTACTCGGCGGAGCTTAATGAACTGAAGGATCAGTTGCAAGAGTTATTGGATAAAGGGATTTTTCGTCCGAGTGCATTACTTCGGGGAGCTCCTGTTCTGTTCGCCAAGAAGAAAGACGGAAGTTGTGTTTGTGCATCAATTTTTGTCAGTTGAATCGGGTTACTGTGGGGAACAGATATCCCTTACCTCACATCGACGAATTTTGTGATTTGCTCCAGGGTGCGGGGCATTTCTCGAAGATTGACTTGGGGTCGGGTTACCATTAGTTGCGGGTTCGAGAGGATGATATTACGAAGACCTCTTTTCACACACGTTACGTGCGTTATGAGTCTTAGTGATGTCGTTCGAGGTCACCAATGCCCCAACAGCGTTTATGGATTTGATGAGCCGTATATTTAGGCCGTTTCTTGATCAGTTATTATCGTGTTCGTTGATGACATTTTAGTACACTTTTGGAGCCGAGTTGGGCCTGGGCAGTAATTAAGGATTTTGTTGCAGACCTTGAGTGAGCACCAACTATTTGCTAAATTATCCACTTGTGTTTTCTGGTTGGATAGTGTGGAATTCTTAGGACATGTAGGAACCGAAGAAGATCGAGGCTGTTCAGCACTGGCCTAGACCCGTATTAGTGACGGAAGTTCGCAGCATTTTGGGTTTGGACGGATACTATTGATACTTCGTACAGGATTATTCTAATATAGCTACAACGTTGACCGGGTTAACACGGAAGGGTGTTTCTTTTCGTTGGACTAAGGTATGCGAGCAGAGCTTTTAAGTAGTTGAAGACTCGTTTGATTACGGCGCCAGTTTTATCTTTGCCTTTAGGATCAGGCGGTTCTTTTGGTTGTTGCGATGCTTCTCGGCAATTGATGATGTAAGAGCAGAATTATTCCACGCATGAATTAGAAATGGCTGCGGTGGTTTTTACTCTTAAGATTTGGGGACACTACTTATACGGCAAGTCGTGCCAGATAGTCACGGACCACAAGAGTTTAAAGTACATTTTTTCAGCAGCGAGATCTAAATTTGAGATGGTGCCGTTAGGCGGAGCTAGTGAAAGATTATGACTGCGAGATTCTTTGTCATCCGGGCAAGGTGAATGTTGTGATAGACGCTTTGAGTCGGAGGCCTGGAGGTAGCTTGTCTTGTTTGAGCGCGGTTCAGAGACAGTCGACGGTAGATTGGCAGATACTATATGACAGCCGAGTACAGTTCATGTTTACATCGACAAGGGGACAACTTGTCCGTGTCCATGTCCGTGCACATCCACAGTTACTTGATCATATCCGTGAGGCATAGTCTGATGATGTTCGTTTATCAAAAATCATCGAGCAGGCTCGACAGGGAAGAGATTCAGAGTTCGTGATTGATGATTAGGGAGTACTACGATTTGGGACTCGACTATATATGCCAGATTCCGAGGGACTGAGACGCGAGATCTTAAAGGAGGTGCATCAGTCAGCATATATGAATTTTGATTTGATAGAAGTCTACTAGTGTGAAGGGATGATGAGACATGACACAGATTTTGTTTCGGGATGCTGACTTGTCAGCAAGTCAAGGCCGAGCATCAGAGGCCAGCTAGAGAGTTACAACCTTTACCCAATCTGGAGTATAAATAAGAGCAGATTTCTATGGAATTTATTGTGGGTCTACCTAGGACCAGTCGAGAGTATGGCTCTATTTGAGTGATCATAGACCGATTGACGGAAGCAGCTCATTTTCTGCCAGTCTAGACCATTTTCGGATTCGTTCAGTATGCTCAGATATATGTTGATGAGATTGTGCGACCACATGGAGTTCCGACATGTATTGTGTCCGACAGAGGCACCCAGTTCACCAGCCAACTATTATAGAAACATTAAGAGACTTTGGACACCCGATTGAGTTTTAGTACAGCTTCCTGCCCGTAGACCGACGGTCAATAAGAGCGGACCATTCAGACTCTTGAGGATATGCTCCGAGCTTGCATTCTAGTTTTCGGTGGCGGTTGGGATGGCCACTTTCCCTTGATAGAGTTTTCTTATAATAACATCATCCAGGAGAACGATTCAGATGGCACCCTTCGAGATATTATATAGGTGGAAATGTTGATCACCAGTTTGTTGGACAGAGCTCAGTGAGAGCAGTATTTTGGGGCCACAGATTGTGCAGAAGATGACCGAAAAGATTCAGATGATTTGGGATAGGATGAGAGCGGCCCAGTGGAGGCAGAAATCTTTTGCAGACTGATGTCGGCACAGACTTGAGTTTACAGTAGGCGATCATGTTTTCTTGAAGGTTTCCCCGATGAAGGGCGTGTTCAGATTCAGAAAGATAGGGAAGCTTAGTCCCAGATATATAGGTCCCTTTCGAGATTCTTGAGCGAGTCGTCACGGTTGTTTATCGTTTGGCTCTTCCACCCATCTTCCCGGATGTTCATCCCATGTTCCATGTTTTGATGCTCCGCAAGTACCTTCATGACCCCTCTCACGCGACACAGCATGAGACGATCCAGCTGGTGCGCAATCTTTCATTCACCGAGCAGCCGATAGTCATTCTAGATCGGCAGGTGAAGAAACTGAGGTCTGAGGTCATACTGACCGTAATGGTTCTTTAGCGTGGCCCGAGCGACGAAGAGGTCACGTAGGAAGCCAAGGACGAGATGAGGGAGGACTGTTCCCATCTCTTCGAGGGTACGCATAGTTAGATTTTAAATTCGGGGACCGAATTTCCCGAAGGGTGGAAGATTGTAACTCTTTGAAAATTCGTTTAGGTTAATTATATGTTAATTAGTGAAAATACGCGATTTTCATAAAACCTAATTTATAACTATTTTTCCGCATAGACATGAACAAATCTATTTTAATCGTGTAATTACATATATGATTTTGTTTTATTAGTTAACATTTAAATTATTGTTCACTTAACTACCTATTTTACTTATTTATTATTTACTAAACTAAAATTTTATACATGCACACACATATCTAGTGCTACCCCTAGGTTTAGCAATGTGCATGGTCATGCCTTAAACAACCATGACAACCTAGTTTTATTTAAAATGTAACATTTATTCTTTCTTTTCTCATGGTTCTAGAATTTTCCTTTTCAAAAAAAAAAGAAAAGAAAATGAGGTATAGGGTTATTTATTATGCCATGGCACTTTCTCTCTCTCTCTCCCACACTCTCTAGAACTCTCTCTTTCTCTCAAGAGGTAGCCACCTCCCTTCTTCCTTCTTCATTTTCCATGGTTTTCTCTCTCTACCACACACACAAATCCCTAACATCATCACAAAATCAAATCTAAACATCAAAAAACAAACCTTTTCGTGGTTCTTGAAGCAAGTTTTCCATTAGGGAGGCAAGAATCTTAAGTTGGAATCAATTCCATCACCCCTTGAGATATAAAGCCTAACTTACGTATTCCTTTGCTAAAATTTTGGTTTATTATGCTTAATTTGATGGTTAAGTGGTAATTAATGCAAGTTTTAATATTTAAAGTGAAGATTAGGTTAAGTTAGGGTTTTATGGCTTAATTAGGGTAATTAAGAGTAGTTAGTGTCTAACAATCCAATTCAGGCTACATGATTACACTAAAATAAATTAATTTCACAAATTATTGTTTTAATATGGTTTATAATCTAGTTTTAAGTCACTGAGAATCTTCTATTTCTATGGTTGTTTTTAGAACAAACAAACATATACTATAGACTATACTTTGTGTTCGGAGTGTAGTGTAGAAATCCGGACCCGTTTCACCCTACATGACCCGGTGAGAACCCTAATTTTTCCGATGTGGCCGGCCTAAATTTTGAGAAAAAAGTTAGGGTTTTGCAGTTAGTTGACTGTAGGTATTTTATGATAAATGGTCTTGCTTGTTTTTCTTGTTTCCGCTCCAGATAAAATCTGGGACCAATTATCTATATTTTTTGTGCTGTGTCTTGCACGATACGTACGATTCGAGTCGTGCTCTGGTGCGTCTGTGAGAACGGATAGATGTGTTGGTATGGGTGATGTTATACACGTCTTGTACACCAAGTGCACACGTAATCTTACTCGTGATGTTAATTCCTTCGTATCGTTTCGATTTCGCATTGTATCGGATGTTTCGCTTTCTATATATTAATATTTGTGCAATTCTAGGGTCGGTTACGGAGAGGTCGGGTGCGGCGCGGAAAGGAAAGGCTGTGATTGGATCAAATTAGCTGAGGCATCCCGGTGAATAGATGTACACTTCTACGGGGGAATCGTCTGGATGGCACAAGGCGCCCGATAGTTAGAATTTCTAGTTGTACTTGCATTTATATGCATAGTTTCTAGTTATTCATCTTGTTGCATCGCATCATCTTCTATATATATATGTGATATCATTCCATAGGACACTTGCACCATTACCATTGGTTCATGCTGCACGGGCACTATTCATGCGAACACACACTCCTTGGTAATTTCTATGCCACGAACACTATAGAACTTGCTTAAATCAGAATCTAAAACAATTGCACCATATGTGATCTGTAAACCTGTACTTGTATATTCAATTCATCAAGATGGATGTGTTAGTTATGTATATGCCCTAGAGGCCATTGTTGTACATATGATTTATATTATGATGGATGCTTGGATATATATAGAGAGGACTTTCTTGCTCGTCATGATAGTATTCTATTTGGTTTCACTTTATCTTAACATGTTGACTTGTATTGGTTTATTGTCTTTCTCTCACATGTTGATAAAGCCCTTAGGATCTGTACTCGACTACTGGGACTATGATAAGATCATACTAGTGGGGCCACGGTAGTCGATGAGCACATCCTATAACTGTTCCCAGTCGAGGGTATATCGAGAAAGGGCATCGATACACCAGAGTAGACTAGCGTATACGCATCTTGACCCATATGATGGGCGATGGATGATCCCATATCCATCGGTGTTGGACATCAAGGATGGTGTACGGGTGCTCAGTGGAGACAGGGTACACTGGACGGACTCACCGAGAACTCCCAGATGGTGATGTACCACACGTCAGATGGCTGTTCTCCGGTGACACTGGTACAGGCTAGTCTGTAGACCCGAGATCGTTATAGAGTCTTGTGTGATTCCCACTGTGCTTTGATTTCCACCTTACCATGTCAAAGAGGGCATGCAAAACGGTTGCTTTTGGGTACAGTCCCGAATCATATGGAGGCAATGAGCAATAGGAGGGGATTCGTCTCTCCCGGTATAGGGAGTTGATGTTGTGCTGTGTTCGATTGGCTATAACTCAAAGTCCCTGGCCAGGGCTGATATAGAGATTTACTGGTAAGTGTTACCATTAGTTTCTCAACCCGTTATGAGCCACACATCGACACGACTTATCGGTTACTGGGGTCTGACGTATACCAAACCTAGACTTGATATGCGACATATCAGACGAAGAGACCGGACTGTACGGGAATGTTGCTGATTGGATTCATAGGAGAACGTACAGGCTAGCTTGTTGATCTTCTGATCGCTCAATACCTGGGTGGCTGTTACGTTTAGCTGACCCCTTGCAGCTTGTGGGTGTTTGATATGATCATCACCTGCTACCGGCCTATTGACGATTCTTTAGAGTCCTACACAGAGGTTTCTTGGCTCAGGCAAAACGGAGTAGAGGTATATATGTGATATGTGCAGGACCAAGGATAATGCGATATGAGATACCGTATTATATTCTCGAGATATTTAGATATGAACCGGGTCATCGGATCAAGTGTTGATTCGATGAATCGGTACATGATATATTAGTCGGTTATATTCGATATAGCTAGATTGTCGAATCAAGTGTTGATTCGATGATTTAATGTATAATAATATATATGATATATTGTATTACATTATCTAATATTGGCTCGCTTTATTATTTCATTTTCATACCGGATAATACATTAATATATATGCGATATATGTTAATTGTATTATTTTCTATTGTTCCAAATATATAATATAGATGTGATATATATTATTGTGACATGATATGATTAATAATGGAACATGATTAGTAGAGGTTAAGTAAGGTTAGGGTTTGATTAGGGTTAGCTCCTTCTTGCACCATCTAGAAGCTTTCCTTTTGTCAAGTGTAAGATATTATGGTTGATATTATCTTATGACTAATTCTTTAACCTAACCAAACTCTAGCCCTACATTATTCTCTACAAAGGTTATCCTAGTCATCCTTGACTATGGTTCCATGTTTAATCATATATTCATTTCTATTATTCATCACAAAAGGATTATCTCATGATTGATCATCTTCTTCTTTCTTGAGCTTTGAGAAAGCTTGCTAGATTTTCCTTTTGTGATGATTTCTTGTGAGAATATGATATAAAAAGAAAGCATAAATACTACTCCCTCATTCTCATCTAATCTAGCCCATTAGATTAGGGTGTTCACCTCATTAGAGTGAGAGAGCTTGAGTTATAGCAACTTCGACGTAGATCATCGGAGAAATGGAACACTACAAGCTAGCATGGATCTTTCGAGTCGTGGAGCCTCTCTTGAGTCCGGGAGATCATGGATCGCTGCGAAGGGACTTCTACTCGGAGCTTATGAAGTGAAGGAGCAGACTACAACGGTTGTAATCCATCACACTTAGTAGTAAAGATGTTTACTTGCATGTTAAACCCTAATAATCTAGCGAAGATCCTGGCTTTGGGTTGTTCGGCACGTCTAAAATTTTATTCGGGCATGGTTGATGCCTTATGAACACTCACAAGAGTGCCTAGGAACCGTACAGTGGTATCAGAGCCTAGCAAGAGCATTAGGCGTCGTGTATACGAAGTTAAAACTCCGAACGAACCCCGAAACGACATTTTAAACCCCTCTCTGGATATTTTTTAAAACCTGTGATTTTTCAGAATTAAAATTGCTTAAAAATACCAGCACGAAAATATAAGCACCTCTGTGAAACACGTTTCAATGATCCATACAATCCGCCGCGGAACCGCGACAATACCTTGCTCCTGCCGCGGATCTGCGGCCGTACAGACATATTGTTGACTCGTTTTTCCAGGGTTATATCCGTAGGTGATTATGTATTTTTCTGGGTACTTTTAATCTGACTCAAGTGTTGAGTGTTCTGGGGTTTATTTTGTAATAATTGATTCGATCGGAAAATTTAAATTCGTTATTTTTTCCGGATATTTAGAAACTGTTAAAATGTTTGAACGGATATCATTAAACTCATTTTTTCCCGGCATGAAAAACTTTCAAGTGTTGAAATTTTTATCGGGTTTAAATCTTTCGGAAAAACGTACAAGAAACGCGGTGGACCAACTAGAAGAACACAAAGCTTAACTCGATTATGTGACCGTCTTGAACTGCCTCTAAACCTTAGTGTTTGGGGCAGTACGGCATGCCACATTTGAGGCGTTGGCTTGATCCTTCTACGGCTGGATCATCGGTACTGTGACAGATTCTGGGATTATTTGAACTCCGCTCAAGTGTTGAGCTATTTAGGAAATTTTGGGTATTTGATTATCTGTTCGGAAAGTTTAATACTGTCTATTTATCTGGAATGTGATACAATATGTAGAATTCATATTGTTAGGCATAAAATGCGAAGTATGTGATATTTCGGATTTACGATGTCTAAAGTGATTATAGATTCTAAATGTTGTAGTTTTACAATTTCTTTTCTATGACCGTAATGTAAGTCCACGTTGCCCACCCCGGTGCTTGCGGGGAGGCGGAAAACGGAATAAAAATCGGATTTTTATCACTTTAGGCAACATGGACTAGACAAAGAAGGATCTTTGCTAAACAAAAACAAGCTAAAGCTAACTAGAAACTAGCTAAAGGGTAGAATGGTTATACCTAGGGCTTTATGTCCTTCTCTCCTTGCTCCTTGGAGTAGTAGAAAGGGATCACCTTTGTCGTCCTCTCACGTCGAAGAAGGATCCACCCGAAAGCCTCAACCTTTGGCTTCAACTCCAAGCTAGAAGTAACTAGGGTGCTAGAAGTGCTAATCCTAGAACCCTAGATTAGAGTAGAGATTATCAAAAAGAGGTTTTTCTCAAGATCAAGTGTTTCTCAACCCATGAGAGGGGAGAGCTTGAGGGAGAGGAAGAACAAGAGAGAGAAAGTGAATGATAGAATGAGAGAATAATTAACCATTCTCACATATATGTGTGAATTATTATAAATTGATAATTAGCTAGATAATTCTCATGGTTAATCAAGACATGACCATTATCATTTCATATTTAATGCTAATTGCAAGGATCAAAGAGCATCTTTTATATGGAATGATGATGGTCAACATGTCAACTAAGGTCAACAAGTCAAGATAGTCACATGGTCAACAACCATAACCATGCACAATTATATTAAACTAATATCAATTAACCATAATACACACATAAGCATTAGGGTTAATAAATTGATAATGGTCATTAACCCTAATCAAAGTCCTCTCCCTCTGTCTCAAGCAACTATGCATACGCACCCGTATTCGTGATCCGAGGAACACGAATACAATGAGAAAAAACCAATCCCAAATCATATACTAGGATCCGGCTTAAACCAAAGCCCGCTAGTATAAGCTGTCCGGACAGCAAACGTGCACAAGTGCGCGGATGTGAACGAACCCTGTCGCAAAACCATGCGACCTCTACTCATTTTGCATAAAGGCGAATAGCTCTCTGTGTGGGACTCTAAAGACTCGACACTACGCTGGCAGTGGGTTTAACCACAGAACGCAAGCGGCACTAGCTGTACGTAACGGTCCCCAGGTAGATGCCGATAAGAAGACTGACGAGGTGAACCCCATCTGAACTCCTACTGAGCCTGTATGTGACAGTCTCTGTACTGTCCGGTCTGTTCTTCTTATACATCGCATGGCGGGCCTAGGGGGACGGTGAACGTCTGTAACACTTTGGATTTCCGTTTGATGTCTTTTGTGATAATTAGTGACCGTGCGTGTTATTATATGTGTGCTCATAGGATTATTAGTTATTTTTAGTAGTGCTTGCATATTGGGAATTTTCTTGTGCTAGTGCACACTTGCACACTTAGCCATTTTTGAGACTTAGGGTTTTGGTAGCTTGATAACCAACCTTCTTGTGTGCATGGTTGTTATTTTCCCCACCATTTTAATCTTTTCAAACCCTTTTTCATAATTCAAAATCCAATAAACAAATGAGCATGGTGTTAGGTAATGACTTTGACTTTTTGACCCCTTTTCTTCTCTCTTCTCTCTCTCTTCCCCTCACTTCAGAAATTCTGGAAAATCCAGCAGAAAAACCTTGGTTTTCCTTCATCCTTTCCTCTCTTTTTCACTTCTCCTTGATTCCCAAACAAATCCTACATAAAAACAACACATTTTCATCACAAAACCTTAGGAAAAGTGAGCTTTTTGAGGTGTTTGAGGCAAATCTGCACACTTAAGGGAGAAGCTGAGAATTTTGGGGTTTTGCAAGGTTCTTAGAAGGTATTAACTCATATTAGCACTCCTTTTCCTTAAACTTGTAGTATTCTTTAGTAAAAATCTCATTTTTGTGCATTTTTGGTGATATTTAAGGATATTTGTGATTCACATGTTAGATTAGGGTTTTGTTAGTTGTGTTAGCTCTATTATGTGTTATTAGTGCTATCTTAGGCCAAGTTTTGTTTCAGTTTGCACAAAAATACCCTAAAGTTCCATTTTAGTGCAAAAGTGTGGGTTTTAACTAGAAATAAGGCTCTGTAGGATCTGCTGCTACCCGAGACATTTCAGGGTAAAACTAGATGTTACTGTAGCATGTATGGGGGGTATAGAGTGCACACACTAAATCTGGGAGCCCAATTCCCTTCCCAGGCCGCCAAAATATTCATTCTGGCCGCAATTGGCGGCCAGATGGGGGAGTTTTGGGTTGGGGTTTTGGGTGTTGGTGTCTACTGCTATGTAGGTTGTTTTGATATATATAGTTTTACAATATCTTTCCTGTATCAAAATCTGGAGGTGATTACCTATTTTCCCGTATTTTCAATCTTTCGCGACATGCGTGTTACGTGTGTGTGGGTTTAGGGTTCTGCGTATCGTGACGCGTCGGAGTGATTTCAGGCGCGTAACCACACGTTTTAGCGTATCGCGCACACGCGCGATTGTTTCGCGACACGAGTTACTAGTTCGGCTTTAATGTCGCGTTTGTGTGATTTTAAGCTTACGTGTGATATATTGTGTAATTCTAAGTTCGCAGGCGAGTACGGCGGACGCCGCGCAGAAGGGGAAACAAGTTGTTGGCTATACCTAGCGAGACACTACGGTGAGTAGATTTCACATCTACGGGGATATCGCCCGCATGGCGTTCTACGTCAGGGCTGATAGGACCATAGAATTTCCTTTGTATACATTGACTATTCATGGCTACTATTTAGTGCATGCTGCATTTCCTGCTATTTGGATATAAACTAGAACTGATAGAACACCGCACCATTACTAACGGTCCATATTGCACGAGCACTATCCTACATGTTACACACACCCCGTTAGTAATTGCCATGACACTCACACTGTAGTACATCACATCGGATCATCATATTGTAGCTTATCTATATATGACTTGACATGCTATTCATACTTGATGCACATATCACATCGGATCATCATATTGTAGCTCATCTATATGTGACTTGACATGCTATTCATACTTGATGCACATATCACATCGGATCATCATATTGTAGCTCATCTATATGTGACTTGACATGCTATTCATACTTGATGCACATATCACATCGGATCATCATATTGTAGCTCATCTATATGTGACTTCACATGCTATTCATATTTGATGCCCATATCACATTGGATCATCATATTGTAGCTCATCTATATGTGACTTGACATGCTATTCATACTTGATGCCTATATCACATCGGATCATCATATTGTAGCTCATCTATATGTGACTTGACATGCTTTCATACTTGATGCCTATATCACATCAGATCATCATATTGTAGCTTATCTATATGTGACTTGACATGCTATTCATACTTGATGCCTATATCACATTGGATCATTATATTGTAACTTATCTATATGTGACTTGACATGATATTTATATTTGATGCACATATCATATCGGATCATTGACTTGCATTGTGGTTTGGATTACATGTGATTTCTGGATTTGGGAACCGTGGCTATTGCAAATATGTAATCATTTAAAAACCCGGTTCCCTTGATATGATATTTCGGTTCGTCCACCAAGTGTTTTCTTGGTGCTAAAGTAATATATGTGAACCCGAATCAAGGAGCTGGTTGAGACCGATTACGGGTACATGGTGGATCCGGTATGGTACCCCGGGGCGAGAACGGTTTCGCTGTGCAGTAGACGGTGAGCCTGGCAGAGGGACTACTACCTACCGGTGATTGCTTGGACCTGACAGTTATCCGGAGGGTACTGATCAGGGTCGATAGATGGATGCGGGGTGATCCGTACTGCTGGGGCCGAGGGCCGATACCGCAGACGGAGCCCGTAGGCTGACCCGGACTGACGGGGCCCGATGGATAAGGATTTGCGTATCGATGCTGAACACGAGTATTTACGATATTTGGGTGCTGATATTGGGCACTCGGGATTCCCAGAGATGTACAGGATTTGAGGGCCGATGAGAGTGCCGGCGCCTGACCTATTTAGGGGATCAGGGTGCATTGATGGACACCGATTACACATTCCACGTTGACATTCTGTGTAGATATTATATTGCCCCTGCTCAGAATTTACTATTGTACCTCATCCTGTAGTTGCATTACTTGATAGAGTACTTGCATGATTCTTGCACATACTGCTTATCACATATTGATATCATCTGTTGGCATATGATAGAGTAGCGCAATACTTGCATGCTCGCGATTACCTTTATATGTTATCTCTATTCACGAGTTGGCAACTCACCCCCGTTGTGCCATAGTGTTTGCAGGTTGCTCTTCGGAGTAGTCGCGGCAGGCTGCGGTTGCATCTTTTGACACAGATACCCCCATAGTTGATGTACTAGCTCTTTTGCTGATAGGTGGGTTTTGTGCGGTATCTGTTTATCTTTCAGTATGTACATTGTTGTATCTAGTATTCTCCATCTACCATGTATGTATTTGACTTAGAGACAGTGTGAGGACGATGATGTATTATATTTGTATTCTGGTGTCGAGCTCGTTGTGAGCCGACTGTACTTGCTGTTTATCCTATCTGTGATGTTCCCACTTGTGGATCTTGATCTTCGCTACGGCGTCGTATATTACCATCTTGGTGATTGTTTAATTAGATTTTTTATCATGTTAGTAAGTGCTTTCATTTAAAACTTATAACACTCTATACTTTCACTGGTTTGATTTCTGGGTTTTCGGTTCACTTAGTCGCGTTACGCCTGTAGACGTTACGTGGTTAAGTGCCGGTCACGGGCCAAACTTCGGGTCGTGACAAAGTTGGTATCAGAGCGTAGGTTTTACCTTTCGGAGTGTAGGATGACCCTGGTATGATGGAGTAGGTAGCTGCAGCAGGGTAGCGTAGCGTGTGTATGTTCCGCGGCATACTCACGACACGTTACTCCGCCTACGCGACCTTAGGACTGGTAGATGTAAATTCCTTCTTGTGTATATACATTCTTGCGATTTGATTTCCGTATCCTTATCGAATCCTATTGTTCCTTTCAGCCAATATGCCACCAAAGACTACGAGGGCGCAGAGAGCGGCCGCGAGGGCCGAGATTCAAGTTGACTCGTCCAAGACGAGGACTGATCCGAGTAGTACACCGGTTGTGCCCGAGCAGGCTGTTCCTGCCATGACAGATCAAATTGCTATGTTAGGGGCTGGTGTGCAGGAGATACGCCAGTCGATGGGATCCAGTATGCAGGAGATGCGCCAGATGATGGGATCTCTAGTTGTGACACTTCGAGCGCAGCGACCAGAGGTAGTTCCACCCGTTGCAGAGACCGCGGTGGTACCCACAGTTCAGGCAGTTGCACCTGCGACTACAGAGGTTATTACAGTATCGCTGTCAGAGTTTATGAGGTTGAAGCCTTCGGTCTTCTCAGGCACCGATGTGGCCGAGGATCCACAGTCTTTCATTGATAGGATGGCGCGGATATGTCGTTCACTTAGATGCGCAGATGCGAGATGGGTTGAGTTCGCGAGCTTTCGCCTGGAAGGTCTTGCGCAGAAATGGTGCGAATCAGTCGTGAAGGGTAGGGCAGCAGGTCTTCTTCCTATGACCTGGACAGAGTTCGTGGCGCTATTCCTTGCCCGCTTTCTTCCACTGAGTGTCAGAGATGCTAGAGCACGCAGGTTCGAGTCCTTACTGCAGACGCCAGGGATGTCAGTGGCAGAGTACGATGTGCTGTTCACCGAGCTATCCATTTATGCTCCGTATCTAGTGGCTACTGAGGAGTTGCGAGTCAAGAGATTTGTCTGAGGCTTGCTTACACCCCTATTCCACGATATCAGCGCGCAGCATTACGAGACATACGCAGCAGCAGTAGATGCAGCATTATTAGTTGAGGAGTGCCTTGCTGAGACTTCGGCAGTTCCAGGACCGAAGAGAGTTCGTGCAGATACGTCAGTGCAGAGACGGCCGTTCTGGCGTCGTGACAGACACCTTGCAGGTGGCAGAGATTCGAGACGAGGCCGATTGTTTAGCTCCTATTCCCAGGAGGGTCAGCGACCGTCATCAGGATGTTACCGTTGCGGGAGTTCTTATCATCGTGTGCGAGATTGTCCTGAGGTACCCCGGAGTGAGGCGGCAGCACCACATGTTACATTACCAACTTCACCACCCCAGACGGCATTGCCGATAGTACCTGCCGTTACTCCACGTCAGACGCATACACAGAGAGGTCGTGGTCGCGGAGGATTTGTTCATAGAGGACGAGGTGGCCGAGGTAGAGGGCAGCCAGCGGCCGGCAGGGGACAGTTAGTTGCAGGTGGAGGACAGGCGCGAGTTTTTGCTTTGACGCATCAGGACGCGCAGGCGTCCAATGCGGTGGTCTCAGGTATCCTTTCTGTATGTTCGGTTGATGCACACGTGTTATTCGATCCCGGATCCACGCACTCGTACGTATCCACACACTTTGTGCCGAGTTTGGGTAGAGAGTCCGGTTTGCTTGACCAGCCGCTTGTTGTGGCCACTCCTGTAGGAGAGTTGTTTGTTGCTAAGCACGTGTTCCGATCCTGTACCGTCCGTATTGGCGAGAGAGAGTTGCCGGTCGATTTGATCCTTCTTGAGATGTTGGACTTTGACGTTCTTTTGGGCATGGATTGGTTAGCCACGTGCTATGCTTCTGTTGACTGCCGGGAGAAGACAGTTCGATTTTTTTTTCCTGGCGAGTCGGTTGTTGTTGTGTTGGGGGACCGTGGTGCCACCCCTCACAGTGTGATTTCTTCTTTTCGCGCTGGCAGCTTTTGCGGAAGGGATGTCAGGGATTTCTCGCATATGTTTGCGATACTAGAGCTACAAAGGTTCCGGTGGATCAGGTTCCGGTTGTTAGCGAGTTCCCTGATGTGTTCCCTGACGAGCTTCCTGGGCTACCGCCCGAGCGTGATATTTCTTTCTGCATTGATTTGGTTCCTGGCACGGGGCCTATTTCTGTACCGCCTTATCAGATGGCCCCGGCGGAACTTCGAGAATTGAAGGGCCAGTTGCAGGACTTGCTGGATAAGGGACCTATTCGACCCAGTGTTTCTCCTTGGGGTGCTCCAGTCCTGTTCGTCAAGAAGAAGGACGGCAGTATGCGTTTGTGTATCGACTACCGCCAGCTGAATAGGGTGACAGTGCGGAACAGATATCCTTTGCCACGCATCGACGATTTGTTCGACCAGCTACAGCGGACAGGATACTTTTCGAGGATCGATTTGCGATCGGGCTACCATCAGCTGCGGGTTCGACAGGAGGACATTCCTAGGACGGCCTTCCGCACACGTTACGGCCATTATGAGTTTTTGGTGATGTCGTTCGGACTCACCAACGCGCCAGCAGCATTTATGGATTTGATGAACCGTATTTTCCGGCTGTATCTTGATCTGTTCATCATAGTGTTCATCGACGATATCTTAGTGTATTCTCGGAGTAGAGAGGAGCACGAGCAACACCTGCGGATTACACTGCAGACCTTGAGGGAGCATCAGCTTTTTGCCAAATTCTCCAAGTGTGCCTTCTGGCTAGACAGCGTAGACTTCTTGGGGCACCTGATTACACGAGATGGTATATGCGTTGACCCGAGGAAGATCGAGGCAGTTCGGAGTTGGCCTAGACCCACGTCAGTGACGGAGGTTCGCAGCTTTCTAGGGCTGGAAGGCTATTACAGGCGATTTGTGCAGGAATTCTCTAGCATTGCTACACCTTTGACCGGGTTGACCCGGAAGGGAGTTCGCTTCGATTGGACGGAGGAGTGTGAGCACAGTTTCCAGCGGCTACGGGCTCTACTGACTATGACACCAGTGCTATCATTGCCTTCAGGATCAGGCGGATTTATGGTCTACTGCGATGCTTCACGCGTAGGGCTGGGGTGCGTTTTGATGCAGCACGATAGGGTGATCGCGTATGCTTCGCGGCAATTAAAGAAACATGAACAGAATTACCCCACTCATGATCTGGAGATGGCTGCAGTGGTCTTTGCACTCAAGATATGGCGACATTATCTGTATAAAGAGTCGTGCCAGATATTCACTGACCACAAGAGCTTAAAGTACATATTTCAGCAGCGAGACCTGAACCTTAGACAGCGCCGATGGATGGAGTTAGTGAAGGACTACGATTGTGAGATTTTGTATCACCCGGGCAGGGCGTATGTAGTGGCGGATGCTTTAAGCAGAAGGCCCGGGGGTTGTCTATCCTTTCTGAGCGCAGTACAGAGGCAGTCGTCGGCGGATTGGCAGATCTTATGCGACAGCCAGGTACAGTTCGAGTTTATGCCGATCGGAGGACAGATTGCGCATGTTCGTGCACGCCCACAGATGCTTGACCGTATACATGAGGCACAGCACAGTGATGACCGCTGTTCAGAGATCAGGACACAGATGGGACATGGCAGATTTTCCGAGTTCGTGATCGATGATCAGGGGATACTACGATTTGGAGCTAGACTGTGCGTACCAGATGCTGAGGGATTGCGGCGCGAGATTCTTGAGGAGGCACATCGGTCGGTATATAGTGTTCATCCCGGTTCCACCAAGATGTACCATGATATGAGAGATGTTTACTGGTGCGACGGTATGAAGAGGGATATTGCAGATTTTGTGTCGAGATGCCTGACTTGTCAGCAAGTCAAGGCTGAGCACCAGAGGCCTGCAGGAGAGCTACAGCCGTTACCCATTCCGGAATGGAAATAGGAACAGATATCTATGGATTTCATTGTGGGTCTACCCAGGACTAGTCGAGGGTATGACTTCATCTGGGTGATCGTGGATCGTTTGACGAAAGCGGCTCACTTCCTACCGGTGAAGACGACTTTCGGATTTACTCAGTATGCCCAGATTTACATTGATGAGATTGTACGACTGCACGAAGTTCCGACTTGCATCGTGTCCGATAGAGGCACCCTGTTTACCAGCCGGCTATGGCAGAGGCTTCAGGAGGCTTTGGGCACTCGCTTGAGTTTCAGCACAGCATTCCATCTACAGACCGACGGACAGTCAGAGCGGACTATTCAGACTCTCGAGGACATGCTCAAAGCATGCGTTTTAGACTTCGGAGGTAGCTGGGATCATCATTTTCCCTTAGTAGAGTTCTCCTACAACAACAGCTACCAGGAGACCATTCAGATGGCACCGTTTGAGGCTCTTTATGGGAGGAGATGCAGATCGCCCACCTGTTGGACGGAGCTCAGTGAGAGCAGTATCTTAGGGCCGCAGATTGTGGAGGAGACAACCGCGAAGATCCAGTCGATTCGCGATAGGATGAAAGCAGCCCAGAGTAGGCAGAGATCTTATGCGGACCGTCGTCGGCGCAGGCTTGAGTTTTCTGTTGGTGATCATGTTTTCTTGAGGGTCTCCCCAATGAAAGGCGTAATGAGGTTTGGATGAAGGGGAAGCTTAGTCCCAGATACGTGGGCCCTTTCGAGATCCATGAGCGGATTGGTGTGGTTGCGTATCGATTAGCCCTTCCGCCCTGTTTTCCAGACGTGCACCCTGTATTTCACGTTTCGATGCTCCGCAGATATCTTCATGATCCTTCGCATGCGATTCAGCACCCGACGATCCAGCTTGAGCGCGACCTTTCCTATGCAGAGCAGCCGGTGATGATCTTGGATCGGCAAGTGAAGAAATTGAGGTCGAAAGAGATACCGTCCGTCAAAGTACTTTGGCGTGGCCAGAGCGGCGAGGAAGTCACTTGGGAGACCGAGAGCGAGATAAGGAAGAGGTATCCCCATCTTTTTGAAGGTGCGTATAGTTAGATTTTTAAATTCGGGAATCGAATTTCTTTAAGGGGGGTAGATTGTAACACTTTGGATTTCCGTTTGATGTCTTTTGTGATAATTAGTAACCGTGCGTGTTATTATATGTGTGCTCATCGGATTATTAGTTATTTTTAGTAGTGCTTGCATATTGGGAATTTTCTTGTGCTAGTGCACACTTGCACACTTAGCCATTTTTGAGACTTAGGGTTTTGGTAGCATGATAACCAACCTTCTTGTGTGCATGGTTGTTATTTTCCCCACCATTTTAATCTTTTCAAACCCTTTTTCATAATTCAAAATCCAATAAACAAATGAGCATGGTGTTAGGTAATGACTTTGACTTTTTGACCCCTTTTCTTCTCTCTTCTCTCTCTCTTCCCCTCACTTCAGAAATTCTGGAAAATCCAGCAGAAAAACCTTCGTTTTCTTTCATTCTTTCCTCTATTTTTCACTTCTCCTTGATTCCCAAACAAATCTTACATAAAAACAACACATTTTCATCACAAAACCTTAGGAAAAGTGAGCTTTTTGAGGTGTTTGAGGCAAATCTGCACACTTAAGAGAGAAGCTGAGACTTTTGGGGTTTTGCAAGGTTCTTAGAAGGTATTAACTCATATTAGCACTCCTTTTCCTTAAACTTGTAGTATTCTTTAGTAAAAATCTCATTTTTGTGAATTTTGGGTGATATTTAAGGATATTTGTGATTCACATGTTAGATTAGGGTTTTGTTAGTTGTGTTAGCTCTATTATGTGTTATTAGAGCTATCTTAGACCAAGTTTTGTTTCAGTTTGCACAAAAATACCCTAAAGTTCCATTTTAGTGCAAAATTGTGGGTTTTAACTAGAAATAAGGCTCTGTAGGATCTGCTGCTACCCGAGACATTTCAGGGTAAAACTAGATGTTACTGTAGCATGTATGGGGGGTATAGAGTGCACACACCAAATCTGGGAGCCCAATTCCCTTCCCAAGCCGCCAAAATATTCTTTCTGGCCGCAATTGGCGGCCAGATGGGGGAGTTTTGGGTTGGGGTTTAGGGTGTTGGTGTCTGCTGCTATGTAGGTTGTTTTGATATATATAGTTTTACAATATCTTTCCTGTATCAAAATCTGGAGGTGATTACCTATTTTCCCGTATTTTCAATCTTTCGCGACACGCGTGTTATGTGTGTGTGGGTTTGGGGTTCTGCGTATCGTGACGCGTCGGAGTGATTTCAGGCGCGTAACCACACGTTTTAGCGTATCGCGCACACGAGCGATTGGTTCGCGACACGAGTTACTAGTTCAGCTTTAATGTCGCGTTTGTGTGATTTTAAGCTTACGTGTGATATATTGTGTAATTCTAGGTTCGCAGGCGAGTACGTCGGAAGACGCGCAGAAGGGGAAACAAGTTGTTGGCTATACCCAGCGAGAGACTACGGTGAGTAGATTTCACATCTACGGGGATATCGCCCGCATGGCGTTCTACGTCAGGGCTGATAGGACCTTATAGTTTCGTTTGTTTACATTGACTATTCATGGCTACTATTTAGTGCATGCTGCATTTCCTGCTATTTGGATATAAATTAGAATTGATAGAACACCGCACCATTACTAACGGTCCATATTGCACGAGCACTATCCTGCATCTTACACACACCCCGTTAGTAATTGCCATGACACTCACACTGTAGTACATCACATCAGATCATCATATTGTAGCTTATCTATATGTGACTTGACATGCTATTCATACTTGATGCACATATCACATCGGATCATCATATTGTAGCTCATCTATATGTGACTTGACATGCTATTCATACTTGATGCACATATCACATCGGATCATCATATTGTAGCTCATCTATATGTGACTTAACATGCTATTCATACTGGATGCACATATCACATCGGATCATCATATTGTAGCTCATCTATATGTGACTTGACATGCTATTCATACTTGATGCACATATCAAATCGGATCATCATATTGTAGCTCATCTATATGTGACTTGACAAGCTATTCATACTTGATGCCCATATCACATCGGATCATCATATTGTAGCTCATCTATATGTGACTTGACATGCTATTCATACTTGATGTCTATATCACATCGGATCATCATATTGTAGCTCATCTATATGTGACTTGACATGCTATTCATTCTTGATGCCTATATCACATCGGATCATCATATTGTAGCTCATCTATATGTGACTTGACACGCTATTCACACTTGATGCCTATATCACATTGGATCATTATATTGTACCTTATCTATATGTGACTTGACATGCTATTCATACTTAATGCCTATATCACATTGGATCATTATATTGTAACTTATCTATATGTGACTTGACATGATATTTATATTTGACGCACATATCATATCGGATCATTGACTTGCATTGTGGTTTGGATTACATGTGATTTCTGGATTTGGGAACCGTGGCTATTGCCAATATGTAATCATTTAAAAACCCGGTTCTCTTGATATGATATTTCGGTGCGTCCACCATGTGTTTTCTCGGTGCTAGAGTGATATATGTGAACCCGAATCGAGGAGCTGGTTGAGACCGATTACGGGTACATGGTGGACCCGGTATGGTATCCCGTGGCGAGAACGGTTTCGCTGTGCAGTAGACGGTGAGCCTGGCAGAGGGACTACTACCTACCGGTGATTGGTTGGACCCGACAGTTATCCGGAGGGTACTGATCAGGGTCGATAGATGGATGCGGGGTGATCCGTACTGCTGGGGCCGAGCGCCGATACCGCAGACGGAGCCCGTGGGCTGACCCGGACTGACGGGGCCCGATGGATGAGGATTTGCGTGTCGATGCTGGATACCAGTATTTATGATATTTAGGTGCCGATGTCAGGCACTCGGGATTCTCAGAGATGTACAGGATTTGAGGGCCGATGAGAGTACCGGCGCCTGAGCTATTTGGGGGATCTGGGTGCATTGATGGACACCGATTACACATTCCACGTTGACATTCCGTGTAGATATTATATTGCCCCTGCTCAGCATTTACTGTTGTACCTCATCCTGTAGTTGCATTATTTGATAGAGTACTTGCATGATTATTGCACATACTACTTATCACATATTGATATCATCTGTTGGCATATGATAGCGTAGCGCAGTACGTGCATGCTCGCGATTACCTTTATATGTTATCTCTATTCACGAGTTGGCAACTCACCCCCGTTGTGCCGCAGTGTTTGCAGGTTGCCCTTCGGAGTAGTCGCGGCAGGCTGCGGTTGCATCTTTTGACACAGATACCCCCATAGTTGATGTACTAGCTCTTTTGCTGATAGGTGGGTTTTGTGCGGTATCTGTTTATCTTTCAGTATGTACATTGTTGTATCTAGTATTCTCCATCTACCATGTATGTATTTGACTTAGAGACAGTGTGAGGACGATGATGTATTATATTTGTATTCTGGTGTCGAGCTCGTTGTGAGCCGACTGTACTTGCAGTTTATCCTATCTGTGATGTTTCCACTTGTGCATCTTGATCTTCTCTACGGCGTCGTATATTACCATCTTGGTGATTGTTTACTTTGATTTCTTATCATGTCAGTAATTGCTTTCATTTAAAACTTATAACACTCTATACTTTCACTGGTTTGATTTTTGGGTTTTCGGTTCACTTAGTCGTGTTACGCCTGTAGACGTTACGTGGTTAAGTGCCGGTCACGGGCCAAACTTCGGGTCGTGACAACGTCAGTCCCCTAATAGCGGTACAAGTCATGTCGGAGTGTAGCCCAGAACACCCTGAGATAACACTGGAAACCTACTAGTATATCTCGCTTGCCCTGGCCAGGGACTACTTGTGTAATGGCTCTCCTGGACACAGCGTGATGTCAACCCCCAATACCGGGAGAGACGAATCCTGTCTAACCGTCACTGCCTCCAAGTGTTTCGGGATTGCACCCAAAAACAACCTATTTGCACGACTCCTTTGAGCCGTGGTACGGTAGCAATCAAAGTGCAGTGGGAACACACTCGAGGCGGAGTGACCGTGTCAAGTCAACGGACTAAGCTGTACTCATGTCACCTGGGAACTGATAACTGACGATAGGTATAATACCAACCAACAGTTCCCGACGAGTCCTGTCCAGTGTACTCGTAACCTAACGAGCACATGTATACTATCTCAAGTACGACGTACTAACGGCTGTGGGACAGACCGTCTCCCACACTGGGATGAGAAGCGCATACGCTAGTCTAATCCGGAGTATCGATGCACTGTCTCGATAGTCCAACGACCAGGGACCAGTATAAGGATGTGCTTATGGATTACCCAGCTCCCACGAGTGTGAGAGCAATCACAACGCCGGTGTTAGTGTATATGCCCTAGAGGCCATTACTGTATCATACTAGTTTGTATATTACTTAATGGATGCTTGGGATATTCACCTTGTATATACAATCTTGCTCAAAATAGTAGTATGCTACTTGGTTTGTTTCTACTTCAATGTGTACTTGTGTTTATTTTAGTATATCACTTATACGCATTAGTGGAGCCCTTAGGATCTTTGCTTGATTACCAGCGTTGTGATGGCAGTCACACTAGTGGGGGCTGGGTAATCTATAAGCACATCCTTATTCAGGTCCCTGGTCGCAGGACTATCGAGACAGGGCATCGATACTCCGGAGTAGACCAGCGCATGCGCTTCTCATCCCAGTGTGGGAGACGGTCTGTCCCACAGCCGTCAGTACGTCGTACTTGAGATAGTATGCGGGTGCTCGTTAGGTTACGGGTACACTGGACAGGACTCGTCGGGAACTGACTAGTTGGTATTATACCTATCGTCAGTTATCAGTTCCCAGGTGACATGAGTACAGCTTAGTCCGCTGACTTGACACTGTCACTCCGCCTCGAGTGTGTTCCCACTGTACTTTGATCACTACCCTACCACGGCTCAAAGGAGTCGTGCAAACAGGTGGTGGTTGGGTGCAGTCCCGAAGCACTTGGAGGCAGTGACGGTTAGACAGGATTCGTCTCTCCCGGTATTGGGGGTTGATATCGCGCTGTGTCTAGGAGAGCCATTACACGAGTAGTCCCTGGCCAGGGCAAACGAGATATACTGGTAGGTTTCCAGTGTTATCTCAGGGTGTATTGGGCTTCACTCCGGCACGACTTGTACCGCTATTGGGGGACTGACGTTTACCGCCCCCTAGGCCCGCCATGCGATGTATCAGACGAACAGACCGGACTGTACGGAGAATGTCACGCTCAGGCTCAGTAGGAGTTCAGATGGGTTTCGCCTCGTCGGTCTTCTTGTCGGCATTACCTGGGGACCGTTACGCACAGCTAGTGCCGCTTGCGGTCTGTGGTTAAACCCACTGCCAGCGTAGTGTCGAGTCTTTAGAGTCCCACACAGAAAGCTTTTCGCCTTTAGGCAAAAGAGTAGAGGTCGCATGGTATTGCGACAGGTCGCATGGTTTTGCGACAGGGTTCGGTCACATCCGTGCACTTGTGCACGTACAGTGTCCGGACAGTTTACACTAGCGGGCTTTGGTTTAAGCCAGATACTAGTGTACCTTATGGGATTGGATTTATCCAGTTTGCATTCGTGTTCCTCGGAACGCGGATGCGGGTGTGTATGCACAGTTGACAGGGAGGCAGAGGCTGCGGATTCTCATTAGGGTTGTTGACAGTTGACCGTTGACTATTTGACTTTATGCTCAACCCTAATGAGAATATGATATGTGATTAACTATTATATTAATTAAGTATTATGGTGATATGGTTGTTGACTTGTTGACTTTCGTTGAGTTGTTGACTTTGTTGACTTGTTGACTTTTGTTGACTTGTTGACCGGTTGACTAGGCTTGACTAGTTGACCATCATGATAACCATGGTTATCATTTCATGCCAAAGACTTTTTCTTGCTTGCTCATTTTGAGTAAAATGAGTGCATGACATGATAAGGTTATGGTTGCTTCTAACCATCACATAAGACTTTTTTGATATGATGAGTTATGATCACTTTGGATTATGAGAGGGTGAAAGACAAAAGAGTTGCTCAATTCTTTCTTGCTCATTCTCTCTCTTGTTCTTGAGCTCTCCTCTTGCTCTCACCCTCAACCTCTTGCTCCCTCTCTTGATCTATGGTTCTCTTGTCTCATGAGTTGAGAATCAAGAGCCATAGATAAAATCCCATTCTAAATCATCTCTACTCATTCTAGTTCACTAGGTTTAGCAAACCAAGTGAACTAGTTTCTTCAAAGAACGAAGAAGGAGCTAAAGGTTGGAGCTTTCAAGTGGATCTATCTTCGGCGTACGGAGACAACGAGAAGGAGCCATCGAACCACCATCGGAGCTTGAAGAGAAGGAGTTCAAGTTTAGGTATAACCATCTTCATCCGAGTAGCTAAATATCTTTAGCTTAGTTTTCTAGTTTTAGTTTAGGTAAAGATCCCGACCTAGCTTAGTCCATGTTGCCTCTTGCGTTAAAATTTTGATTTTATACCGTTTCCGCCTCCCCGTAAGAACCGGGGGTCGCAACGTGGACTTACAGTGGTATCAGAGCCTAACTAAACTTAAACTAGCTTGGTAGTGAAGTGTAACGAAGTTCGGAACCGGAAAAATCCAAAAACCAAACTTTTACAAAAACTGAGTTTCTGTTGAATTTTTTTTGGCTCAAAATGCAAAACGTTACACTTGTAAATTCGGCTCAGGGTTTTGTGTGAACACCCAAGAAAAACGTTGCCCTAATTCGTTCAAACCGCCGCGCTTCCGCCGCACGAGGTAGGCATGTGCCGCGGAAGCGCCGCGGTTTGTCGTCTTCTCTGCATCGTTTTTCGTGCAGTGTGTGTCTGTGTTGGTTTTGGGATTTTTGGAATATATTATATGTGCCCAGATTTTCCAGAAAAGAAATTTCCTTTTGGGGTCCTATAATTCCGTTTTTTTTTTCCGAACTTCACTGCACTTTGACTTTGATGGTTATATCTGTGATGTTTGCATGTATTGAACGTCGGCTAATCGCTATAAGTCGATTGGTCGGGGTTATACATGATCTGTAATGTGCTGGAATGTGTATATAAATATGTTGGATTGTCGCGGGTGAATAGCCGGGGGTTGTGAGACGAGAGTTTTCTTTTCTTGCAATTCATGTAAATTTGTAAATTGATGTAATAATTATTTGTATGGCCGCACAACCGGGTCGGGGTTGTAGCCGTCATTGTATAATTTCTTTTTACTGTTTTTGCTCCTAGGATAGACCCACGGAGGGGTGCACAAACTACCGGGTATGCCGAAGTGTCGAGTGGCCTACTCATGGAGATGAGGGAGGTTGCTACGCTTCGGGTACTTGGCGGGTAGTTTGCCGCACCCGTAGGGGTCTTGGGTGGGGTTTTGGCTATTCACCGCGACCGTGTAATCTGTTTTTGTTACAGGCTCGTACAAATTACAGATTCCTAGTATATCCAATGTATTTATCTGTGATCTGAAATGTTTATCATTGCAGTATATCTATATATGATATTATTTAGGCGTTGCTTATGTTTTACAGACGCGCTAGCCCAGCCCCCGCTCTGTCGTTAGTTAAGTAACCTAACGGGTAATGACGGGGCCCCGTGGCGAATGCGAATGGCATAAGCGTACGTCATATTTTGGTTGTTTTCTGCAATGGTAGGATTAAATGATGGGACGCATTAAAAGAACTAATGCAAGAATATCACGCATTAAAAGAACTAATGAAAGATAATAAACCAAGTTAAAGTCGTTGGAACACTTTCGAAAAACCACTCGGTTCTTTTCAAAAACAACTTTTAAAATGCGGAGCTTGAGCCACTCCTTTTAAAAGCTATCTCGTTCCATCGACCAAATCAAGTTCACTACGTTCACGGTTTTGCCAAAACCATTCGTAGCCCTCCGTCGTTTCGTATGAATATTCAATAGTATTCAAGCTGTGTTTGTTGACCTTCGTCAAGGCATAGTGATTGGTAGCTATTGGGTATTCATATGTAGCATAGATAGATGCGTTGGTTTGGGACATTCGCATTACCTTGTTGACCTTCGTCAAGGGTATATACGGGTGGATTCAAATTAACCTGGATAATGACGGGCAGAACTTGACATGTGACTTATGATTTGTTGACCTTCGTCAAGGTCATAAGAGCATGGGGCAAAAATCCACATCGGGAGTTTCATAAGTACTGAAACTTGCTAGATTTGCATACCATTTGGAGTGTGATGATTCTGGTAGGATTCCTTCAGTTTCGTCACGCGATGATATTTGGATCCCGATCCTACTGTGAGTATATGCTACTCCTCGGGAAATTTCTCACTTAACGATCAATGCTATAAACCTAGTAGGTGCCTAGAAAGGTGTTAGCGGGGCTACGCCCCCAGGGAAAAGAGGTTCTCTAATTAAGGAACTTCGCGAAAGCGTTGGAAAACCTCCCTCGAAGTACCGACACCGGCCTGGCTGAACGGTTAAGCAAGTATTGTACGGTGGGATTGATCCTGACTAATTCTTCCTTTATGGTTTGAGGAGGGATTCGAGAAACAGTGGGAGCCATCCTGTTTAGACAAACTAAAAACCACTCTAAACTTGCAAGAGCATCATGCTGAGTGTTTCTTCTTCTCTCTCCTAATTGCAGCGACCAATCAACATGACTGGACTTAAGTTACTCCTAGATAAAAACAAACTGACAGGGCCAAACTACAAAGATTGGCTCAGGAATGTCACGATAGCAATCACTTATGACAAGCTGGGGTATCTTCTTACCACCAAAGCTCCCCCTGTCCCTGGTCCAACTTCCAGTGTCGCGGATAAGGAAATCCGCAAGACTTGGGAGATTGATAGCGCGAAGGCCAAGTGCCTCCTGCTTGCCTCGATGGACAACGAACATCAGAGGAGGCATGAGAATATGGACATGGAGTCCATATTGCTCCATACAAAAGAACTGTATGGAGAGCAATCACGTATCGCAAGATACGAAGGGTCGAAAAAGTTATTTTCGACAAGAATGGCCGTCGGATCATCAGTAGCCGAGCATGTGCTAAAGATGATCGGCTTCATTGAGGAGCTCGCTGACCTAGGGATCACATTGGAGAGTGAGCTATATACGGATATAGTTCTCCAGTCCCTTCCTTCCACTTACGCCCAGTTTATACTGAACTTCAACCTACAAGAAAAAGAGGTTGAACTATCAGAGCTCCTCAACATGCTGAGGAGCGCAGAGGGCACCCTACAGAAAGGTAGGGAAACATCCACTTTGTTTGTAGGAGGATCATCTTCTTCTAGGTCCAAGACGAAAGCCAAGGGAAAGAAGAAGAAGGCCCCCGCCAAACCAAGGGGCGGTGTTGGTAAAGTGGATACGAAGGGAAAAGGCAAAGCAACAAAGATAGCGGGGAAGCTTGTGGATAAGGAAGAATGCTTCTATTGTCATAAGAAAGGACACTGGAAGAATGATTGCAGGGCCTGGAAGGCCAGAACACAGGAATTGAAGCAGGTTGCAGCTTCAGCTTCAGGTGTGTATGTTATTGAAAACTGTCTTTCAATAAACTCTACTTCCTGGGTATTGGATACCGGATCAGGATCTCATATCTGTAATTCTTTGCAGGCGTTGAGAAACCGTAGTGTTTTGAAGGCAGGTGACATAACCCTCAAAGTTGCGAACGGAGCTAGCATGGATGCTAAAGCCGTGGGGGACTATCACCTGGGAATGTCAGATGGACATGTTTTGGTTTTGCGTAATTGCTTTTTTTGTACCCAACGCAACTTGTAATATCATTTCTGTATCTTTAGTTTCTAAAGAAGGTTATGAATTTGCGTTTGTAAGTAATGTTGTAAACATTCACCTTAATCAAGTTTTGATTGGGTCAGGTACATTGAGTAATGGTATATACGTGTTAAACCAACCACAGATTTTCAACGTCCAGAATACACACAAAAGAAAGTCTCCGGAAATGAATCAGACTTTCTTATGGCATTGTAGATTGGGTCACATCAATGAGAGAAGGTTGACTAAGTTACATACAGAAGGATATTTGAATGCGTTCGAATATCAATCGTATGCCACTTGTCAATCTTGTCTCAAAGGAAAGATGACAAAGACTCCGTTTACTGGACAAGGAGTAAGAGCGAGCGAGCTCTTAGGACTCGTACACAGTGAGGTGTGCGGTCCAATGTCTACACATGCCCGAAGCGGACATTCTTACTTCATTACTTTTACGGATGACTTCTCAAGGTACGGTTATGTCTTCTTGATGAAACATAAGTCCGAGGCCTTTGGAAAATTCCAGGAGTATAAGAATGAAGTAGAGAAACAGACCGGCAAAAGTATTAAGATTCTAAGATCGGATCGAGGTGGAGAATACTTAAGTGCCGAATTCCTGAATTACTTAAAAGAGAATGGTATTCTCTCTCAGCTTACTCCTCCATACACTCCGCAACATAATGGTGTATCGGAGAGACGGAACCGAACCCTATTGGATATGGTTCGGTCCATGATGAGTAACGCTGAGTTACCGCGATCATTCTGGGGATATGCACTAGAAGCAGCTGCGTATCTCTTGAACAAGGCTCCCACCAAGACTGTGCCTACCACCCCATATGAGATGTGGACTGGGAAGAAACCCTGTCTTAAGTATCTTAAGGTATGGGGATGTCCAGCTTTTGTAAAAAAGCAGCATGCGGACAAGCTTGAGGCACGTTCAGTACAGTGTAAGTTTGTGGGATACCCAAGGAACTCTAGGGGGTATCTTTTCTATTCAGCTGAGGAACAAAAGGTCTTTGTTTCTCAGCATGCCCGCTTCTTGGAAACTGAGTTTTTGGAAACCCAGATAAGTGGGAACACAATAGAACTGGAAGAAGTTCCAGAACCACAGACTGTTACTGAAAGCTTAGTAGAACCAGAGGGTTCAACAGAACAGGACATTCCTGCGCCACTCCGCAGGAGTAGTAGGCAAACTCATCCGCCCGAGTGATACTGCGGTTTTCTCATAGACGGGGATAGAGAGGATTGCATCATAGATTATGATGAGCCTACTAGCTTCCAGCAGGCCGTTCAGAGTGTTGACTCAGTGAAATGGCTGGATGCAATGCGGACCGAAATGGAGTCCATGTACACCAACAAGGTATGGACGTTGGACATTGCTCCAGACGGGGTAAAACCCGTAGGATGCAAGTGGATCTTCAAAAGGAAGATTGGTGTAGATGGACAGGTTGAGACCTATAAAGCTAGGCTGGTAGCAAAGGGTTTTCGTCAAAGACCTGGCTTGGACTACGACGAAACCTTTTCTCCAGTAGCCATGCTGAAATCCATTCGGATCCTTCTTGCCATTGCTGCCTTCCACGATTATGAGATCTGGCAAATGGACGTAAAGACAGCTTTTCTAAATGGAAATTTAGAGGAGTGTGTCTATATGGACCAACCAGAGGGTTTCATTCAGAGTGGGAGCAGCGGAAAGGTGTGCAAGTTGCTTAAGTCCATCTATGGACTAAAGCAGGCATCGCGGAGTTGGAACATCTGCTTTGATGAGACGGTCAAAGAATTTGGCTTTATCAAAAATCCAGATGAACCATGCATCTATAGTAGATTTGTAGCGAGAACTGTAGTATTCCTCGTTTTATACATGGATGACATTCTCTTAATAGGAAATGACATTCCTATGCTACAATCTGTCAAGGGGTTCTTGTCACACAGGTTCTCCATGAAAGACCTGGGTGATGCCTCGTACATTCTGGGTATCCGGATCTACCGTGACAGATCCAAGAGGATATTAGGACTTTCACAGTCCAGGTACATCGACACCATACTGAAGAGATTCAGTATGGAAGATTCCAAGCGCGGTAACCTACCGGCTTGTCACGGGATCACCCTCTCTAAAGAGATGTCTCCCAAGACTGATTTGGAGAGGGATCGCATGTCTATTATACCCTACGCTTCTGCGGTAGGCTCTATAATGTATGCGATGTTGTGTACCAGACCGGATGTAGCTTATGCACTGAGTGTGGTAAGCCGGTATCAGTCAAACCCTGGGGAGAAACACTGGATAGCGGTAAAGAACATTCTCAAGTACCTGAGAAGGACTAAGGAGATGTTCTTGGTGTATGGCGGAAAAGACCTCCAGATCGAGGCCTTTGCTGACTCCAGCTTCCAGAGTGACAAGGATGATTCCAAGTCCATGTCGGGTTTTGTCTTTACCCTCAATGGAGGGGCGGTGTGTTGGAAGAGTTCCAAACAAGAAACCGTTGCAGACTCGACGATGGAAGCGGAATACATCGCTGCATCTGATGCCGCAAAAGAAGCTGTCTGGATGAGGAAGTTCTTGAAAGAACTTCAGGTGGTTCCGTCCATTGTTGATCCAATACCTCTGTATTGCGACAACAATGGGGCTATAGCTTTAGCGAAGGAACCCAGGTCCCATCAGAGATCCAGGCACATCTTGAGGCGGTATCACCTGATCAGGGAGATCGTAGATCGCCAGGAGATCGAGGTTCGGAGAGTCGCTTCAGAAGATAACACTGCTGATCCATTCACCAATGCCCTGCCCCAGACTCAGTTCGAGCGGCTGATCGAGATGATAGGTCTTCGATACGCCAGTACATGGCCTTAGTGCAAGTGGGAGATTGTTAGTGTATATGCCCTAGAGGCCATTACTGTATCATACTAGTTTGTATATTACTTAATGGATGCTTGGGATATTCACCTTGTATATACAATCTTGCTCAAAATAGTAGTATGCTACTTGGTTTGTTTCTACTTCAATGTGTACTTGTGTTTATTTCAGTATATCACTTATACGCATTAGTGGAGCCCTTAGGATCTTTGCTTGATTACCAGCGTTGTGATGGCAGTCACACTAGTGGGGGCTGGGTAATCTATAAGCACATCCTTATTCAGGTCCCTGGTCGCAGGACTATCGAGACAGGGCATCGATACTCCGGAGTAGACCAGCGCATGCGCTTCTCATCCCAGTGTGGGAGACGGTCTGTCCCACAGCCGTCAGTACGTCGTACTTGAGATAGTATGCGGGTGCTCGTTAGGTTACGGGTACACTGGACAGGACTCGTCGGGAACTGACTAGTTGGTATTATACCTATCGTCAGTTATCAGTTCCCAGGTGACATGAGTACAGCTTAGTCCGCTGACTTGACACTGTCACTCCGCCTCGAGTGTGTTCCCACTGTACTTTGATCACTACCCTACCACGGCTCAAAGGAGTCGTGCAAACAGGTGGTGGTTGGGTGCAGTCCCGAAGCACTTGGAGGCAGTGACGGTTAGACAGGATTCGTCTCTCCCGGTATTGGGGTTGACATCGCGCTGTGTCTAGGAGAGCCATTACACGAGTAGTCCCTGGCCAGGGCAAACGAGATATACTGGTAGGTTTCCAGTGTTATCTCAGGGTGTATTGGGCTTCACTCCGGCACGACTTGTACCGCTATTGGGGGACTGACGTTTACCGCCCCCTAGGCCCGCCATGCGATGTATCAGACGAACAGACCGGACAGTACGGAGAATGTCACGCTCAGGCTCAGTAGGAGTTCAGATGGGTTTCGCCTCGTCGGTCTTCTTGTCGGCATTACCTGGGGACCGTTACGCACAGCTAGTGCCGCTTGCGGTCTGTGGTTAAACCCACTGCCAGCGTAGTGTCGAGTCTTTAGAGTCCCACACAGAAAGCTTTTCGCCTTTAGGCAAAAGAGTAGAGGTCGCATGGTATTGCGACAGGTCGCATGGTTTTGCGACAGGGTTCGGTCACATCCGTGCACTTGTGCACGTAAAGTGTCCGGACAGTTTACACTAGCGGGCTTTGGTTTAAGCCAGATACTAGTGTACCTTATGGGATTGGATTTATCCAGTTTGCATTCGTGTTCCTCGGAACGCGGATGCGGGTGTGTATGCACAGTTGACAGGGAGGCAGAGGCTGTGGATTCTCATTAGGGTTGTTGACAGTTGACCGTTGACTATTTGACTTTATGCTCAACCCTAATGAGAATATGATATGTGATTAACTATTATATTAATTAAGTATTATGGTGATATGGTTGTTGACTTGTTGACTTTCGTTGACTTGTTGACTTTGTTGACTTGTTGACTTTTGTTGACTTGTTGACCGGTTGACTAGGCTTGACTAGTTGACCATCATGATAACCATGGTTATCATTTCATGCCAAAGACTTTTTCTTGCTTGCTCATTTTGAGTAAAATGAGTGCATGACATGATAAGGTTATGGTTGCTTCTAACCATCACATAAGACTTTTTTGATATGATGAGTTATGATCACTTTGGATTATGAGAGGGTGAAAGACAAAAGAGTTGCTCAATTCTTTCTTGCTCATTCTCTCTCTTGTTCTTGAGCTCTCCTCTTGCTCTCACCCTCAACCTCTTGCTCCCTCTCTTGATCTATGGTTCTCTTGTCTCATGAGTTGAGAATCAAGAGCCATAGATAAAATCCCATTCTAAATCATCTCTACTCATTCTTGTTCACTAGGTTTAGCAAACCAAGTGAACTAGTTTCTTCAAAGAACGAAGAAGGAGCTAAAGGTTGGAGCTTTCAAGTGGATCTATCTTCGGCGTACGGAGACAACGAGAAGGAGCCATCGAACCACCATCGGAGCTTGAAGAGAAGGAGTTCAAGTTTAGGTATAACCATCTTCATCCGAGTAGCTAAATATCTTTAGCTTTGTTTGCTAGTTTTAGTTTAGGTAAAGATCCCGACCTAGCTTAGTCCATGTTGCCTCTTGCGTTAAAATTTTGATTTTATACCGTTTCCGCCTCCCCGTAAGAACCGGGGGTCGCAACGTGGACTTACAGTGGTATCAGAGCCTAACTAAACTTAAACTAGCTTGGTAGTGAAGTGTAACGAAGTTCGGAACCGGAAAAATCCAAAAACCAAACTTTTACAAAAACTGAGTTTCTGTTGAATTTTTTTTGGCTCAAAATGCAAAACGTTACACTTGTAAATTCGGCTCAGGGTTTTGTGTGAACACCCAAGAAAAACGTTGCCCTAATTCGTTCAAACCGCCGCGCTTCCGCCGCACGAGGTAGGCATGTGCCGCGGAAGTGCCACGGTTTGTCGTCTTCTCTGCATCGTTTTTCGTGCAGTGTGTGTCTGTGTTGGTTTTGGGATTTTTGGAATATATTATATGTGCCCAGATTTTCCAGAAAAGAAATTTCCTTTTGGGGTCCTATAATTCCGTATTTTTTTTCCGAACTTCACTGCACTTTGACTTTGATGGTTATATCTGTGATGTTTGCATGTATTGAACGTCGGCTAATCGCTATAAGTCGATTGGTCGGGGTTATACATGATCTGTAATGTGCTGGAATATGTATATAAATATGTTGGATTGTCGCGGGTGAATAGCCGGGGGTTATGAGACGAGAGTTTTCTTTTCTTGCAATTCATGTAAATTTGTAAATTGATGTAATAATTATTTGTATGGCCGCACAACCGGGTCGGGGTTGTAGCCGTCATTGTATAATTTCTTTTTACTGTTTTTGCTCCTAGGATAGACCCATGGAGGGGTGCACAAACTACCGGGTATGCCGAAGTGTCGAGTGGCCTACTCATGGAGATGAGGGAGGTTTCTACGCTTCGGGTACTTGGCGGGTAGTTTGCCGCACCCGTAGGGGTCTTGGGTGGGGTTTTGGCTATTCACCGCGACCGTGTAATCTGTTTTTGTTACAGGCTCGTACAAATTACAGATTCCTAGTATATCCAATGTATTTATCTGTGATTTGAAATGTTTATCATTGCAGTATATCTATATATGATATTATTTAGGCGTTGCTTATGTTTTACAGACGCGCTAGCCCAGCCCCCGCTCTGTCGTTAGTTAAGTAACCTAACGGGTAATGACGGGGCCCCGTGGCGAATGCGAATGGCATAAGCGTACGTCATATTTTGGTTGTTTTCTGCAATGGTAGGATTAAATGATGGGACGCATTAAAAGAACTAATGCAAGAATATCACGCATTAAAAGAACTAATGCAAGATAATAAACCAAGTTAAAGTCGTTGGAACACTTTCGAAAAACCACTCGGTTCTTTTCAAAAACAACTTTTAAAATGCGGAGCTTGAGCCACTCCTTTTAAAAGCTATCTCGTTCCATCGACCAAATCAAGTTCACTACGTTCACGGTTTTGCCAAAACCATTCGTAGCCCTCCGTCGTTTCGTATGAATATTCAATAGTATTCAAGCTGTGTTTGTTGACCTTCGTCAAGGCATAGTGATTGGTAGCTATTGGGTATTCATATGTAGCATAGATAGATGCGTTGGTTTGGGACATTCGCATTACCTTGTTGACCTTCGTCAAGGGTATATACGGGTGGATTCAAATTAACCTGGATAATGACGGGCAGAACTTGACATGTGACTTATGATTTGTTGACCTTCGTCAAGGTCATAAGAGCATGGGGCAAAAATCCACATCGGGAGTTTCATAAGTACTGAAACTTGCTAGATTTGCATACCATTTGGAGTGTGATGATTCTGGTAGGATTCCTTCAGTTTCGTCACGCGATGATATTTTGATCCCGATCCTACTGTGAGTATATGCTACTCCTCGGGAAATTTCTCACTTAACGATCAATGCTATAAACCTAGTAGGTGCCTAGAAAGGTGTTAGCGGGGCTACGCCCCCAGGGAAAAGAGGTTCTCTAATTAAGGAACTTCGCGAAAGCGTTGGAAAACCTCCCTCGAAGTACCGACACCGGCCTGGCTGAACGGTTAAGCAAGTATTGTATGGTGGGATTGATCCTGACTAATTCTTCCTTTATGGTTTGAGGAGGGATTCGAGAAACAGTGGGAGCCATCCTGTTTAGACAAACTAAAAACCACTCTAAACTTGCAAGAGCATCATGCTGAGTGTTTCTTCTTCTCTGTCCTAATTGCAGCGACCAATCAACATGACTGGACTTAAGTTACTCCTAGATAAAAACAAACTGACAGGGCCAAACTACAAAGATTGGCTCAGGAATGTCACGATAGCAATCACTTATGACAAGCTGGGGTATCATACATTATAGAGCCTACCGCAGAAGCGTAGGGTATAATAGACATGCGATCCCTCTCCAAATCAGTCTTGTGAGACATCTCTTTGGAGAGGGTGATCCCGTGACAAGCCGGTAGATTACTGCGCTTGGAATCTTCCATACTAAATCTCTTCAGTATGGTGTCGATGTACCTGGACTGTGAAAGTCCTAATATCCTCTTGGATCTGTCACGGTAGATCCGGATACCCAGAATGTATGAGGCATCACCCAGGTCTTTCATGGAGAACCTGTGTGACAAGAACCCCTTGACAGATTGTAGCATAGGAATGTCATTTCCTATTAAAAGAATGTCATCCACCTATAAAACGAGGAATACTACAGTTCTCGCTACAAATCTACAATAGATGCATGGTTCATCTGGATTTTTGATAAAGCCAAATTCCTTGACCGTTTCAACAAAACAGATGTTCCAACTCCGCGATGCCTGCTTTAGTCCATAAATGGACTTAAGCAACTTGCACACCTTTCCGCTGCTCCCACTCTGAATGAAACCCTCTGGCTGGTCCATATAGACACACTCCACTAAATGTCCATTCAGAAAAGCTGTCTTTACGTCCATCTGCCAAATCTCATAATCGTGGAAGGCAGCAATGGCAAGAAGGATCCGAATGGATTTCAGCATAGCTACTGGAGAAAAGGTTTCGTCATAGTCCAAACCAGGTCGCTGACGAAAACCCTTTGCTACCAATCTAGCTTTGTAAGTCTCAACCTGTCCATCTACACCAATCTTCCTTTTGAAGATCCACTTGCATCCTACGGGTTTTACCCCATCTGGAGCAATGTCCAACGTCCATACTTTGTTGGTGTACATGGACTTCATTTCGGTCCGCATTGCATCCAGCCATTTTACCGAGTCGATGCTTTGAATGGCTTGCTGGAAGCTAGTAGGCTCATTACAATCTATGATGCAATCCTCTCTATCCCCGTCAATGAGAAAACCGTATTATCTCTCGGGCGGATGAGACTGCCTACTACTCCTGCGGAGTGGCGTGGGAATGTCCTGATCTTTCGAACCCTCTGGTTCTACTAAGCTTTCAGTAATAGCTTATGGTTCTGGAATTTCTTCCAGTTCTATTGCGCTCCCACTTATTTCTTTTTCTAAGAACTGATGTTCCAGAAAATGGGCATTACGAGAAATAAGGACTTTTTGTTCCTCTGCGTAATAGAAAAGATACCCCCTGGAGTTCTTTGGGTATCCCACAAACTTGCACAGTACTGAGCGTGCCTCGAGCTTGTCCGCATGCTGCTTTTTGACATAAGCTGGACATCCCCAAATCTTCAGGTATTGAAGATAGGGTTTCTTCCCACTCCATAACTCATATGGTGTGGTAGGCACAGTCTTAGTGGGAACTCGGTTCAAAAGGTATGCAGCTGATTCTAGCGCATATCCCCAGAACGATCGCGGCATCTCAGCGTTACTCATCATGGACCGTACCATATCCAATAGGGTTCGGTTCCGTCACTCCGATACACCGTTATGTTGCGGAGTGTATGGAGGAGTAAGCTGAGAGAGAATTCCATTCTCTTTTAAGTAACCCAGGAACTCGGCACTCAAGTATTCACCACCTCGATCAGATCTCAGTGCCTTGATACTTTTGCCTGTTTGTTTTTCTACTTCATTCTTATATTCCTGGAATTTTTCAAAAGCCTCGGATTTATGTTTCATTAAGAAGACATAACCGTACCTTGAAATGTCATCCGTAAAAGTAATGAAGTAAGAATAACCGCTTCGCGCATGTATAGACATTGGACCGCACACATCGCTGTGTACGAGTCCAAAGAGCTCGATCGCTCTTACTCCGTGTCCAGTGAACGGAGTCTTTGTCATCTTTCCTCTGAGACAGGATTGACAAGTTGCATACGATTGATATTCGAACGGATCCAAATATCCTTCTGTATGTAACTTAGTCAACCTTCTATCATTGATGTGACCCAGTCTGCAATGCCATAAGAAAGTTTTATTGATTTCTGGAGACATTCTTTTGTGTGTATTCTGGAAATTGAAAATCTGTGGTTGGTTCAATACGTACATACCGTTGTTCAATGTACCTGGCCCAATCAAAACTTGATTAAGGTGAATGTTCACTACATTACTTACAAATGCAAATTCATAACCTTCTTTAGATAATAAATATACAGAAATGATATTACAGGTTGCATTTGGTACATAATAACAACTACGCAAAACCAAAAGTGTCCATCCGACAATCCCAGGTGATAGTCCCCCACGGCCTCAGCATCCATGCTAGCACCGTTTGCAACTCTGAGGGTCATGTCACCTGCCTTCAAAACTCTACGCTTTCTCAACGCCTGCAAAGAATTGCAGATATGAGATCCTGATCTGGTATCAAATACCCAGGATGTAGAGTTTATTGATAGACAGTTTTCAATAACATACACACCTGAAGCTGAAGCCGAAACTCGCTTCAAATCCTGTGTTCTGGCCTTCCAAGCCTTGCAATCATGTTTCCAGTGACCACTTTTGTGACAATAGAAGCATTCTTCCTTCCCCACCAGCTTTCCCGCTACCTTTGTTGCTTTTCCTTTTCCCTTCGTATCCACTTTACCGACACAGCCTCTTGGTTTGGCGTGGGCTTTCTTCTTCTTACCCTTGGCTTTCGCCCTGGATCTAGAACAGGAAGATCCTCCTACAAACAATGTGGATGTCTCCCTACCTTTCTGTAGGGTGCCCTCAGCACTCCTCAACATGTTCAGAAGTTCGGAAAGTTCAACCTCCTTTCCTTGCATGTTGAAGTTAAGGATAAACTGGGTGTAAGTGGAAGGAAGGGACTGGAGAATCAAATCAGTATAGAGTTCATTCTGCAACGTGGTTCCAAGGTCCGCAAGCTCCTCTATGTAGCCAATCATCTTAACCACCTGTTCCGCTACCGATGATCCGACGGCCAACCTTGCCGAAAACAACTTCTTCGACACTTCGTATCTGGCGATACGAGACTGCTCTCCATACAGTCCTTTTGTATGAAGAAATATAGACTCTAGGTCCATATACTCGTGCCTCCTCTGATGTTCGTTGTCCATCGAGGCTAGTACGAGGCATTTGGCCTTCGCGCAATCTATTTCCCAGGTCTTGTAGATTTCCCTATCTACGACACTGGTTTTGGGACGTGGGACAGGGGGAGCTTTGGAGGTAAGGACATACCTCAACTTGTCGTAAGTGATTACCATCTTGACATTCCTGAGCCAATCTTTGTAGTTTGGCCCTGTCAATATGTTTTTATCTAGTAATAACTTAAGTCCGGTCATGTTGAATGGTCGCTGCAATTAGGAGAGAGAAAAAAACCACTTTAGCATGATTCTCTTGCAAGTTTAAAGTGGTTTTTAGTTTGTCTAAACTGGATGGCTCCCACTGTCTCTCGAATCCCTTCTCAAACCGTAAAGAAAGGATTAGTCAGGATCAATCTCACCGTACAATACTTGTTTAACCGTTCAGCCAGGCCAATGTCGGTACTTCGAGGGAGGTTTTCCAACGCTTTCGCGAAGTTCCTTAATTTAAGAACCTCTTTTCCCTGGGGGCGTAGCCCCGCTAACACCTTTCTAGACACCTACTAGGTTTATAGCATTGATCGTTAAGTGAGAGTTTTCCCGAGGAGTAGCAAATACTCACAGTAGGATCGGGATCCAAATATCATCGCGTGATAAAACCGAAGGAATCCTACCAGAATTATCACACTCCAAATGGTATGCAGCGCTAGCAAGTTTCAGTACTTATGAAACTCCCGATGTGGATTTTTGCCCCATGCTCTTATGACCTTGACTTTGGCCAAAATATCATAAGTCACATGTCAAGTTCTACCCGTCATTCTCCTGGTTAATTTGGACCCACCCGTACCTACCCTTGACTTTGGCCAAAATGGCAGCACGACTGTCCCAAACCAACGCATCTATCTATGCTGCATATGAATACCCAATAGCTACCAATCACTATGCCTTGACTTTGGCCAAAATACATAGCTTGAATACTTTTTGACCATTCATGTGGAATGACGGAGGGCTACGAATAGTTTTTGCGAAACTGTGAACCTAGTGAACTTGATATAATCGATGGAACGAGATAGCTTTTAAAAGGAGTGGTTCAAGCTCCGCGTTTAAAAGTTTAGTTTTTGAAAAGAACCGAGTGGTTTTCAAAGTGTTCCAATCGACTTTTACTTGGTTTATTTTCTTGCATTAGTTCTTTTAATGTGTCCCATCATTTAATCCTACCATTGCAGAAAACAACCAAAATATGACGTACGCTTATGCCATTCGCATTCGCCACGGGGCCCCGTCATCACCCGTTAGGTTACTTAACTAACGACAGAGCGGGGGCCGGGCTAGCGCGGCTGTAAAACATAAGCAACGCCTAAATAGTTATCATATATAAATATATAGCAATGATAGACATTACAGATCACAGATGAATACATTGGATATACTAGGAATCCGCAATCCGTTCGAGCCTGCAACGAAAAGCGGATTACACGGTCGCGGTGAATAGCCAATACCCCACCCAAGACCCCTACGGGTGCGGCAAACTACCCGCCAAGTACCCGAAGCGAAGCAACCGCCCTCAACACCGTGAGTAGGCCACTCGGCACTTCGAGATACCCGGTAGTTTGTGCACCCCCTCCATGGGTCAATCCTAGGAGTAAAAACAGTAAAAAGAATTATACAATGACGGCTACAACCCCGACCCGGTTGTGCGGCCATACAAATATTATTACATCAATTTACATATTACAATGAATGAAAGAAAAAGGAAACACTCATCTCACATCCACCCCGGCTATTCACCCACGACAATCCAACGCATTCATATACATATACCAGCATTAAACACAGATCACAGATATGTATAACCCTGACAAATCGACATATAGCGATTAGCCGACGTTCAATACATATAAACATCACAGATATAACCCTTTAGTCAAAGTGTAGTGAACTCCGATCAAAAATACGGATTTATAGGCCCCCAAAAACAAATTTCTTTTCTGGAAAACCTGGGCACATATAAACCATCTTAAAAATCTCAAAACCAAGCCAGAAAAACACTGCACCAAACTCGACCCAGAACCGAGCCAAAACGGCCGCGGTTGCGCGTCAATAGCTTGCAATTGCCGCGGAACCGCGGCGCTTTGAGCGAATCACTGGATCGTTTTTGGTGGCTTTCTTCACAAAACCCTGAGATGATTTTTGGAGTATGATTTATTTTATTTTGAACAGAAAATATTTTAACAGAAAGTTAGGGTTTTGAAATCTCGGTTTTGCGATTTTTCCGATTGAACTTCCATACACTTTACTACCTAGCTAGTTTATGTTTAACCTGGCTCCGATACCACTGTAAGTCCACATTGCCCACCCCGGTGCTTACGGGGAGGCGGAAAACGGAATAAAAATCGGATTTTTATCACTTTAGGCAACATGGACTAGACAAAGAAGGATCTTTGCTAAACAAAAACAAGCTAAAGCTAACTAGAAACTAGCTAAAGGGTAGAATGGTTATACCTAGGGCTTTATGTCCTTCTCTCCTTGCTCCTTGGAGTAGTAGAAAGGGATCACCTTTGTCGTCTTCTCACGTCGAAGAAGGATCCACCCGAAAGCCTCAACCTTTGGCTTCAACTCCAAGCTAGAATTAACTAGGGTGCTAGAAGTGCTAATCCTAGAACCCTAGATTAGAGTAGAGATTATCAAGAAGAGGTTTTTCTCAAGCTCAAATGTTTCTCAACACATGAGAGGGGAGAGCTTGAGGTAGAGGAAGAACAAGAGAGAGAAAGTGAATGATAGAATGAGAGAATAATTAACCATTCTCACATATATGTGTGAATTATTATAAATTGATAATTAGCAAGATAATTGTCATGGTTAATCAAGACATGACCATTATCATTTCATCTTTAATGCTAATTGCAAGGATCAAAGAGCATCTTTTATATGGAATGATGATGGTCAACATGTCAACTAAGGTCAACAAGTCAAGATAGTCAAATGGTCAACAACCATAACCATGGACAATTATATTAAACTAATATCAATTAACCATAATACATACATAAGAATTAGGGTTAATAAAATGACAATGGTCATTAACCCTAATCAAAGTCCTCTCCCTCTGTCTCAAGCAACTGTGCATACGCACCCGTATTCGTGATCCGAGGAACACGAATACAATGAGAAAAAACCAATCCAAAATCATATACTAGGATCCGGTTTAAACCAAAGCCCGCTAGTATAAGCTGTCCGGACAGCAAACGTGCACAAGTGCGTGGATGTGAACGAACCCTGTCGCAAAACCATGCGACCTCTACTCATTTTGCCCAAAGGCGAATAGCTCTCTGTGTGGGACTCTAAAGACTCGACACTACGCTGGCAGTGGGTTTAACCACAGACCGCAAGCGGCACTAACTGTACGTAACGGTCCCCAGGTAGATGCCGATAAGAAGACAGATGAAGTGAACCCCATCTGAACTCCTACTGAGCCTGTATGTGACAGTCTCCATACAGTCCGGTCTGTTCGTCTGATACATCGCATGGCGGGCCTACGGGACGGTGAACGTCAGTCCCCTAATAGCGGTACAAGTCGTGTCGGAGTGTAGCCCAGAACACCCTGAGATAAGACTGGAAACCTACCAGTATATCTCGCTTGCCCTGGCCACGGACAACTTGTGTAATGGCTCTCCTGGACACAGCGCGATGTCAACCCCCAATACCGGGAGAGACGAATCCTGTCTAACCGTCACTGCCTCCAAGTGCTTCGGGACTGCACCCAAAAACTACCTGTTTGCACGACTCTTTTGAGCCGTGGTAGGGTAGCAATTAAAGTGCAGTAGGAACACACTCGAGGCGAAGTGACAGTGTCAAGTCAGCGGACTAAGCTGTACTCATGTCACCTGGGAACTAATAACTGACGATAGGTATAATACCAACCAACAGTTCCCGACGAGTCCTGTCCAGTGTACTCGTAACCTAACGAGCACCCGTATACTATCTCAAGTATGACGTACTGACGGCTGTGGGACAGACCGTCTCTCACACTGGGATGAGAAGCGCATACGCTAGTCTACTCCGGAGTATCGATGCCCTGTCTCGATAGTCCAACGACCAGGGACCAGTATAAGGATGTGCTTATGGATTACCCAGCTCCCATGAATGTGAGCGCCATCACAACGCTGGTAATCAAGCAATAATCCTAAGGGCTCTACTAATATGTATATCAGCGATATGCTAAAAGAAACACATGCATATATTAAAGCAGAGACAAACCAAGTAGCATACTACCATTTCGAGCAAGATTGTATATACAACTATGAATATCCCAAGCTTCCATCAAGTAATATACAAACTAGTATGATACAGTAATTGCCTCTAGGGCATATACACTAACACGTAAGTGTAGTATGTAGTTGTATTGCCGGTCTTCGTTGCTATACATCTACGACGATCGGTGTATGCATACTTACTTACGTTGATGATATGTGATATTATGTGCTGCTGTGATATGTTATATTGGATCGTCGGGTTCTGAATAGACGGGGGTTTTTTGTGAGATGAGGGTTTTTATTTTAATTCATGAAAAATTCATTTGTATGTAATATTCTTTTATTGGGACACTTCCGGGATGAGGTTGATGTCACCAGTGTATATTATTTACTTTTCCGTATTAGGTAGACCCAAGGAGGGGAGCACAAGTAACCGGGTTCTAGGGTCCAGTGGGAGGCCATCTCGAGGAGTCAAGACCGGGACTCCTAACCCTAGAATTGGCAGTGTTACTTACCGCTCTTGTAGGGGTCTAGCGATGTGGGTTTGGCTATTCATCGCGACCGTGGAATCCGTGTTTTATACCGGCTCATATTAAAAACACGGACATCCTAGTATATCCAATATTTCATATATGTTCTTCTGCTGCAATGTTCTGTGATGAGATCATATTACTGCCTGAGACGGATGCTTATACTATATATATGCTGATATATAAATATTACTGCTTTCGTTTCTTCTGTGATGCTTAGGAAGCATAAGCTGATGGGATTTATTAATGAGATTAATAAAACGAAAAGAAACCTAAAAGATGTTGTAGAATCAAAACTTTATAAAAAAGGTAGCTACAGTTTTGCTTTGCATAGCGGTATATATGATATACCCTGCACCTTATTCGATGAGGAAAGTGCCGAGATCCCTTCACCGGGAGTGACCTCTTTAGAGAAACTGGCAGATGCTACAAAGTCGCGGTTTAGTTTTTGACAGCTTATATAGTTTTTTGCTTTGCAAAGCGGTATATATGATATACCCTGCACCTTATTCGATGGGGAAAGAGCCGAGATCCCTTCACCGGGAGTGACCTCTTTAGCGAAACTAGAAAAGCCTAAAAAACACTCCTTTTTCAAAAATCACTCGATTCTACGACGATATCATTTTCATTACGCTCATGGTATTCTGAAAAACCTGCGTAGCCCTCCGTCATTTTAGATAAAGACTATTTAGTATTCGTGCTGCGTTTGTTGACCTCTGTCAAGGCGTAGTGTGTGGTAGCTGATTAGTAATTATCTGTAAAGCATATGATGTGATTGGATTAGGGTAGTCGTACGATCTTGTCGACCTCTGTCAAGGGTCGTGTGAGTGGGTTTGATTCAATCAAGAAATGACGGGTTGAACTTGACTAGTACATTATGGTTTGTTGACCTCTGTCAAGGTCATAGCATACTAGGGGCAAAATATTATCGAGAATTTCAAGTGTTGAAATTTGCAATGAGATTGCATACCTTCTATGAGATAGTTGGATCCCGATACCCACTGCGAGTAAGAGTTACTCCTGGGAGAGTTTTACACAGGACAATTAGCCGATCAAGTAGGTGTCTAGAAAAGTGTTAACGGGGTTACGCCTCTGGGAAAACGAGGTTTACTTTAATTAGGTCCGTACGAAAGCACGGGGAACCTCCTTCAAGTACCGACACCGATCTGGCTGAAAGATTGACGAAATTGTAGGGTGTAATTAATACCGGCTAATCTTACCTTTTAGGGTTTGAAGGAAGATTTGATAAAAACAGTGGGAGACATCCTGATTAGATAAGATAATAACCAATCTAATCTTGCAAGAGCATCCGCTAAAGTGTTTTCTTCTCTCTCTCTCCAGGTAGCGACCATGTCAGGCCATAATCAAGATAATAATATGGATGTATTGACTGAACCGTCTTATTATACTGAGCAGGGAATCGTTGGTCCCGTTCTTTCTTATAAGAGTTATAAGACAGAACAGGGAATAGTAGAATATCTGGATTCTCACGCCGTCCAAATGGAGAACTTGCATGTTGATGCAGCTTCTCCGGGTGTGTTAGTTATTGAGAACTGTTTCTCAGTTCACCCTACGTCCTGGGTATTAGATACCGGATCAGGATCCCACATATGTAAATTATTACATGGGCTACGTAAAGGTAGAGAACTGTGAAAAGGTGATCATTCCGTTCAAGTAGGGAATAGGGCAAATATTGCAGTCAAAGCAGTTGGCGAATATCACCTAGTATTACCAAGTGGTAATACACTGATTCTGAATGAGTGCTATTATATAACGAACATGATGTGCAACATTATATCAGTTTCTTTATTAAGTAAAGAAGGATATAATTTTGTAGTGCAGGATAATGTTATGAACATCTTCCTAAATCAAAAGTTGATTGCATCAGGCCCGTTACATAATGGCATATTCATTCTCAATCAAAATACAGTCCTCAATATACAAAACACACACAAGGGGAAAAGTTCAGAAATGAACGAATCCTACTTGTGGCATTGTAGTCTTGGTCATATCAATGCGACACGACTGGCTAAGTTACATAAGGATGGATATTTGAATCCGTTCGAATTATCATCTTATGATACTTGCCATTCATGTCTCGAAGGAAAAATGACCAAAACTCCGTTTAGTGGACACGGAGAAAGAGTTACGGAACTCTTAGGACTGGTACATAGTGATGTATGCGGTCCCATGTCTACGCATGCCAGGAACGGTTCTTCCTACTTCATTACATTCACTGACGATCTCTCTAGATTCGGACATGTGTTCCTGATGAAACATAAGTCTGAAGCTTTTGAGAAATTCAGAGAATATAAGCACGAAGTAGAAAAACAAACGGGCAAAAGTATTAAGATCCTTCGATCTGATCGAGGAGGAGAATACTTAAGCAATGAGTTCCTAGAATATCTAAAAGAGAATGGGATTCACTCTCAGCTTACTCCTCCTCATACACTACAGCACAACGGTGTATCGGAACGGAGGAATCGCACCCTATTAGATATGGTGCGCTCAATGATGAGTACAGCTGAGTTACCTATTTCCTTCTAAAGGTATGCGCTTGAGACAACAACATATCTATTGAATCAAGTTCCAACTAAATCTGTACCTACCACACCATATGAGATATGGAGTGGGAAGAGACCATGTCTTAAACGAGTTAAGATATCGGGTTGTCTGGCCTATGTCAAAAGGCAAAATCTAGACAAACTCGAGGCACGGTCAGTACTATGTAAGTTTGTGGGATATCCTAAACATTGAAATGGATATTTTTTCTACCACAGTGAACATTAAAAGCTGTTTGTTGCTCAACATGCCACCTTTTTAGAAAAAGGAATTTCTTTCAAAAGAGATTAGTGGCTCTAAGGTAGAACTGGAAGAAGTTCCAGCAACACAAACCGCAACTGAAGATTTAGTGGAACCAGAGGATTCAGTAGTACCCGACGAACCCCAGCCTCTCCGCCGATCTAGCAGGGTTTCTCGTCCACCTGAGAGATACTACGATTTTCTGATTGATGGTGGAAGCGAGGATTGCATCATGGAAGATGATGACCCGACTAGTTTCGAGAAGGCCATCATAAGTGGTGACTCTGTGAAATGGCTGGATGCAATGCGATCTGAGATGGAATCCATGTACACCAACAAAGTATGGACTTTGGAAAATGCTCCTGGAGGGGTAAAACCCATTTGGAGCAAGTGGATCTTTAAAAATAAATTTGGTGTAGATGGAAAAGTTGAGACTTTCAAAGCTAGACTTATTGCAAAGGGTTTTCGTCAAAGACCAGGTGTGGATTATGACGAAGTTTTTTCTCCAGTGGCTATGCTTAAGTCAATCCGGATCTTACTTGCCATTGCTGCATACCATGACTACGAAATCTGGCAAATGGATGTTAAGACCGCCTTTCTAAACGGTGATTTAGAAGAGTGCGTGTACATGACTCAGCCAGAGGGCTTCGTAGATAGTGGGAGCAGCGGAAAGGTATGCAAGCTGCTTAAATCTATTTATGGGTTAAAGCAAGCTCACGGAGTTGGAACATCTGTTTTGATGTTGTGGTCAAAGAGTTTGACTTCATCAAAAATATAGATGAACCTTGTATCTATAAGAAGGTAGCAGAGAGTAAGGTTGTCTTCCTCGTATTGTATGTGGATGACATACTCTTGATAGGAAATGATATTCCTATGCTGCAATCAGTCAAGCTCTTCTTATCACAAAGATTCTCAATAAAAGATCTAGGTGATGCCTCCTGCATATTGGGAATCATGATCTATAGAGATAGATCTAAACGGATACTGGGATTGTCCCAATCCAGGTACATTGACACCATACTAAAGAGGTTTAGTATGGAAGAATCCAAGCATGGGAACCAACCCACGATCTCTAGACTCGCTTTCTTCAAAGAGATGTCTTCCAAGACTGATTTGGAGAGAGCTCGCATGCAAGGGATACCCTATGCTTCGGCAGTAGGCTCTATCATGTATGCGATGCTATGTACAAGACCCGATGTAGCATACTCACTAAGTGTAGTGAGTCGGTATCAAGCAGATCCTGGAGAGAATCACTGGACAGCTGTGAAGAACATTCTCAAGTACTTACGAAGGACTAAGGAGATGTTCTTGGTGTATGGTAACGGAGAACTCCAGGTGGAGTCCTTTACAGATTCGAGCTTCCAAAGTGATAAGGACGACTCTAAGTCGCTCTCGGGATTTGTCTTTACCCTCAACGGAGGGGCGGTATGTTGGAAGAGTTCCAAACAGGATACCGTTGCAGACTCGACGATGGAGGCTGAATACATCGCTGCCAACGATGTTGCCAAAGAGGCTGTCTGGATAAAGAAGTTCATTAGTGAACTTGGTGTGGTACCATCCATTGAACATCCAATACCTCTGTATAGCGATAACAATGGAGCTGTGGCTTTGGCCAAGGAACCCAGGTCCCATCAAAAGTCCAGACATATTCTGAGGCGGTATCACCTGATCAGGGAGATAGTTGATCGCCGGGAGATCGAGGTCAGGAGACTAGATACGAAGGATAACACTGTGGATCCACTCACGAAGGCTATTCCCTAGATACAGTTTGAGTGATTATTCGGGATGCTAGTTATGAGATACTACAGCAGCTGGCCTTAGTGCAAGCGGGAGATTGTTAGTTATGTATATGCCCTAGAGGCCATTGTTGTACATATGATGTATATTATGGTGGATGCTTGGATATATATAGAGAGGACTTTCCTGCTCGTCATTATAGTATGCTATTTGGTTTCACTTTATCTTAACATGTTGACTTGTATTGGTTTATTGTCTTTCTCTCACATGTTGATAAAGCCCTTAGGATCTGTACTCGACTACTGGGACTATGATGAAATTATACTAGTGGGGCCACGGTAGTCGATGAGTACATCCTATAACTGTTCCTAGTCGAGGGTATATCGAGACAGGGCATCGATACACCAGAGTAGACTAGCGTATACGCATCTTGACCCATATGATGGGAGATGGATGATCCCATATCCATCGGTGTTGGATATCAAGGATGGTGTACGGATGCTCAGTGGAGACTGGGTACACTGGAAGGACTCGCCGAGAACTCCCAGATGGTGATATACCACACCTCAGATGCCAGTTCTCCGGTGACACTGGTACAGGGTAGTCTGTAGACACGAGATCGTCATAGAGTCTTGTGTGATTCCCACTGTGATTTGATTTCCACCTTACCATGTCCAATAAGGCATGCAAAATGGTGCCTTTTGGGTACAGTCCCGAATCACATGGAGGCAATGAGCGATAGGAGGGGATTCGTCTCTCCCGGTATTGGGAGTTGATGTTGTGCTATGTTCGATTGGCTATAACTCGAAGTCCCTTGCCAGAGCTGATATAGAGATTTACTCGTAAGTGTTACCAGTAGTTTCTCGGCCCGTTATGAGCCACACATCGACACGACTTATCGGTTACTGGGGTCTGACGTATACCAGCCCTAAACTTGATATGTGACATATCAGACGAAGAGACCGGACTATAAGGGATTGTTACTAATTGGATTCACAGGAGAACGTACAGGCTAGCTTGTTGATCTTCTGATCGCTCAATACCTTGGTGGCTGTTACATTTAGCTGACCGCTTGCAACTTGTGGGTGTTTGATATGATCATCACCTGCTACCGGCGTATTGACGATTCTTTAGAGTCCTACACAGAGGTTTCTTGGCTCAGGCAAAATGGAGTAGAGGCGCATATGTGATATGTGCATGACAGAGGATAATGCGATATGAGATACCGTATTATATTCTCGAGATATTTAGATATGAACCGGGTCATCGGATCAAGTGTTGATTCGATGAATCGGTACATGATATATTAGTCGGTTATATTCGATATAGCCGGATTATCGGATCAAGTGTTGATTCGATGATTTAATGTATAATAATATATATGATATATTGTATTACATTATCTAATAATGGCTCGCTTTATTATTTCATTTTCTCACCGGATAATTCATTGATATATATGCGATATATGTTAATTGTATTATTTTCTATTGTTGCAAATATATAATATATATGTGATAGATATTATTGTGACATGATATGAATAATAATGGAACATGATTCGTAGAGGTTATGCAAGGTTAGGGTTTGATTAGGGTTAGCTCCTTCTTGCACCATCTAGAAGCTTTCCTTTCGTCAACTGTAAGATATTATGGTTGATATTATCTTATGACTCATTCTTTAACCTAACCAAAACCTAGCCCTAGTTTATTCTCTACAAAGGTTATCCTAGTCATCCTTGACCATGGATCCATGTTTAATCATATATTCATTTCTATTATTCATCAGAAAAGGATTATCTCATGATTGATTATCTTCTTCTCTCTTGAGCTTTGAGAAAGCTTGCTAGATTTTCCTTTTGTGATGATTTCTTGTGAGAATATGATATAAAAAGAAAGCATAAATACTACTCCATCATCCTCATCTAATCTAGCCTATTAGATTAGGGTGTTCGCCTCATTAGAGTGAGAGAGCTTGAGTTATAGCAACTTCGACGTAGATCATCGGAGAAACGGAACACTACAAGCTAGCATGGATCGTTCGAGTCGTGGAGCCTCTCTTGAGTCCGGGAGATCGTGGATCGCGGTGAAGGGACTTCTACTCGGAGATTATGAAGTGAAGGAGCGGACTACAAAGGTTGTAATCCCTCACACTTAGTAGTAAAGATATTTACTAACATGTTAAACCCTAATAATCTAGCGAAGATCCCGGCTTTGGGTTGTTCGGCACGTCTAAAATTTTATTCGGGCATGGTTGATACCTTATGAACCCTCACAAGAGTGCCTAGGAACCCTACAGGATGGGTAGAATTGCTAGTCATATGTATATACCTCATTGCATCATCGTTCATGCATAGTTTTCTAGTCACACATCGCATTTCATATTATCGATACCATAGGCGTTCATCATCGCCGACATGTGTACATATGGTGATTTTCTTGGAGATTTCCGTGTTTATGAGATTTATGGATTTTGGGGAGAACCGCAAGAATTTTAAATACTTATTATTCTTTAAAAATGCAAGTTGCGGTTTCCTCGTGATATGATGTAGATGTCGTCCACCATGAGTTTTCCTGATTTCTGTTGGTCGTTGAGACCCGATTCGAGGAAGAGGATGAACCTTCTCGGGTATATGGTGGACCCAATATGGTACCCCGGGGGCAAGAGTGTTTTTGTGGGGATGGCAATGAGCCTGGCAGGGGCGAACTACCTACTGGTGATGTCTGACGCGGCGGATATCCGGTGGATACCGACGTGGTCGTGAAATTTGATGATATTAGCCAATACGGACTGACAGAGCCCGAGATACCGAGATATTGAGATATTGAGACATTGGGATATTGAAATGTTGAGACATCGAGGTATTGGGATATGTATATATTGTGTCGATGCTTGACATGGATTTTCTGTTGATTTCACTGATGATACTTCAGTTTATTGCACAGAGGTTTTTCTAAGATAAGAAAAAAGATTTTCTTATACCAGACTTGTTCAGATTTTGTATTTGATTAGGCATTCATGTTAGTACATCGTATCATATCGATATGCGTAGATTGAGACGCATTTGCGTGCATGCTTACGATTGCCATATGAGATGTTACTACTCACGAGTTGGCAACTCACCCCCGTTGTGCCATAGTATCTTGTCGGTCCGACCCTTCAGTACAGTAGCGGCGGGATCACTTCCTCACTTCGTTCCTTTTGCTTGGTCTTGCGGCATTGCTCGTTGGTGGGTTGCGAGGATATGTTATTCCATCATGTATATTATTTTGTATCTAGTATACTCCATCTACCGTTGTATGTTGGACTAGACAGTGAGACTCGTGAGACATGTATTTGTGGTGTTTGGTGTCGATGCTCACTTGAGCCGATGTGGTATTTTCTTATTTCTTGCTTTCAGATTCTTATTTTGCACTTTTGATATACGTATTACATGTGGCTGTGATTCCGCCATGGGCGAAGAGCTATCTCCCGCTTGGGGATTACTTTATTCATCATTTATATGTATTTTCATGTGTTGTACCCATTTGGGGGCAAGTATTTACAAAGGAGACTCTGCCGAAATTTTCAGGAAAATATGATGCTACTTTTAAATATTTAATGCCACTTATTTTGTTAAAACCACTTGCTTTAAAACAAGTTTTCCTTCACTCTAATTGTTAAACAGTTTAGTTTTCTGGGATTTGGCTTACTTAGATTACGCTACGCCTTTAAACGTTTGGTAATTTAAGTGCCGGTCACGTTCCGTACCTTCAGGTCATGACAATAAGGCAGCGTTAAAATGAAATAAAAAAGACTTTTCATTCACCTCAAAATCTAGGGTTTTTTGTGACTCCTTCTCCTTCCTCATGGTTCTAAACCTTCTTCCCCTTTTCGATTAAATCAAGAGTTTTACTCTTCCTTTTCCAAAATTAAATAGTTTTTCACCACAAAACCCACAAAATGGAGCTCAGATCTTCCATCAGATCTCAAAAATGGGAGATTTTTAAATCTCACCCCCTTTCTCCAAGATCCAGCCAATAGAGAGGAAGAAAAAGGAGACCCACCTCCAAAAACCCCACTTTGGGGAAGATCCAGGGCCCAAGGGAGAAAAAAGGTGTCCCATTTCAGCAGCTCCGAAAATATCTTAGGAGTTTAACTCCTTAAAATATATATATATATATATACATACATACATATATAAAATAATAATTATTACTTTTTGGGAGTAAAACTCCCATTGTAAGGGCTAAACCCCTTTGTCCTCTTTGTTAGGAGTTCAGCTCCAAAAGTCAATCGGGAGCACAGCTCCCAGTGTAGAGACCGGTCCCTTTTGATCCTTACGTACAGCGCCCGCGTGCCAAGCATGTGGGGCGCTGGCGCCCGTCGCCCGCATGCCAAGCACGTGGGGCGCTGGCGCCAGCATGCCAAGCACGTGGGGCGCTGGCGCTCCGCGCCTACCGCCTAGGGCCGAGCGCTCAGGGCCTAGCACCCAGCGCCCCAATGACCGTGTGCCAAGCACATGGGGCGCTAGCGCCCAGCACCCTCATGCCAAGCACGTTGGGTGTTGTAGCCCTGCTCCCACATACCAAGCACGTGGGGCGCTGGTGCCCAGCGCCTAGCATGCCAAGCACGTGTAGTGCCCGTGCCCAGCGTCCGCGTGCTAGGCACGTGAGGCGCTGGAACCCACGCGTCCTTTGGACGCTATTCTTCTTCTTTTTTTACCCACACGCACACACACATTCCACAACACTGTCCAGGTTAGAATAAATTTCTACACCCCGCAAGGGGGCTGCTAGTCCCCTTGTTCCCAGCCCGCTATCCAGGTAGTGGGACCCCCGTAAAACTCTGCGGGGACTTCGATATATCCAAGACTCCTTAAGACACTCATACACACACTGCACATTGAGTTCGCATGACTGGTTTGGCCCGTCAATCGGAGGTTCTCTCGCTCTAAAGGCGGGGGGGGGGGCTAATTAACGGCAGCTTAGTCCGCGGCTGCCGGAGATTCAGATCTCTATAATCAATAAACCCCCGCCTACCCTAGGTTTGGGGAATCTATAGTACGCCTGACAAGCGACGCGTATTTTCATCTCTTTGGGGCGATGAAAAACACCCTACATTAGGCATGAAATTCGGAATATGAGATATTCCGGGTTTATGATGTCTAAGGAATTCATATGGTTAGGCATGAAATCCGAAGTATGTGATATTTCGGGTTTATGATGTCTAAGGACGTTGCGGATTCCAATTGTTGTAGTTTTCACTTTCTTTTCTGTGACCGTAAGTGTAATAACTGGTGTATCGTCGGTTTCGTTGCTATTTGTCAATGACAATTAGGATACGGATATTTACTTATGTTGATGACATGTGATGTTATTTGTTGCTGTGATATGTTATATTGGATTGTCGTGTTTGAATAGCCAGGGGGTTTTGCGTGAGATAAGAGTTTTTCATTTTCATTCATGTAAAAACTTGTATGTAATATTTTTTTATTGGGACACTTCCGGGTTGAGGATGATGTCACCGTTGATGTATATTATTTACTTTTCCGTATTAGAATAGAACCAAGGAGGGGAGCACAAGTAACCGGGTTCTAAAGTCCAGTAGGAGACCATCTCGATGAGTCGAGACCGGGTCTCCTAACTCTAGAATTGGTAGGGTTGCTAGCCACTCTCGTAGGGGTCTATCGATGTGGGTTTGGCTATTCATCACGACGGTGGAATCCGTGTTTTTTACTGGCTTGATTTAAAACATGGACCTCCTAGTATATCCTATATTTCATATATTGACTTCTGCTGCAATGTTCTGTCATGAGATCATATAACTGCGTAAGACGAATGCTTAATATTATATATATGATATACAATAAACATTGCTTATGTTTTGCATTCGCGCTAGTCCCGCACCTCCTCTGCGTTAGTTATCTAACCTAACGGTGCATGACGGGACCCCGTGGCGAATGCGGATGGCATAAGCATACGTTGTTTTTTCGTTTCTTCTGTGATGCTTAGGAAGCATAAATGATGGGACTTCATTAATGAGATTAATGAAAGGAATGAAACCTAATGATGTTGTAGAATCACATTTTCAAAACTTATAGCTCTAGTTCTTGCTTTGCATAGCGGTATTCCTTGTAGAATATCCAGTACCTCATTCGATGAGGAAAGAGCCTAGATCCCTTCACAGGGAGTGACCTCTTTAGCAGAAGCTAGCAGATTCTACACCCATTCGGTTTATGTTGAAAAACATTATTTTGAAAGCAGAGGTTAAACCACTTCTTTTCAAATCACTCGATTCTACAACGATATCAAGTTCATTACACAAAAGATTTTCTTAAAAACCTGTCTTAGCCCTCCGCCATTTCAGATAAGGACTATTTAGTATTCGTGCTATGTTTGTTGACCTCCGTTGAGGAGTAGTGTGCGGTAGCTGATTAGTGCTTTTGTGCTAAAGCATATGATGTGATTGGATTAGGGTAGTCGTATGGCCTTGTTGACCTCCGTCAAGGGTCGTGCGGGTGGGTTTAATTCAATCACGAAATGACGGGTTGAACTTGACTAGTGGCTTATGATTTGTTGACCTCCGTCAAGGTCATAAGTTGCTAGGGTAAAAATATTATTAGGAATTTCAAATGTTGAAATTTGCAATGAGATTGCATACTTTCTATGAGATAGTTGGATCCCGGTACCCACTGCGAGTAAGTGTTTCTCTTGGGAGAGTTTTGCAGTTTACAATTATCTAACCCATTAGGTGTCTAGAAAGGTGTTAACGGGGTTAAGCCTATGGGAAAACAAGGTTTAATTTAATTAGGTCCGTGCGAAAGCAGGGGGAACCTCCCTCAATGTACCGACACTGGCCTGGCTGAACGGTTAGCAAACTTGTAGGGTGTAATTAATCCCGGCTAGTCTTAACTTATAGGGTTTGAAGGAAGATTTGATAAAAACAGTGGGATCCATCCTGATTAGATAAGATGATAACAAATCAAATGTTGCAAGAGCATACGCTAAGTGTTTTCTTCTCTCTCTCTCCAGGTAGCGACCAGGACACGCCTTAATCAAGATAATAATATTGATGTATTGACCGAACCTGCTTATTATACTGATCTGGGGAACGTTGGTTCCGCTCTATCTTATAACCGTTATAAGTATAAGCAGGAAATAGCGGAATGCCAGGATTCCCATGCCACCCAATAAAAGAAAGAGCATGTTGATGCAACTTCTTCGGGTGTGTTCGTTACTGAGAACTGTTTCTCACTGTGCTCTACGTCCGCGGTATTGGATACCGGATCAGGATCCCACATATGTAATTTGTTACATGGGTTAAGGAAAGGTAGAGAACTGGGAATGGGTGATAAAGATATAAGAGTTGGAACCTGACTAGCAGCCAAATCAGTTGGCGAATATTACTTTGTATTACCAAGTGGTAATACATTAATTCTGAACGAATGTTATTATATGCCGAACCTGATATGCAACATTATATCAGTTTCTTTATTAAGTAAATAAGGATACAATTTTGTATTGCAGGATAATTGATTGATCTGTGAAAAGTGTTTGTAGTTTAACCGCAATCAGAACGGTGTCGCTTGTAGCTAGCCGAGATGAGTACGGGTCGTCCTCAGGGAAACATGGAACCTTTCAATCTTACTTTAGATGTGTTGAAAAAAGGGGAAGAATAAAGAATGGTGGAAATAGTTTCTAGATCTACGTTAAACTAGGATGCAAACTATAGATCTAGATTGACTACGGAGGTAAGTTTAATATTAAAAGGGGGCTTGTAGGGTTCATTAGGATTTAATAGTTATGGATGATTAATTAAAGATTACTCTTTTTATCCTTTAATATATTTAAAACTAGAACGACAGTGATGCATGTAGATTAGGGTTTCTGGAGGGAAAAGGGTTCCTACTCTTAACCCCTATCTCGACATGGAACTCCGTTCATTTCTAGCCTTTACCAAAACAATAGTTAATCTAATCTCTAATTGTGGTTGCGATTATTAATGAATTGATGGCGTGCCTACGATGGATGTTAACTATTCTTTTGGTAAAGTTTATAAACTTTATTGGACTTAAAAAGAGTTTAAAGATCTTCATCATCCAATAACCTACCCTAATCCCATGAATCCTAACAAGCGAAGAATTACTCGTGCATGATGGGAGAAGAAGAGATGGAGAGAGAAATCATAATGAAAAGCTATAAAGAATTAAAATAAGAAAACAACTATCTTTATTAATCAACAAGATCAATTACACTTTGTTCCCTTAGAAAATGATTACAAAATGCTAGTTTGCTTCTCGATCTCTTCTGAGGAGGTAGATGAACCGTTGATGATCAGCTTGGATGCGTGAACCGTCTTGGACTTCGTGATCTCTTCAGCTTGATGATTTTTCCAAGAGGCTCTCGGTCCTTATTTATACCCACAGAGCTGGAACCCTAGTTTCCTAATATGGTAACTGGTTGTTACGATTCTAACCAAAAAACCCATAGGTGTCCCTAGTAGGAGGAGTGTTGTCTCCTGAGGCTTTCCAGTGGATTACATCCACAAAATCCTATAATAAAAGGGAGATGGTGAAAGTTACATATAAAGATAAGAACTATAAAAGAAAGAACTTGAAAATAAGAGTTTTCAACTACACCAGTTTTTCAGTTTCTATGAGCCCTATCTTAATGGTCGTGAAAAAATGTTAGAAATCACATTATCCCTCAATAAAACAACGCCTTTAGTTCTCATTCCTACCTTTCTTCCAAACATTGATCATATACCCCTACGTGTGTGATCTAGACATCCCTACACTCAGAGAATTCAATTCAAGCAAACATACTCTTGTCCATCTACCGTAGTACTTTTTAATAAATATTTAGATGGAATTTGCTCACACATTTTTTATGCGACCGTTAATACTTCTTGAGGTACTAATCGACCGATTACTCATGTGCTTGCTTATTTAGGCGTATTTCCTCGTCTTGCAACACCTAAGGCTTAGCAGTGGCCCCCAAACCAGTTGGTCTAAGGCACTAGGTGATAAAGCACCCTCGCTATATTTTTTTTTGCTGTCACGGTGATAACAAAACCAGTGTTCTTTTTTCTTTTCACCATTTTATCTTTTTTTCTCCACTTTTTATTTTCTTCATACTTTGGCTTTTAGACAAGAGCATTTCAAGGTATTTTCTACTATCCCGAGTTTCAAGATTTGTATAAGTGCGTATAGTAGGGTATCAACGTTCAAATGTTTGGATTTCGGGATATGAACTATTTTTTAGGCTTATTTTTATTCTCAGATTAGTAATTTCCTTCATCTTACTAACCCTTGGGACAACAGCTCAAAACTACTTATTATTAGTTTTATTTAAGAAAATATCTAACTTTCTTGTTTTTCTTAAACTATTCATATCTTTTAAATATAATTTTCACTTTCTAACTTTCATTATCAAAAAAAATTGTGCTTATGCAATGTGTAATGCAAAGTAATGCGTAAATAAGCACAAACCTCCCCCAAACCTGTTTACAGCAGTGTCCTCACTGATGTCATCCGTTAAGCTCAAAAACCTGTAGACTTAGGAGGAAAAAGGGTACAAGAAATAATGAAAGTGAAATCCTCCCCGAAACTTATTTTTTTGGCTCACTATTTTGTAAAAATCATTTTCTTTCCAGAGCCAAAATATCCCCCTAATCTTGAGTAAAATCATATTAAGCATTTAAAATTATTAGGGGGGTTAAAGTTATTGGTCAAAGTAAAGCCTTACAAAGACCAAAAGTCAATACCAACCATTCAAAAATTTTATCGATGAAGCACCAAAGTTGGTGGAAAAACATATCACCCATCGACATGAAAAAATGGGGAAGGGATAAGTGGTGCGAGAGAATGTGTTTGCGTCTCGTTTTGGAGAGACGACACAGTGATTGTGATGGATTACTCGCATTCTCTTTATAGTCTAGAAGAATGGGTGGAGGATCAATTTCTTCATCTTGGAGTTGATTCATCTCAACACCCGTATCTTTTAAAAATGCGAGTTCATCAGTGAAAATTTCCTCAAGGCTTTCTTCGATACCCCGAAGAATAATTTCATCAAAAAGCGCGGGGTGATCTTCAGACTCCAAAAACGGTTCATAATCAGTGTTAGATGTTGACCCGGACAACTCGTTGGAAGAGTCCGTATGTGTATGATACATAGTTGGGTCATACAACAACATATGAAAGGAGTCTAGATCATTATCATGAGGCTGATCAAATTTGCTGCTGCCGACATCCATTAATTCGACAGAACATGCATGAGTAGTAGGTTCGGAGGGTACACTTCCCAACTTTTATATGTTAAGCTCTATTGACATCTACCCGAAGGATAGGGTCATAGAGCCATTACGACAGTTGATAATAGCATTGGAAGTGGGCAAAAAGGGTCGACCAAGGATCACCGGAATTTTATTCCGTGGGTTCGCTACAGGCTGTGTATCGAGTACAATAAAGTCCACAGGGAATACAAATTTCCCGATTTTTATCAACACATCCTCTAGTTCACCCCTAGGTTTGGTGATTGATCGGTCGGCCATCTAAAGAGTGCAGTGAGCTGGTTTTAACTCTCCAATCCCTAACTGCTCATAAACCGAGTAAGGAAGCAGGTTAACACTTGCGCCAAGGTCAAGTAGAGCACGGTTAATATGTTTATCCCCAATAGAAATAGAAATAGTAGGATAGCCAGGATCCTTACGTTTCCTAGGTAATTGTTGGGGAAAAACTGTGTCTACAGTCTTTGACATGAACACCTTTTTTGGCATTTGAGTCTTCCTCTTCCTAGTGCACAAGTCCTTGAGAATTTTCGCATAAGCCGGGACTTGTTGTATAGCATCTAGGAGAGGGATATTGATGTTAACTTGCTTAAAGATTTCAGTGATCTTCTCCATTTGCGGACTTGGTCTGTTTCCCCTTAATCGATTCGGATAAGGAGCTTTAGCAATAATAGCGGGGTCCAACATTGGAGAAGATCATGTGGGTAGGAAAGATCCAAGAATAGGAGTGGGGATCGTCTTTGGTAGACTAGAAGAAGTGTGCTGAGGGTTCGAGCCATGGGGAAAACGGAGAATAGGCTCAGAAGAAAGCGGTTGGGTTGACGAACTGGGGTCAGAAGTAGATGTAGAAGTGGAAGGAAAAGTCTCAGCCGGGGTATCATCGATTGATTCTTCATTATTATCAATCCCTTCACCGACATGATTGTCTAGCACTCTTCCAGATCTCAACGTGGTAATAGCATTCACATGATGTGCATAGCCAGGATTGGGTAAGGGTTGGCTAGAAGTTTCCCTCTCTCTCTAGCACTCATTTCGGCATTTATTTGTGCAATTTGTGCTTCCATCGATTTAATACTCTCACTTTGGGAGTCAGAGTTTTTATGGATTTTATGGACGGAAGACTTCATCTCAGCCGAAACTTGCATGAAATTTGTCAGAAGCAAATTCATGGTTTGTTCGAGTGAAGAGGAGTTATCAGTACCGGTCAATTGCAAAGAATTGTTGTGCGGTGCAGAAGTGTTGACCGGATTTTGAAAGTTTTGTGATTGGTAGGGGTGCTGAGTTATTTGAAGTGGTTGCTGTTGTGGTGGAGGGACACTTTGAAAGTTGTTTTGGTTTGGAACCGTGTTTTGATTTTTTTGTTGGTTCCAAGCAAAATTTGGGTGATTCCTCCAATCCTGATTATAAGTGGAAGAATACGGATCGTTTCTAGGTCTTTGTTGAAAAGCAGCATTGGTATGCTCTTGACCTTGAAACGGAGAATTCAAAGGATATTCTTCCGTAAGATGTGATGGATCAGAACAGCATCAGACAGTTTTAGGGAGTTTCATCTGATTTAGGGAGGCTACTAAAAATTTATGTTCCATAGCTTCGAGATTCTTTTGCATTGCTGCCATTTCAGCTCTAACTCCTATGGAAACATCAGATTGGTGAATACCACCCCTAGACGATGGTTGGTTTACACTCTCCCCTTGTAAAGTTTTTTCAGCGAAATCTTCTAAAAATCTCCAGGCTTCACCATCATCTTTATTCATGAAGGTGCCTTGACACATGGATTCAAGGGTCTGTTTAGTGGTAGGATTAATGCCCTCATATACGATTCTGTACAGATCCCATCTAGGGATTCCGTGATGAGGACATTGAACTAACAGATCCTTGAAGCGTTCAAAACACTTCGAAAATGGTACATTGGGAAGATGGGTAAATTGATTTATTTCGCTACGGACTCGAGCTATCTTATGATTAGGGTAGAATTTTTTTAGGAAAGCTGTGACAAATTCTCCCCAGTTTGAAATAGAATGTGCGACTGTATTATAAAGCCACTTCTCGGCTATATCGTACAAAGTGAATGGGAGAAGACGTAATCTCATATCATCCACAGAAAGCTGTGAAGTACTCATCATAGCGCATACATTTTCAAATTTGGTAATAAAGACGTATGCGTCTTCAGACTCGAGACCGTAGTATTTTGGTAGAAGATTGATGTAGTGGGGTTTAATTTCAAAATTATCCCCGTTGGCTGGTGGAATAGATAGACAAGTAGGAAGTGGACCACGTATAGGATAGCATTTTTCTTGGAGAGAGATGCGCGGTGTATTCTGTTCACTTACGGGCGGTGGCAGCGTGGTGTTATAATTTGATGGAGTACCGTCCATCTCGGTCGATGTGGTGGGTGGTGGGGAAAATGAAGATGAAGAAGTACCGACTTCGGAGTCGATAACAGGAACGCGGACAAGACGGGCACTAGAATCCCGTGTCCAACCGAGCATGCACTAAGCGGGTTTAGAGCAAGTGGCAGTGTGTGTATGATTTAAAATTGGTCTGTTTTTGAAAAAGTGTGTTGGACTAAGACAAATCACACAAAAATGCACAAACAACCCTGAAACTAAGGTCACCTAGGTCAAGTCTCTAGACCGCTCCTAGACTTCTAAAGGACAAGCTGTAGGATCAATCCTCTAGCACCCCTTTACTACTCTTGTGGCCAGGTAAGTGCCAGGTAAGTGGGAGGTATCCGCTATACGAATCACCGAAAGTAGCGGGCCTTAATTAAATAACCACTTGCCTTAGACACACTTGCCTAGACAACACAAAAGTAATCCGGATAAGTGATAAATTACCCGCAACCTTCCGCTGTCCTTAATGAGCGCGATAGTCCTTAGTGTCTTGTCTAGATATTTTTTAAATTAATGTAGGGTTGATGAAGATGCTCGTTTTGTGATTTGTGGGCTTAGGAAGGGTGATAAAATCCCTACCTAATCTGAATTTTGGTCTTCCCCCTTAAAAATCCGTATTAAGATATGAATTAACAAACCAATTATAAAACTTTGCAAAAAGATTTTTCAGTGGAAAAATTTTGCAAAGAATCCTGCAGAAAAGATATTTTATTGGATTTCAGAGGAGAGAGAAAGATTTGAGAAAGATACCAGAGAAGTTTGGAACCCTAATCCTCCAATTCCGCCGCGCTTCCGCCGCCAAAAGTCTCCTTTAACCGCGCTTCCGCCGTGGAGTAGAGGGATCAGGTAATGAATTTTGCTACGTGGCCTACTGTACTCCTCTGGATCTTGATGAGTATCTCTGTCTTTCTGTTTCCTCAAGTCTGTGACTCCAGATCTCCATGCAAAATTCACACACAATTTGTTAAATATACAATTTGCAGTTTTGTTTTAATTATGATATAGATCGGATAAGAATTCAACACAAATAGTAAGAAAAAAATTACGCACGTATCCCCGGCAACGGTGCCATTTGATTGATCTGTGAAAAGTGTTTGTAGTTTAACCGCAATCAGAACGGTGTCGGTTGTAGCTAGCCGAGATGAGTACGGGTCGTCCTCAGGGAAACGTGGAACATTTCAATCTTACTTTAGATATGTTGAAAAAGGGGAAGAATAAAGAATGGTGGAAATACTTTCTAGATCTACGTTAAACAAGAATGAAAAATACAGATCTAGATTGACTACGGAGGTAAGTTTAATATTAAAAGGGGACTTGTAGGGTTCATTAGGATTTAGTAGTTATGGATGATTAATTAAAGATTACTCTTTTTATCCTTTAATAGATTTAAAACTAAAACGACAGTGATGCATGTATATTAGGGTTTCCGGAGGGAAAAGGGTTACCACTCTTAACCCCTATCTCGAGATAGAACACCGTTCATTTCTAGCCTTTACCAAAATAATAGTTAATCTAATCTCTAATCGTGGTTGCGATTATCAATGAATTGATTGCGCGCCCACGATGGATGCTAACTATTCTTTTGGTAAAGTTTATAAACTTTATAGGACTTAAAAAGAGTTTAAAGATCTTCATCATCCATTAACCTACCCTAATCCCATGAATCCTAACAAGCGAACAATTACTCACACATGTTGGGAGAAGAATAGATGGAGAGAGAAATCATAATGAAAAACTACAAAAAATTAAAATAAGAAAACAACTACATTTATTAATCAACAAGATCAATTACGTTTTGTTCCCTTAGAAAATGATTACAAAATGCTAGTTTGCTTCTCGATCTCTTCTAAGGAGGTAGATGAACCGTTGATGATCAGCCTGGATGCGTGAGCCGTCTTGGACTTCGTGATCTCTTCAGCTTGATGATTTTTCCAAGAGGCTCTCGGTCCTTATTTATACTCATAGAGCCGAAACCCTAGTTTCCTAATATGGTAACTGGTTGTTACGATTCTAACCAAAAAATCCAGAATCCCAACTCCCTTAAAGTGTGGCAGAACTGCGGCCATTGGATGGGTTTGACCGCGGATCCGCGGTCTTATGGAGGGATCTTGGCCTTAAATTTCTGGAGCTTCATCTATGTAGCTCTTGGTGATCTTTTGAATATCTAGACTTTGAAAATCTTCTCCATATTTCTGCCAGAATTGGTTTCTTCAATTTACTTGAATATCTTCGGCAGATTTGATCTCGCTAACTCGGATTTCCTTGATTTTAGTCTTGATATAATTCCTGCACAATTATCTCAATAAATGATGTAAGTAGAATTTGTTTTTATTGAGATATTATCTTAACCATTTGTCATGATATTTTAGTTTTAAGAGAATTGGTCAAAGATATTTCATATTAAAATAGTCCAAATATTATATGTTTACCATTTTCCTTTATAATGTTAATTATAATATATAAACACATGAAAATAGTATTTTTACGGATAAACCCTTATATGTGTCATATTTATAATAAACATCTTTTATTATATAGAAATAGTAGGAAAAAATGTCATATTAAATGTGCAGTTTTATCAACTAAACAATAATATTATGAACAATTTCCTAAATCAAAAGTTGTTTGGATCAGGAACGTTGTGCAATGGCATATACGTTCTAAATCAAACCATAGTTCTTACTGTACAGAACACACATAAGAGGAAAAGTTCAGAAATGAACGAATCCTTCTTGTGGCATTATAGACTTGGTCATATCAATATGATACGACATGCTAAGTTACATAAGGATAGATATTTGAATCCATTTGAATTTTCATCTTTTGAAACTTTCCAGCCATGTCTCAAAGGAAAGATGACCAAAACTCCGTTTACTGGACACGGAGAAAGAGCTACGGAACTCTTGGGACTGATACATAGTGATGTATGAGGTTCCATGTCTACACATGTCAGGGATGGTTCCTCGTACTTCATTACATTCACTGACGATCTCTCAAGATTTGGACATGTTTTCCTGTTGAAACAAAATTCTGACGATTTTGAGAAATTCAAAGAATATAAGCATGAAGTTGAGAACCAGATGGGTAAAAGTATTAAAATTCTTCAATCTGATCGGGGAGTAGAATACTTGAGCACGGAGTTTCTGGATTATCTAAAAGAGAATGGGATTCTCTCTCAGCTCCGTATACACCATAGCACAACGGTGTATCGGAGCGCAGAAATCACACCCTATTATATATGGTGCGCTCTATGATGAGTACTGTTGAGTTGCCTGTTTCCTTTTGGGGTTATGTGCTTGAGACAGCTACATACCTATTGAATAGGGTTCCGACAAAATCAGTGCTTACCACTCTATATGAGATATGGGAAGGGAAGAGACCATGCCTTAATTTTATTAAGATATGGGGTTGTCCGGCCTATGTTAAAAGGCAAAATCCGGACAAACTCGAGGCAAGGTCTGTATTGTGTAAGTTTATTGGATATCCCAAATATTCGCGAGGGCATATCTTCTACCACACCGAGGAACAAAAGGTGTTTGTTGCTTAACATTCTACCTTTTCTGAAAAGGAATTTCTTATGAAAGAAATTAGTGGCCATGAGGTAGAACTGGAAGAAGTTCCAGCTATACAAACTACGACTGATGATTTGGTAGAACCGGAAGATTCAGTAGTCCCCGATGAAACTCAGCCTCTCCACCGATCTAGTAGGTTTCATCATCCACCTGAGAGATACTACAGTTTTCTCTTTGAGAGTGGGAGCGAGGATTGCATCATGGAAGATGATGACCCAACTAGCTTCGAGAAGGCCATCACGAGTGGGGACTTTGTGAAATGGATGGATGCAATGCGATCTGAGATGGAGTCCATGTACACCAACAAAGTATGGACTTTGGAAGATGCTCCTGAAGGCGTAAAACCCATCGGGAGCAAGTGGATCTTTAAGAAAAAACTTTGTGTAGATGGAAAAGTTGAGACTTTGAAAGCTAGACTTGTAGCAAAAGGTTTTCGTCAACGACCAGGTGTAGATTATGATGAAACCTTTTCTCCATTAGCTATGCTTAAGTCCATCTGGATCCTCTTTGTCATCGCTACATACCATGACTATGAAATCTGGCAGATGGACATCAAGACCGCTTTTCTAAATGGTGATTTAGAAGAAAGCATGTACATTACACAGCCAGAGGGCTTCGTGGACAGTGTGAGCAGCGGAAAGGTGTGCAAGCTGCTTAAATCAATCTACGGGTTAAATTAGGCATCGCGGAGTTGGAACATCTGTTTTGATGTGGCAGTCAAAGAGTTTGACTTCATCAAAAACGTTGATGAACTTTGTGTATACAAGAAGGTTGAAGGGAGTAAGGTCGTCTTCCACGTATTTTACGTGGATGACATACTCTTGATAGGAAATGATGTTCCTATGCTGCACTCGGTCAAGCTCTTCTTATTATAAGATCTTAATGAAAGATCTAGGTGATGCCTCCCATATCTTGGGAATTAAGATCTATAGAGATAGATATAAACGGATGTTGGGATTGTCCTAATCTAGGTATATTGACACCATAGTAAAGAGGTTCAGTATGGAAGATTCCAAGCGTGGGAATTTACCCACGATCTCAGGAATCACTCTCTCCAAAGAGATGTTTCCCAAGACTGATTTGGAGAGGGCTCGCATGCAAGGGATATCCTATGCTTCGGCAGTGGGCTCTATCATGTATGCGATGTTGTGTACCAGACCCGATCTAGCATACTCACAAGGTGTAGTGAGTAGGTATCAAGCAGATCCTGGAGAGAATCACTGGACGGCTGTGAAGAACATTCTTAAGTACTTGAGAAGGACTAAAGAAATGTTCTTGGTGTATGGTAACGGAGAACTCCACATGGAGTCCTTTACCGATTCGAGCTTCTAGAATGATAAGGACGACTCTAAGTCTGTCTCGAGTTTTGTCTTCACCATCAATGGAGGGACGGTTTATTGGAAGAGTTCCAAGCAAGAAACCGTGACATACTCGATGATGGAGGCTGAATACATTGCTGCCAACGATGCCGCCAAAGAGGCTGTCTGGATGAAGAAGTTCATAACTGAACTTGGTGTGGTTCTGTCCATCGAGCATCCAATACCTTTGTATTGTGATAACAATGGAGCAGTGGCTTTAGCCAAGGAACCCAGGTCCCATCAGCGATCCAGGCATATTCTGAGGCGGTATCACCAGATCTTGGAGATAGTTGATCGCCGGGAGATCGAGGTCAGGAGAGTTGACACGAGGAATAACATAGCGGATCCACTCACGAAGGCCATACTCCAGATAAACAACTGGCCTTAGTGCAAGTGAGAGATTGTTAGATGTATGTATGCCCTAGAGGCTATTATTGTACATGATTGTATATTATAGTGCATGCTTGGAAATATATAGAAAGGAATTTCTTGCTCGATATGATAGTATGCTATCTGGTTTCTCTTTATCTTAACATGTAGATTTGTATTGTGATACAGTCTTTCTCTCACATGTTGATAAATCCATTAGGATGTATACTTGACAACCATGTTTATGATATAGATCATACTAGTGGGGCCAGGGTATTTCACAAGTTCATCCTTTAATTGTTCCTAGTCGTAGGTGCATCGAGACATGGCATCGATATTCCAGAGTACACTAGTTTATACGTTTCTTGACCCATTTGATGGGCGATGGATGATACCACATCCATTGGTGTTTGACATCAAAGATTGTATACGGGTGCTCAGTGGAGACTGGGCACACCGAACAGGACTCGCCGAGAACACCTAGATGGTATTATACTTATCGTCAGATGGCAGTTCTCTGGTGACACTGGTATAGGTTATTCTGTACACCCGAGATCATCATAGAGTCTTGTGTTATTCCCACTGTGCTTTGATTTCCACCCTACCACGTTCAATAGAATGTGCAAACAGGTGGGATTTGTGTACAGTCCCGAGTCACATGGAGGCAATGAGCGATAGGTGGGGTTTCGTCTCTCCCGGTATTGGGGGTTGATGTTGCGCTGTGCTCGATTGGCTATAACAGGAAGTCCCTGGCCAGGGCTGATACTGAGATTTACTGGTAAGTGTTATCAGTAGTTTCTCGACCCGTTATGAGCCTCACATCGGCATGACTTATCAAATTATTAGGGTCTGGCGTTTACCACCCCCAGACTAGATATGCGACATATCAGACGAAGAGACCGGACTGTATGGTAGTGTTACTTATTGGATCACGGGAGTTTGAGCAAGCTTGCTTGTTGATATTCTAATCGATCATTACCCTGGTAGCCGTTACGTCAAACTAGTACCGCTGACGGCTTGTGTGTAACTGATATGATCATTACCTACTGCCGGCGTATTGACGAGTCTTTAGAGTCCTACATAGAGCTTTCCTGGCTCAAGCGAAACGAAGTAGGGCACGTATGTGATATGTGCGGGACTGAGATTAATACGTGTATTTGATACCGTATTCTAATCTCATGATATGTGATATCGGTCGGTTATATGTGATATAGCCGGGTTATTGAATCAAGTGTTGATTCGATAAGTTGATATATATGATATTAGTCGGTTGAATGCGCTACAGCCAGGTTATAAAATCAAGTGTTGATTTACTAATTTAATATATGATTATATATTTGATATATTATTATTCAATAACTAATATAAGCTCAATTAAGATTTCTTTTTCTCACTTGTACATTTAATATATATGTGATATATATTATTGTATTTATTTCCTTGTGTCATGCTTGATGATACATTGCACTTGGGTGTATGAGACTCATACCATACCATAGATAATTAGGGTAATTAATTATTTAAAGTATAAACAAAATTCGGTGGAAATGACATGGTTTGTGAAGCTTGGAGAAGCTTGTGGAAACATTGACTTAGTCCACTAATTTTGTCTTTGTTTAGATATTTATCAACTCAACCGTTATCTTTAGCCATGTTTAAGTCTCTACAATGATAACATATGATATTATCTCACCCATGGTTTCCACTTCACTCTCATTCTATTCTGGACTCTATCTCCATTGAACTCTCTAGGTTTTCTTGAGGTGAAGAAAAAGAGTGAGAAAAATAATTCTAAAATGAGCAAAATTCTTACTTCATCAATCTACACTAGACTAGCCATTTAGTATAGCTTGTTTGCATCAATAATTTTCAATTAGTGAAGAGGTAGCTTGAGTTGGAGATTCCTCGACGTAAATCATCTTCGGCCTCCAAGTTCTTCAAGCAAGCTTGTTCATTTCGCCTAGTGGAGCCTAACGAGAGTCCGGGAGACCACTACTTGGAGCGAAGGGACTACTACACACAACTTTAGAAGTGAAGCACCGGTCTACAAAGGATGTATTCCTTGTTCACTGTCACGACCCGGAAAAGGCACGTGACTGGCACTTGAATCATGTGAAGTCTATATGACCCCACCTACTTCAAGTAAGCCAAAAACCCAGAAATCTAAACCTTTCAGGGAAAATAGCGGAGGTGAAGTTTTGAAATGACGGTATAATGAAAACAATTTATTTCTTTAAATACATAAGTAATGATATATGAAAACGCAGTCTTTGTATCCAACTTGAAACATTTTCGTTTTTGAAAAGTTAGGCACCATCTCCTTTGTATATTTTAACCCGAAAAAAGTACAAGCAATATAATAAAAGGCATCCCCAAAAAGGAGCTAGCTCTTCACCAAAAGACGGAAACAACCACGCAAATAATAAGTATACAACGCCGAAGGGCGAGGATCAAAACACAGAAAGAAAATTAAACATCATCAAGAAAAGAAAAAAAAATAAATACTTAAGCGCGACTCTAGGGCTTTAAGAATAAACAACTGTGGGTTTCTAAGTCTACTAAATATACATGTCCGGTTGATGGAGTTTTAACTAGATACAACTGAAATAATTATACAAATATATACTGGTGGTCACGAAGCAAATGTATCACACCTATCAAGCAATTACCCGGAAGAAAGTGAAGTGCCAGCATGCCTCTACGGAATCTGTACGGATGAACCTACAAGAACTGTGGCACAGCGGGGGTGAGTTGCCAATTCGTGATTAGAAGACATCACCGAATAGAAATCGCATATATCACGATCTCCCAGGCCATACAGTAATATACTACTACTAATAATAATAATATACTGACAACGAATAAAGTAAGGTAACAGTGGCAAAAAAGTGATACCAAGGTACTCGTGTCCATGCCATAAGATGTGATACATGTACGAATGCATCATCAGGTGGGTGTGTCCAGCAACGACACACAAGAATCATAATAAAACTGGAGTGTCCAACATCGACTCTCGAACATCACGAAACCTGTGTCCAACATCGACACGTAAATCCTAGGATCTCAGGCGCTGCATCCTCTGATCGGCCCTAATATCCATCTCATGACTTTGGTCGGTATCCTCCGGATAATCGACGGGTGCAAACTATCACCAGTAGGTAGTGCTCACCTTCCAGGCTCATCGTCTAACACTCGAGCTTATTGCCCCGGGGTACCTTACCGGGTCCACTAGTACCCGCAGACGGATCATCCCACTCCTCGAATCGGGTCTTGAAAACCAAGCTCAGAACCGAGAAAACATCATGGTGGACTTGAAACATCATATCAGGAAAACCGCATCATTCTCTTTTAAAATAATCTTAAGTTTATAAAATTTCACATGCGGTATCCCAAATCCAGAATTCGCATGGAAGATCCGAAATCTTAAAATCACGAATCAGTAAACAGTGAATATCGGCGTAAAGCCACATAATAGTACATAACAGAATGAATATATGAATGCATCGGGTTTTTATTAAGGAATGCAATATCTAGGCTAGCATATGAGACCAAGCATACTAATAACATGTTTAAACTACCAGCTAGCAGGTTGTACCAATGAAATAGCGTTTTCTAAAACATACGTGAAATGGCAATTACCGATGATGATGTGTATGAGCCGGCAATCAAGTGTACGTGCAACATGCGCATCATCGGTAATAGTGCAGGTGTTCTAGCAGACAAGATTATAATAGAAAGTAAACAGCAAAAGCAACAATAAAGTATATCAATTATATAGGAGCCATACTGTTTATCATGTTTAAATAGTATGAATCGTTGTTTTTAGAAATGTAGGGACAACGGTGTTTTTGAGACAAAGGATGTCTTTTGAAAATCCGTAGCGTCCCTCGTTTTATTCTTTGAAAAAGCGTACGGTTCGTCGGTTTTGAAAATAGGTATGACTCGAGACCAAGTTAACCTATATCTACGCAACTAAGGACTAAACTACGAACCTAGTCGGAGGTGATAAGAAATCTATATAATCCTGTGCCGATATATCTAATAGTCGGCGATCCAGCCCCATATCATCACGTATGGTAATAATACATCGTATGACATCCTCGAGTCAAGAGTGCGGATCAATCATCATGTGCATCTCGTACGGTAAAATCCATCGTACGACATCCCTAAAATTGAGGGTACGGGTCAAATATCATATATAAACCATCAAGCGCACGGTACCAATATTCATACAATATCAATATCATAATCAGAGGTACGGATCTAATATCTCGTACAATATATTATTTATCAAGTCACATGTTATCGTATGTTTGAATACATATCGCCCAACGATCCTTTATTATATCGTGTCCCGACTCGATCACATATCAAAATCTCATGGCATCATGCCCGATCATATCGACTCATATCCATAATATATACTATCCTCAGCTCACGTGTATATGTATACACACACACACATAAACATATGCTCTCACACACACACACACACACACACACACACAAATACATATACCTAGTGTGTGCGTGTGTGCGACTAAGTAAACCGATAACTCACGACTAAAGAACTAAACTAAGAGTAGACTATCCTACAAGTACGCCAAATCTAATCTATAGTCTCCTAGTAAACTTATTTACTAGGTATCCATGTCTCACATAAATATAAATAATATATATAACCTATACTACGGTTGCGGCGGTGCTATACGCCATCCACCCGACCTCCCCCGTAGATATACATCTACTCACCTTGATCCTTGCTTGCCGAAATTGATGACTGTTAGTTATATGTATGCCCTAGAGGCCATTACTGTACATACGATGTATATTGTAGTGGATGCTAGGACATATATAGGGAGGACTTTCTTGCTCGACATGATAGTATGCTATCTGGTTGTACTTTATCTTAACATGTACTCTGATTGTCTCTATATTACATGTTGATAAAGCCCTTAGGATATGTACTCGACTACTGGGACTATGATGAGATCATACTAGTGGGGCCACGGTAGTCGACGGGTACATCCTATAATTGTTCCTAGTCGTGGGTGTATCGAGACAGGGCATCGATGCACCAGAGTAGACAAGCGTATACGCATCTTGACCCATCTGATGGGCGATGGATGATCCCATATCCATCGGTGTTTGACATCAAGGATGGTGTACGGGTGCTCAGTGGAGACTGGGTACACTGGACGGACTCGCCGAGAACTCCCAGATGGTATTATACCATACGTCAGATGGCAGTTCTCCAGTGACACTGGTACAGAGTAGTCTGTCGACCCGAGATCGTCATAGAGTCTTGTGTGATTCCCACTGTGCTTTGATTTCCATCATACCACGTCCAAGAGGGTGTGCAAAAAGGTGGCTTTTGGGTACAGTCCCGAATCACATGGAGGCAATGAGCGATAGGAGGGGATTCGTCTCTCCCTGTATAGGGAGTTGATGTTGTGCTGTGTTCGATTGGCTATAACCGGAAATCCCTGGCCAGGGTTGCTGAGATTTACTGGTAAGTGTTATCAGTAGTTTCTCGAACTGTTATAGACCTCAAATCGACACGACTTATCAAGCTACTGGGGTCTGACGTTTTACCACCCCTAGGCGAGATATGCAACATATTAGACGACGAGACCGGACTGTACGGGAGTGTTACTATTTGGATTCGCAGGAGAAGTTACAGGCTTGCTTGTTGATCTTCTGAGCGCTCAATACCTGGGTAGCTGTTACGTTTAGCTAACCGCTTACAGCTTGTGGGTGTTTGATATGATCATCACCTACTGCCGGCATATTGACGATTCTTTAGAGTCCTACACAGAGGTTTCTTGACTCAGGCAAAACGGAGTAGGAGCACATATGTGATATGTGCGGGACTGAGGATAATGCGATATGTGATACCGTATTATATTCTCGCGATATTTGATATCAGCCAGGTCGTCGGATCAAGTGTTGATTCGATGAATCGGTACGGATAAATATTAATCGGTTATATGCGATATAGCCGGATTGTCGAATCAAGTGTTGATTCGATAATTTAATGTATAATAATATATATGATATATTAAATTACATTAACTAATATTTGCTCACTAAAAGATTCTTTTTCTCACTCGGGTAACACATTGATATATATGCGATATATGTTAAATGTATTATTTTATTTTGTTACAATAAATATTATATATGTGATATATAATATTGTAACATGATATGATAACTAATGCAACTTGTTTAGTGGAGTTTAAACATGATTAGGGTTTGGATTAGGGTTAAACCTTCTAGTTGATTCTAGAAGCTTTTCTTTTTGTCATGATAAAGATATTTGCAGGTGACACATACTTTAACCAAACCCAAATCCTAACCCTAGTTAATTCTCTACAAGAGTTAGCTTGACCAGGGTTGCATTATCTATCATATTATTTCATTTCCTATTCATCACAAAAAGGATCACTATTATTGTTCATCTTCTTCCTTCATTCTTTCATGGAAAAAAGCTTTCTTGATTTTTCCAAGTGATGAATAATTGTGAGAAAAAGATAAATAAATAGAGCAAAAAATCCTACTTCATCATCTTCATCTTCCCTTGCCATTTAGATGAGGGTGTTCACATCATTTCATGAGTGTTAACTTGTGTTAAAGAAACTTCAAGGTAGATCATCTTAGTATCGAAGATCGGAAGCAAAGGTTGCGTCTTTCTCTTCGTGGAACCTCTCGAGAGTCCGGATCCCGATGATCGCAGCGAAGGGACCACAACACGGAGCATATGAAGTGAAGGACCGGATCTACAAAGGTTGTAATCCCTCTCACTTAGTGTTAAAATGTTTAGCATGCTAGTTTTCGCCTAATCTCTAGTTTAAAGTTCCGTATTCGGGTTGTTCGGCACGGCTAAATTTTTAATCGGGCATGGTTGATGCCTCGTAGACCCTTGTGCGCGTGCCTAGCAACCCTACAGTGGTATTAGAGCCAAGCTAGAGCTTTAGGAGAAGTCTAGACGAAGTTTAAAGTCCGATCGAACCCGGAAAACCCGATAAAACCAACTTTCTGGAAATTTTTTCAAAACTGTGATTTTTCCAAATTAAAAATTGCCAAAAAATTCAGCAGGGAATTCTATGAGTTCTGTGAAGCACGTGTTGCTGACTCGACAAAAGAGCCGCGGAACCGCGGCCCCACCCTGGGTTTCGCGGCGGTTCCGCGGCCATTTTGGTGAGTGACACCACGTGTCTTGAACAGTAATTGTTGTCTTCAAGTGCTGAGTCTTCTGGAAATTTTTATTTTTTATTATTCAACTGTTGAATTATCTGGGTTGTATTGGGGACTTAAAGATTCGATCGGATATTTTAACTTTGTTTAGTTTTGTCCGGATAATTTTTAGAAACTGTTAAAAAGTTCGAACGGATATCAATAACTCACTTTTTCCCCTGTCGGAAAATTTTTCAAAAGTTGGATTTTCCCTCGTGTTTAAGAATGTTCTAAGTCATGCAAGTAACTCGATGGACCCTCTAGAAGACAACAAACCTTAACTCGATTATGTGACCGTCTTGAACTGCTCTTTGAACCTTAGGGTTTGGGGCAGTACGGCGTGCCACATGTGAGGCGTTGGCTTGACCCTTCTACGGCTGGACCATTGGTACTGTGGCATGTGATGGACGTTTTTAAACTGATTTCAAGTGTTGAGATATATTGGGGAAATCTTGGGTGCTTGATGATTCGATCGGAAAGTTTAACTTTTCTATTTATCTGGAATGTGATACAATATTTGGAATCCACAGAGAGTTATGAGATAACTGATTTGAATATTATAAACATAGCAGTTTAGTCTCAGTTGATCGGTTGCTACGGAATTTTGATGTGATCAAAAGTCCGTCGCAATCACGTAGCGTACGCGGATACTCGCCGGGTAAACTTAATAGAAAGCTACGCCCCATAGCCCCGACCAAGTGACTGTAGGAGAACCCCGTCGCCGAAAGCATCCGTTCGGGTGCTCGCGGCAGCGGTGTTCCGCCTTAGTGCACTTCGTCGACGGTATCGGGGTGCGGCCGTCTACTAAAGTTTGCGACGAGCATTCGATCAGGACGTCGGGAATCTTGTTGAATTGCCCGACTTGATATTGAAAAGAGTTTTCGATAATGAGACTAAAATGCGGGGTTTATAATTGTTAGACATGCGATGTCTAAGGAATTCATTTGGTTAGGCATGTGATGTCTAAGAAGGTTGCGGATTCCAACTGTTGTAGTTTTACACTTTCTTTTCTGTGACCGTAAGCGTAGTATGTGGAGTATCGCCGGCTTCCTTGCTATATATCAACGACAATCGGGATACGCATACTTGCTTACGTTGATGATATGAGATATTATGTGTTGCTGTGATATGTTGTATTGGATCGTCGCTTTTGAATAGCCGGGGGTTTTATGTGATTTGAGAGTTTTTCTTTTTCATTCATGTAAAATTCATTTGTATGTAATATTCTTTTATTGGGGCACTTCCAGGTAGCGGAAGATGTCACCGTTGTATATTATTTACTTTTCCGCATTAGGTAGACCCAAGGAGGGGAGCACAAGTAACCGGGTTCTAGGGTCCAGTGGGAGACCATCTCGAGGAGTCGAGACCGGGTCTCCTAACCCTAGAATTAGCAGTGTTACTTGCCGCTCTCGTAGGGGTCTAGGGATGTGGGTTTGGCTATTCATCGTGACCGTGGAATCCGTGTTTTATACAGGCTCGTATTGAAAATACAGACGTCCTAGTATATCCAATATTTCATATATGTTCTTCTGCTGCAATGTTCTGTGATGAGATCATATTACTGCCTGAGACGAATGTTTATATTATATATATGAGATATATGTTATATTGCAGATTTCGTTTCAAAAGAGATGCTTATGAAGCATAATTAAAATGGGACTTCATTAATGAGATTAATGAAATAAAAGAAACCTAAGATGTTGTAGAAACTTGTTTATAAAAACTGGTAGCTACAGTTCTTGCTTTGCATAGCGGTGTTCCTTGTAGAACATCCAGCACCTTATTCGATAAGGAAAGGACCGAGATCCCTTCGCCGGGAGTGACTCCTTTAGCAATAACTGGCAGATGCTACAAACTCGGTTTGTCTTTTGATTGCTTCTATAGTTCTTGCTTTGCATAGTGATATTTGTGAAATATCCTGCACCTTATTCGATGAGGAAAGGGCCGACGATCCCTTCACCGGGAGTGACCCCTTTAGCAAAACTAGAAAAGCCTCAAAAACACTCCATTTAAAATCACTCGATTCTACAACGATATCAAGTTCATTACGCTCAGGGTTTTCTGAAAAACCTGCGTAGCCCTCCGTCATTTCAGATAGATATTATTTAGTATTCGTGCTATGTTTGTTGACTTAGTTAAGGCATAGTGTACGGTAGCTAAGTAATGTTTATCTGCTAAAACATGAGATGTGATTGGATTAGGGTATTCGTACGGCTTTGTTGACTCAGTTAAGGGTCGTACGGGTGGGTTTAATTCAATCGGGAAATGTACGGGTTGAACTTGACTTGCGATTTATGGTTTGTTGACTTAGTTAAGGTCATAGATCGCTAGGGGCAAAATATTATTGGGAATTTCAAGTGTTGAAATTTGCAATGAGATTGCATACCTTCTATAAGATAGTTGGATCCCGATACCCGCTGCGAGTAAGAGTTACTCCTGGGAGAGTTTTACACATTACAATTAGCCGATCAAGTAGGTGTCTAGAAAGGTGTTAACGGGGTTACGCCTCTGGGAAAACGAGGTTTACTTTAATTAGGTTCGTGCGAAAGCACGGGGGACCTCCCTCAAAGTACCGACACTGGCCTGGCTGAAAGATTGGCGAACTTGTAGCGTGTAATTAATCCCGGCTAGTCTTTCCTTTTAGGGTTTGAAGGAGGATTTGATTAAAACGGTGGGAGACATCCTGATTAGATATATTAGATAACCAATCTAATCTTGCAAGAGCATACGCTGAGTGTTTTCTTCTCTCTCTCTCCAGATAGCGACCATATCACGCCTTAATCAAGATAATAAAACGGATATATTGACCGAACCCGCTTGTTATACTGAGCTGGGGAACGTTGGTCCCGCTCCAACTTATAATTGTTATAGGACAGAGCAGGAAATTGGGGAAAACCAGAGTTCCCGTGCCGCCCAAACGAAGAAAGTGCATGTTGATGCATCATCTTCGGGTGTGTTCATTAACAGAGAACTGTTTCTCAGTATCCTTTACGTCCTGGGTATGTGATACCGGATCAGGATCCCGTATATGTAATTTGTTACATGGGCTACAGATAGGTAGAGAACTGAGAACGGGTGATAAGTTTCATGAGACAGAAAACGGTGCAAGTGTTGCAGCCAAGTCTGTTGGTCACTATCACCCTGTATTACTAGAATACATTGATTCTGAACGAATGTTATTAGATACCGAACCTGATATACAACATCATATCTTTTTCTTTATTAGTAAAGAAAGGATATAATTTTGTATAGTATGGATAATGTTTTTGAACATTTCCTATATCAAGAGTTGATCGGTTCAGGCACGTTATCTAAAAGCATTGATGTTCTAAATCAAACTACAGTTCTTAGTATACGGAACACACACAAGAAGAAGAGTTCAGAAATGAATGAATCCTTCTTGAGGTATTGTAGACTAGGTCATATCAATGCGACACGACTGGCTGAAGTTAAATATAGATGCATATTTAAATTAGTTTGAATTTACATCTTGTGAAACTTGCCGGTCATGTCACAAAGATAAGATGACCACAGCTCTGTTTATTGGAAACAGAGAAAGAGTTAGTGAACTCTTGGGATTGATACATGCTGATGTATGAAAGTCTCCTGTCTACACATGCCAAGACTGGTTCTTTGTACTTCATTACATTCTCTGATAATCTCTCAAGATTCAGACATATGTTCCTGTTGAAACACAAGTCCGAACCTTTTGAGATATTCACAGAATATAAGTTAGAAGTAGAGAACCAAAATACGGGTATAAGTATTATGTCCTTTGATGAGATCAAGGAGGAGAATACTTGAGCACGGAATTCCTGGATTATTCTAAAGGAGAATGAGATTCTCTCTCAGCATTACTCCTCCGTATACACCATAGCACGTCGGTGTATCGGGGCGGAGCAATAGCACCCAATGTGATTGGTGTGCTCTATGATGAGTACTACTGAGTTGCCTATTTCCTTTTGGGGAGTTATGCACTTGAGAAGCTGCATACCTATTGAATAGGGTTCAAATCAAATCAGTTGCCTACCACTTCATATGTGATATGGAAAGGGAAGATCCCATATCTTAAGCTTGTTAAGATTTGGGGTTGTCCGGCCTATGTCTAAAAGCATAATCCGGACAAGCTCGAGGCAAGGTCTGTTATGTAGAACTGGAAGGGTTCCAGCTATACAAAATACAACAGATGATTTGGTACAACCAAAGGATTCAGTAGATACCAACGAACCTCAGCCTCTCTGCCGATCTAGTAGGGTTCCTCACCCACCTGAGAGATACTTCGGTTTCTCTATGACAGTGGGAGCGAGGATTGCATCATGAGATGATGACCCAATTAGTTTCGAGCTGGCCATCAGGAGTGGGACTCTGTAAGAATGGCTGGGTGCTTATCGATCTGAGATGGAATCCTTATACACCAACAAAGTATGGACTTTGGTTGCTTTATCTGAAGGGTTAAATCCCCATCAGGAGCAAGTATATCTTGAGAAGATTACTTGGTGTACATGGAAAAGTTGAGAGTTTCAAAGCTAGACTTGTTAAAGGTTTGCATCATAGACCAGGTATGGATTATGTTGAAACTTTTTCTAAGGATCTATGCTTAAGTCCATCCAGATCCTACTTACCACGGCTACATACCATGACTACGATATCTGGTGGTTGGGTGTCATGACTGCTTTTCTAAGTGATGTTTTAGAAAAGATAGCGTCTATAAGTACACAGCCAGAGGGCTTCGTTGAAAGTGGGAGCAGCGGAAACGTGTGCAAGATGTTTTATGTGATAAAGCAGGCATCGCGGAGTTGGAACGTCTGTTTTGATGTGGTAGTCAAAGAGTTTGACTTCATCAAAATGGTAGATGAACCATGTATATACAAAAAGGTAGTAGGGAGTATGGTGATGATCCTCGTAGAGTACGTGGATGACATGCTCTTGATAGGGAAGGAGTTTCCTATGCTACGCTCGGTCAATCTCCGCTTATCACAAGGATTCTCCAAATAGGATCAAAGTGATACCTACTAAATCCTAGGTTTTGGATCTATGAGATAGATCTAATTGGATGTTAGGATACTCACTAGTTGTAGTGAGATGGTATCAATCAATCCTGGGGAGAATCACTGGAAGGGTTCCAGGGTGATAAGGACTACTGAATGTCAGTCGCAGGCTTGTCTATACCCTCAGTGGAGGGACGGTATGTTGGAAGAGTTCCAAGCTATATACCGTGACATACTAGATGATTAAAGGCAAGATACATCGTTACCAAGGATGCTACCAAAGAGGCAGTCTGGATATATATAAGTTCATAAGATGAACTTCGTTCCTACCATTGTGTGACAATGGAGTTATGGCTTCAGCCAAGGAACTACCGTCCCATCAGAAATCCAGATATAATTCTTAGGCAGTATCACCTGATCATGGAGATGGTTGATCTCCAGGGAGATCGAGGTTAGGAGAGTAGACACAGAGGACAACAGCACGAATCCACTCACAAAGGCCTTTTTCCCAGTAGAGACTTTTAAGGGATGGTTGAGTATGAGATACTTCAACCGCAGCTAATTGTTGGGTATGCGATACCATAACAGATGGCCCTAGTGCTAGTGGGAGATTGTTAGTTATATGTATGCCCTAGAGGCCATTACTGTACATACGATGTATATTGTAGTGGATGCTAGGACATATATAGGGAGGACTTTCTTGCTCGACATGATAGTATGCTATCTGGTTGTACTTTATCTTAACATGTACTCTGATTGTCTCTATATTAAATGTTGATAAAGCCCTTAGGATATGTACTCGACTACTGGGACTATGATGAGATCATACTAGTGGGGCCACGGTAGTCGACGGGTACATCCTATAATTGTTCCTAGTCGTGGGTGTATCGAAACAGGGCATCGATGCACCAGAGTAGATTAGCGTATACGCATCTTGACCCATCTGATGGGCGATGGATGATCCCATATCCATCGGTGTTTGACATCAAGGATGGTGTACGGGTGCTCAGTGGAGACTGGGTACACTGGACGGACTCGCCGAGAACTCCCAAATGGTATTATACCATACGTCAGATGGCAGTTCTCTAGTGACACTGGTACAGAGTAGTCTGTCGACCCGAGATCGTCATAGAGTCTTGTGTGATTCCCACTGTGCTTTGATTTCCATCATACCACGTCCAAGAGGGCGTGCAAAAAGGTGGCTTTTGGGTACAGTCCCGAATCACATGGAGGCAATGAGCGATAGGAGGGGATTCGTCTCTCCCTGTATAGGGAGTTGATGTTGTGCTGTGTTCGATTGGCTATAACCGGAAATCCCTGGCCAGGGTTGCTGAGATTTACTGGTAAGTGTTATCAGTATTTTCTCGAACTGTTATAGACATCAAATCGACACGACTTATCAAGCTACTGGGGTCTGACGTTTTACCACCCCTAGGCGAGATATGCAACATATTAGACGACGAGACCGGACTGTACGGGAGTGTTACTATTTGGATTCGCAGGAGAAGTTACAGGCTTGCTTGTTGATCTTCTGAGCGCTCAATACCTGGGTAGCTGTTACGTTTAGCTAACCGCTTACAGCTTATGGGTGTTTGATATGATCATCAGCTACTGCCGGCGTATTGACGATTCTTTAGAGTCCTACACAGAGGTTTCTTGACTCAGGCAAAACGGAGTAGGAGCACATATGTGATATGTGCGGGACTGAGGATAATGCGATATGTGATACCGTATTATATTCTCGCGATATTTGATATCAGCCGGGTCGTCGGATCAAGTGTTGATTCGATGAATCGGTACGGATAAATATTAGTCGGTTATATGCGATATAGCCGGATTGTCGGATCAAGTGTTGATTCGATAATTTAATGTATAATAATATATATGATATATTAAATTACATTAACTAATATTTGCTCACTAAAAGATTCTTTTTCTCACTCGGGTAACACATTGATATATATGCGATATATGTTAAATGTATTATTTTATTTTGTTACAATAAATATTATATATGTGATATATAATATTGTAACATGATATGATAACTAATGCAACTTGTTTAGTGGAGTTTAAACATGATTAGGGTTTGGATTAGGGTTAAACCTTCTAGTTGATTCTAGAAGCTTTTCTTTTTGTCATGATAAAGATATTTGCAGGTGACTCATACTTTAACCAAACCCAAACCCTAACCCTAGTTAATTCTCTACAAGAGTTAGCTTGACCATGGTTGCATTATCTATCATATTATTTCATTTCCTATTCATCACAAAAAGGATCACTATTATTGTTCATCTTCTTCCTTCATTCTTTCATGGAAAAAAGCTTTCTTGATTTTTCCAAGTGATGAATAATTGTGAGAAAAAGATAAATAAATAGAGCAAAAAATCCTACATCATCATCCTCATCTTCCCTTGCCATTTAGATGAGGGTGTTCACATCATTTCATGAGTGTTAACTTGTGTTAAAGAAACTTCAAGGTAGATCATCTTAGTATCGAAGATCGGAAGCAAAGGTTGCGTCTTTCTCTTCGTGGAACCTCTCGAGAGTCCGGATCCCGATGATCGCAGCGAAGGGACCACAACACGGAGCATATGAAGTGAAGGACCGGATCTACAAAGGTTGTAATCCCTCTCACTTAGTGTTAAAATGTTTAGCATGCTAGTTTTCGCCTAATCTCTAGTTTAAAGTTCCGTATTCGGGTTGTTCGGCACGGCTAAATTTTTAATCGGGCATGGTTGATGCCTCGTAGACCCTTGTGCACGTGTCTAGCAACCCTACAGTGGTATTAGAGCCAAGCTAGAGCTTTAGGCGAAGTCTAGACGAAGTTTAAAGTCCGATCGAACCCGGAAAACCCGATAAAACCCACTTTCTGGAAATTTTTTCAAAACTGTGATTTTTCCAAATTAAAAATTGCCAAAAAATTCAGCAGGGAATTCTATGAGTTACTGTGAAGCATGTGTTGCTGACTCGACAAAAGAGCCGTGGAACCGCGGCCCCACCCTGGGTTTCGCGGCGGTTCCGCGGCCATTTTGGTGAGTGACACCACGTGTCTTGCACAGTAATTTTTGTCTTCAAGTGCTGAGTCTTCTAGAAATTTTTATTTTTTATTATTCAACTGTTGAATTATCTGGGTTGTATTGGGGACTTAAAGATTCGATCGGATATTTTAACTTTGTTTAGTTTTGTCCGGATAATTTTTAGAAACTGTTAAAAAGTTCGAACGGATATCAATAACTCACTTTTTCCCCTGTCGGAAATTTTTTCAAAAGTTGGATTTTCCCTCGTGTTTAAGAATGTTCTAAGTCATGCAAGTAACTCGATGGACCCTCTAGAAGACAACAAACCTTAACTCGATTATGTGACCGTCTTGAACTGCTCTTTGAACCTTAGGGTTTGGGGCAGTACGGCGTGCCACATGTGAGGCGTTGGCTTGACCCTTCTACGGCTGGACCATTGGTACTGTGGCATGTGATGGACGTTTTTAAACTGATTTCAAGTGTTGAGATATATTGGGGAAATCTTGGGTGCTTGATGATTCGATCGGAAAGTTTAACTTTTCTATTTATCTGGAATGTGATACAATATTTGGAATCCACAGAGAGTTATGAGATAACTGATTTGAATATTATAAACATAGCAGTTTAGTCTCAGTTGATCGGTTGCTACGGAATTTTGATGTGATCAAAAGTCCGTCGCAATCACGTAGCGTACGCGGATACTCGCCGGGTAAACTTAATAGACAGCTACGCCCCATAGCCCCGACCAAGTGACTGTAGGAGAACCCCGTCGCCGAAAGCATCCGTTCGGGTGCTCGCGGCAGCGGTGTTCCGCCTTAGTGCACTTCGTCGACGGTATCGGGGTGCGGCCGTCTACTAAAGTTTGCGACGAGCATTCGATCAGGACGTCGGGAATCTTGTTGAATTGCCCGACTTGATATTGAAAAGAGTTTTCGATAATGAGACTAAAATGCGGGGTTTATAATTGTTAGACATGCGATGTCTAAGGAATTCATTTGGTTAGGCATGTGATGTCTAAGAAGGTTGCGGATTCCAACTGTTGTAGTTTTACACTTTCTTTTCTGTGACCGTAAGCGTAGTATGTGGAGTATCGCCGGCTTCCTTGCTATATATCAACGACAATCGGGATACGCATACTTGCTTACGTTGATGATATGAGATATTATGTGTTGCTGTGATATGTTGTATTGGATCGTCGCTTTTGAATAGCCGGGGGTTTTATGTGATTTGAGAGTTTTTCTTTTTCATTCATGTAAAATTCATTTGTATGTAATATTCTTTTATTGGGGCACTTCCAGGTAGCGGAAGATGTCACCGTTGTATATTATTTACTTTTCCGCATTAGGTAGACCCAAGGAGGGGAGCACAAGTAACCGGGTTCTAGGGTCCAGTGGGAGACCATCTCGAGGAGTCGAGACCGGGTCTCCTAACCCTAGAATTAGCAGTGTTACTTGCCGCTCTCGTAGGGGTCTAGGGATGTGGGTTTGGCTATTCATCGTGACCGTGGAATCCGTGTTTTATACAGGCTCGTATTGAAAATACGGACGTCCTAGTATATCCAATATTTCATATATGTTCTTCTGCTGCAATGTTCTGTGATGAGATCATATTACTGCCTGAGACGAATGTTTATATTATATATATGAGATATATGTTATATTGCAGATTTCGTTTCAAAAGAGATGCTTATGAAGCATAATTAAAATGGGACTTCATTAATGAGATTAATGAAATAAAAGAAACCTAAGATGTTGTAGAAACTTGTTTATAAAAACTTGTAGCTACAGTTCTTGCTTTGCATAGCGGTGTTCCTTGTAGAACATCCAGCACCTTATTCGATAAGGAAAGGACCGAGATCCCTTCGCCGGGAGTGACTCCTTTAGCAATAACTGGCAGATGCTACAAACTCGGTTTGTCTTTTGATTGCTTCTATAGTTCTTGCTTTGCATAGTGGTATTTGTGAAATATCCTGCACCTTATTCGATGAGGAAAGGGCCGACGATCCCTTCACCGGGAGTGACCCCTTTAGCAAAACTAGAAAAGCCTCAAAAACACTCCATTTAAAATCACTCGATTCTACAACGATATCAAGTTCATTACGCTCAGGGTTTTCTGAAAAACCTGCGTAGCCCTCCATCATTTCAGATAGATATTATTTAGTATTCGTGCTATGTTTGTTGACTTAGTTAAGGCATAGTGTACGGTAGCTAAGTAATGTTTATCTGCTAAAACATGAGATGTGATTGGATTAGGGTATTCGTACGGCTTTGTTGACTCAGTTAAGGGTCGTACGGGTGGGTTTAATTCAATCGGGAAATGTACGGGTTGAACTTGACTTGCGATTTATGGTTTGTTGACTTAGTTAAGGTCATAGATCGCTAGGGGCAAAATATTATTGGGAATTTCAAGTGTTGAAATTTGCAATGAGATTGCATACCTTCTATAAGATAGTTGGATCCCGATACCCGCTGCGAGTAAGAGTTACTCCTGGGAGAGTTTTACACATTACAATTAGCCGATCAAGTAGGTGTCTAGAAAGGTGTTAACGGGGTTACGCCTCTGGGAAAACGAGGTTTACTTTAATTAGGTTCGTGCGAAAGCACGGGGGACCTCCCTCAAAGTACCGACACTGGCCTGGCTAAAAGATTGGCGAACTTGTAGCGTGTAATTAATCCCGGCTAGTCTTTCCTTTTAGGGTTTGAAGGAGGATTTGATTAAAATGGTGGGAGACATCCTGATTAGATATATTAGATAACCAATCTAATCTTGCAAGAGCATACGCTGAGTGTTTTCTTCTCTCTCTCTCCAGATAGCGACCATATCACGCCTTAATCAAGATAATAAAACGGATATATTGACCGAACCCGCTTGTTATACTGAGCTGGGGAACGTTGGTCCCGCTCCAACTTATAATTGTTATAGGACAGAGCAGGAAATTGGGGAAAACCAGAGTTCCCGTGCCGCCCAAACGAAGAAAGTGCATGTTGATGCATCATCTTCGGGTGTGTTCATTAACAGAGAACTGTTTCTCAGTATCCTTTACGTCCTGGGTATGTGATACCGGATCAGGATCCCGTATATGTAATTTGTTACATGGGCTACAGATAGGTAGAGAACTGAGAACGGGTGATAAGTTTCATGAGACAGAAAACGGTGCAAGTGTTGCAGCCAAGTCTGTTGGTCACTATCACCCTGTATTACTAGAATACATTGATTCTGAACGAATGTTATTAGATACCGAACCTGATATACAACATCATATCTTTTTCTTTATTAGTAAAGAAAGGATATAATTTTGTATAGTATGGATAATGTTTTTGAACATTTCCTATATCAAGAGTTGATCGGTTCAGGCACGTTATCTAAAAGCATTGATGTTCTAAATCAAACTACAGTTCTTAGTATACGGAACACACACAGGAAGAAGAGTTCAGAAATGAATGAATCCTTCTTGAGGTATTGTAGACTAGGTCATATCAATGCGACACGACTGGCTGAAGTTAAATATAGATGCATATTTAAATTAGTTTGAATTTACATCTTGTGAAACTTGCCGGTCATGTCACAAAGATAAGATGACCACAACTCTGTTTATTGGAAACAGAGAAAGAGTTAGTGAACTCTTGGGATTGATACATGCTGATGTATGAAAGTCTCCTGTCTACACATGCCAAGACTGGTTCTTTGTACTTCATTACATTCTCTGATAATCTCTCAAGATTCAGACATATGTTCCTGTTGAAACACAAGTCCGAACCTTTTGAGATATTCACAGAATATAAGTTAGAAGTAGAGAACCAAAATACGGGTATAAGTATTATGTCCTTTGATGAGATCAAGGAGGAGAATACTTGAGCACGGAATTCCTGGATTATTCTAAAGGAGAATGAGATTCTCTCTCAGCATCACTCCTCCGTATACACCACAGCACGTCGGTGTATCGGGGCGGAGCAATAGCACCCTATGTGATTGGTGTGCTCTATGATGAGTACTACTGAGTTGCCTATTTCCTTTTGGGGAGTTATGCACTTGAGAAGCTGCATACCTATTGAATAGGGTTCAAATCAAATCAGTTGCCTACCACTTCATATGTGATATGGAAAGGGAAGAGCCCATATCTTAAGCTTGTTAAGATTTGGGGTTGTCCGGCCTATGTCTAAAAGCATAATCCGGACAAGCTCGAGGCAAGGTCTGTTATGTAGAACTGGAAGGGTTCCAGCTATACAAAATACAACAGATGATTTGGTACAACCAAAGGATTCAGTAGATACCAACGAACCTCACCTCTCTGCCGATCTAGTAGGGTTCCTCACCCACCTGAGAGATACTTCGGTTTCTCTATGACAGTGGGAGCGAGGATTGCATCATGAGATGATGACCCAATTAGTTTCGAGCTGGCCATCAGGAGTGGGACTCTGTAAGAATGGCTGGGTGCTTATCGATCTGAGATGGAATCCTTATACACCAACAAAGTATGGACTTTGGTTGCTTTATCTGAAGGGTTAAATCCCCATCAGGAGCAAGTATATCTTGAGAAGATTACTTGGTGTACATGGAAAAGTTGAGAGTTTCAAAGCTAGACTTGTTAAAGGTTTGCATCATAGACCAGGTATGGATTATGTTGAAACTTTTTCTAAGGATCTATGCTTAAGTCCATCCAGATCCTACTTACCACGGCTACATACCATGACTACGATATCTGGTGGTTGGGTGTCATGACTGCTTTTCTAAGTGATGTTTTAGAAAAGATAGCGTCTATAAGTACACAGCCAGAGGGCTTCGTTGAAAGTGGGAGCAGCAGAAACGTGTGCAAGATGTTTTATGTGATAAAGCAGGCATCGCGGAGTTGGAACGTCTGTTTTGATGTGGTAGTCAAAGAGTTTGACTTCATCAAAATGGTAGATGAACCATGTATATACAAAAAGGTAGTAGGGAGTATGGTGATGATCCTCGTAGAGTACGTGGATGACATGCTCTTGATAGGGAAGGAGTTTCCTATGCTACGCTCGGTCAATCTCCGCTTATCACAAGGATTCTCTAAATAGGATCAAAGTGATACCTACTAAATCCTAGGTTTTGGATCTATGAGATAGATCTAATTGGATGTTAGGATACTCACTAGTTGTAGTGAGATGGTATCAATCAATCCTGGGGAGAATCACTGGAAGGGTTCCAGGGTGATAAGGACGACTGAATGTCAGTCGCAGGCTTGTCTATACCCTCAGTGGAGGGACGGTATGTTGGAAGAGTTCCAAGCTATATACCGTGACATACTAGATGATTAAAGGCAAGATACATCGTTACCAAGGATGCTACCAAAGAGGCAGTCTGGATATATATAAGTTCATAAGATGAACTTCGTTCCTACCATTGTGTGACAATGGAGTTATGGCTTCAGCCAAGGAACTACCGTCCCATCAGAAATCCAGATATAATTCTTAGGCAGTATCACCTGATCATGGAGATGGTTGATCTCCAGGGAGATCGAGGTTAGGAGAGTAGACACAGAGGACAACAGCGCGAATCCACTCACAAAGGCCTTTTTCCCAGTAGAGACATTTAAGGGATGGTTGAGTATGAGATACTTCAACCGCAGCTAATTGTTGGGTATGCGATACCATAACAGATGGCCCTAGTGCAAGTGGGAGATTGTTAGTTATATGTATGCCCTAGAGGCCATTACTGTACATACGATGTATATTGTAGTGGATGCTAGGACATATATAGGGAGGACTTTCTTGCTCGACATGATAGTATGCTATCTGGTTGTACTTTATCTTAACATGTACTCTGATTGTCTCTATATTACATGTTGATAAAGCCCTTAGGATATGTACTCGACTACTGGGACTATGATGAGATCATACTAGTGGGGCCACGGTAGTCGACGGGTACATCCTATAATTGTTCCTAGTCGTGGGTGTATCGAGACAGGGCATCGATGCACCAGAGTAGACTAGCGTATACGCATCTTGACCCATCTGATGGGCGATGGATGATCCCATATCCATCAGTGTTTGACATCAAGGATGGTGTATGGGTGCTCAGTGGAGACTGGGTACACTGGACGGACTCGCCGAGAACTCCTAGATGGTATTATACCATACGTCAGATGGCAGTTCTCCGGTGACACTGGTACAGAGTAGTCTGTCGACCCGAGATTGTCATAGAGTCTTGTGTGATTCCCACTGTGCTTTGATTTCCATCATACCACGTCCAAGAGGGCGTGCAAAAAGATGGCTTTTGGGTACAGTCCTGAATCACATGGAGGCAATGAGCGATAGGAGGGGATTCGTCTCTCCCGGTATAGGGAGTTGTTGTTGTGCTGTGTTCGATTGGCTATAACCGGAAATCCCTGGCCAGGGTTGCTGAGATTTACTGGTAAGTGTTATCAGTAGTTCTCGAACTGTTATAGACCTCAAATTGACACGACTTATCAAGCTACTGGGGTCTGACGTTTTACCACCCCTAGGCGAGATATGCAACATATTTGACGACGAGACCGGACTGTACAGGAGTGTTACTATTTGGATTCGCAGGAGAAGTTACAGGCTTGCTTGTTGATCTTCTGAGCGCTCAATACCTGGGTAGCTGTTACGTTTAGGTGACCGCTTGCAGCTTGTGGGTGTTTGATATAATCATCACCTACTGCCGGCGTATTGACGATTCTTTAGAGTCCTACACAGAGGTTTCTTGACTCAGGCAAAACGGAGTAGGAGCACATATGTGATATGTGCGGGACTGAGGATAATGCGATATGTGATACCGTATTATATTCTCGCGATATTTGATATCAGCCGGGTCGTCGGATCAAGTGTTGATTCGATGAATCGGTACGGATAAATATTAGTCGGTTATATGCGATATAGCCGGATTGTCGGATCAAGTGTTGATTCGATAATTTAATGTATAATAATATATATGATATATTAAATTACATTAACTAATATTTGCTCACTAAAAGATTCTTTTTCTCACTCGGGTAATACATTGATATATATGCGATATATGTTAAATTTATTATTTTATTTTGTTACAATAAATATTATATATGTGATATATAATATTGTAACATGATATGATAACTAATGCAACTTGTTTAGTGGAGTTTAAACATGATTAGGGTTTGGATTAGGGTTAAACCTTCTAGTTGATTCTAGAAGCTTTTCTTTTTGTCATGATAAAGATATTTGCAAGTGACTCATGCTTTAACCAAACCCAAACCCTAACCCTAGTTAATTCTCTACAAGAGTTAGCTTGAACATGGTTGCATTATCTATCATATTATTTCATTTCCTATTCATCAGAAAAAGGATCACTATTATTGTTCATCTTCTTCCTTCATTCTTTCATGGAAAAAAGCTTTCTTGATTTTTCCAAGTGATGAATAATTGTGAGAAAAAGATAAATAAATTGAGCAAAAAATCCTACTTCATCATCCTCATCTTCCCTTGCCATTTAGATGAGGGTGTTCACATCATTTCATGAGTGTTAGCTTGTGTTAAAGAAACTTCAAGGTAGATCATCTTAGTATCGAAGATCGGAAGCAAAGGTTGCGTCTTTCTCTTCGTGGAACCTCTCGAGAGTCCGGATCCCGATGATCACAGCGAAGGGACCACAACACGGAGCATATGAAGTGAAGGACTGGATCTACAAAGGTTGTAATCCCTCTCACTTAGTGTTAAAATGTTTAGCATGCTAGTTTTCGCCTAATCTCTAGTTTAAAATTCCGTATTCGGGTTGTTCGGCACGGCTAAATTTTTAATCGGGCATGGTTGATGCCTCGTAGACCCTTGTGCGCGTGCCTAGCAACCCTACAATGACGCCATATATCTCCTTTATCGTCCCGAAGTCCACGCGAATGTACCTACATATCACAACACATCGTATCGCATCAAAATTCGATTCAAGAACCGACACGACACGGGAATTGCTCATACGTTAGAACCTATAGCCTACGCATGGAAAAACAATCATAAAACTCTCGTCGTTGACGTACAAATGTCCAACGACCAGAACCAAATTCAAATACCAAAAACCAAATTTTAGAAATCGGAAAAACATTGCCAACATCAACTAAAAATGCTTCCATAATTTTGCTCCGGTAAAGTGGAACTAAACTAACAATACAAGGACTATGTTATGAGGAGTATGAGCTGCAGGCCAAAATCCAACACCAGACTCCAAAATTTGGCCGGCGAGAAGTGCTACAATAACGGGTGTCGCCGGCACAAATTTGGTATTTTGGTCTCATTCTTCTGTGGTGGTCTCTTAGTGGTCTAACTAGGTCAATATAGTTGTTTGATTTTCTCAGAAACATCCCAAGTTGCTCCAGATTCCCTGTGGTCCTAAAAATTCTCAAAAAACCGACACGGGAAAATTTTAAGCTCAAGTCTTGGGGTTTTAGTCTCTGGTTTGGTCCATAAAATCGACTCTACAGGGGTTGTGGTCACTAATTACACTCAATTACTTCCTCACAACTCAAGATAAGCCCTTATCCTCCTCTTGGAATTTCCGACATCGCTAATCAACTCAAGATTATCTCTAAACTATACTAGTATAAATGGTAAACTAGAAACTTAACTAAGGGTGAAGGATTTATCTCACTTGGTAACTCAAGAATTTTCTTGAGTTTCTTAAAGTCTTCAAAACCTCAACTTGGTTGGTCCATGGTGTATGTAAGGGGCTTGGGATCATTTTTTGTGAAGGAAAAGTGGTGTTTTGAGATGGTTATGAGGGTGGTCATGAGGAGGTAGAGGAGGTGAGGAAGTGGAGAAGGAGGAGGAGAAGACGGATGATGAAAATGAAGTGAAGAGAACAATGAGCCATGGTCAATGAAGACACCTCACCCTCTCTCTCTCATGAGCCATACCTCTATGTCCCCTACACACAAAATATTTCACATTTAAATATCCTTCTTCTTTTTATTTTAAAAAATCAATATCATTTTTCAAGAAAAAGAAGGATGCCATGTTAAATAACAAAATGTAACAAGTAGTTTGCAACATGATTTATTGCATGCCATGCACATAAACAAGATTAATGCAAAATTAGTAAATGCTCATCGAGTTTAGTAATTAACCCATTTACAAATAATTATTTAAAAAAATCTATAAATGCCCATTTCACATAATTTCTTTCGAAATCAATAATTCTTATTAATTTCCCAAACTATTGGTATATTGTTATACCATATCATTAAAACTAATATCCATACTTTAAAATATTCATAATAATAATTATTTAAATAATTTAAATTTCCAAAATAATATTTTATTTTTCTGAAATGTTACAGTCTTCCCCCCTTAAATAAATTCGGTCCCCGAATTTAAATTTATACTCCCCCAATACTTAAAACCTTTCAATCTATAAATTAAATCAACGGGGCTCCGAGTATCATGAATACATAAAACATATCTTAGCGTAATGCTTGCGCATGAAAATGAGAGTAAAACTCAAATTAAACTCCGTCAAGCGTCTCGCCATCCTGGGAATTTATGTGAAAACACTAGTGTCCAAGAATCATTACGAAAATGACATATGATATAAATAGGACTATAGCCTATATGCAGTACGCATCATTGTAAAATCATCAAACATCCAAATAGGAATGCTTGAAAAGCGTATTTTTTTAAATCGTCATGCGATGCGGGTATCACGGACAAGTAGCGGACGTTGATTATAAGAAAAATAGCTATACATATATTTCTTTTGTTTAACATACACGTTCCGCCTTTTTGAAAACGACTTAGAAATGTTTTTCTTTGTAAAGTTTTGTGTCGTCATGGACACGTAGGAAAATATCGAGACTATTGCTCGTTTTTTTAAAACCCCTTCCGTGGACATTGATGCAAGAAAAAATACTCAGGTACTGTCCTCAGACTAGTCCTGCTCGGTTTCTAAACCATATAGTATATAAGTCATGGAAACATGATGCTCGAGAGAAATCCAACTCAAATAGCGTATACAAAAGTACCATGTGCATCTGGTGCACATGGAAATCAAAATCAATACAGGTGTCACGAATGTGCACAGAAATAAAGCTAGGTGCAACGGGTGTGCACGAAAACATACGTCGAGTGCAACAGATGTGCACGACAACAATATCAGGTGCATCTGATATGCCTGAAGAATCTTGATTTAGTGCATCTGGTGTGCACAAAATCGCATCTATTGCACCAAATGTGCGCAAGAATCCCAATCAAGTGCACAAGGTGCACAAAAACATACTCCAGAGCACTAGGGTGCATAAAAATGAATATCGAATAACAAAACTGAAATCAACAGTATACGACATACACCAAATCAAATTAGTCATACCGTGGCAAATAAACTCATAAACATGTGCATCTGTGCGCACAAAACCATATTAAGTACCGAAAGTGGGTGTAAACTACACCGAATGCCTAAGTCAAAATCATGCGCATACTGTATGCATGAAATCAAGATCAAATATCTTGGAGTATAAAAAATCAAAATCTAGCGCAAATGGGTATGCACAAAACGAAAATCAGTACAACTGATATATAAAAATGCGAATCGAGTGCAACTGTGGTGCACATATGAAACGAATCGTCAAAATACCAGAAATCCAAAACAACGGAAACGTGATATTCGAATCACCCTATTCGCAAATCATAAATACTGTTGTCGATGTGCCCTTCCTTCAATGTCGAAGGGTGTCGGTGCATCCAAAGCTAGCAGAGCAAGTATATACATGCCTCCTATTTACGGTCTGGCGCCATCTGCCCTTAGGTTCTCATCTCTCTTTGTGGATTACCAATTACATGACTCCTCGGCTCAACATCCCGATACAGAGTAATGAAGGAAACATTTCCCTTCTGGCGCATTCTCTGAAAATCTCCTGACCAATTAACATGGTCACTCGTAACGTATCTCGTCAACGATAGCAATTTCTGCAGGACTGTTAGGAAGTTGGCACCCTTTACTTAATCCATTTCTTGTTCCAGAATAGCTGCATTCACTTCTAGACCTTCTTCTTGAATTATGACTGCATTTAACGCCTCAGCATAGGCATCCAGTCTCTGATGTAAACGGAGTGGAACGTCATCTCGTCAAGATCTCGCACGAACCATTTGCTCCGCTTTTCTTCAATATGGACCAATTCATAATCATCTCTTCGTAGCTGTATGGACTGCACTCCAAACGACTGCACTCATATCTAGAGTCTCCTTTCCGAAGATATGAACTCGGCATCTCAATATCTAGTAGTAGGCATCTGGACAATTACATTCTCCGGAACTCGTCCAAATCATCGGAGTAATGCTCCTTCACTCGTCCTTTCTCGATTGACTCAGAACACGTCTGTGTGCGTTCTTCTTCTAGCTGAAGTTAGTCAATTTGATGATCTCGTATCGGAGTATCCAAACGAACAACATGTCCTCGTCATTTATCCAAGGATGACTAGCGATCCTCTATCGTGTCCCTATGTATAAACTCCTGTTGCATTAGCTTCTGATGTCTAGAGGTGATATCTTATCAACTCAATCGACAGCTCGCTCATCTGTCCGCACTGTAGACAACGCCTCAATCATCTGGAGTAGACGGTACCATAATAATCTTCGCAGTCTGGCTGGCCTCTAGAAATGGACCGGTCATCTGGTGTAGATCTCGAACGCTCGCGTCAACAAGAAAACATAGTAAAACGATATATCGAAACGCTAGTGTCACCGGAATACATCCTGGTCATTCCTCGTCCATGATGAGCTCGTGCTGACCATAGCTCTATCCGCAGCCTCTCACTCTATTCGTGTAACCACGGTAACGGAAACAACAATCCGATATCAATGAGGATAGATCATAGGAACGAATAGAATACAATACATAAGAAATGTACATTCTAAGGCTTCTTAAGCGGAGTAGCATATTGTAACTATGCCGCGGAACATACACACGGTACGTCACTCTACTTTAGTCAACTACTCCATCATCCAAGGTCAACCTACGAGACGAAAGTTCGGGTCTAATACCCCCTCGGCCAAGTCTAAGTTCCATAAGGTCAAGCCTAGGTTCCGAATATATATATACACCCTAGACTCCGCATAGTCAAACCTAGAATCAAAAAAAGGTTAAACCTAGTGCTCTGATACCAACTTTATCATGACCATGAAAAGGCACGTGACTGGCACATGAATCATGTGAAGTCTATAGGACCCCACCTAATTCAAGTAAGCCAAAAGCCCAGAAATATAAACCTTTTAGGGAAAATAGTGGAGGTGAAGTTTTGAAATGACGGTATAATGAAAACAAGTTATTTGTTTAAATACATAAGTAATGATACATGAAAACACGGTCTTTGTATCTAACTTGAAAACATTTTCGTTATTGAAAATTTGGGCTGCACCTCCTTTGTATATTTTAACCCGAAAACGGTAAAAGCGATATAATAAAAGGCATCCCCAAGCGGGAGCTAGCTCTTCGCCAAAAGGCGGAAACAACCACGAAGATAATAATTATACAACGCCGAAGGGCGAGGATCAAAACACAACAAGAAAACGAAACATCATCAACAAAAGCCAAAAAACAATAAATACATAAGCGCGACTCTTGGGCCGAAAGAATAAACAACTGTGGGTTTCTAAATCTACTAAATATACAAGTCTGGTTGATGGAGTTTTAACTAGATACAACTGAAATAATTATACAACTATATACTGGTGGTCATGAAGTAAATGTATCCCACCTATCCAGCAATCACCCGGAAGAAAGTGAAGTGCCAGCATACCGCTACGGAACCTGTATGGCTAAACCTGCAAGAACTGTGGCACAACAGGGGTGAGTTACCAACTCGTGAGTAGAAGACATCACCGAGTAGAAATCGCATGTATGACGATCTCCTAGATCATACAGTAATATACTAATACTAATACTAATAATAATACACTGACATCGAATAATGCAAGGTAAAAGTGGCATAAATGTGATACCAAGGTACTCGTGTCCATGTCATAAGATGTGAATCATGTACGAATGCATCAACAGGTTGGTGTGTCCAGCAACGACACATAAGAATCATAATAAAACTGGAGGGTCCAACACCGACACTCGAACATCACGAGACCCGTGTCCAGCATCGCCATGTAAATCCTTAGATCTCAGGCGCTGCATCTTCTAATCGGCCCTCATATCCATCTCACGACTCCGGTCGGTATCCTCCGGATAATCACCGGGTGCAAACTATCACTGCTAGGTAGTGCTCCCATGCCAGGGTCATCTTCTACAACTCGAGCTTTTTTCCCCGGGTTACCTTATCTGGTCCACCATGTACACGCAGACGGATCATCCTACTCCTCGAATCTGGTCTCGAAAACCAAGCTTAGAATCGAGAAAATATCATGGTGGACAAGAAACATCATATCAAGGAAAACCGCATAATTCACTTTTAAAATAATCATAAGTTTATAAAATTTGACATGCCGTTTCCCAAATCCAGAAATTTCATGAAAGATCCGAAATCTCAAAATCACGAGTCAGTGAACAGTGAATATTGGCATAAAGCCACATAATAGTACATAATAGGATGAATATATGAATGCATTGGGTTTTTTAGTAAGGAATGTAATATCTAGGCTAGCATTTGAGACCAAGCATACTAATAATATGTTTAAACTACCAGCTAGCAGGTTGTACCAATGAAATAACATTTTCTAAAGCGTACGTGACATGGCAATTACCGATGATGATGTGTGTGAGCTGGCAATCATGTGTACGTGCAACATGCGCATCATCGGTAATGTTGCAGGTATCCTAGCAGACGAGATTATAACAGAAAGTAAACAGAAAAAGCAACAATAAAGTATATCAACTATATACGAGCCATATCGTTTGTCATGTTTAAATAGTATGAATCGTTGTTTTTAGAAAAATTGGGACTACGGTGTTTTTGAGAAAATAGATGTCTTTTGAAAATCCGCAGCGTCCCTCGTTTTATTCTTTGAAAAAGCCTACGATTCTTCTGTTTTGAAAATAGGTATGACTCGAGCCTAAGTTAACCTATATTTACGCAACTAAGGTCTAAAATACGAACCTAGTTGGAGATGATAAGATATCTATAAAATCTTGAGCCAATAAATCTAATAGTCGGCGATTCAGCCCCATATCATCATGTATGGTAATAATACATTGTACAACATCGTCGAGTCAAGAATGCGGATCAATCATCATGTGCATATCGTACGGTAAAATTCATAGTACGACATCCCCAAAATCAAGGGTATAGGTCAAATATCATATATAAATCATCAAGCGGACGGTACCAATCGTCGTACAATATCAATATCATAATCGGTTGTACGGGTCTAAGGTCTCGTACAATCTATTATTTATCAAGTCACATGTTATCACATGTTTTAATACATATCGCCCAACGATCCTTTATTATACATATACGGTGTCTCGACTCGATCACATATCAAAATCTCACTGCATCATGCCCGATCTTATCGACTCATATCCATAATATATATTATTATCATCTCACGTGTGTGTGTGTGTGTGTGTGTATAGACACACACACAAACATATGCTCACACATATATACCAAGTGCGTGCGTGTGTCCGATTAAGTAAACCAATAACTCACGACTAAGGAACTAAACTAAGAGTAAACTATCCTATAAGTACGCCAAATCTAATCTATAGTCTCCTAGTAACCCTATTTACTAGGTTTCCAAGTCTCACATAAACATAAATAATATATATAACCTATTCTACGGTTGCGGGGGTGCTATACACCATCTACCCGACTTCCTTCGTAGATATACATTTGCTCACATTGATTCTCGCTTGCCGAAGTCTATGACGCCATGCATCTCCCTTGTTATCCTGAATTCCACGCGAATGCACCTACATATCATAATACATCGTATCGCATCAAAATCCGATTCAAGAACCGACACGACACGCGAAGTGCTCAAAGGTTAGAACCTATAGCCTACGCATGGAAAAACAATCATAAAACCTTCGTCGATGACGTAAAAACGTCCAACAACCAAAACCAAATTCAAATACTAGAAACCAAATTTTAGAAATCAGAAAAACATTGCCAACATCAACTCAAAATGCTTCAATATTTTTGCGCAGGTAAATTGGGACTAAACTAATAATACAGGGTCTAGGTTATGAGGAGTATGAGGTGCAGGCCAAAATCCAACACTAGACTCCAAAATTTGGCTGGCGAGAAGTCCTACAGTAATGGGTGTCGCCGGCCTAAATTTGGTATTTTGGTCTCATTCTTCTATGGTGGTCACCTAGTGGTTTAACTAGGTCAATGTAGTTGTTTGATTTTCTCAGAAACATCCCAAGTTGCTCCAGATTTCCTGTATTCCAAAAAATTCTCACAAAACCGATACGGGAAAATTCTAACCTCAAGTCTTCGGGTTTTAGTCTCTGGTCTGGTCAATAAAATCGATGCTACATGGGTTGTGGTCACTAATTACACTCAATTACATCCTCACAACTCAAGATAAGCCCTAACCCTCCTTTTTGAATTTTCCGACATCGCTAATCAACTCAAGATTAACTCTAAACTATACTAGGTTAAAAGATAAACTAGAAACTTTACTAAGGGTGTAGGATTTACCTCACTTGGTAACTCAAGAGTTTTCTTGAGTTTCTTAAAGTCTTCAAAACCACAACTTTGTTGGTCCATGATGTATGTAAGGGGCTTGGGATCATTTTTTGTGAAGGAAAAGTGGTGTATTGAGATGGTTTTGAGGGTGTCCATGAGGAGGTAGAGGAGGTGAGGAAGTGGAGAAGGAGGAGGAGAAGAAGGATGATGAAAATGAAGTGAAGAGAACAATGAGCCATGGTCAATGAAGACCCCTCACCCCCTCTCTCCCATGAGCCATACCTCCTTGTCCCCTCCACACAAAATATCTCACATTTAAATATCCTTCGTTCTATTTTAAAAAACTATTATCATTTTTCAAGAAAAAAGAAGGATGCCATATTAAATAACCAAATGTAACAGGTAGTTTGCAAAATGATTTGTTGCATGCCATGCACATAAACAAGATTAATGCAAAATTAGTAAATGCTTATCGAGTTTAGTAATTAACCCATTTACAAATAATTATTTAAAAAAATCTATAAATGCTCATTTCACATAATTTCTTTTAAAATCAATAATTCTTATTAATTTCCCAAACTATCGGTACATATTATTCCATATCACTAAAACTAATCTCTAAACTTTAAAATATTCATAATAATTATTTAAATTTCCAAAATAATATTTTATTTTTCTGAAATGTTACATTCACATAGAGTAAAGATGTTAACTTTCTTTGTCTAACCCTTTTTCTCTAGTTAGATCCTCGGGTAATGGGTTTCTTAGCACACTAGAAATTTTGAAATTGCATGCCCGATGCCTTATAAAACCTAGTGAGAGTGCTAAGGAACCCTATACGATCTGATCGAGGAGGAGAATACATAAGCACGCAATTCCGATATTATCTAAAAGAGAATGGGATTCTCTCTCAGCTTACTCCTCCGTATACATCACAGCACAATGGAGTATCGCAGTGGAGGAATCATACCCTATTAGATATGGTGCGCTCTATGATGCGTATTGTTGAGTTACCTATTTCCTTTTGGGGTTATGCACTTGAGACAGCTGCATACCTATTGAATTGGGTTCCGGCCAAATCCATGCCTAGCACTCCATATAAGATATGGTATGGGAAGAGACCATCTCTTAAATGAGTTAAGATATGGGGTTATCCGGCCTATATTAAAATGCATAATCCGGACAAGCTTGAGGCAAGATCTATTCTGTGCAAGTTTGTGGGATATCTAAAGAATTCATATGGTTATCTATTCTACCATCATGAGGAACAAAAAGTATTTGTTGCTTAACATGCCATCTTTTTAGAAAAGGAATTTCTTGTGAAAGAAATTAGTGGTAATGGGATAGAGATGGAAGAAGTTCCAGCAACACAAACTAAAACTTATAATTTGGTAGAACCGGAGGATTCAATATTCCCCAAAGAACTTCAGCCACTCCGCAGATCTAGTAGGATTCCTCATCCACCTGAGACATACTACAGTTTTCTCATAAACGGTGGGAGAGAGGATTAAATCACGGAAGATGATAACCCAAGTAGTTTCGAGCAGGCCATCACAAGTGGTGACTCTGTGAAATGGCTGGATACTATGCGATCTGAGATGGAATCTATGTACAGCAACAAAGTATGGACTTTGGAAGTTGCTCCTGAAAAGGTAAAACCCATCGGGAGCAAGGGGGTCTTTAAGAAGAAACTTGGTGTAGTTGGAAAGGTTGAGACCTTCAAAACTATACGTGTAGCAAAAGGTTTCGTCAATGACCAGGTGTCGATTATGATGAAACCTTTTGTTCTGTGGCTATGCTTAAGTCCATCAGGATCCTACTTGCCATTGCTGCATACCATGACTATGAAATCTGGCAGATGGACGTCAAGACCGCTTTTCTAAATGGTGATTTAGAAGAGAGCATGTACATGACACAGCCAGAGGGCTTCGTAGATAGTGGGAGCAGCGGAAAGGTGTGCAAGCTTCTTAAATCAATCTACGGATTAAAGCAGGCATCGCAGAGCTGAAACATCTGTTTTGATGTGGCAGTCAAAGAGTTTGAATTCATAAAAAACGTAGATAAACCTTTTATATACAAAAAGGTTGTAGAGAGTAAAGCTATCTTATTCGTATTGTACGTGGATGACATACACTTGATAGGAAATGATATTCCTATCCTGCACTCGGTCAAACTCTTCCTATCACAAAAGTTCTCGATTAAAGATTTGGGTGATGCCTCCTACATCCTGAGGATAAAGATCTATAGGGATAGATCTAAAATGATGCTGGGATTGTCCCAATCAAGGTACATAGACACCATACTAAAGAGGTTTAGTATGGAAGATTATAAGCGTAGTAATTTACCCGCCTGTTCAGGAATCACTCTCTCCAAAGAGGTATCCTCTAAGACTGATTTGGAGAGGGCTCGTATGCAAGTGATACCTTATGCTTCTACAGTTTGGTATATCATGTACGTGATGTTATGTACCAGACCGGATGTAGCTTACGCACTAGGTGTGGTATGTAGGTATCAATCAGACCTAGGGGAGAAGCACTGAACAGCTGTAAAGAACATTCTTAAGTACTTGAGAAGGACTAAAGAGATGTTCTTTGTGTATGGTAACGTTGAACTCCAGGTGGAGTTCTTTACCGATTCTAGCTTCTAGAGTGATAAGGATGACAGAAAGTCTGTCTTGGGTTTTGACTTCACCCTCAATAGGGGCGATATGTTGGAATAGTTTCAACTAAGATACCGTGGTAGACTCGACGATGGAGGCCGAATACATTGCTGCCAAAGAAGCTGACTGGATGAAGATGTTCATTGCTAAACTTGGTGTAGTTCCATCCATTGAGGATCCAATTGCCATGTAATGTGATAACAATGGAGTTGTAGCTTTAGCCAGGGAACCCCGGTCCCAACAGCGATCCAGAAATATTCTGAGGCGGTATCACCTGATCCGGAAGATAGTTGATCGCCGGGAGATCGAGGTAAGGAGATTTGACATGAAGGGCAACACAGCGGATCCACTCACGAAGGCCCTCCCTCAGACATAGTTTGAGAAACTTTTTGGGATGTTGGGTATGAGATACTGCAACAATCGACCTTAGTGTAAGTGGGAGATTTTTAGGAATATGTATGACCTAGAGGCTATTATTGTATTATATAGTGGATGCTTGGACATATATACAGAGGACTTTCTTGCTTGACATGATAGTATGCTATCTGGTTTCTCTTTATCTTAACATGTACACTTGTATTATTATACTATCTCTCTGATACATGTTGATAAAGCCCTTACGATGTTGGCTTGACTACCAGGACTATGATGCAGATCCTACTTGTGGGGCTTTTGTAGTCTACAAGCACATCCTTTAATAGTTCCTAGTTGAGCGAGTATCGAGACAGGGCATCGATATTCCAGAGTAGACTAGTGTGTACATTTCTTAACCCTGTATGGGGTGATGGTTGATCCCACCTTTGATGTTTGACATCAAAGATTGTACATATGTGCTCATTAAAGAATGGGTACACCGAACAGGACTCGCCGAGAACTCCTAAATGGTACCATACCTATCGTCAGATAGCAGTCTCTGGTGACACTTGTACAAGTTAGTTTATAGACCCGAGATTGTCATATTTTCTTGTGTGGTTCCCACCGTGCTTTGATTTCCTCCCTACCACAGCTCAATGGAGTTGTGAAAACAGGTGGATTTTGTGTACAGTCCCAAGTCACATGGAGGCAGCGAGCGATATGAGGGGTTTCGTCTCTCCCGGTATTGGGAGTTGATGTTGTGCTATGCTCGATCAGCTATAACAGCAAGTCCCTGGGCAGGGCTGATGAGATTTACTGGTAAGTGTTATCAGTAGTTTCTCGAATGGTTATAGGCCACACATCGGCATGATTTATCAAGTTACAAGGGTCTGACGATTCCACCCCTAGAATCGATATGCGACATATCAGACGAGGAGTCCGGTCTGTACGGTAAGTGTTGCTTATAAGCTTCATGGGAGTTTGGACAAGTTTTCTTGTTTATCTTCTATTCGCTCAATACCTGGGTAGCCGTTACGTCCAGCTAATACCACTGATGGCTTGTAGGTATCTGATATGATCACTATCTATTGCTAGCGTATTGACGAGTCTTTAGAGTCTCACATAGAGGTTTCCTAGCTCAAGCGAAATGAAATAGGGTACATATGGTGATATGTGCGGGACCTTGATTAAATATGAGTATGTGATATCGTATTCTAATCTAGCGATTTTTTATATTAGTTAGGTTATATGTGATATATCCGGATTATTGAATCAAGTGTTGATTCAATGATTTGTTTTATTTATATATATTTGATATTGACCGGTTATATATGATATTACCGGATTATTTAATCAAGTGATGATTTAGTATCTAGTATTGAATATTAGTCGGTTATATGTGATATAACCGGGTTATTGAATCAAGTGTTGATTTGATAATATAATATACATATATATATATACATATATATAATATTAGTCGGTTATATATGATTTAACCGGATTATTGAATCAAATGTTGATTTAATAATTTGATGTATATTTATATTTGATATACTAATATATATTAACTAATATATATGCTCACTAAAGAATTTCTTCTCTTGATATATAATTATGTATATATGTGATATATATTTATATATATATGGAAATTGTATCATGGTTGATGTTACATAGAACATGGGTGTATAAGACACACACTAGAGCTAAAGATTATTAGGGTGATTTTTTGTTTAAAGAAAATAGAAAATATTAGAAATGAGTTATGGCTTTGGATGCTTGGAGAAGTATTGAGAAGACATGACTCATCTCTTGTTTATTGTTTTATTCTTAGATATTTATTCACCCCAACCTTATCTCTAGCTCATTGTTCATTCTCTCATGATTTTCATTACACATCCAAGTTCATCTCCTTCTCTTGAGAGCTCTTTATGTTTTTTCTTGAGTTGGAAAAAGAAAGAGAAAAAGATTTCTAAAGTGAGCAAAATTCCTACTTCATCAACCTACACTATCCTAGCCCTTTAGTATAAGTTGTTTGCTTCACTAATACTTTGATTAGTGAAGAGTGAGCTTGAGTTAGAGAGACTTCAAGGTGGATCATCTTCGGCCTCGAAGACAACGTGCAAGCTCGATCCTTTCTCATGTGGGGTCAAAGTAGAGTTCTAGGGACTACTACTTGGAGCTTTAGAAGTGAAGAACTCAGTCTACAAAGGTTGTAACCCTCGTCACTTAGATTAGAAATTGTTTTCTTGCTACTAAACCCTAATTCTCTAGTTCGATTTTAGGTTAGTATAGCTTAGACCTCTAGATTTTTTAAAATTGCATACTTGTTGCCTGTATAAACCCAGTAGAGGTACTAAGACATACTTTCATAGAAAATACTTGAACAAGTAGCGTTCGTCCCAGTAAAAGTGTTTTACTTGGGATAAAAATCTAAGTTTGTCCTGATTCGACCATTCGCTTGGTATGAGTTCTGTCGCCAAATAGTTCACAATATCTGCGAACCACGGTTCGCAAGACACTATTAAGAGTTGTTAATGAGGAAAAATATCGTTAATCGAGAGAGGAAGCATCGGCGAAGATGGAAGCTGTGAAAGATGATCGGCCACTACGTTTACACATCCTTTTTTTCCTTAATGACAAGGTCAAACTCTTGAAGTAAGAGCATCTAACATATTAGCCAAGATTTGGCATCTTTTTTTTGCAAAAAGATGTCTCAGAGCGGAATTATCAGTCTTCATAATGACTGGGGAGCCAATGAGATATGGCCTGAATTTCTCCAAAGTGAATACAATCCCCAAGAACTCTTTCTTGGTTGTCGTATAGTTCATTTGTGCGTCATTCAAGGTCCAGCTCACATAGTAGATTATGTGCGGCATCTTATCGATATGCTGTCCTTAGACCGCACCGATTGCAATGTTGGATGCATCGCAAATAATCTCGAAAGGGTGCGTCCACTCGGGAGAAGAAATAATGAGAGCAGTGGTGAGTTAGACTCTCAGTGATTCAAAAGCAGTCAAACAGCTCGAGTCGAAGTTGAACATGGTATCCTTGGCCAGAAGAAGAGTCAAGGGTCTAGCAATCTTTCTAAAGTCCTTGATGAACCTTCTATAGAAACCGGCATGGCCAAGGAAAGATCTGTTATCTCTTACTCATTTAGGAGGAAGGAGGTTGGAAATGACATCAATCTTTTCTTTGTCAAGCTCGATGCCGTTTCATGAAATGATATGTCCTAAGAAAATACCTTCGCGCACTATGAAGTGGCATTTCTCCCAGTTTAAAGTGAGATTTTTATCCTTACATCGAGTAAGGACAATGTCAAGATGTAGACACACGTCAAAGGAATTGCCAAAGATGGAGAAATCATCCATGAATATCTCTAGAAACTTCACAACCATGTCAGAGAATATTCCTATCATACACCGTTGAAAAGTAGCGGGAGTATTGCATAACCCAAAGGGCATGCGGCGATATGCGAATGTGCGGAAAGGACAAGTGACAGTGGTTTTGTCCTGGTCTTTTTCGGCGATGGGAATCTGGTTTTAGCCTGTGTAACCGTCAAGAAAATAGTAGAACTCATGTCTAGCTAATCTTTCGAGCATTTGGTAAATGAATGGTAGCGGAATGTGACCCTTCCGCATTGCGGCGTTGAGTTTTCGATAATCAATGCATACACGCCACTCGGTTTGGGTGCGAGTTGGGATTAACTCGTTCTCCTTGTTTGTGATGACCATAATGCCTGAATTATTAGGGACAACATGTATTAGACTGACCCATTAGCTGTCAGAAGGGTAAATGATATCACTATCCAGACATTTGACAATTTTCTTTTTCACAGCCTCCTTCATGACTGGATTCAATCGTCTCTATGGATCCCTGGCTGGTTTGGAATCATTCGTCATATGAATATGATGTTCAACGATTAGGGGACTAATCCCCTTGATATCCACCACCGTCCAGCCGAATGCTTGCCGATTTGATTGCAAGACCGCGAGAAGGGGTTTCTCTTGGTCTAAAACTAGAGAAGCAGAAATGATCACCGGAAGAGTTTCATTTTCACCTAAGTAAGCATACTTGAGATGAGACAGCAGAGGATTGATTTCTAGCGTCGTTAAAGAAACAACTGAAGGCAAGATCGGAGAAAGTGTCTCGAACTCAAAGGATTCTATGAGGGTCTCAAAATGTGTGTATGCAACAGAGTCAGATTGTTCAACTAACGCATCTGAAAATTCAAAAAACTCTAACTCGGGTGATGACATGTCTAGATCGTTCAGAAACGTGAAGCACTCGTATTCTTTTTAGGAATTGGAAGCAGCAGGTTCAAAGAGGAGCGCACTAGTGTCGTCAAGATCACCGTGATTAAATAGAAATTTCATAAATTCATAGTCCTTAGGGGAGATCTCCTGAATGGAACAGATATCCAGTATAGGAGCGTTCGGTTTGGATGGCTAATTCCCCAACCAAAAAATTTTGAGTTCAATTATCATGTTACCAAAAGATAGGTTCATGAAACCATTTCGATAATTGATCACCGCATTTAAGGTTAAAGGAATAGATGACCGAGAATCACCGGAATTTGATTCTGGAGGTCGGCTACAGGTTGTGTAGCTAAAATAATGAAATCAAAGGGGAATATGAAGTCCCCAACCTTGATCAACACATCCTCTAGCTCACCCCTAGGATGAGTGATAGATCGGTCAACCATTTGAAGAGTACAATGTATAGGTTTCAGTTCTCCTACATTGAGTTTCTCATAAGCTGAATAAGGATGAAGATTAACACTGGCACCACGATTCAAAAGAGCGTGATTGATGTTCTTATCCCCAATGGTTATTGAAATCGTAGGACAGCTAGGGTTCTTCCATTTTTATGGTAAATTTTCGGTAAGAGCATCACTCACGTTACCAGCCAAAAAAAGTTTCTTTGGTACCTGAGATTTCCTCTTCTTAGTGCACAAGTCTTTCAAGATTTTCATGTAAGACGGGACTTTCTGAATTTCATCTAAGAGGGGAATGTTGATGTTAACATGTTTGAACAACTCCACAATGTTCTCCATTTATGGATTTTGTTTATTGGATCTCAACCGGTTTGGAAATGAAGCTTTGTTGAAATTGGTTGAGTCCAATGCTTGTGGAAGAGATTGTGGAGATGGAACGGAACCCAAAACTAGAGTTTGAGTGGAGTGAGATATGGATCCGTTCGATGCAGCAGTTGAGGAAGAAAAACCTTGTGAAGAATGGAGAATATGCTCAGAACAAGAAGAATGATAGGAAGAAGCAGCCGGAGTGTCATCATCATCAATTCGTGCGCCAATGTTGTTGTTCAGCATTCTTCCAGATCTCAATCTTCTTATGGCACTCACATTAAGGTTCTGTTGTTCAAGAGCAATATGTACATTATGTGGGCAACCAGGATTTGGGAGTGGTTGAGATGGAAGCTTTCCTTTTTCTCGCTTATTCAAGTCTGAGTTCAGCTGTGCAATCTGGGCATCGATGGTCTTGATGCTTTACCCGTGTGCAGTGGTGTGTTGGACCAAAGACTGAATAGAAGACTGGATATTGGCGGTGGATTGAGTCGACTGTAGGGTTCCTAGGCACACTTTAGAGGTCTCATAAGGCATCAACCATGCCAAATTCAAATTTTACATGTGCCGAGAAACCCTAATACGGATCGTTGACTAGAGTTTAGGCGATAACTACAACTAGTAAACTGCTTTACTAATAAGTGAACGGAAATACAACCTTTGTAGATCCGGTCCTCCACCTCCATAGCTCCAAGATGAAGTCCCTCCGTTGTACACATCGGATCCCGGACTCTCACGGTGGTTTCATCGAAAGAATGATCGGGCTAGGTCGTCGACTTCGATGCCGAAGATGATCTACGTCGAGGAAACACAAGATCAGGCTCCCACTTCACCAAGTCATGAAACTTGTGAAGAAAACACCCTATACTACTTGGCAAGTGGTAGAGGATGAAGAAATAGGAAGTGGGTTCACTTTAGAATTGGATTTCTCACTCTTTTTCTCAAGATACCATTAATGGTAGCAAGCTTTCTTCTTTTTTCAAGAAGAAGAAGAAGAAGAAAAGAATATGATAAGAATAAAAAGATTAAGTAAAAAAGAAAAACTATTCATTCTTATCATATTGCAACCTTAGTTAAGTGTAGAGAATGAACTAAGGTTAGTTGAATGGTTAGGTTTAGGAGATGAAGACAAAATTGTCATTTTTAGTCAAAGATGCATGAAGCATCAAGAAAGTTCTAAAAGCAACCATTTTGTTTTCCTTTTCTTTTAATCAAAAATGAATAGATAAATAAAAGAAATGAAACCCAAACCATTCACTAAACATAGTGTATAGCATACACACACCCAAGGTTGCATGTATCATCAAACATGATACAAACAAATGTACAAAAATATATCACATATACAATGTGCACTTCAAGTGAGAAAATCCATTTAATGTGAACCAATACTAGTTAATGCTAAGTAATATATCAAATATATAATTACACATTAAATCATTAAATCAACACTTGATTTAATGATCCGGTCATATCGCATATAACCGACTAGTATCAAGTGTATCAATGTATCGAATCAACACTTGATTCGATAACCCGGCTATATCACATATAATCTGCCGATGATACAAATCGCGAGAATAGAATCCAGTATCACATACTGGTATTATTCTCAGTCCCGCATATATCTCATATGCGCTCCTATTTCGTTTCGCTTGAGCCAGGAAACCTCTGTGTAGGACTCTAAAGACTCGTCAATACGCCAGCAGCAGGTGATGATCAAATCAAACACCCACAAGCCGCAAACGGTCTGCAAAACGTAACAGCCACCTGGGTATTGAGCGATCAGAAGATCGACAAGCAAGCCTGCTCTCACTCCCGTGAATCCACCCAGTAACACTTACCGTACAGTCTGGTCTCGTCGTCTGATATGTCGCATATCTCGCCTAGGGGTGATAAACGTCATACCCCAATAGCTCGATAAGTCGTGTCGATATGAGGTCTATAACAGTTCGAGAAACTACAGGTAACACATACCAGTAAATCTCAGCAACCCTGGCCAGAGATTTCCGGTTATAGCCAATCGAACACAGCGCACCATCAACTCCCTATACCGGGAGAGACGAATCCCCTCCTATCGCTCATTGCCTCCATGTGATTCGGGACTGTACCCAAAATCCACCATTTTGCACGCCCTCTTGGACGTGGTAAGGTGGAAATCAAAGCACAATGGGAATCACACAAGTCTCTATGACGATCTCGGGTCTACAGAATAACCTGTACCAATGTCACCAGAGAACTGCCATCTGACGTAATGTATAATACCATCTGGGAGTTCTCGACGAGTCCGTCCAGTATACCCAGTCTCCACTGAGCACCCGCATATCATCTCTGATGTCAAACACCAATGGATATGGGATCATCCATCGCCCATCTGTATGGGTCGAGAAGGTATACGCTAGTCTACCCTGGTATATCGATGCCCCGTCTCGATACACCCACGACTAGGGACCTTGAAGGATGTACTTATGGATTACCATGTCCCCACTAGTATGATCCGCATCATAGTCCAGGTAGTCAAGTACTCATCCTTAGGGCTTTACCAACATGTAACAGAGAGACAATCAGTGTACACGTTAAGATAAAGAGCAACCAGATAGCATACTATCATGTCGAGCAAGAAAGTCCTCCCTATATATGTCCAAGCATCCACTACAATATACATCCTATGTATAGTAATGGCCTCTAGGGCATACATATAACTAACAATCTCCCACTTGCACTAGGGCCATCTGATAGCAGTGGTTGTAGTATCTCATACTCAACAATCCCATAAAAGTCTCTCTCTGGGAAAAGGCCTTTGTGAGTTGATCCGCCGTGTTTTCCTCTGAGTCTACTCTCCTAACCTTGATCACCCTGGAGATCAACCATCTCCATGATCAGGTGATACTGCCTTAGAATATGTCTGGATCACTGATGGGACCGGGGTTCCTGGGCCAAAGCCACAGCTCCATTGTCACACAATGGGAGGAACGAAGTTCATCTCATGAACCAATATACACCCAGACTTCCTCTTTGGTAGCATATTAAGCAGCGATGTATCCAGCCTTTATCGTCTAGTATGCCACGGTATCTAGCTTGGAACTCTTCCAACATACCGTCCCTTTACTGAGGGTAAAGATGTTAGTTATATGTATGCCCTAGAGGCCATTATTGTACATAGGATGTATATTGTAGTGGATGCTGGGACATATATAGGGAGGACTTTCTTGCTCGACATGATAGTATGCTATCTGGTTACACTTTACCTTAAACGTGTATACTGATTGTCTCTCTGTTACATGTTGGTAAAGCCCTTAGGATGTGTACTTGACTACCTGGACTATGATGCGGATCATACTAGGGGGACATGGTAGTCTATAAGTACATCCTTCAAGGTCCCTAGTCGTTGGTATATCGAGACGGGGCATCGATATACCAGAGTTGACTAGCGTATACCTTCTCGACCCATACAGATGGACGATGGATGATCCCATATCCATTGGTGTTTGACATCAGAGATGATATACGGGTGCTCAGTAGAGACTGGGTACACTGGACGGACTCGCCGAGAACTCCCAGATGGTATTATACCGTACGTCAGATGGCAATTCTCTGGTGACACTGGTACAGAGTAGTCTGTTGACCCGAGATCGTCATAGAGTCTTGTGTGGTTCCCACTGTGCTTTGATTTCCACCTTACCACGTCCAAGAGGGCGTGCAAAACGGTGGTTTTTGGGTACAGTCCCGAATCACATGGAGGCAATGAGCGATAGGAGGGGATTCGTCTCTCCCGGTATAGGGAGTTGATGTTACACTGTGTTCGATTGGCTATAACCGGAAATCCCTGGCCAGGGTTGCTGATATTTACTGGTAAGTGTTACCTGTAGTTTCTCGAACTGTTATAGACCTCATATCGACACGACTTATCGAGGTATTGGGGTCTGACGTTTACCACCCCTAGGCAAGATATGCGACATATCAGACGACGAGACCGGACTGTACGGTAGTGTTACTGGTTGGATTCACTGGAGTGTGAGCGGGCTTGCTCGTCGATCTTCTGATCGCTCAATACCCGGGTGGCCGTTACATTTAGCAGACCGCTTGCGGCTTGTGGGTGTTTGATATGATCATCATCTGCTGCCGGCGTATTGACGAGTCTTTAGAGTCCTACACAGAGGTTTCCTGGCTCAAGCGAAACGAAATAGGAGCGCATATGAGATATGTGTGGGACCGAGAATTATGCGTGTATGTGATACCGTATTCCATTCTCGCGATTTGTAACATTGATCGGTTATATGCGTTATAGCCGGGTTATCGGATCAAGTGTTGATTCGATAAGTTGTTACTATTGATATTAGTCGGTTATATGCGATATGACCGGGTCGTTAAATCAAGTGTTGATTTAATGTATAATTATATATTTGATATATTACTTTGCATTAACTTGTATTGGTTCACTTTAAATGGATTTTCTCACTTCATGTGCACATTGTATATGTGATATAGTTTTGTGCACTTGTATGTATCATGTTTGATGATACATGTTTACTTGAGTTTGTGCAAAGATTGAACCATGGTTATTTAAATGGTTAGGGTTTTGATTTTGATACTTATTTATTTATTTATTTATTTTGCAAAAGATAATGAGAAAAATGGTGGCTTTCTTTGTTTGATCTTGAAGCTTCATGAAGCTTTGACTAAGTGACCATTTTGTCTCATGCTTAACCCTAACCACTCCTTTTAACCCTAGTTCATTCTCTATACTTTACCATGGTTAATATTATGATAAGAATCATTTTATTATTCTTATGAAAATACTTATCATAATATTATCTTCTTCCTATTCTTCTTCTTCAAGATGAAGAACCTTGCATCCATCAATGGTGATTGATGAAAAAGAATGAGAAATCCAATTCTAAAGTGAACCCACCTCCTATTTCTTCATCCTCTACCTCTTGCCAAGTTGTATTGGGTGTTCTCTTCACAAGTTTCATGACTTGGTGAAGTGGGAGCTTGATCTTGTGATGCCTCGACGTAGATCATCTTCGGCATCGTCGTCGATGACCTAGCCCGCTTTTTCTCCGATGAAGCCGACGCTAGAGCCCGGGATTGGATTGGGACAGCAAGGGGACTTCATCACAGAGCTTTGGAGGTGGAGAAACGGATCTACAAATGTTGTATTTCCGTTTACCTAGTTAAGTTGTTTACTAGTTTCATTTTATCGCCTAAACTTCTAGCCAACGATCCGTATTAGGGTTTCTCGGCACCGTAATTTTTGAAATTGGCATGGTTGATGCCTTGTGAGACCTCTTGAGTGTGCCTAGGAACCCTACAGTGGTATCAGAGCCTAGCTAGAGCCTTAGGCGAAGTCCAGACGGCGTTAGAAGTCCGATCGAACCGAAACCCAAAACCCTAAAATGCTCTCTGTACATTTTTTAAAATCGGGGATTTTTGAGAATTAAAAATATGCAGAAAAATAAGCAGGAAATTGTAAGAATTACTGTGAAGCACGTCAGCATGATTCGACCAAGGGACCGCGAAACCGCGTCATAAGCTTGCCATGTGCGGTGGTTCCGCGGCAAAAGAGAGGCATCTTGTCATAATTTTTGCACAGTAATTCCTCTTTTCTGATGCTGGATTTTCTGAGAATTTTTAATTTGACTCTAGAGTTGAGTGTTCTAGGGTTGTATTGTGAATCGGCGATTCGATCGGATTATCAAGCTTTGTCTATCTGGCTTTCCGGATAATTTGTTGAATATTTTAAAAAGTTCGTCCGGATATAAATACCCAATTTTTCCCCCCTCGGGAAATTTCCAAGTGTTGGATCTTTCCGAGGTTTAATCTCGTTCTAAGTAGTGCAAGTAACGCGATGGTCCCTCTAGAAGACAACAAACCTTAACTCGATTATGTGACCGTCTTAAACTGCCCTTTGAACCTTCGGGTTTGGGGCTGTACGGCGTGCCACATGTGAGGCATTGGCTTGACCCTTCTACGGCTGGACCGTTGGTACTGAGGCATGAAGTGAATGTTTTTGAACTTGTTTCATGTGTTGAGCAGTTTCGGGAAAACTTGGGTGTTTGGATGTTCGATCGGAAAGTTTGTCATTTTCTATTTATCTGGAATGGGATACAATAATTGGAATTCACAATAAGTTATGTGATAACTGAATGAATGTTATAAATCTAGCGGTTTAGTCTCACTTGATCGGTTGCCACGGAATTTTGATGTGATCAAAAGTCCGTCGTAATCACGTAGCGTACGCGGATATTCTCCGGTAAACTTAATAGACAGCCTCACTCCATAGCCCCGACCAAGTGACTATAGGAGAACCCCGTCGCCGAAAGCATCCGTCAAGGTGCTCGCGGCAGCGGTGTTCCGCCTTGGTGCATTTTGTCGACGGCGTCGGGGGTGCGGCCGCCTACTAAAGTTTGCGACGAGCATTCGATCAGTTTTTCGGGAATCCTGTTGAATTGCCCGACTTGATATTGAAAAGTGTTTTCGATAATGAGACTAAAATGCGGGGTTTATAATTGTTAGGCATGTGATGTCTAAGTATTTCATTTGATTAGGCATGCGATGTCTAAAGATGTTGCGGATTCCAACTGTTGTAGTTTTACACTTTCTTTTCTGTGACCGTAAGTGTAATATGTTTTATCGCCGGTTTCATTGCTATATGTCAACGACAATTGGGATGCGCATATTTACTTACGTTGATGACATGTGATGTTATGTGTTGCTGGATATGTTATATTGGATCGTCGTGTTTGAATAGCCGGGGGTTTTTATGTGAGATGAGCGTTTTTCATTTTCATTCATGTAAAAACTTGTATGTAATATTCTTTTATTGGGGCACTTCCAGGTTGCGGAAGTTGTCACCCGTTGTATATTATTTACTTTTCCGCACTTGGATAGACCCAAGGAGGAGAGCACAAGTAACCGGGTTCTAGGGTCCAGTGGGTGACCAACTCGAGGAGTCGAGTCCGGGTCTCATAACTCTAGAATTGGTAGGGTTGCTTGCCGCTCTCGTAGGGGTCTAGGGGTGTGGGATTGGCTATTCATCACGACCGTGGAATCCGTGTTTTATACTGGCTCGTATTGAAAACACGGACGTCCTAGTATATCCAATATTTCATATGATTCTTCTGCTGCGATATCTGTGATGTGATCATGTGATATGTTCTGTGATGGATACTATATATAGTATATATGATATATTATATAGACGTTACTTATGTTTTACACCCGCGCTAGCCCTGCCCCGCTCTGCCGTTAGTTACCTAACCTAACGGTGCATGAGGGGACATCGAGGCAAATGCGGATGGCATAAGTGTACGTCGTATTTATCTGTGATGTTTAGGTATTTAAATGATGGGACTTCATTAATGTGATTAATGAAAGAAAAGAAACCTAAGATGTTGTGGAATCGAATTTCAAAATAAAACAGGTAGCTACAGTTCTTACTTTGCACAGCGGTATATATGATATATCCTGCACCTTATTCGATAAGGAAAGGACCGAGATCCCTTCACCGGGAGTGACTCCTTTAGCAATAACTGGCAGATGCTACAACCCTCGGTATGTCTTTTGATGCTTTTAAGAGTTCTGCTTTGCACAGTGATATATATGATATATCCCACACCTCATTCGACGAGGAAAGGACCGACGATCCCTTCACCGGGAGTGACTCCTTTAGCAAAACTAGAAAAGCCTCAAAAGCACTCCATTTTTAAAATCATTTGATTCTACAACGATATCAAGTTCATTACACAATAGGTTTTCTGAAAAACCTGTCGTAGCCCTCCGCCATTTCAGATAAGTACTAGTTAGTATTCGTGATGCGGTTGTTTGGCCTCCGCCAAGGCGTAGTGTACGGTAGCTAACTAGTGCTTATCTGCTAGCATATGATGTGATTGGATTAGGGTATTCGTACGGCGTTGTTTGGCCTCCGTCAAGGGTCGTGCGGGTGGGTTTAATTCAATCAGGAAATGACGGGTTGAACTTGACTAGAGGACTATGGGTTGTTTGGCCTCCATCAAGGTCATAGGATGCTAGGGGCAAAATATTATCGGGAATTTCAAATGTTGAAATTTGCAATGAGATTGCATACCTTCTATGAGATAGTTGGATCCCGATACCCGCTGCGAGTAAGAGTTACTCCTGGGAGAGTTTTACACTTTACAATTAGCCGATTAAGTAGGTGTCTAGAAAGGTGTCAACGGGGTTACGCCTCTAGGAAAACGAGGTTTACATTAATTAGGTTCGTGCGAAAGAACGGTGGACCTCCCTCAAAGTACCGACACTGGCCTGGCTGAAAGATTGGCGAACATGTAGTGTGTAATTAATCCCGGCTAGTCTTTCCTTTTAGGGTTTGAAGGAAGATTTGATAAAAAGCAGTGGGAGCCATCCTGATTAGATAAAATAAAAACCAATCTGATCTTGCAAGAGCGCACGCTGGGTGTTTTCTTCTCTCTCTCTCCAGGTAGCGACCATATCACGCCTTAATCAAGATAATAATACGGATATTGACCGAACCCGCTTGTTATACTGAGCTGGGGAACGTTGGTCCTGCTCCAACTTATAATTGTTATAAGACAGAGCAGGAAATTGGGGATTACCAGAATTCCCGTACCGCCCAAACGAAGAGAGTGCATGCTGATGCATCATCTTCGGGTGTGTTCATTACAAAGAACTGTTTCTCAGTATCCTCTACATCCTGGGTATTTGATACCGGATAAGGATCCCAGATATGTAATCTGTTACATAGGGCTACAAAAAGGTAGAAAAACTGAGAACGGGTGATAAGTTTCATGAGACAGAAAACGGGGCAAGTGTTGCAGCCAAGTCTGTTGGTCACTGTCACCCTGTATTACCAATACATTGATTCTGAACGAATGTTATTAGATACCGAACCTGATATACAAAATCATATCAGTTTCTTTATTAGTAAAGAAAGGATATAATTTTGTGTTGATGGATAATGTTATGAACATTTCCTATATCAAAAGTTGATCGGTTCAGGCACGTTATCTAAAAGCATTGATGTTCTAAATCAAACTACAGTTCCTAGTATACAGAACACACACAAGAGGAAGAGTTCAGAAATGAACGAATTTTTCTTGAGGCATTGTAGACTATGTCATATCAATGCGACCCGACTGGCTGAAGTTACATTTAGATGTATATTTAAATCAGTTTGAATTTACATCTTATGAAAACTTGCCAGTCATGTCACAGAGATAAGATGACCATAGCTCTGTTTACTGCAAACAGAGAAAGAGTTAGTGAACTCTTGGGATGATACATGTTGATGTATGTAGGTCCCCTGTCTACACATGCTAAGACCGGTTCTTTATACTTCATTACATTCTCTGATAATCTCTCAAGATTCAGACATATGTTCCTGTTGAAACACAAGTCCGAACCTTTTGAGATATTCACAGAATATGATTTAGAAGTAGAGAACCAAAATACGGGTATAAGTATTATGTCCTTTGATGTGATCGAGGAGGAGAATACTAGAGCACGGAAATCCTGGACTATTCTAAAGGAGAATAAGATTCTCTCTCAGCATTACTCCTCCGTATACACCACAGCACGATGGTATATCGGGGCGGAGCAATTGCACCCTATGTGATATGGTGTGCTCTATGATGAGTACTACTGAGTTTCCTATTTCCTTTTGGGAGTTATGCGCTTGAGAAGCAGCATACCTATTGAATAGGGTTCCAATCAAATCAGTTGCCTACTATTTCATATATGATATGGAAAGGAAAGAGCCCATATCTTAAGTTAGTTAAGATTTGGGGTTGTCCGGCCTATGTCTAAAAGCAAAAATCCGGACAAGCTCGAGGTAAATACTGTTATGTAGAACTGGAATCGTTCCAGCTGTACAAACTACAGATGATGATTTGATAGAACCAAAGGATTCGATAGTAACCAACAAACTTCAGCCTCTCCGCCGATCTAGTAGGGTTCCTCACCTACCTGAGAGATACTTCGGTTCCTCTATGACAGTGGGAGCGAGGATTGCATCATGAGACGATGACCCAACTAGTTTCGAGCTGGCCATCGGGAGTGGGACTCTGTAAGAATGGCTGGATGCTTAGCGATCTGAAATGGAATCCTTATACACCAACAAAGTATGGACTTTGGTTGCTACATCTGAAGGGTTAAATCCCCATCAGGAGCAAGTATATCTTGAGAAGATTACTTGGTGTACATGGAAAAGTTGAGACTTTCAAACCTAGACTTGGTAAAGCTTTGCATCATTGACCTGGTGTGGATCATGATGAAACTTTTTCTAAAGATCTATGCTTAAGTCCATCCAGATCCTACTTGCCACGGCTACATACCATGACTACGATATCTGGAGGTTGGGTGCCATGACTGCTCTTCTAGATGGTGTTTTAGAAGAGAGCGTCTATAAGTATACAGCCAGAGGGCCTCGTAGACAGTGGGAGCAGCGGAAACGTGTGCAAGATGCTTTATGTGATAAAGCAGGCATCGCGGAGTTGGAACATCTGTTTTGATGAGTTAGTCAAAGAAGTTGACATCATCAAAATGGTAGATGAACCTTGTATAAACGAAAAGGTAGTAGGGAGTATGGTAGTGATCCTCGTAGAGTACGTGGATGACATACTCTTGATAGGGAAGAATTTTCCTATGCTACGCTCGGTCAATCTCCGCTTATCACAATGATTCTCCATATAAAGGATCAAAGTGATACCGCCTAAATTCTGAGTTTTCATCTATGAGATAGATGTAATTGGATATTAGGATACTCACTAGATGTAGTGAGACGGTATCAATCGATCCTGGGAGAATCACTGGAAGGGTTCCAGGGTGATAAAGTCGACTGAATGTCAGTCACAGGCATTGTCTTTACCCTCAGTAAAGGGACGGTATGTTGGAAGAGTTCCAAGCTAGATTCCGTGGCATACTAGACGATAAAGGCTGGATACATTGCTACTTAAGATGCTACCAAAGAGGCTGTCTGGGTATATATATAAGTTCATGAGATGAACCTAGTTCTTCCCATTGTGTGACAATGGAGTTATGGCTTATGCCAAGGAACGTCCGTCCCATCAGTCATCCAGACATATTCTAAGGCAGTATCACCTGATCATGGAGATGATTGATCTCCAGGGGATCGAGGTTAGGAGAGTAGACTCAGAGGACAACACGGCGGATCCACTCACGAAAGGCCTATTCCCAGAGAGTGACTTTTATGGGATGGTTGAGTATGAGATACTACAACCACTGCTACAGATGGCCCTAGTGCAAGTGAGAGATTGTTAGTTATATGTATGCCCTAGAGGCCATTACTGTACATAGGATGTATATTGTAGTGGATGCTGGGACATATATAAGGAGGACTTTCTTGCTCGACATGATAGTATGCTATCTGGTTACACTTTACCTTAAACGTGTATACTGATTGTCTCTCTGTTACGTGTTGGTAAAGCCCTTAGGATGTGTACTTGACTACCTGGACTATGATGCGGATCATACTAGTGGGGACACGGTAATCTATAAGTACATCTTTCAAGGTCCTTAGTCGTGGGTATACCGAGACGGGGCATCGATATACCAGAGTAGACTAGCGTATACCTTCTCGACCCATACAGATGGGCGATGGATGATCCCATATCCATTGGTGTTTGACATCAGAGATGATATACATGTGCTCAGTAGAGACTGGGTACACTGGACGGACTCGCCGAGAACTCCCAGATGGTATTATACCTTACGTCAGATGGCAGTTCTCTGGTGACACTAGTACAGAGTAGTCTGTTGACCCAAGATCGTCATAGAGTCTTGTGTGGTTCCCACTGTGCTTTGATTTCCACCTTACCACGTCCAAGAGGGCGTGCAAAACGGTAGTTTTTCGGTACAGTCCCGAATCACATGGAGACAATGAGCGATAGGAGGGGATTCGTCTCTCCCGGTATAGGGAGTTGATGTTGCACTGTGTTCGATTGGCTATAACCGGAAATCCCTGGCCAGGGTTGCTGAGATTTACTGGTAAGTGTTACCTGTAGTTTCTCGAACTGTTATAGACCTCATATCGACACGACTTATTGAGCTATTGGGGTCTGACGTTTACCACCCCTAGGCAAGATATGCGACATATCAGACGACGAGACCGGACTGTACGGTAGTGTTACTGGTTGGATTCACTGGAGTGTGAGCGGGCTTGCTCGTCGATCTTCTGATCGCTCAATACCCGGGTGGCCGTTACGTTTAGCAGACCGCTTGCGGCTTGTGGGTGTTTGATATGATCATCATCTGCTGCCGGCGTATTGACGGGTCTTTAGAGTCCTACACAGAGGTTTCCTGGCTCAAGCGAAATGAAATAGGAGCGCATATGAGATATGTGCGGGACCGAGAATAATGCGTGTATGTGATACCGTATTCCATTCTCGCGATTTGTAACATTGATCGGTTATATGCGTTATAGCCGGATTATCGGATCAAGTGTTGATTCGATAAGTTGTTACTATTGATATTAGTCGGTTATATGCGATATGACCGGGTCGTTAAATCAAGTGTTGATTTAATGATTTAATGTATAATTATATATTTGATATATTACTTTGCATTAACTAGTATTGGTTCACTTTAAATGGATTTTCTCACTTCATGTGCACATTGTATATGTGATATAGTTTTGTGCACTTGTATGTATCATGTTTGATGATACATGTTTACTTGAGTTTGTGTAAAGATTGAATCATGGTTATTTAAATGGTTAGGGTTTTGATTTTGATACTTATTTATTTATTTATTTATTTTGCAAAAGATAATGAGAAAAATGGTGGCTTTCTTTGTTTGATCTTGAAGCTTCATGAAGCTTTGACGAAGTGACCATTTTGTCTCATGCTTAACCCTAACCACTCCTTTTAACCCTAGTTCATTCTCTACACTTTACCATGGTTAATATTATGATAAGAATCATTTTATTATTCTTATGAAAATACTTATCATAATATTATCTTCTTCTTCTTCTTCTTCTTCAAGATGAAGAACCTTGCATCCATCAATGGTGATTGATGAAAAAGAATGAGAAATCCAATTCTAAAGTGAACCCACCTCCTATTTCTTCATGCTCTACCTCTTGCCAAGTTGTATTGGGTGTTCTCTTCACAAGTTTCATGACTTGGTGAAGTGGCAGCTTGATCTTGTGATGCCTCGACGTAGATCATCTTCGGCATCGTCGTCGATGACCTAGTCCGCTTTTTCTCCGATGAAGCCGACACTAGAGCCCGGGATTGGATTTGGACAGCAAGGGGACTTCATTACGGAGCTTTGGTGGTGGAGAAACGGATCTACAAAGGTTGTATTTCCGTTTACCTAGTTAAGTTGTTTACTAGTTTCATTTTATCGCCTAAACTTCTAGCCAACGATCCGTATTAGGGTTTCTCGGCACCGTAATTTTTGAAATTGGCATGATTGATGCCTTGTGAGACCTCTTGAGTGTGCCTAGGAACCCTACAAAAGACAATGCCTGTGACTGACTTTCAGTCGTCCTTATCACCCTGGAACACTTCCAGTGATTCTCCCCAGGACCAATTGAGACCATCTCACTACAACTAGTGAGTCTCCTGACATCCAATTAGATCTATCTCATAGATCCAAAATCCAGGATTTAGGAGGTATCACTTTTATCCTATATGGAGAATCATTGTGATAAGCGAAGATTGATCGAGCGTAGCATAGGAAACTGCTTCCCTATCAAGAGTATGTCACCCACGTACTCTATGAGGATCACCACCATACTCCCTACTACCATTTCGTTTATACAAGGTTCATCTACCATTTTGATGATGTCAAACTCTTTGACTAACACATCAAAACAGACGTTCCAACTCCGCGATGCCTACTTTAATCTATAAAGCAACTTGTGCATGCTTTGAAAGTCTCAACTTTTCCATCTACACCAAGTAATCTTCTCAAGATATACTTGCTCCTGATGGGGATTTAACCCTTCAGATATAGCAACCAAAGTCCATACTTTGTTGGTGTATAAGGATTCTACCTCAGATCGCTAAGCATCCAGCCATTCTTACAGAGTCACTACTCTCGATGGCCTGCTCGAAACTTGTTGGGTCATCATCTCATGATGCAATCCTCGCTCCCACTGTTATAGAGAAACAGAAGTATCTCTCAGGTGGGTGAGAAACCCTACTAGATCGGCGGAGAGGCTGAGGTTCGTTGGTATCTACTGAATCCTTTGGTTCTACCAAATCATCTGCTGTAGTTTGTATAGCTGGAACCTTTCCAGTTCTACATGACTGACCTTGCCTCGAGCTTGTCCGGATTTTGCTTTTAGACATAGGCCGGACAACCTCAAATCTTAACTAGCTTAAGACATGGGCTCTTCCCATACCATATCAAATATGAAGTGGTAGGCAACAGATTTGATTTGAACCCTATTCAATAGGTATGCAGCTTCTCAAGTGCATAACTCCCAAAAAGGAAATAGGTAACTCAGTAGTACTCTTCATAGAGCACACCTTATCATATAGGGTGTGATTGCTCCGCCCCGATATACCATCGTGCTATGGTGTATACGGAGGAGTAATGCTGAAAGAGAATCTCATTTTCTTTTAGAAAAGTCCTAGAATTCCGTGCTCAAGTATTCTCCTCCTTGATCTCATCAAAGAACATAATACTTATAACCGTATTGGTTCTCTACTTCTAACTTATATTCTGTGAATACCTCAAAAGGTTCTGACTTGTGTTTTAACAGGAACATATGTCTGAATCTTTAGAGATCATCAGAGAATGTAATGAAGTACAAAGAACTGGTCTTGGCATGTGTAGACAGGGGACCTTTATACATCAACATGTATCATCCCAAGAGTTCATTAACTCTTTCTCTGTTTCCAATAAACAGAGCTGGTGCCATTATATCTTTATGACATGACTGGCAAGTTTCACAAGATGTAAATTCAAACTGATTTAAATATGCATCTACATGTAACTTCATCTAGTCGGGTCGCATTGATATGACCTAGTCTACAATGCCTCAAGAAGGATTCATTCATTTCTTAACTCTTCCTCTTGTGTGTGTTCTGTATACTAAAAAACTATAGTTTGATTTAGAACATCAATGCTTTTAGATAACGTGCCTGAACCGACCAACTTTTGATATAGGAAATGTTCAAAACATTATCCACTAATACAAAATTTTATCATTTCTTTACTAATAAAGAGACTGATATGATTTTGTATATCAGGTTCGGTAACTAATAACATTCGTTCAGAATCAATGTACTGGTAATACAGGGTGACAGTGACCAACAGACTTGGCTGCAACACTTGCCCCGTTTTCTGTCTCATGAAACTTATCACCCGTTCTCAGTTCTCTACCTTTCTGTAGCCCTATGTAACAGATTACATATCTGGGATCCTGATCCGGTATCAAATACCCAGGACGTAGAGGATACCGAGAAACAGTTCTTTGTAATGAACACACCCGAAGGAGATGCATCATATGCACTTTCTTCGTTTGGGCGGCATGGGAATACTGGTATTCCCCTTATTTTCTGTTCTGTCTTATAACAATTATAAGTTGGAGCGGGACCAACGTTCCCCAGCTCAGTATAACAAGCGGGTTCGGTCAATATTCCGTATTATTATCTTGATTAAGGCGTGATATAGTCGCTACCTAGAGAGAGAGAGAAGAAAACACTCAGCGTGCGCTTTTGCAAGAATAGATTGGTTATTATTTTATCTAATCAGGATGGCTCCCACTGCTTTTTATCAAATCTTCCTTCAAACCCTAAAAGGAAAGACTAGCCGGGATTAATTATACACTACAAGTTCGCCAATCTTTCACCCAGGCCAGTGTCGGTACTTTGAGGGAGGTCCCCCGTGCTTTCGCACGAACCTAATTAATGTAAACCTCGTTTTCCCAGAGGCATAACCTCGTTAACACCTTTCTTGACACCTACTTGATCGGCTAATTGTAATGTGTAAAACTCTCCCAGGAGTAACTCTTACTCGCAGCGGGTATCGGGATCCAACTATCTCATAAAAGGTATGCAATCTCATTGCAAAATTCAACACTTGAAATTCCCGATAATATTTTGCCCCAAGCCTCCTATGACCTTGACAAAGGCCAACAAATCATAGGCTGATAGTCAAGTTCAACCCATCATTTCTTGATTGAAATAAACCCACCCGCACGGCCCTTGACAAAGGCCAACAAGGTCGCACGACTACCCTAATCCAATCTGTATCATATGCATAAGCAGATAAGCACCAGTTAGCTACCGCACACTACGCCTTGACAAAGGCCAACAAACGCAGCACGAACACTAACTACTACTTATCTGAAATGACGGAGGCTACGACAGTTTTTTCTGAAAACCTATTGCGTAATGAACTTGATATCGTTGTAGAATCAAATGATTTTGAAATGGAGTGTTTTTTATGCTTTTCAAGTTTTGCTAAAGGGGTCATTCCCGGTGAACGGATCGTCGGCCCTTTCCTCGTGGAATGAGGTGCGGATATATCATATATATCACTGTGCAAAGCAAGAACTATAGAAGCAATCAAAAGACAAACCGAGGGGTGTAGCATCTGCCAGTTATTGCTAAAGGAGTCACTCCTGGTGAAGGGATCTCGGTCCTTTCCTCGTCGAATGAGGTGCGGGATATATCATATACATCATTGTGCAAAGAAAGAACTGTAGCTACCTGTTTTATTTTTGAAATTCGATTCTACAACATCTTTAGGTTTATTTTACTTTCATTAATCATATTAATGAAGTCCCATCATTTAAGTACCTAAACATCATAGATAAATACGACGTACACTTATGCCATCAGCATTCGCCTCGATGTCCCCTCGTGCACCGTTAGGTTAGGTAACTAACGACAGAGCGGGGTAGGGCTAGCGCGGGTGTAAAACATAAGTAACGTCTATATAATATATCATATATACTATATACAGTATCCATCGCAGAACATATCACATGATCACATCACAGATATCGCAGCAGAAGAATCATATGAAACATTGGATATACTAGGACGTCCGTGTTTTCAATACGAGCCAGCATAAAACACGGATTCCACTGTCGCGATGAATAGCCAAACCCATACCCCTAGACCCCTACGAGAGCGGCAAGCAACCCTACCAATTCTAGAGTTAGGAGACCCGGACTCGACTCCTCGAGTTGGTCTCCAACTGGAATCTAGAACCCGGTTACTTGTGCCCTCCTCCTTGGGTCTATCCTAGTGCGGAAAAGTAAATAATATACAAAAGGTGACCTCTTCCGCAACCTGGAAGTGCCCCAATAATAGAATATTACATACAAGTTTTTACATGAATGAAAATGAAAAACACTCATCTCACATAAAAAAAACCCCGGCTATTCAAACACGATGATCTAATATAACATATCCAGCAACACATAACATCACATGTCATCAACGTAAGTAAACATGCGTATCCCTATTGTCGTTGACATATAGCAACGAAACCGGCGATATCACATATTACACTTACGGTCACAGAAAAGAAAGTGTAAAACTACAACAGTTGGAATCCGCAACTTCCATAGACATCGCATGCCCAATCAAATGAATTCCTTAGACATCGCATGCCTAACAATTATAAACCCCGCATTTTAGTCTCATTATCGAAAACACTTTTCAATATCAAGTCGGGTAATTCAACAGGATTCCCGACATCCTGATCGAATGCTCGTCGCAAACTTTAGTAGGCGGCTGCACCCCCGATACTGTCGACGAAGTGCACTAAGGCGGAACACCGCTGCCGCCAGCACCCAAACGGATGCTTTCGGCGACGGGGTTCTCCTACAGTCACTTGGTCGGGGCTATGGGGTGAGGCTGTCTATTGAGTTTACCGGCGAGTATCCGCGTACGCTACGAGATTGCGACGGACTTTTGATCACATCAAAATTCCGTGGCAACCGATCAAGTGAGACTAAAGTGCTATGCTTATAACATTCATTCAGTTATCTCATAACTACTTGTGGATTCCAAATATTGTATCACATTCCGGATAAATAGAAAATGCCAAACTTTCCGATCGAACAATCGAACACCCAAGTTTTCCCAAAACCGCTCAACACATGAAACAAGTTTAAAAACATTCACTTCATGCCTCAGTACCAACGGTCCAGCCGTAGAAGGGTCAAGCCAACGCCTCACATGTGGCACGCCGTACTACCCCAAACCCTAAGGTTCAAAGGGCAGTTCAAGACGGTCACATAATCGAGTTAAGGTTTGTTGTCTTCTAGAGGGTCCATCGCGTTACTTGCACTACTTAGAACGCCTTTATACTACGGAAATATCCAACACTTGGAAATTTCCCGGCAGGGGAAAAAGTGGGTATTTATATCCGGTCGAACTTTTTAACATATTCTAAAATTATCCGGAAAACACATTGACAAGATTAGACAATCCGATCGAATCCACGAAGCTCCAAAACACCCCAGAAAACTCAACTCTTGAGTGCAAATTAAAAATTCCAAGAAAACTCAGAACCTGAAGAGACAAATTACTGTGCAAAAATGGAAGTCTAATCTCATTATTTGGCCGCGAAACCGCCGCAGAAGCAAACCTTCTGCCGCGGTTCCGCCGCGCTTTAGCCGAATCACTTGGTCAATTTTGCACCGTAATTCTTAGAATTTCCTGCTAAATTTTTAAAGAATTTTTAATCTGGAAAAAACCCAGTTTTGAAAAAATGTCCAGAGAGGGTTGAAATTTAGGGTTTCGGGGTTCGATCGGGTTTCTAATATCGTCTACGCATCGCCTAAGGCTCTAGCTAGGCTCTGATACCACTGTAGGGTTTCTAGGCACACTCTAGAGGTCTCATAAGCCATCAACCATGCCAAATTCAAATTTTACAAGTGCCGAGAAACCCTAATACGGATCGTTGACTAGAGTTTAGGCGATATCTACAACTAGTAAACTGCTTTACTAATAAGTGAACGGAAATACAACCTTTGTAGATCCGGTCCTCCACCTCCATAGCTCCGAGATGAAGTCCCTCCGCTATACCCATCGGACACCGGACTTTCGCGGTGGTTTCATCCAAAGAATGATCGGGCTAGGTCGTCGATTTCGATGCCGAAGATGATCTACGTCGAGGCAACACAAGATCAAGCTCCCACTTCACCAAGTCATGAAACTTGTGAAGAAAACACCCAATACTACTTGGCAAGAGGTAGAGGATGAAGAAATAGGAAGTAGGTTCACTATAGAATTAGATTTCTCACTCTTTTTCTCAAGATGCCATTAATGGTAGCAAGCTTTCTTCTTTGTTCAAGAAGAAGAAGAAGAAGAAAAGAATATGATAAGAATAAAAAGATTATGTAAAAAAGAAAAACTCTTCATTCTTATCATATTGCAACCTTAGTTAAGTGTAGAGAATGAACTAAGGTTAGTTGAATGGTTATGTTTAGGAGATGAAGACAAAATGGTCATTTTTAGTCAAAGATGCATGAAGCATCAAGAAAGTTCTAAAAGCAACCATTTTGTTTTCCTTTTCTTTAATCAAAAATGAATAGATAAATAAAAGAAATGAAACCCTAACCATTCACTAAACATAGTGTATAGCATACAAACACCCAAGGTTGCATGTATCATCAAACATGATTCAAACAACTGTACAAAAATATATCACATATACAATGTGCACTTCAAGTGAGAAAATCTATTTAATGTGAACCAATACTAGTTAATGCTGAGTAATATATCAAATATATAATTATACATTAAATCATTAAATCAACACTTGATTTAATGATCCGGTCATATCGCATATAACCGACTAGTATCAAGTGTATCAATGTATCGAATCAACACTTGATTCGGTAACCCGGCTATATCACATATAACCTGCCGATGATACAAATCGAGAGAATAGAATCCAGTATCACAAACTGGTATTATTATCGGTCCCGTACATATCTCATATGCGCTCCTATTTCGTTTCGCTTGAGCCAGGAAACCTCTGTGTAGGACTCTAAAGACTCGTCAATACGCCGACAACAGGTGATGATCATATCAAACACCACAAGCCGCAAGCGGTCTGCTAAACGTAACGGCCACCCGGGTATTGAGCGATCAGAAGATCGACATGCAAGCCTGCTCACACTCCTGTGAATCCACCCAGTAACACTTACCGTACAGTCCGGTCTCGTCGTCTGCTATGTCGCATATATCGCCTAGGGGTGGTAAACGTCAGACCCCAATAGCTCGATAAGTCATGTCGATATGAGGTCTATAACAGTTCGAGAAACTACAGGTAACACTTACCAGTAAATCTGAGCAACCCAGGCCAGGGATTTCCGGTTATAGCTAATCGAACGCAGCACAACATCAACTCCGTATACCGGGAGAGACGAATCCCCTCCTATCGCTCATTGCCTCCATGTGATTCGGGACTGTACCCAAAAACCACCGTTTTGCACGCCCTCTTGGACGTGGTAAGGTGGAAATCAAAGCATAGTGGGAATCACACAAGACTCTATGACGATCTCGGGTCTACAGACTAACCTGTACCAGTGTCACCAGAGAACTGCCATCTGACGTAAGGTATAATACCATCTGGGAGTTCCCGGCGAGTCCGTCCAGTGTACCCAGTCTCCACTGAGCACCCGTATATCATCTCTGATGTCAAACACCAATGGATATGGGATCATCCATCGCCCATCTGTATGGGTCGAGAAGGTATACGCTAGTCTACTCTGATATATCGATGCCCCGACTCGATACACCCACGACTAGGGACCTTGAAGGATATACTTATGGACTACCATGTCCCTACTAGTATGATCCGCATCATAGTCCAGGTAGTCAAGTACTCATCCTTAGGGCTTTACCAACATGTAACAGAGAGACAATCAGTGTACACGTTAAGGTAAAGAGCAACCAGATAGCATACTATCATGTCGAGCAAGAAAGTCCTCCCTATATATGTAAAAGCATCCACTACAATATACATCCTATGTTTAGTAATGGCCTCTAGGGCATACATATAACTAACATCGATTTCATTCCAAAATCCTCTAGACTTCATTCTAGCAAGGAAACCTTATCGTTATTTGATGGAACAAAGTTGTTGTTTTGAGGAAAAGAATTGTTGTAAGGTGCAAAGTTGTTCATCGGATTCTGAAATGGTTGGGATTGGAAAAGTTGCTGAAATTGTTGTTGGGCTTGTTGTTGAGGAGGAGGAGGCCTCTGAAAGTTTTTCTGACCATGGAATTGGTTCTGGTTCTGATTCCAGGAGAAATTAAGGTGGTTCTTCCAACCGGGATTATATGTAGAAGAGTATGGATCGTTTCTTGGTCTTTGCTGAAATGCAACATTAACCTGATCATGTCCTTGAGATGGTGGATTGTAAGGAAACTCTTCAGTCAAATGAGATGGATCCGAACAACAAGCGTAAATGGTACGAGGGGGTGGAGCAAGGTTAGGAGGAGGAGATGCGAATCTGCTCTTAATTGCCTCAAGTTTTTGCGTGATTGCATCCATCTCGTCCTTCATTTCAATTAAGATATCGAGTTGGTGAACTCCTGTCCTAGAAAGACCTGAAGAAGAAGAAGTTGAAGCGTTCGACCGGGTGCACTTCCACAGAAGCATTTTTTCTGCAAGATCATCAAAGAATTGCCAAGCCTCCTTGTCAGATTTGGACGGGAAGTGGCCTTAACAGATTGTCTCCATTAACTGTCTAGTTGCTGGATTCAGGCACTTGTACAGAGTGTCACGACCCGAAATTGCACGTGGCTGGCACTTGAATCTTGTGAAGCCTATAGGACCCCACCTAATTTAACTAAGCCAAAAGCCCAGAAATCTAAACCATTTTTAAAGAAAGGAGTGAAGGAAAACTTGCTTAAAAGCAACATCATATTTTCCCGAAAATTTCGGCAGAGTCTCCTTTGTAAATACTGGCCCCCAAACTGGTACAATACATGAAATACATAATAATGAATAACGGCATCCCCAAGCGGGAGCTAGCTCTTAACCAATTGGCGGAAACATCCACGCAAGCAATATAATATACAACGCTGAAGGGCGAGGATCAAAACACGGAAAGAAAACCAACATTCACGAGAAAACAAGAGAAGAACTTAAATAATACAAGCGTGCGACTCTATGGTCGAAATAATACACAACTGGTTTTCTAAGTCTATCAAAATATACAAGTCTGGTTGATGGAGTTTACTAGATACAACTGAAATATAAAAGGTGCAACGGTGGTCACGATGCAAGTGAACCCACCAACCAAAGAATTCACCCGGAAGGAAGCAGTTTGCCAACAAGTCTCAATGAAACCTTTAGGGCCAAACCTGCAAGAAACTGTGGCACAATGAGGGTGATTTGCCAACTCGTGAGTAGAAAACTTCACCGAGAAGAAATAGCATGTATGACACTCTCCTAGTGTTAGTGTATATGCCCTAGAGGCCATTACTGTATCATACTAGTATGTATATTACTTGATGGAAGCTTGGGATATTCACAGTTGTACAGACAATCTTGCTCAATATAGTAGTATGCTACTTGGTTTGTCTCTGCTTCAATGTGTATATGTGTGTTTCTTTATATCATCTATACGCATTAGTAGAGCCCTTAGGATTTTTGCTTGATTACCGGCGTTGTGATGGCGATCACACTCGTGGGGGATGGGTAATCCACAAGCACATCCTTATACACGTCCCTAGTCGTTGGATTATCGAGACAGGGCATCGATAATCCGGAGTAGACTAGCGTATGCGCTTCTCATCCCAGCACGGGAGACGGTCTGTCCCACAGCCGTCAGTACGCCGTAATTGAGATAGTATGCGGGTGCTCGTTAGGTTACGAGTACACTGGACAGGACTCGTCGGGAACTGATGGTTGGTATTATACCTATCGTCAGTTATCAGTTCCCAGGTGACATGAGTACAGCTTAGTCCGCTGACTTGACACTGTCACTTCGCCTCGAGTGTGTTCCCACTGTTCTTTGACTACTACCCTACCACGGCTCTACTGAGTCATGCAAACAGGTAGTAGTTGGGAGGAGTCCCGAAGCACTTGGAGGCAGTGACGGTTAGACAGGATTCGTCTCTCCCGGTATTGGGGGTTGACATCGCGCTGTGTCTAGGAGAGCAATTACACGAGTAGTCCCTGGCCAGGGCAAATGAGATATACTAGTAGGTTTCCAGTGTTATCTCAGGGTGTTCTGGGCTTCACTCCGACACGACTTGTACCTCTATTAAGGGACTGACGTTTACCACCCCCCTAGGCCCGCCATGCGATGTATCAGACGAACAGACCGGACTGTACGGAGATTGTCACATACAGACTCAGTAGGAGTTCGGATGGGTTTACCTCATCGGCCTTCTTATCGACATCCACCTGGGGACCGTTACGTACAGTTAGTACCGCTTGCGGTCTGTGGTTAAACCCACTGCCAGCGTAGTGTCGAGTCTTTAGAGTCCCACACAGAGAGTTTCCCTGCACTGAGCGAAACGTGTAGAGGCCGTATGGTTTTACGGCAGGGCTGCTATCACTTACGTACACTTGTGTGCGTGTGGTGTTCGGGCAGGCAATACTAGTGGGCTTTGGTTTAAGCCGGATCCTAGTATTGCACGGATGGATTTGTTTTGTCTTCTGCGCATCCGCATTCTACGGAATGCGGATGCAGGTGTTGCAGGGTTCCTAGGCACTCTAGTGAGGTCTCCCAAGCCATCAACCATGGCAATTTCAAAAAATATGGTGCCTACAAACCCTAAAGTACGGATCGATAACTAGATGTCTAGGCGAACAAGAACTAGTTAACAATTAACTACTGAGAATACGGAAATACAACCTTTGTAGATCCGGTCCTCCACCTCCACGGCTCCGCAACGGGGTCGTCTCCGCTGTCCAAATCAAATCTGGGCTCTAAGATCGGCTTCGTCGGAGAATGGGCAAGCTAGGTCGTCGATGTCCATGCCGAAGATGATCTACGTCGAGGCATCGATGAATCAAGCTCCACCTTCACCAAACCCTAAAATCTTGTGAAGGAAACACACACTACTACTTGGCAAGAGGTAGAGGATGAAGAAATAGGAAGTGGGTAGACTTTAGAATTGGATTTCTCACTCATATGCATCAATCACCATTGATGGACTTCAAGCTTCTTCACTTGAAGCATGAAGAAGAAGAAGAAAAACATTATGATAAGTTAAAAAGAATAAGAAAAGAAAATCAATTCTTATCATAATATAACCATGGTTATGTGTAGAGATTTAACTAGGGTTAATTCAAATGGTTAGGTTAAGCATGAGATAAGAATGGTGGACAAAGTCAAAGCTTCATGAAACTTCAACTTAAAACAAAAATAGCCACCATCCTTTTCTCTTGCCTTTTATTTTCCAAAAATCAATAAATAAATAAATAAATAAATAGATAAATAAAGGAAAAGAAACCCTAACCATTCTTTTAACCATGGTTTAAATCTTTGCACTTAACCAAGTAAACATGTATCATCAAACATGATACATTCAAATGCACAAAATCATATCGCATATGTAATGCGCATATCCGAGTGAGAAAATCCATCTTAAGTAAACCGATACTAGTTGATGCAAAGTAATATATCATATATATATAAATATGCATTAAATCATTAAATGAACATTTGATTCAATGATCCGGTCATGCGCACATAACCGACTGGTATCTTATATATCGGCTTATCGAATCAACGCTTGAATCGATAACTAGGTTATATCGCATACAACCTTTCGATATATTTATCGCGAGAATAGAATACGGTATCACATACACGCATTATTCTCGGTCCCGCACATATCTCATATGCGCTCCTATTTCGTTTCGCTTGACCCAGGAAAGCTCTGTGTAGGACTCTAAAGACTCGTCAATACGCCGGCAGCGGATGATGATCATATCAAGCATCCACAAGCCGCAAGCGGTCTGCTAAACGTAACGGCCACCCGGGTATTGAGCGATCTGAAGATCGACGAGCAAGCCCGCTCACACTTCAGTGAATCCGACCAGTAACACTACCGTACAGTCCGGTCTGATCGTCTGATATGTCGCATATCTCGCCTAGGGGTGGTATACGTCAGACCCCAATAGCTCAATAAGTCGTGTCGATATGAGGTCTATAACTGTTCGAGAAACTACTGGTAACACTTACCAGTAAATCTCAGCAACCCTGGCCAGGGATTTCCTGTTATAGCCAATCGAACACAGCGCAACATCAACCCCCATATACCGGGAGAGACGAATTCCCTCCTATCGCTCATTGCCTCCATGTGACTCGGGACTGTACCCAAAAACCACCGTTTTGCACGCCCTCTTGGACGTGGTAAGATGGAAATCAAAGCACAGTGGGAACCACACAAGACTCTATGACGATCTCGGGTCAACAGACTACTCTGTACCAGTGTCACCAGAGAACTGCCATCTGACGTGAGGTATATTACCATCTGGGAGTTCTCGGCGAGTCCGTCCAGTGTACCCAGTCTCTACTGAGCACCCGTATATCTCCTCTGATGTCAAACACCGATGGATATGGGATCATCCATCGCCCATCTGTATGGGTCGAGAAGGTACACGCTAGTCTACTCTGGTATATCGATGCCCCGTCTCGATACACCCACGACTAGGGACTTTGAAGGATGTACTTATGGACTACCATGTCCCCACTAGTATGATCCGCATCATAGTCCAGGTAGTCAAGTACAGATCCTAAGGGCTTTACCAACATGTAACAGAGAGACAATCAGCATACACGTTAAGGTAAAGTTCAACCAGATAGCATACTATCATGTCGAGCAAGAAAGTCCTCCCTATATATGTCCCAGCATCCACTACAATATACATCCTATGTATAGTAATGGCCTCTAGGGCATACATATAACTAACAATCTCCCACTTGCACTAGGGCCATCTGTAGCAGTGGTTTGAAGTATCTCATACTCAACCATCCCATAAAAGTGTCTCTCTCTGGGAACAGGCCTTTGTGAGTGGATCCGCTTGTTGTCCTCTGAGTCTACTCTCCTAACCTCGATCTCCCTGGAGATCAACCATCTCCATGATCAAGTGATACTGCCTTAGAATATGTCTGGATCACTGATGGGACGGGCGTTCCTTGGCATAAGCCACAACTCCATTGTCACACAATGGTGGGAACGTAGTTCATCTCATGAACCAATATACACCCAAACAGCCTCTTTGGTAGCATCTTAAGTAGCGATGTATCGTGCCTTTATCTTCTAGTATGTCACGGTATCTAGCTTGGAACTCTTCCAACATACCGTCCCTCCACTGAGGGTAAAGACAATGCCTGTGACTGACATTCAGTCGTCATTATCACCCTGGAACCATTCCAGTGATTCTCCCCAGGATCGATTGATACCGTCTCACTACAACTAGTGAGAATCCTAATATCCAATTAGATCTATCTCATAGATCCAAAATCCAGGATTTAGTAGGTATCACTTTAATCCTTTATGGAGAATCTTTGTGATAAGCGGAGATTGATCGAGCGTAGCATAGGAAACTCTTTCCCTATCAAGAGTATGTCATCCACGTACTCTACAAGGATCGTCACCATACTCCCTACTACCTTTTTGTATATACAAGGTTCATCTACCATTTTGATGATGTCAAACTCTTTGACTGCTTCATCAAAACAGATGTTCCAACTCCGCGATGCATGCTTTATCCTATAAAGCATCTTGCACACGTTTCCGCTGCTCCCACTGTCTACGAAGCCCTCTGGCTGTGTACTTATAGACGCTCTTTTCCAAATCATTATTTAGAAAAGCAGTCAAGACACCCAACCACCAGAGATCGTAGTCATGGTATGCAGCCGTGGTAAGTAGGATCTGGATGGACTTAAGCATAGCTACTGGAAAAGGTTTCATCATTATCCACGCCTGGTCAATGATGTAGACCTTTAACAAGTCTAGCTTTGAAAGTCTCAACTTTTCCATCTACACCAAGTAATCTTCTCAAGATATACTTGCTCCTGATGGGGATTTAACCCTTCAGATCTAGCAGCTAAAGTCCATACTTTGCTGGTGTATAAGGATTCCATCTCAGATCACTAAGCATCCAGCCATTCTTACAGAGTCACACTCCTGATGGCCAGCTCGAAGCTAGTTGGGTCATCATCTCATGATGCAATCCTCGCTCCCACTGTCATAGAGAAACCGAAGTATCTCTCAGGTGGGTGAGGAACCCTACTAGTTCGGCGGAGAGGCTGAGGTTTGTTGGTCTCTACTGAATCCTTTGGTTCTATCAAATCATGTGCTGTAGTTTGTATAGCTGGAACATTTCCAGTTCTACATAATAGACCTTGCCTCGAGCTTGTCCGGATTTTGCTTTCAGACATAGGCCGGACAACCCCAAATCTTAACTAACTTAAGACATGGGCTCTTCCCTTTCCATATCGCATATGAAGTGGTAGGTATTGATTTGATTCGAACCTATTCAATAGGTATGCTGCTTCTCAAGTGCATAACTCCCTAAAGGAAATAGGTAACTCAGTAGTACTCATCATAGAGCACACCTTATCACATAGGGTGTGATTGCTCCGCCCCGATGTACCATCGTGCTATGGTGTATACGGAGGAGTAATGCTGAGAGAGAATCTCATTCTCTTTTAGAATAGTCCAGGAATTCCGTGCTCAAGTATTCTCCTCCTTGATCTCATCAAAGGACATAATACTTATACCCGTATCGGTTCTCTACTTCTCGCTTATATTCTGTGAATATCTCAAAAGGTTCGGACTCATGTTTCAACAGGAACATATGTCTGAATCTTGAGAGATTATCAGAGAATGTAACGAAGTACAAAGAACCAGTCCTGGCATGTGTAGACAGGGGACCTTACATACATCAACATGTATCATCCCAAGAGTTCATTAACTCTTTCTCTGTTTCCATTAAACGGAGCTATGGTCATCTTATCTTTGTGACATGACTGGCGAGTTTCACAAGATGTAAATTCAAACTGATTTAAATATGCATCTATATGTAACTCCAGCTAGTCGGGTCGCATTGATATGACCTAGTCTACAATGCCTCAAGAAGGATCCGTTCATTTCTGAACTCTTCCTCTTGTGTGTGTTGCATATAATAAGAACTGTAGTTTGATTTAGAACATTAATGCTTTTAGATAACGTGCCTGAACCGATCAACTTTTGATATAGGAAATGTTCAAAACATTATCCAACAATACAAAATTTTATCATTTCTTTACTAATAAAGAGAGTGATATGATTTTGTATATCAGGTTCGGTATCTAATAACATTCGTTCAGAATCAATGTATTGATAATACAGGGTGACAGTGACCGACAGACTTGGACGCAACTCTTGCCCCGTTTTCTGCCTCATGAAACTTATCACCCGTTCTCAGTTCTCTACCTATCTGTAGCCCTATGTAACAGATTACATATCTGGGATCCTGATCTGGTATCACATACCCAGGACGTAAAGAATACTGAGAAACAGTTCTGTGTAACGAACAAACCCGAAGATGATGCATCAGCATGCACTCACTTCGTTTGGGCGGCACAGGAATTCTGGTAATCCCCAATTTCCTGCTCTGTCTTATAACAATTATAAGTTGGAGCGGGACCAACGTTCCCCAGCTCAGTATAACAAGCGGGTTCGGTCAATAATCCGTATTATTATCTTGATTAAGGCGTGATATGGTCGCTACCAGGAGAGAGAGAGAAGAAAACACTCAGCGTGCGCTCTGTCAAGAATAGATTGGTTATTATTTTATCTAATCAGGATGGCTCCCACTGCTTTTTATCAAATCTTCCTTCAAACCCTAAAAGGAAAGACTAGCCGGGATTAATTACACACTACAAGTTCGCCAATCTTTCAGCCAGGCCAGTGTCGGTACTTTGAGGGAGGTCCCCCGTGCTTTCGCACGAACCTAATTAATGTAAACCTCGTTTTCCCAGAGGCGTAACCCCGTTGACACCTTTCTAGACACCTACTTGATCGGCTAATTGTAATGTATAAAACTCTCCCAGGAGTAACTCTTACTCGCAGCGGGTATCGGGATCCAACTATCTCATAGAAGGTATGCAATCTCATTGCAAATTTCAACACTTGAAATTCCCGATAATCTTTTGCCCCTAGCTCGCTATGACCTTGACGGAGGCCAAACAACCCATAGTCCGCTAGTCAAGTTCAACCCGTCATTTCCTGATTGAATTAAACCCACCCGCACGACCCTTGACGGAGGCCAAACAACGCCGTACGAATACCCTAATCCAATCGCATCATATGCTAGCAGATAAGCACTAGTTAGGTACCGTACACTACGCCTTGACGGAGGCCAAACAACCGCAGCACGAATACTAACTAGTACATATCTGAAATGACGGAGGGCTACGACAGGTTTTTCTGAAAACCTATTGCGTAATGAACTTGATATCGTTGTAGAATCAAATGATTTTAAAAATGGAGTGTTTTTGAAGCTTTTCTAGTTTTTGCTAAAGGAGTCACTCCCGGTGAAGGGATCGTCGGTCCTTTCCTCGTCGAATGAGGTGCGGGATATATCATATATATCACTGTGCAAAGCAAAAACACTTAAAAGCAATCAAAATACAAACCGAGTGTGTAGCATCTGCCAGTTATTGCTAAATGAGTCACTCCCGGTGAAGGGATCTCGGTCCTTTCCTCATCGAATAAGGTGCAGGATATATCTCATATACCGCTATGCAAAGCAAGAACTGTAGCTACCTGTTTTATTTTGAAATTCGATTCTACAACATCTTAGGTTTCTTTTATTTCATTAATCACATTAATGAAGTCCCATCATTTAAGTACCTAAACATCACAGATAGATATGACGTACACTTATGCCATCCGCATTCGCCTCGATGTCCCCTCGTGCACCGTTAGGTTAGGTAACTAACGGCAGAGCAGGGCAGGGCTAGCGCGGGTGTAAAACATAAGTAACGCCTATATAATATATCATATATACTATATACTATATCCATCACAGAATCACATCACAGATATCGCAGCAGAATGAACATATGAAATATTGGATATACTAGGACGTCCGTGTTTTCAATACGAGCCAGTATAAAACACGGATTCCACGGTCGTGATGAATAGCCAATCCCACACCCCTAGACCCCTACGAGAGCGGCAAGCAACCCTGCCAATTCTAGGGTTAGGAGACCCGGACTCGACACCTCGAGTTGGTCTCCCACTGGACCCCAGAACCCGGTTACTTGTGCTCCCCTCCTTGGGTCTATCCTAGTGCAGAAAAGTAAATAATATACAAAGGGTGACAACTCCCGCATCCTGGAAGTGCCCCGAATAAAAGAATATTACATACAAGTTTTTACATGAATGAAAAAGAAAAACACTCATCTCACATAAAAACCCCCGGCTATTCAAACACGACGATCCAATATAACATATCCAGCAACACATAACATCACATGTCATCAACGTAAGTAAATATGCATACCCCAATTGTCGTTGACATATAGCAACGAAACCGGCGATATCACATATTACACTTACGGTCACAGAAAAGAAAGTGTAAAACTACAACAGTTGGAATCCGCAACCTCCTCAGACATCGCATGCCTGACCAAATGAATTACTTAGACATCGCATGCCTAACAATTATAAACCCCGCATTTTAGTCTCATTATCGAAAACACTTTTCAATATCAAGTCGGGCAATTCAACAAGATTCCCGACAGCCTGATCAAATGCTCGTCGCAAACTTAAGTAGGCGGCCGCACCCCCGATACCGGCGACGAAGTGCACCAAGGCGGAACACCGCTACCGCGAGCACCCGAACGGATGCTTTCGGCGACGGGGTTCTCCTACAGTCACTTGGTCGGGGCTATGGAGTGAAGCTGTTTATTAAGTTTATCCGTCGAGTATCCGCGTACGCTACGTGATTGCGACGGACTTTTGATCACATCAAAATTCCGTGGCAACCGATCAAGTGAGACTAAACTGCTACGTTTATAACATTCATTCAGTTATCACATAACTATTGTGAATTCCAATTATTGTATCCCATTCCAGATAAATAGAAAATGTTAAACTTTCCGATCGAACATTCTAACACCCAAGTTTTCCCGATACTGATCAACACATGAAACTAGTCTAACAACATTCAGTTCGTACCTCAGTACCAACGGTCCTGCCGTAGAAGGGTCAAGCCAACGCCTCACATGTGGCACGCCGTACTGCCCCAAACCCGAAGGTTCAAAGGGCAGTTCAAGACGGTCACATAATCGAGTTAAGGTTTGTGTCTTCTAGAGGGACCATCGCATTACTTGCACTACTTAGAACGTCGTTAAACTACAGAAAAATCCAACACTTGGAAATTTCCCGACAGGGGAAAAGTTGGGTATTTATATCCGGTCGAACTTTTTAACATATTCTAAAATTTATCCAGAAAGCCACACAGACAAAATTTGATAGCCCGATCGAAACACCGAATTCCCAAAACAACTGCAGAAATTTCAACTCTTGAAAAATTATTAAAAATTCCCAGAAACACCAGCACAGTACAATAAGAATTACTGTAGAAAACAAGCTACGCAAACCGACAAAATGGCCGCGCTTGCGCCGCACGAGCCAGGCTCGTGCCGCGGAAGCGCGGCGCACTGTTGGAGTTAGGCAGCCGAATTTCACAGAATTTCTTATAATTTCCTGTTGATTTTTCTGAACATTTTTAATATTGAAAAATCCCTGTTTTTAAAAATTGTACAGAGAGCAATTTTGTTTTGGAGTTCCGGGTTCGTTCGGACTTCAATTTCCGTCTACGCTTCGCCTAAGGCTCTAGCTAGGCTCTGATACCACTGCAGGGTTCCTAGGCACTCTAGTGAGGTCTCCCAAGCCATCAACCATGGCAATTTCAAAAAATATGGTGCCTACAAACCCTAAAGTACGGATCGATAACTAGATGTCTAGGCGAACAAGAACTAGTTAACAATTAACTACTGAGAATACGGAAATACAACCTTTGTAGATCCGGTCCTCCACCTCCACGGCTCCGCAACGGGGTCGTCTCCGCTGTCCAAATCAAATCTGGGCTCTAAGATCGGCTTCGTCGGAGAATGGGCAAGCTAGGTCGTCGATGTCCATGCCGAAGATGATCTACGTCGAGGCATCGATGAATCAAGCTCCACCTTCACCAAACCCTAAAATCTTGTGAAGGAAACGCACTCTAATACTTGGCAAGAGATAGAGGATGAAGAAATAGGAAGTGGGTAGACTTTAGAATTGGATTTCTCACTCATATGCATCAATCACCATTGATGGACTTCAAGCTTCTTCACTTGAAGCATGAAGAAGAAGAAGAAAAACATTATGATAAGTTAAAAAGAATAAGAAAAGAAAATCAATTCTTATCATAATATAACCATGGTTATGTGTAGAGATTTAACTAGGGTTAATTCAAATGGTTAGGTTAAGCATGAGATAAGAATGGTGGACAAAGTCAAAGCTTCATGAAACTTCAACTTAAAACAAAAATAGCCACCATCCTTTTCTCTTGCCTTTTATTTTCCAAAAATCAATAAATAAATAAATAAATAAATAGATAAATAAAGGAAAAGAAACCCTAACCATTCTTTTAACCATGGTTTAAATCTTTGCACTTAACCAAGTAAACATGTATCATCAAACATGATACATTCAAATGCACAAAATCATATCGCATATGTAATGCGCATATCCGAGTGAGAAAATCCATCTTAAGTAAACCGATACTAGTTGATGCAAAGTAATATATCATATATATAAATATGCATTAAATCATTAAATCAACATTTGATTCAATGATCCGGTCATGCGCACATAACCGACTGGTATCTTATATATCGGCTTATCGAATCAACGCTTGAATCGATAACTAGGTTATATCGCATACAACCTTTCGATATATTTATCGCGAGAATAGAATACGGTATCACATACACGCATTATTCTCGGTCCCGCACATATCTCATATGCGCTCCTATTTCGTTTCGCTTGACCCAGGAAACCTCTGTGTAGGACTCTAAAGACTCGTCAATACGCCGGCAGCGGATGATGATCATATCAAGCATCCACAAGCCGCAAGCGGTCTGCTAAACGTAACGGCCACCCGGGTATTGAGCGATCTGAAGATCGACGAGCAAGCCCGCTCACACTTCAGTGAATCCGACCAGTAACACTACCGTACAGTCCGGTCTGATCGTCTGATATGTCGCATATCTCGCCTAGGGGTGGTATACGTCAGACCCCAATAGCTCAATAAGTCGTGTCGATATGAGGTCTATAACTGTTCGAGAAACTACTGGTAACACTTACCAGTAAATCTCAGCAACCCTGGCCAGGGATTTCCTGTTATAGCCAATCGAACACAGCACAACATCAACCCCCATATACCGGGAGAGACGAATTCCCTCCTATCGCTCATTGCCTCCATGTGACTCGGGACTGTACCCAGAAACCACCGTTTTGCACGCTCTCTTGGACGTGGTAAGATGGAAATCAAAGCACAGTAGGAACCACACAAGACTCTATGACGATCTCGGGTCAACAGACTACTCTGTACCAGTGTCACCAGAGAACTGCCATCTGACGTGAGGTATAATACCATCTGGGAGTTCTCGGCGAGTCCGTCCAGTGTACCCAGTCTCTACTGAGCACCCGTATATCTCCTCTGATGTCAAACACCGATGGATATGGGATCATCCATCGCCCATCTGTATGGGTCGAGAAGGTACATGCTAGTCTACTCTGGTATATCGATGCCCCGTCTCGATACACCCACGACTAGGGACTTTGAAGGATGTACTTATGGACTACCATGTCCCCACTAGTATGATCCGCATCATAGTCCAGGTAGTCAAGTACAGATCCTAAGGGCTTTACCAATATGTAACAGAGAGACAATCAGCATACACGTTAAGGTAAAGTTCAACCAGATAGCATACTATCATGTCGAGCAAGAAAGTCCTCCCTATATATGTCCCAGCATCCACTACAATATACATCCTATGTATAGTAATGGCCTCTAGGGCATACATATAACTAACAGGTGTGTATGCACAGTTTTCCGGAGCGATGAAGGAGGAGGTGCCTGATTACGGTTTTGGCAGTTGGTTCGGCCAAAACCGTTATGTGGCAGGCTCATTAGGGTTTTGACAGTTGATTCGGTCAAAACCATTTTGAGGCGGACTCATTAGGGTTTTCACAGTTCGTTTGGTCAAAACCATTATGAGCCGGGGACATTATTTACTAATCCTTTCATTGATAATTATGTTATGGCTAATTACATTGACCATTTGACCATCTTGACTTTGTTGACCATTTGACCAAAGTTGACTAGGATCTTCTTGAAAGATCTAAAGTATTCTTTGGTTTTCTTTTTCTTTTTGTTATGATAATGGTCATGTCATTTGTAGCCATCAACTTTATCTTGATGGGATTAGTAATGATAATGTTTTGCATTATTGCAACCATGGTTGTGTTTTCTCTTGGTTAAGTTTTTTATTTGCTCATTCTCATTCTCTCTCTTGAAATGAGAAGATCCATGGTTGTTAGCTAGCTCCTCCTTCTTTCTCCTCTTGGTTTTTCCTTTGATCTCATGTGTTGAGAGAAAAAGGATATCACTTGACAAACACATCCATACATCTTCTCTACACATCCTAGGGCTTCTAGACTAGCAATCTCTTTGCCCTAATTGCCTCGGCTCGAGGTAGAGCTCGGTGTACATCTCTCAGGTGGATCGTCTTCGACTCAAGGAGGCCGCGGAGGTGACCAAAGTCCGGATCAAGCCACGGAGCAAGCAAAGAGAAGAACAACAAGAAGAGAAGGAGTTCAAGTTGAGGTATAACCCTTAACCGAGTAGACAAATCTCTAGTTAGGATGCTAGTGTATTGTTTAGCAAAGATCCGGCTTTTACGGTCCATGTTACCATGTTCAGAAAAAAAATTTGTTTTACCGTTTCCGCAACCCCGAAAGTACCGGGAGAGGTAACGTGGACCTAACAGTGGTATCAGAGCCTAACTAAACACACCCTAGCATGCTAGCAAAGTATTTAGATTTTTGAACGGACGAAGAACCGAAAAACACCCCGGAAATTTGTAGTTTCTGCCGATTTTTAGAACTCTTCCAAAATTAAAAAATCAAACACTAAAAGTCGGCTCAGGCTTTTTGTAGAATACTGAAGAAAAATGGTCACCTAACTTGGTTAAAGCGCCGCGGTTCCGCGGCATAAGCTTGCTTATGCCGCGGAACCGCAGCCGAGTTAACTCGGTTGGTGATTTTCTTTTCTGCAGTATTCTTATATGGGTATTTTGGGATTTTTGATATATGACTTTTCTGCCCAGATTTTCCAAAAAGCAAAATTTGTTTTTAGGGCTCAAAAATCCGTATTTTTGGTCGATGTTCTGTAGACTTTGGCTAATGGTTATATCTGTTATGTTATATTTGTATTGAACGTCTACTAATCGCTATACGTCGATTAGTGGGGGTTATACATATCTGTGATCTGTGTTGTTGATGGTATGTGTATATGAACTCGTTGGATTGTCGCGGATGAATAGCCGGGGTGGATGTGAGATGAGAGTTTCTTTTTCTTTCATTCATGTAATAAATTTGTAAATTGATATAATATTATTTATATGGCCGCACAACCGGGTCGGGGTTGTAGCCATCATTGTATAATTCTTTTTACTGTTTTTTCTCCTAGGATAGACCCATGGAGGGGGTGCACAAACTACCGTGTATCTCGAAGTGCCGAGTGGCCTACTCACGGCGTTGAGGGAGGTTGCTTCGCTTCGGGTACTTGGCGGGTAGTTTGCCGCACCCGTAGGGGTCTTGGGTGGGGTTTTGGCTATTCATCGCGACCGTGTAATCCGTTTTTCGTTGCAGGCTCGAACGAATCGCGGGTTCCTAGTATAACCAAAGTGTTCATCTGTGATTTGGATTGGCTATCATTGCTATATATCTATATATAATAACTATTTAGGCGTTGCTTATGTTTTACGGCCGCGCTAGCCCAGCCCCCGCTCTGTCGTTAGTTAAGTAACCTAACGGGTGATGACGGGGCCCCGTGGCGAATGCGAATGGCATAAGCGTACGTCATATTTTGGTTGTTTTCTGCAATGGTAGGATTTAAATGATGGGACGCATTAAAAGAACTAATGCAAGAAAATAAACCTAAAATACGTTGTTGGGACAATTTTTCATTAAAAAGGCTGTTATTACAAGGACGTTCACTTTTGTTTTGCATCGAGGTATTCGGTTATGAATGCCCAGCACCTCAGTCGACGAGGCAAGGGCCGAGATCCCTTCATCGGGAGTGACCCCTTGGACAAAAGTTTGCGTCAGGGTAATAACTTCACTATAGTCGTTTATTCTTGCTTTGCATCGAGGTATTCAATTTGGAATATCCTGCACCTCATTCTACGAGGAAAGGGCCGAGATCCCTTCACAGGGAGTGACCACTTTAGCAAAAGTTTTCGCCACTATATTTTTTCAAAAGAAAAAAGTGTATCACGTTCCTTCAACGATATCAAGTTCCTTACGTTAACGGGTTTTCGCCAAAACCCAGTCATAGCCCTCCGTCGTTTCGGATTGATATTACCTAGTATTCGTGCTACGTATTTCGTGCTCAGCCGAGGCGTAGTGTACGGTAGCTATGTATTATTTTTCCGTAGGATACAAAGTGATTGGTTAGGACAGTCGTGCGGTCATTTTCGCTCAGTCAAGGACTCGTACGGGTGGGTCTAATGCAGTCAAGATAATGACGGGTTGAACTTGACTAGGATCCTTTGATATGTTGGCTCAGTCAAGGTCACTTGGGTCCTAGGGGAAAAAACCATATCGGGAGTTTCAAAAGTACTGAAACTTGCTAGTATTGCATACCATTTGGAGTGTGATGATTCTGGTAGGATTCCTTCAGTTTTGTCACGCGATGATATTTGGATCCCGATCCTACTGTGAGTATATGCTACTCCTCGGGAACTTTCTCGCTTAACGATCAATGCTATAAACTAAGTAGGTGTCTAGAAAGGTGTTAGCGGGGCTACGCCCACAGGGAAAAGAGGTTACTTAATTAAGGAACTTCGCGAAAGTGTTGGAAAACCTCCCTCGAAGTACCGACACTGGCCTGGCTGAACGGTTAAGCAAGTATTGTACGGTGAGATTGATCCCGACTAATTCTTCCTTTATGGTTTGGGGAGGGATTCGAGAGACAGTGGGAGCCATCCTGTTTAGATAAATTAAAAACCAATCTAAACTTGCAAGAGCGCACGCTGAGTGTTTCTTTTCTCTCTCTCTCTAGGTAGCAACCTTTTTACGCCCTAATCATGATAATAAAATGTATCGCTTGACCGATCCGAATTCTTATTCGGGGCTGGGGAATGTTGGTTCAGCTCTAACTTGTGACAACAGTCATGAGTATGAGAATGGGAAAGGGGATTGTATGGATTTCCAGGATACCCAGTTGAAGAAGAAGCATGGTTTTGCATCTACTTCAGGTGTTCTTGTAATTGAGAACTGTTTTACGGTCAGCCCTACCTCCTGGGTACATGATACCGGATCAGGATCTCATATCTATAATTTATTGCAGGGACTGAGAAAAAGTAGGAAAGTTGCACCGGGTGATATGTCGCTCAGAGTAGCGAACGGAGCACAAGTTAATGCGGCAGCCGTCGGTGAATATCACCTAGTATTGCCAAATGGCAAGACTATGATTTTGAACGATTGCTACTATGTACCCTCCATGGTTTGCAACATCATATCAGTTTCTTTACTCGATAAAGATGGATATATCTTTGTTCTTGACAAGAATATCATGAACATTTACCTTCATAAGGTACTGGTTGCAGAGGGAACACTGTATAATGGTATCTACGTTCTAAATCAGAATACAGCTCTCAATGTACAAAACACACGCAAGAGGAAGAATTCAGATACGAATGAATCCTACTTGTGGCATTGTAGACTTGGTCATATCGGAGAGAAAAGACTGAGTAAGTTGCATAAAGATGGACTCTTGAATGCGTTCGAGTTTTCATCTTATGAAACTTGTCAGTCTTGTCTCAAAGGGAAGATGACCAAATCTCCGTTCACCGGACATGGAGAAAGAGCAGCAGAGCTCTTGGGACTCATACATAGTGATGTATGTGGTCCGATGTCTATAAATGCAAGGGGTGGGTTCTCCTACTTCATCACATTCACTGACGATCTCTCTAGGTTCGGATATGTGTATTTGATGAAACACAAATCTGAAGCTTTTGAGAAATTCAAGGAATTCAGAAAGGAAGTAGAGTACCAGACTGGCAAAAGTATCAAAATCCCCCGGTCTGATAGAGGAGGGAAGTACTTAAGCACGGAATTCCTAGATTACTTAAAAGAGAAAGGTATTCTCTCTCAGCTTACTCCTCCTTATACACCACAGCACAACGGTGTATCGGAGCGGAGGAATCGTACCCTACTGGATATGGTTCGCTCCATGATGAGTAATGCCGAGTTACCTCTTTCATTTTGGGGACATGCGCTGTTGACAGCTGCAAATCTATTGAACGATGTTCCGTCTAAATCTGTGCCTAAGACGCCGTTCGAGATATGGAATGGTAAGAAGCCGTATCTTAAACGTATTAAGATATGGGGTTGTCCGGCCTATGTAAAAGTACAAAATCCGGACAAACTTCAGGCACGTTCAGTTCTATGTAAATTTGTGGGATATCCTAAGAACTCCACAGGATATTTGTTCTACCACACCGAGGAACAGAAGGTGTTTGTATCTCACCACGCCACCTTTTTAGAGTGGCAATTTCTTGCAAAAGAAACAAGTGGGAGTTCGGTAGAACTGGAACAAATTCAGCGACCACAAAATGAAACTGAATATTTGACAGAACCTCAGAATTCAATAACCCCAGAAGAACCTCAGCCACTCCGCAGATCTGCTAGGATTTCTCATCCGCCCGAGAGATACTATGGTTTTCTCATAGACCGGGATCGAGAGTATTGCATCTTGGAAGAAGATGACCCTACCAGTTTCAGGCAGGCCATTATCAGTAGGGACTCTGATAAGTGGCAGAAAGCAATGCAATCCGAAATGGAGTCCATGTATGCCAATAAAGTGTGGACCTTGGATATTGCTCCACCTGGGGTAAAACCCGTTGGATGCAAATGGATCTACAAAAGGAAACTTGGTGTAGATGGGCAGGTGGAAACCTATAAGGTTAGACTCGTTGCAAAAGGTTTTCGTCAAAGACCTGGTTTGGACTATGACGAAACTTTTTCTCCGGTGGCTATGCTCAAATCCATTCGGATCCTACTTCCCATTGCTGCCTTCCATGACTATGAAATCTGGCAGATGGATGTTAAAACGGCTTTCCTAAACGGTTGTTTGGAAGAGTACGTTTACATGGATCAGCCAGAAGGTTTCGTAGACAGTGGGAGCAGCGGAAAGGTGTGCAAATTGCTTAAATCCATTTATTGATTAAAGCAGGCATCGCGGAACTGGAACATCTGTTTTGATGAGGCAATTAAGGAATTTGATTTCATCAAGAATGAAGATGAACCCTGTGTCTATAAGAAGATTGTAGGACGAACTGTCGTATTCCTAGTCTTCTACGTGGACGACATTCTTTTGATAGGAAATGACATTCCTATGCTACAATCGGTCAAGCTATTTTTGTCACAAAGGTTCTCCATGAAGGACCTGGGTGATGCCTCGTACATTCTGGGGATCAAGATCTATAGAGATAGATCCAAGAAACTACTGGGACTTTCGCAGTCCAGGTACATAGAGACCGTACTAAAGAGATTTAGTATGGAAGGTTCCAAGCGCGGTAACATACCCGCATTGCACGGAATTACCTTCTCCAAGAAGATGTCTCCTAAGACTGACGAGGAGAGGGTTCGCATGAGCACTATACCCTACGCTTCGACGGTAGGATCTATAATGTATGCGATGCTATGTACAAGACCAGATGTAGCTTATGCGCTGAGCACGGTAAGCCGGTATCAGTCAGACCCAGGGGAGGACCACTGGACAGCAGTGAAGAACATTCTCAAGTACCTGAGAAGGACTAAGGAGATGTTCCTGGTTTACGGTAATGGAGACCTCAGGGTCGAGTCCTTTACCGATTCAAGCTTCCAGAGTGACAAAGATGACAGCAAGTCTGTCTCGGGTTTTGTGTTAACCCTCAATGGAGGGGCGGTATGTTGGAGGAGTTCCAAACAGGATACCGTCACAGACTTGACGATGGAGGCTGAATACATTGCTGCAAGCGATGCCGCAAAAGAGGCGGTCTGGATGAAGAAGTTCATTTGTGAACTTTAGGTGGTTCCGTCCATTGTTGACCCAATACCTTTGTATTGCGATAACAATGGGGCTATAGCTTTAGCGAAGGAACCAAGGTCCCATCAGAAATCCAGGCACATCTTAAGGCGGTATCACCTGATCAGGGAGATCATTGATCGCCAGGAGATCGAGGTGCTGAGAGTGGACACAAAGGACAACACAGCGGACCCATTCACGAAGGCCTTACTCCAGACTCAGTTCGAGCGGCTGATCGAGATGATAGGTCTTCGATACGCCAGTACATGGCCTTAGTGCAAGTGGGAGATTGTTAGTGTATATGCTCAAGAGGCCATTACTGTATCATACTAGTATGTATATAACTTGATGGAAGCTTGGGATATTCACAGTTGTACAGATAATCTTGCTCAATATAGTACTATGCTACTTGGTTTGTCTCTGCTTCAATGTGTATATGTGTGTTTCTTTATGTCATCTATACGCATTAGTAGAGCCCTTAGGATCTTTGCTGGATTACCGGTGTTGTGATGGCGATCACACTCGTGGGGTTTGGGAAATCCACAAGCACATCCTTATACACGTCCCTAGTCGTTGGATTATCGAGACAGGGCATCGATAATCCGGAGTAGACTAGCGTATGCGTTTCTCATCCCAGCACGGGAGACGGTCTGTCCCACAGCCGTCAGTACGCCGTACTTGAGATAGTATGCGGGTGCTCGTTAGGTTACGAGTACACTGGACAAGACTCGTCGGGAAATGATGGTTGGTATTATACCTATCGTCAGTTATCAGTTCCCAGGTGACATGAGTACAGCTTAGTCCGCTGACTTGACACTGTCACCTCGCCTCGAGTGTGTTCCCACTGTTCTTTGACTACTACCCTACCACGGCTCTACTGAGTCGTGCAAACATGTAGTAGTTGGGAGCAGTCCCGAAGCACTTGGAGGCAGTGACGGTTAGACAGGATTCGTCTCTCCAGGTATTGGGGGTTGACATCGCGCTGTGTCTAGGAGAGCCATTACACGAGTAGTCCCTGGCCAGAGCAATCGAGATATACTGGTAGGTTTCCAGTATTATCTCAGGGTGTTCTGGGCTTCACTCCGACACGACTTGTACCGCTATTGGGGGACTGACGTTTACCTCCCCCCTAGGCCCGCCATGCGATGTATCAGACGAACAGACCGGACTGTACGGAGATTGTCACGTACAGACTCAGTAGGAGTTCGGATGGGTTTAACACATCGGCCTTCTTATCGACATCTACCTAGGGACCGTTACGTACAGCTAGTACCGCTTGCGGTCTGTGGTTAAACCCACTGCCAGCGTAGTGTCGAGTCTTTAGAGTCCCACACAGAGAGTTTCCCTGCACTGAGCGAAACGTGTAGAGGCCGTATGGTTTTACGGCAGGGCTGCGATCACTTACGTACACTTGTGTGTGTGTGGTGTTCGGGCAGGCAATACTAGTGGGCTTTGGTTTAAGCCGGATCCTAGTATTGCACGGATGGATTTTTTTTGTCTTCTGCGCATCCGCATTCTACGGAATGCGGATGCGCATCCGCATTCTACGGAATGCGGATGCAGGTGTGTATGCACAGTTTTCCGGAGCGATCAAGGAGGAGGTGCCTGATTACGGTTTTGGCAGTTGGTTCGGCCAAAACCGTTATGTGGCAGGCTCATTAGGGTTTTGACAGTTGATTCGGTCAAAACCATTTTGAGGCGGACTCATTAGGGTTTTGACAGTTCGTTTGGTCAAAACCATTATGAGCCGGGGACATTATTTACTAATCCTTTCATTGATAATTATGTTATGGCTAATTACATTGACCATTTGACCATCTTGACTTTGTTGACCATTTGACCAAAGTTGACTAGGATCTTCTTGAAAGATCTAAAGTATTCTTTGGTTTTCTTTTTCTTTTTCTTATGATAATGGTCATGTCATTTGTAGCCATCAACTTTATCTTGATGGGATTTGTAATGATAATGTTTTGCATTATTGCAACCATGGTTGTGTTTTCTCTTGGTTAAGTTTTTCATTTGCTCATTCTCATTCTCTCTCTTGAAATGAGAAGCTCCATGGTTGTTAGCTAGCTCCTCCTTCTTTCTCCTCTTGGTTTTTCCTTTGATCTCATGTGCTGAGAGAAAAAGGATATCACTTGACGAACACATCCATACATCTTCTTTACACATCCTAGGACTTCTAGACGAGCAATCTCTTTGCCCTAGTTGCCTCGGCTCGAGGTGGAGCTCGGTGTACATCTCTCGGGTGGATCGTCTTCGACTCAAGGAGGCCGCGGAGGTGACCAAAGTCCGGATCAAGCCACGGAGCAAGCAAAGAGAAGAACAACAAGAAGAGAAGGAGTTCAAGTTGAGGTATAGCCCCTAACCGAGTAGACAAATCTCAAGTTAGGATGCTAGTGTATTGTTTAGCAAAGATCCGGCTTTTACGGTCCATTGTTATCATGTTCAGAAAAAAATTTGGTTTTACCGTTTCCGCAACCCCGAAAGTACCGGGAGAGGTAACGTGGACCTAACACCTAGGTCATACCATAAAATATAAAATACTACAACAAGGGTGACAGTATATCATATGTGTGATATCAAGTACTCATGTTCGTGACAAAACTAATAATATATCGTTGCATGACATGTACAAATGCATCATCCAACGTGTGTCTAGCAACGACACACAAATCATGATAAAACCCGAGTGCCCAGCATCGACACTCAAAATATCTCGAAATCTGTGTCCGATAACGACACATAATACTAAATCTCGGGCTCCGTCAGTCCGGATCGGCCCATGGGCTCCGTCAGTCCGGATTGGCCCATATCCATCTCTCTTATAACTCCGAACGGTAACATCCGGATATCCGTCGAGTTTCCAATACAATCACTGGTAAGTAGTGCTCCCCTGCCAGGCTCATCATCCACCATGAAATCACTCTCACCCCAGGATATCTCACCGGGTCCACCATGTACCCGCAGACGGTTCGTACTCCTTCTCGAATCGGGTCTCGAAAACCAACTCAGAGCCGAGAAAACATCATGGTGGACGCTACTCATCATATTATAGAAAACCACATCTTTCTCTTTTAAAATAATCATAAGTTTATAAACATTCACATGCGGTTTCCCAAATCAAGAAATCTCATGAAAGATCCGAAATCTCAAAATCATGAGTCAATGAAAAGTGAATAACGACATAAAGCCCCACGATATTGCATATCAGAAAGAATGTATAACTATAGGAAATATCTAAGTAAGCTATGCAATGTTTAAACTAGCATATGAAAGCAATCGTACTAGTACTTTCTTGCAACTACTAGCTAGCAATTTATACTTACGAAGTAATATTTTCTAATATGTATGTGACATGCAAATTACCGATGATGATGTGTGTGAGCCGGCAAGAAAGTGTACATGGAGCATATGCATCATCGGTAATGGTGCAGGTGTCCTAACAATAAGGGTTCATAATAACTAATGAAAACACATTTATAAGCATGCAATGCGATGAGAACAACATGAATATACGGAAAATGGTGTAGTAACCGCAACATAGAAGCATATACCTATCCATATACGAGTCATACAGTTTTTGGTGTTTGAAAAAGCGCGAATCGTGGTTTTAGAAAAAATAGGGGCTACGGGGTCTTTGAGAAAAGAAACGTCTTCTGAAAAATTCGTAGTATCCCTCGGCATATCTTTAAAATAATCACGATTCCCTAGTTTTGAAAATAAGTATGACTCGAGCCCAGTCTAAAGGGTAAGGAAAATCCGCCTAAAGTCCGAGTCGATATATCTAGTAGTCGGCGATCGCGCCTCAATATCGTCACGTACGGTAAAGAACATAGTACGGCATCCTCGAGTCATGAGTGCGGATCAATCATCATATATATAACTCGTACGGTAAAATTCATCGTACGACGTCCCAAATCGGGGTACGGGTCAAATATCACATAACTTCATTATCTATATATCATTATCGATAAATCAAGAATTAGGGCTACCGTTCTAAAATCTAGTACATTCCCATATTATTAAACATATATCCTCGTGTGTATGAAAACACATCGCCCAACGATCCGCTCTAATATCATGTCGTATATCATATCACGACCCAATCACATATCACAACTCACGGTATCATGCCCGATCATATCGGCCCATCTCCAAGTCTCATATACTGGGCTCATCATCCATGTATACGTATATGTATATATATATACACACACACATACACCAGCTCATACACATATATATACATATAAACATAACACCCAAACATATCACGTGTGCGCATGTGTGTTTGTGTGAACCATTACTCTAGGGTTTCGCAAGTAAGAAACTAAACTGAAAGTACTTTCCTCCAATTACACAAAAACCAACCCATGGTCTCATATGGCCTTTCTTGCTAAGTATTCATGTCTCGCAACAATACACACACACACACACACACATTATAACCTACGAAATTGCGGGGGTGCTATACGACATCCACTCGACTTCCCCCGTAGTTATATATCTACTCATCTGGATGCCTCGGCTAATCTTATCCGATCTCGCCTTGTCTTTTTCCGCGCCACATCCGATACCTCTGCACCCGATCTTAGAATCGCACACAAGCAATTAAAAGGTAAAAATAAATGATAGTCATGGAAACCAACGATACAAGATAACCACGCACACTAACTAAATGCGCATACACTTGGTGCATGAAACGCGCCGCGACAACGCCACAAACTCCAACTAGGGTCGCTAAACGCGACAACCCCCAAGCCTAAAACCCACTCCCATCAATTGTGCATTCAAAACACACTAAATATTATATGAAATAGGTTATAACTCATCAAAACCTCAAAATTAATCAAATCGATTTATATCCAAAAACCTAGTAAGCATTCATTTTCCATTTTAGTTCAAATCTTGATGTTTTAACAATTCTAGTGGCCATAATGCTCACTAAATAGCTTAATTAGGTCACACAAACCCTAACTAGATTATACTTTCATCTAATTTCATTAATCCAAAAAACCTAGTTTGCTAAATATCTTAATTAGAACAATTTTAAAAATAACAATTTGCAAATTAGCAACTAGCTTAGATTCTAGCATGCTTAAGATATGAAACTACACATCACAACCAACATCAAGTGATCAAACACTAGCTTCAATTCAAAACCTTCACTTGAATTTCCAAACTTTCAATTAAACCCTTAATAATACCTAATTAAGTTAGCTTTAAGCAATTAACTAACAAATTATATGTTGGGTTAAGATTTATACCTCCAAGATTTGTGGATCTACATGGAACTTAACCTCCTAAATTAACTTCTTTGCTCCATGATCCATGCTAGATGGGCTAAGGAATAATGGGTAAGGGTTGGATTTGGAGTTTGTGTGAGTTTTGATGGATTTTTGTGAGATTTTTGATGAGAAAAGAAGATGAGATGATGTGGTGAAATGGAGAAATTTCAGCAGGAAGGGGCTCGGCCAGAGGTGAGGTGAGGGAAAGAAAGAGTGAGGTGTGTGTTTGTTTGGTCAAGTCAACTCCCTATACCTCAAATATACACCACACTTCTTTTTCTTTATTCTTTTCATTTCAAACTCTCTTTTCTTTTTTTTGTGTGAGGAATGAAGTAGGGAAATGGGGTGGCTGCTGTTGTGGGAGGGTGTTGGATATATGTATGCCCTAGAGGCCATTATATGATAGTGGATGTATCTATACATGTATATATATATATTCAGTATGCATTCTTGCTCGACATGATAGTATGTTATCTGGTTCTTCTTTATCTGACATGTTGTTTTGATCATGCTTTTATTCATTCATACATGCTGATAAAGCCCTGAGGATATCGGCTTGACTACTCTGATTATGATGGAGATCATACTAGTGGGACATCTGTAGTCTATAAGCATATCCTGAAAAGTCCCTAGTCGCAGGTATATCAAGACGGGGCATTGATATACCAGAGTAGACTAGCGTATACGATACTAGACCCAGACGATGGGCGATGGATGTTCCCACATTCATCGATGTTTGACATCAAGATCATATACGGGTGCTCAGTGGTGACTGGGTACACTGGACGGACTCACCGAGAACTCCTATATGGAATTATATCTATCGTCGGATAGCAGTTCTCAGGTGACACTGGTACAGGTTATTCTGTAGACCCGAGATCGTCATAGAGTCTTGTGTGTTCTCCCACTGTACTTTGATTGCCACCCTACCACGGCTCTATCGAGTCGTGGAAACAGGTGGCCGTTGGGTACAGTCTCGAGACACACGAAGGCAATGAGCGATAGGAGGGGTTTCGTCTCTCCCGGTATTGGGAGTTGATGCTGTGCTGTGCCCGACTGGTTATATCAGTAAGTCCCTGGCCAGGGCTGCTGAGATTTGCTGATAAGTGTTATCAGTAGTTTCTCGATCTGTTATAGACCATTCCCCGGGACGACTTATTGAGTTATTAGGGTCGACGTGACCATCCCTGGGCTCGATATGCAGCATATCTGACGAAGAGACTACGGTAGTGTTGCCGGTTGGCTCGACGGGAGTTGTAGCAGGTTCGCTTGTTTTCTTCTGATCGCTCAATACCCGGGTGGCCGTTACGTTTAGCTGACCGCTTGCGGCTTGGGGGTACCTGATATGATCATCACCCTCTGCCGGCGTATTGACGAGTCTTAGAGTCCCACAAAGGAGTTACCCAGTCCAGGAGAAACGTTGTGGTGCGCGTATGCGATATGCGCATGCGCCCGATTAAAATGTGCGTATATGATACCGAACATTGATCGGGCGGCCTGCTTTTGGTGGGGTCATATGAGATATGACCGGATTGATAAATCAAGTGCTGATTTATCATCTAACCATTAGTTTTCTCACTTGAAACCTTTCTAGTATATGATGGATGTATGCATGCATGTATGTTTTTCTTCATTCTTTCTAGTTTCATGCACATATGAATGTGCATAGATACACACATACATACACCCATCTATCATGGTTGTTTACACATGGAAATGGTGGCAATATGAGACTCACACCATGGATAAATCTTTTGATTTTTATTTGATTTTAGGTTTAAAACAAAATAGAAAAAGGAAAGGATAATCTTCACTTGCTTCTACACTCTTCTTTAACCTAACCATTCTCACCTACCCTTAACCTTGGATTAAACTTTCCTTACATGTTTTAAACCATAATTAAATACCAACCAAAAGATTTAACCATGGTTTGAAGTGAGAAGAAATTAAATATATAAAGATATATTTCTTTTTCTTTTCAATGGTTATCATTTTTATCTCTTGTTAAAATATTGCCACCATTTTCTTCCTCCTTCAATATTTGCTCTCTAGTTTCTTCTAGTGAGTAATATACACATAAATAAAGGTTTTTGAAGTGAGAATCTTAACCACAATATCATTCTACACAAGTTTAGCCAACTTGTTTAGAGTGTTCTCTTCGATTCTCGAAGTTGCGAGCTTGGATGGGAACTCCGGGTGGATCGTCGTGGACGTGAGAGGACTTCAAGAAGACCTTCCTTCAACACCCAAGAGACCAAGGAGTCCAGCAAAAGGGAGCTACAAAGGTTGTAGTCTCGAAACCCTAACTTTATAAGCTTTAAGTGTAACATTTTCAAAAATATAAAATATTAATTTTGGGAATTTTTATAATTTAATATTATTTTATTGATTATTTTAATATTAAATGCAAATAAATAGGAAAAATGTTAGAAAAAATTATGAAAAATTATGGAAAATTCTAAAATAGGGTAAATTAGTGGATTATGGCATTTTTAAGTTTTTGTGATTAGTTTGACAATAATTTAGTGCTAATCGCGATTAAAATCGCTAATCGGGTTTTTTGGCAATTTTGTGCAAAACTTACACGTATCACTTTTTCTACACTTGTGCATTTTTCTAGCCATGGTTTTCTTTTGGGATTACTATTGATGTGAGAAGGTTTGGATTTTAAAAGAAAAGGAAAAGAAAGGAAAATATAATGATGAGGGTAGGTGAGAGAGAGAGGTGGACTTTGACTTAGCATACTTAGCCATTCTCCTCGTTTTCTGTGCACAGCCCCTGTTCCTCTAGTGTTGACCCAGGGTACTTCTAGTTTTGACAGATTCTATCTAGGGTGAAATCTGGGACATATATCCTAAGTTGCTATTTTGGATTCGTGTTTCCGTATTCCGTATTTTTGATTCTGAAATGGTGGAATGTGTTTTGCCTCGACTAATTGTCGTTTATACGACGATGTAGAGGATTTATTGATGGTTTTGAAGGCGTGCCATAGGTTCTCACCTATAGGCCCCCTTATCGTATCGTTTTGGATTTCGTGCGCCGTTTTAGATTGGATTTGGTTTTAATGCGCATATACGATATTTTGATGTGTAGGTACCCATGAAGACTTCGGGACGACAAGCAAATACGTGGTGACGTCCGCAATTGGTGATGCAAGGTGAGTAGATTATATCTACAGGGGGAAGTCGGGTGGATGGCGTATAGCACCCCCGCAGTCCGTAGATAGATTACTATGTAGTTTATTGTGATATTAGGTGTATTGTGGATAATGTAGGGTTAGAAGTGACTAGTGTAGTTCATAGTCGCGAACCCTAGGGTAGAATTACACCTACACACACCCTTGCTTATCACTTGTACTTGCACTGTGATTGATGATATGTGATGACTTTGGAGATGAGTCGATGATGTGGGCTGGGTGCCCTGGGATCGGTGATTTTATACGATTCATATGTGGGATATGACTTGTGATTCTTGCGGGCTTGGGATATGTGTTTACCCCCGCATGCATACTTACTGAGGTTACCGTTTTGTACTAGACATAGAGTAGTACTCCAGACTATATGATCTGACGATGGTGATATCTGTTATGTGATGAGACAGTGAGATACTGACTCCTACCCAGCTATGGGGATGCCGTACGATGATTTACCGTACGAGCCGATATTGATGATAGATCCGCACTCATAACTCGAGGATATCTTATGATATGACATTGAGGCGAGATCACCGACTATATACTTTTATACATGTATCGACTCAGATTTAGGTGGTTTCCACACCTACCCCTCCTGATTGACCGGATACTTAGATGTAGTTTGCATAGTAGATACTTCACTGTGGTGTTGACTACTAGATATCTGCATTTTCCTGCTATTCGCATTGCTGGCATATGTTCATTGTTATATTATTATCATGCTGTTAGGACACCAGCACCATTATCGATGATGCGTATGTTTCACGTACACTATTTGCCGGCTCACACACTTCATCATCGATAATTGCCATGTCACTACACTGTAGTACTGTTGCATTCATGATATGATTACTGCTTGGCATATTGTACACATGTACCTGTACACAAACATAGATGATTCTGACTTGATTGAGATTGAGGACCGCAAGATATTCTTTAAACTGATTCATTCTAAAGGAGCGGTTCCTCCCGACATATGTACATTACTATTCCATGTTGCATGATTTCCGATATGATTATCTCTCTTTACATGTCGCATACATCATGGATTGATTGCATAGCACATTGCATTGGATTTACTTCTTGATGTGGATTTTCATGTGATTTCTGATTTTGAGGACCGTGGGATTATTTAAGAAAAGATGTTCTTTTATGAAAACCCGGTACCTCGTGATATGATATTTGGGTGCGTCCACCACGCGTTTTCTCGGTGCTGAGACGTGTGCTTGAAACCCGATTCGAGGAGTGATGATCCGTTTGCGGGTTCGTGGTGGGCCCGGTATGGTTCCCCTCGGCGAGATGATCGATGGGTTATGCCGATTGAGCCTGGAGGCGGGCGAGTACCTACCGGTGATTGTATTTGAGCTCGGCGGATATCCGGGGGATACCGCCTGGAGCCGAGAGATGGGCGTACTGCCGGGGGCCGACGGGCCGCTACCGCAGACGGAGCCCAGAGATGGACATGGGTTGACTCGTGCTGCCGGGGCCGAGGGCCGATACCGCAGACGGAGCCCCATATGGATGAGGATTTACGTGTCGATGCTTGGCACGGGTTTCATGATGTTTTCCATGATATTGTTTATATCCTCATACTTGCATACATGATGCTTACTGTCAGTGGGTGACAGGTGGACGGGTTCCACATATATACAGACATGGATCATATACAGACTGGATTTACACTTGTCATACTTCATTTGTATATATAACAGGGTATGAGGGCGCTGTTATATATACCCTTACACCAATATTAGTGGTATGGGACGCTAATATATGTGTATTGATATCATTGATATTTCATCATACTTACCTCATGCAGGCATACCTTACACTGATGACATGTTATTACCTGAGTACCTGGCACTACATACATGATTAGATGTTACCTTGCCACCTTATTACACTCAGATGCACTCTTGTGGATTGTATTACTGATCGTTGACTTAGGTTTATGTCTTGCATTCGGTTTCTGCTTGTAGATATTTCTATTCACGAGTTGGCAACTCACCCCCGTTGTGCCACAGTCCTTGCAGGTTCTGCCGTACAGGTTTCATTGCGGCATTTCTGGCACACTACCTTCTTGCGGGTGATTTGCTTTGGTAGGTGGATTCTTTCGCATCAAGAATCACCATTTTATTCATGTATTTCATTGTATCTAGAAATTGTCCATCAACCAAAAACTTGTATATTCTTTCAGACTTAGAGACAGTGTGGTATTATTCGACCTTAGAGTCGCGCTTAGTAGTATTGCGGTTTTCTTGCTGCTTTTTGAGCTTTCCTTGATTTTGATCCTCGCCACTTGGCGTTGTATATTATCATATCATCGTGTGGTTGTGACCGTCGATTGACGAAGAGCTAGCTCCCGCTTGGGGATGCCTTTATCATTTTATATATTGTTATTCATGTTGTACACCATTCGGGGCCAGTTTTACAAGAGAAACTCTGCCGAAAATTTTAGAAAAGACTGTACGGTTTTCAAATGCACATTCGGCTTAGTTATTTAAAAACCTTGATTTCAAACATGTTTTTCTACACTTCTTTAAACCAGTTTTCTTTACTTATTCTCAAAAATGGTTTTAGATTTCTGGGCTTTTGGCTTACTTGGATCAGATGGAGTCCTATAGACTTCATATGGTTCAAGGGCCAGTCACGTGCTCTTTCGGGTCGTGACAAAGTTGGTATCAGAGCGCTAGGTTGACCTTGGTTCGAGTCTAAGTTTGACTATGTGGAGCCTAGGGAGTTGTTTATATACGGAACTTAGGCTTGACCTTACGGAACTTAGACTTGGTCGAGGGGGTGTAAACCCGAACTTTCGTCGTTTTAGGATGACCCTTGGTTGATGGATTTGGTGACTAAAGTAGAGTGACGTACCGTTGGTATGTTCCGCGGCATACTTACGACACGCCACTCCGCTTAAGGAACCTTAGGATGTACATACTTTCGAGATCAGTGATTCTCTTTATATCCAGGATTATTCATCCATTTGAGATCCCCGATTCTATTAGTTTCATGATCATACCTTCATTGATACTGTTCCTTCCTATGATCATGTATCCACTTTGGATCTGTTGTTTCCCTTCTTGCCACTGATGTGCTCTCTTTGATACTCGATTGAGATTCCTGTCACCGTGTTTGAGCGCAGTTTGGGCTGCTGTTAGGGTTACGGCCGGTGTGAGCTCGTTTGGTACGAGGGCCGACCTTTGTGTTTTCTGGTGACATGGGAACGTCTCGAGTTAGTGTTGGTGATTGTGATCTCTAGTGGAGGCGAGTGCTTGGTCTTGCACCGGATGATCGGGCCTTTGTTAGAGCTGCCAGTTGAGAGAGGACTGTTGATGTACAGCATACCTCAGAGATGGTGATGTCGCCTACCGTGCAGACAGATGGACCAGCTGTCGCTGAGATTGACAGGGTGTTGCTTTCGGAGCTTACGAGCTGAGATTGCCGGAGCTTTCAGGCAGTTATGCGACAGATGATAGCTAGTCTACCCGATTTGAGAGACGAAGGTGATTCGTCCGATTTTGCGCCAGAGCGGGCCCAGTTGAGTTGAAGATTTCCAGTGTGGAGAGTCTTACTCAGATCTAGAGCAGGCTGATTCAGAGATGACCGCTTATGTATTGCCTTTCCTGGAGGATTGAGGCGTTCGGCGTACAGGCATATGAGCCAGTTGTTGCTGCAAATGATGAGATATCGCCCAGATGATTGGAGCTACTGCAGCATGAGCATGTTCTTAGAGAGATGATAGCGAGTTGCTAGTCACCGAGGATGGATGACTAGGACGCGTGGTGAGTTCGCTTACCCCGATGCGAGGTCATCAGGTGGATTGATTCTAGCTAGAGACGACTTCACGCAGATTCGTTGAGAGTCGATTGAGACGATCGAATGTCAGGAGCCTATTTTCCAAGTTTAAAGTATACGGAAAGACATGCAGGTGATTCTATGGACCCTCTAGAAGAATGAAACCCTAACTCGACTTAATGACCGTGTGACAGCCTTGGAACCTTAGGGTTTACGGCGGTTCCGCGGCGCCATTAGTGAGGCTTGGGTTTGCCCTTCTACGGCTGGACCACCGACGCTGTGGCATGTACTCGATACTATTAAACTGTACCCGAGATGTGAGCTCTTGGGGGATTATGAGGATCTGACGAGTCGATCGGATGGTTCGACATCTTTCGGATATCGTGATGGGACACTGCTTGGGAGACTCCAGGTGCGAGCATAGCCGTCGGAGCGCAGTTCGTGCAGCCATGATGAGACGAGTCCGAATCAGTCGACACTGATGCAGAGTGAAGAAAAGATTTCGCAAGATATTTCGACGAGATGACGTCCCACTCCGCCGACATCAGAGATGTTATACGCACCCAGAGGCGTGGTATATGGATATACCTTCCAGAAAGAAGCGCGATAGGTATGCAGCCGTTCCGGAATAAGCTTTAGCTTCAGCATTGGATGATGACTTCCGGGCATTTCGGCAGGATTGAGATTTGAGAAAGGAACCTCGGCAGGACCTTTCTGGAGTACGATACGAGAAGACCTAGACCAGGAGTGGTCGTGTTGCGCACACCCAGCAGGCCAGAGTTCGGCATTGTCGACGAGGTAGTTGACCAAGTTCGGATAAAGGAACTTACCCAGATGCGTTGCGAATGGATCAAGGACGGACGAGTGATGAGTATTCCTCCGATGGTTGGGACGTGTTTCCGAGGACCAGTTCGGCCTGACATCTGCTACAGAATGATGAAGCTACAGAGTACGCGATTTCGAGTCCGTGTGAGAGACTTCAGATTGACCGTGGCCGAGAGCAGTGCAGTGTATAGTAGCTTGGCGTGACGTCATAGTGGACGACGATGGAGACAAGTGGAACCAGAGGTTCGTGTGAGATACTGACGAGCTGTCATTGCTTCCCGTCGAAACTAGAGACCTGATATGCTTACAGAAACGTTGGGATGTGACCAATTTCCGAGAAATGTTGTGCTGAGGACACAGATGTCTTTCCAGCGAGAAGAGATAGTACAAGAGAGCCAGCCTCTGTACAGATCGGCATAGGCATGATTGGAAGAGACCTTGAGCAGGATTCCTTTCAGGACATTGCTGCAATGATGTTTGCACCCAGGATCAGATGTGTGACGTGCATTCAGATAGCCAGAGACCGACGTCAGTGATATGCTGCCTTACGAGTGGTCGTGAGGTTTGACCGAGAGGTGACCAGAAAAGTGCCATAACGGAATCGTCCCCATTAGCACACCTGACAGGGCCGATAAGCCGATTGACCGCGTGATAGGTAATCCGCAGAGAAGATAAGGACCTAGAGAGTCAGAAGACGCCAGACCGTGAGCAAGAGGCAGGTAGATATCCTGCGCTGCTAGCAGTGGATTACACTGACTCCTTCTCGACCTTGAAGGAGAAACTACCGAAGACGGTATTTATGATTTGTGATTTTGTGATTCGATTATCACGTATCCGTCATTTTGGATTTCGGTATTTTGGGCGTTCTATTTGCACGATCTAGTTTTGGTGACTGAGTTTCATGATATTGGTTTCATGCACCCACTGGATATTTATATATTTTGCGCAGAGTTTTCATGCATTTTAGTGTTAGGCTTTGATTCGTGCACGCTGATGCACACGGTTGCGAGATTTTCCTTGCGGTACCCTGATTTTGGTTTGAGCCGCATTATATCGTTGATTTTGACCCGGATTTTGATGGTTGATTTTTGCACTCCGTGCTGGCGATGTGCTTTACGCCTGTTCGGTGTTTGCTATTGGATTTCGTGATTTCCGTGCATGTTGAGTGCGCAGGGTTTAGATTTTCATTCGTGCACGATGGATGCACCGGTTTGGATTTTCGCGCATGTTGGGCGCATGTTTTTAGATACGATTTTGGTGCACGCCAGATGCGCTAAATCGGGATTCTTCGTGCATGTCACATGCACCTGATTTATTTTGCTGTCAGGCACATACGATGCCCATGACAGATGCTTCGTGCACACCCGTTGCACTTGGATGTTGTTTTGTGCACCTGTTTAGCACATATATGGATTTTTTTTTGATTTCAGTGCGCACCAGACGCACAGGATGGTGTTATGTTTAGATTGGATGTCTACATGTGTAGTTCCGATCCATATCATATCGGTTTTGTATTGGATTTGACATTGTGTTTTTTTTACATTGACTCCGATGATTGCGGGATGCTTGACGGAGTTTTGTTTTCGAGTTATCTGCTCAGTACCCTTGCGCATGCATTGCGCTGTGACGTTCTATGTGTTGATGATTTCGGAGCCCCGACGACTTTGGTTTATTACTGAGATGTTTTTGTATCTGGGGGTTTAAATTTAAAATTCGGGGACCGAATTTCTTTAAGGGGGGTAGATTGTAACATTTTCAAAAATATAAAATATTAATTTTGGGAATTTTTATAATTTAATATTATTTTATTGATTATTTTAATATTAAATGCAAATAAATAGGAAAAATGTTAGAAAAAATTATGAAAAATTATGGAAAATTCTAAAATAGGGTAAATTAGTGGATTATGGCATTTTTAAGTTTTTGTGATTAGTTTGACAATAATTTAGTGCTAATCGCGATTAAAATCGCTAATCGGGTTTTTTGGCAATTTTGTGCAAAACTTACACGTATCACTTTTTCTACACTTGTGCATTTTTCTAGCCATGGTTTTCTTTTGGGATTACTATTGATGTGAGAAGGTTTGGATTTTAAAAGAAAAGGAAAAGAAAGGAAAATATAATGATGAGGGTAGGTGAGAGAGAGAGGTGGACTTTGACTTAGCATACTTAGCCATTCTCCTCGTTTTCTGTGCACAGCCCCTGTTCCTCTAGTGTTGACCCAGGGTACTTCTAGTTTTGACAGATTCTATCTAGGGTGAAATCTGGGACATATATCCTAAGTTGCTATTTTGGATTCGTGTTTCCGTATTCCGTATTTTTGATTCTGAAATGGTGGAATGTGTTTTGCCTCGACTAATTGTCGTTTATACGACGATGTAGAGGATTTATTGATGGTTTTGAAGGCGTGCCATAGGTTCTCACCTATAGGCCCCCTTATCGTATCGTTTTGGATTTCGTGCGCCGTTTTAGATTGGATTTGGTTTTAATGCGCATATACGATATTTTGATGTGTAGGTACCCATGAAGACTTCGGGACGACAAGCAAATACGTGGTGACGTCCGCAATTGGTGATGCAAGGTGAGTAGATTATATCTACAGGGGGAAGTCGGGTGGATGGCGTATAGCACCCCCGCAGTCCGTAGATAGATTACTATGTAGTTTATTGTGATATTAGGTGTATTGTGGATAATGTAGGGTTAGAAGTGACTAGTGTAGTTCATAGTCGCGAACCCTAGGGTAGAATTACACCTACACACACCCTTGCTTATCACTTGTACTTGCACTGTGATTGATGATATGTGATGACTTTGGAGATGAGTCGATGATGTGGGCTGGGTGCCCTGGGATCGGTGATTTTATACGATTCATATGTGGGATATGACTTGTGATTCTTGCGGGCTTGGGATATGTGTTTACCCCCGCATGCATACTTACTGAGGTTACCGTTTTGTACTAGACATAGAGTAGTACTCCAGACTATATGATCTGACGATGGTGATATCTGTTATGTGATGAGACAGTGAGATACTGACTCCTACCCAGCTATGGGGATGCCGTACGATGATTTACCGTACGAGCCGATATTGATGATAGATCCGCACTCATAACTCGAGGATATCTTATGATATGACATTGAGGCGAGATCACCGACTATATACTTTTATACATGTATCGACTCAGATTTAGGTGGTTTCCACACCTACCCCTCCTGATTGACCGGATACTTAGATGTAGTTTGCATAGTAGATACTTCACTGTGGTGTTGACTACTAGATATCTGCATTTTCCTGCTATTCGCATTGCTGGCATATGTTCATTGTTATATTATTATCATGCTGTTAGGACACCAGCACCATTATCGATGATGCGTATGTTTCACGTACACTATTTGCCGGCTCACACACTTCATCATCGATAATTGCCATGTCACTACACTGTAGTACTGTTGCATTCATGATATGATTACTGCTTGGCATATTGTACACATGTACCTGTACACAAACATAGATGATTCTGACTTGATTGAGATTGAGGACCGCAAGATATTCTTTAAACTGATTCATTCTAAAGGAGCGGTTCCTCCCGACATATGTACATTACTATTCCATGTTGCATGATTTCCGATATGATTATCTCTCTTTACATGTCGCATACATCATGGATTGATTGCATAGCACATTGCATTGGATTTACTTCTTGATGTGGATTTTCATGTGATTTCTGATTTTGAGGACCGTGGGATTATTTAAGAAAAGATGTTCTTTTATGAAAACCCGGTACCTCGTGATATGATATTTGGGTGCGTCCACCACGCGTTTTCTCGGTGCTGAGACGTGTGCTTGAAACCCGATTCGAGGAGTGATGATCCGTTTGCGGGTTCGTGGTGGGCCCGGTATGGTTCCCCTCGGCGAGATGATCGATGGGTTATGCCGATTGAGCCTGGAGGCGAGCGAGTACCTACCGGTGATTGTATTTGAGCTCGGCGGATATCCGGGGGATACCGCCTGGAGCCGAGAGATGGGCGTACTGCCGGGGGCCGACGGGCCGCTACCGCAGACGGAGCCCAGAGATGGACATGGGTTGACTCGTGCTGCCGGGGCCGAGGGCCGATACCGCAGACGGAGCCCCATATGGATGAGGATTTACGTGTCGATGCTTGGCACGGGTTTCATGATGTTTTCCATGATATTGTTTATATCCTCATACTTGCATACATGATGCTTACTGTCAGTGGGTGACAGGTGGACGGGTTCCACATATATACAGACATGGATCATATACAGACTGGATTTACACTTGTCATACTTCATTTGTATATATAACAGGGTATGAGGGCGCTGTTATATATACCCTTACACCAATATTAGTGGTATGGGACGCTAATATATGTGTATTGATATCATTGATATTTCATCATACTTACCTCATGCAGGCATACCTTACACTGATGACATGTTATTACCTGAGTACCTGGCACTACATACATGATTAGATGTTACCTTGCCACCTTATTACACTCAGATGCACTCTTGTGGATTGTATTACTGATCGTTGACTTAGGTTTATGTCTTGCATTCGGTTTCTGCTTGTAGATATTTCTATTCACGAGTTGGCAACTCACCCCCGTTGTGCCACAGTCCTTGCAGGTTCTGCCGTACAGGTTTCATTGCGGCATTTCTGGCACACTACCTTCTTGCGGGTGATTTGCTTTGGTAGGTGGATTCTTTCGCATCAAGAATCACCATTTTATTCATGTATTTCATTGTATCTAGAAATTGTCCATCAACCAAAAACTTGTATATTCTTTCAGACTTAGAGACAGTGTGGTATTATTCGACCTTAGAGTCGCGCTTAGTAGTATTGCGGTTTTCTTGCTGCTTTTTGAGCTTTCCTTGATTTTGATCCTCGCCACTTGGCGTTGTATATTATCATATCATCGTGTGGTTGTGACCGTCGATTGACGAAGAGCTAGCTCCCGCTTGGGGATGCCTTTATCATTTTATATATTGTTATTCATGTTGTACCCCATTCGGGGCCAGTTTTACAAGAGAAACTCTGCCGAAAATTTTAGAAAAGACTGTACGGTTTTCAAATGCACATTCGGCTTAGTTATTTAAAAACCTTGATTTCAAACATGTTTTTCTACACTTCTTTAAACCAGTTTTCTTTACTTATTCTCAAAAATGGTTTTAGATTTCTGGGCTTTTGGCTTACTTGGATCAGATGGAGTCCTATAGACTTCATATGGTTCAAGGGCCAGTCACGTGCTCTTTCGGGTCGTGACATTAAGTTTCGTAACCCTAATTTTCTAGGATCGATTCCTTTGCACGCTTGTTTAGCACCTTCAAAATCAAAACTTTGAGACATGTGACACTTCAAAACTCATAATAGGGTGCTAGGTAAACCTTTCATTGGTATCAGAGCCGACCTAGAACATTAGGAGATGCTTTTATGAAGTAAAAATCCCGATCGGACAAAAATACACCTTTTTTAGACCCTCTCTGGACAAATTTTAAAATCTGACATTTTTCAGAATTAAAAATACTTAAAAAATACAGCAGGGAAAACTAAGAAATGTGGTGAAATTCGATGCCATGAACAGTTCAAATGGCCGCGGAACCGTGGCAATTCCTTGCTTAGGCCGCGGCTCTGCGGCCGTACAGTGGTATCATTGCATGAAAATTACACTATAATTCTTATGTGTGCTTGTATAGTGTTTTAGGTATCTTTAATCTGAATATAGTACTGTATTTTCTGGAGATGGTTTTGGACGCGTAGATTAGATCGGAATTTTCATTTCGTTGTTTATCCGGGTAAATTAGAAAGTATTGAAGTGTTTGAACGAGTGTCATTTGCTCACTATTCACGGGGTTTAAATACTTTGGAGATACGTGCAAGTCTTTTTGTGGTGGACCCTCTAGAAGACAACAAACCTTAACTCGATTATGTGATCGTCTTGAACTGCCCTTTGAACCTTAGGGTTTGGGGTAGTACGGCGTGCCACATGTGAGGCGTTGGCTTGACCTTTCTACGGCTGGACCGCTACTACTGTGTCACACTCCGGATTTTTTGAACCCTGCTCAAGTGTTGAGCTTTAACGAATCTTGGGTACTTGATCGTTCATTCGAAAACTTTAATACTGTCTGTTTATCTGGAATGTGATACAATATGTGGAATTCATATAGTTTAGGCATGAAATACGAAATATTTGATATTTCGCATTTATGATGTCTAAAGAGAATGTGGATTCCAAATATTGTAGTTTTACACTTTCTTTTCTGTGACCGTAAGTGTAGTATGTACGATATCGCCGGTTTCGTTGCTATACATCAACGACAATTGAGGTATGCATACTTACTTACGTTGATGATATGAGATATTATGTGTTGCTGAGATATGATGTGCAGGATTGTCGCGATTGAATAGCCGGGGGGGTTTTATGTGAGATGAGAGTTTTATATTTTCATTCATGTAAATTCAAATGTAATGTAATATTCTTTTATTTGGGGCACTTCCGGGTTGAGGTTGTGTCACCAGTGTTGTATATTATTTACTTTTCCGCATTAGGATTGTCACGGCCCGAAAGAGCCCGTGACTGGCCCTTGAACCATATGAAGTCTATAGGACTCCATCTGATCCAAGTAAGCTAAAAGCCCAGAAATCTAGAACTATTTTTAAGCAGAAGTAAAGAAACTGGTTTAAAGAAGTGATGAAAACATGTTTGAAATCAAGGTTTTTAAATAACTAAGCCGAATATGCATTTTAAAAACAGTAAAGTCTTTTCTAAAAATTTCGGCAGAGTTTCTTTTGTAAAACTGGCCCCGAATGGGGTACAATAAGAATAACAATATATGCAATGATAAAAGGCATCCCCAAGCGGGAGCTAGCTCTTCGTCAATTGACGGCCACAACCACACAAGCAATAATATACAACGCCGAATGGCGAGGATCAAACTCAAAAGAACGCTCCAAAAGCAAGAAAACCGCAATACTACTAAGCGCGACTCTAAGGTCAAATAATACATCACTAATATCTAAGTCTGAAACAATATACAAGTTTTGGTTGATGGAAATTCTAGATACAATAAATAATACATGAACAATGGCGGATCTGATACAAAAGAACCCACCTACCAAAAGCAATTCACCCGCAAGGGAGTAGTGTGCCAGAAATGCAGCAATGGAACCTGTACGGCAAGACCTGCTAGAACTGTGGCACAACGGGGGGGAGTTGCCAACTCGTGAATAGAAATATCTACATGCAGAAACCGAATGCAAGACATAAACCTAGGTCAACAATCAGTAATATAACCACAAGAGTACATCTGAAGTATGATAAGGTGGCTAGGTAACATCTGAACATGTATGTAGTGTCAGGTACTCAGGTAATAACATGTCATCAGTATAAGGTATGTCTGCATGAGGTAAAAATGATAAAGTATCAATACACATATATTAGCGTCCCATACCACTAATATTGGTGTAAGGGTATATATAACAGCGCCCTCATACCCTGTTATATATACAAGTGAAGTGTAATCAAGGTAAATCCAGTCTGTATGATCTATATCTATACATACGTGGAATCCGTCCACCCGTCACCCAACGACAATAAGCATCATGTATGCAAGTATGAGGGTATAAGCAATATCATGGAAAACATCATGAAAACCCGTGCCTAGCATCGACACGCAAATCCTCATCCATCGGGCTCCGTCAGTCCGGATCGGCCCGCGGGCTATGTCTGCGGAATCGGCCCTCGGCCCCGGCAGTACGCCCATCTCTCAACTCCGGTCGGTATCCTCCAGATATCCGCCGAGCTCAAATACAATCACCGGTAGGTACTCGCCCGCCTCCAGGCTCAATCGGCAAAACCCATCGATCATCTTGCCGAGGGGAACCATACCGGGCCCACCACGAACCCGCAAACGGATCATCCACTCCTCGAATCGGGTTTCAAGTACACGTCTCAGCACCGAGAAAACGCGTGGTGGATGCACCAAATATCATATCACGAGGTACAGGGTTTTTCAAAATAGTGCATCTTTTCTTAAATAATCCCACGGTCCTCAAAACCAGAATCACATGAAAATCCAACACCAAGAAGTAAATCCAATGCGATGTGCCATGCAATCAATCCATGATGTATGCGACATGTAAAGAAAGGTAATCATATCAAAAATCATGCAACATGGAATATTAATGTGCATATGTCGAGGGAAACCGCTCCTTTAGAATGAATCAGTTTTAAAGAATATCTTGCGGTCCGCAAATCTCTAATCAAGTCAGAATCATCTATGTTTGTGTACAGGTATAAGTGTACGATATGCCAAGCAAGAATCATATCATGAATGCAACAGTACAACAGAGTAGTGGCATGGCAATTATCGATGATGAAGTGTGTGAGCCGGCAAATAGTGTACGTGGAACATACGCATCATCGATAATGGTGCTGGTGTCCTAACAGCATGATAACAGTAGCAATAAACATATGCAAGCAATGTGAATAGCATGAAAATGCGGAAATCAAATAATCAACATCACAGTGAAGAATCTACTATGCAACTACAGATCTAAGTATCAAGTCAAATGGGAGAGGTATGGAAACCACCTAAATCTGAGTCGATAAATATATAGATATATAGTCGGTGATCCCGCCTCAGTAATATATCGTAGGACATCCTCGAGTTATGAGTGCGGATCTATCATCAATATCGGCTCGTACGGTAAATCATCGTACGGCATCCCAATAGCTGGGTACGGGTCAACATCACACTATCTCATTACATAACAGGTATCACTATCATCAGATCATATAATCTGGGTACTACTCTATGTCTAGTACAAATCGATACCATCAATAAAGTATGCATGCGGGGGTAAACACACATCCCAAGCCCGCAAGAATCACAAGTCATATCCTAAATATGAATCATATCAAATCACCGATCTGGCGGCACAAGACCCAATATGATCGACTCACCACCAATGTCGTCCAATATCATCAACAAAGTGCAAGTATAAGGAACATACAAGTGTAGGCATGTGGGTGCAAATCTATCCTAGGGCTCGCAACTAGGAACTACGCTAGTTACTTCTACCCCTAACTAACCATATCACACTATAACTAACATATATATACACTACATAGTATACAAACTACGGACTGCGGGGTGCTATACGCCATCAATCCGACTTCCCCCTGTAGATATAATCTACTCACCTTGCGTCTCATTTGCGGATGTCACCACGCATTTGCTTGTCATCCCGAAGTCTTCATGGGTACCTACATCAAAGTATCGTATATGCGCATTAAAACCAAATCCAAGCTAAAACGGCACATGAAATCCAAAACGATACGATAAGGGGCCTATAAGTTAAAACCCATGGCACGCCTTCAAAACCATCAACACATCCTCTATATCGTCGTTTAAATGCCAAATAGTCGAGGCAAAACACAATCCACAATTGCACAATCAAAAATACGGAATACGGAAACACGAATCCAAAACAGCAACTTAGGAAATATGTCCCAGATTTCACCCTAGGCCACTTTATACAAATCTATATATACCAGGGGTCTAACATGAACATGTGGGAGCTACAGAACCAATACGAGCCAAAATGGTGGGACCCAGGCCGCAATTTGCGGCCAATGGGAATAAATTGGCGGCCGGGAAAGGGAATTGGGGGCTAGGGTCGTGGGGTTAGCTTCCTAGGTGCCTGCACATGTCACTGTCCACTCAATTTTATTTTAGGATACCTCGTATGATAGCAGATTCCATAAACACTACACAGATTTCATAATTTCCCCGATATCGGTTTCTAAAATCCGTATTCTGGTTTAAGCTTCAGGTTTTGGGTTCCAATTCATACACTAGGGTGATGGTATAACCTCTACTGACCTCAATTTCATATTACAACCCATAATTCACCACAACCCTAACTAGGTTATCCACAAGTCCACAATATCACACAATATCGATTCGATCTTAATATGAGGGTAAAGGGAATGCATAAAGTAAGCTTAAGGTCCAGAAACTACCTCATTTGGCAACTCAAGAAAATTCTTGAGTTGCCCCTAGTGGCCAAAATCCATGCTTTCTTGGCTCCAAGTGTAGATCTAGGGATTGTGCACACTTTTAATGAAATGGGGATGGGTTTTTGGTGTTGTTTTCATGGTGATTTGAGGAGTTGAAGAGGGGAGGAAGATGAAGTGCAGGAGCAGCAGCAGTAGAAGGAAGAAGAGGGAGGGAAATGATGGGAGAAATGGCTAAGTCTCAAGGTCAAAAGAGCCCATACCTCACTCTCTCACCAACTCTCAATTCTTTAATCTTTTCTTTTCCTTATTTTCTTTTCTTTTAAAACTCTTCTCACTCCAATAGTAACCCCAAAACAACCATGGCAATAAAAATGTAACACAAGTGTGAAAAAGTGATATGTGCATGTTTTGCACAAAATTGCCAAAAACCGATTAGTGATTTTTAATCGCGATTAGCACTAATTAAGCATATAACTAATCAATTAAACTTAGAAATAGCATAATTCTTTAATTTACCTTAATTTAGAATTTTTCATAATTTTTCTCAAATTTTTCCTATTTATTTGCATTTAATAATACCAAAATATTAAAATATTCAATAAAATAATATTGAATTATAAAATTTCCCAAAAATAATATTTTATTATTTTGAAATGTTACAATCTACCCCCTTAAAGAAATTCGGTCCCCGAATTTAAATTTAAACCCCCAATTACAACAAACATTTCAGTAAAAACCCAATTTGTCGGGGTCCCGAAACATCAATACATAGCGAATATCATCAAAGAGTACTGCTCTACTAAAATCAATCCACAAAATTTATATATAAGAATATCATATGCGTCTGGTGCGCAAGGAATCAAGATCCATATATGTGTCATACAGGTACACAAAACAACATTTAGGTGCAACGGGTGTGCACGAAACATCTGTCATAGGCAACGTGTGTGCCTGATAGCAACCAAATCAGGTGCATGTAACATGCACGAAGAATCCCGATTTAGTGCATCTGGCGTGCACCAAAACCGTATATCAAAACACTAAAGGTGCATGAAAACTATGCCGGAAGTGTAAATCAAATCATTGCATAAGATAGGCGTGAAATCTCAATCAATATCTCAAACGTAATAACTATGCGCAAAACATAAATATCCAGTGGGTGCATGAAACAAATATCATGAAACTCAGTCATCAAAACTAAATCATGCAAACAGAACGCCCAAAATACCAAAATCCAAAACGACGGATACGTGATAATCGAATCACAAAATCACAAATCATAAATACCGTCTTCGGTAGTTCCTCCTTAGAGGTCGAGAAGGAGTCGGTGCATCCAATGCTAGTAGCGCAAGATATCTACTTGCCTCTTGCTCACAGTCTGGCGTCCTCTGACTCTGGGTTCATATCTTCTCTGTGGGTTACCAATCTCACAGTCAATCGGCTCATCGGCCCTGTCAGATGTGCTAACGGGGACGATTCCGTTCTGGCACTTCTCTGGTCATCTCTCGATCAATCCTCACGACCATTCGTAAAGCAGCATGTCACTAGCGTCGGCCTCTGGCTCTCTGAATGCACATCACACATCTGATCCTGGATGCAAACATCATTGCAGCAATGTCCTGGAAGGAATACTGATCAAGGTCTCATCCGATCTTGCCTAAGCCGAACTGTACGGAGGCTAGCTCTCTTGCATAATCTCTTCTCGCTTGATAGACATCTGTGTCCTCAGTACAACATTTCTCGTAAACTGGTCGCATCCCAACGCCTCTGTAAGCATATCAAGTCTCTGGTCTCGACGGAAAGAAATGACAGCTCGCCAGTGTATCGCACGAACCTCTGGTTCCACCTGTCTCTATCGTCGTCTACTATGACGTCACGCCATACTATCTACGCAATGCACTGTTTCTCGGCCACGGTCAATCCGAAATCTCTCACACGGACTCGAAATCGCGTACTCTGTAGTTTCATCATTCCGCAGAAGATGTCTGGCCAAACAGGTCCTCGGGAACGCGTCCCAACTATCGGAGGAATACTCAATACTCGTCCGTCCTTGATCAATTCGCAATGCATCTGGGTAAGTTCTTTTATCCGAACCTCATCAACTACCCTGTCAACGATGCCGAACTCTGGCCTGCTGGGTGGTGCGCAATATGACCACTCCTAGGTCTAGGTCTTCTCGTATCGTTTTCCAGAAGGGTCCTGTCGAGGTTCCTCTCTCAAATCTCATTCCAGCCGAATTGCCCGGAAGTCATCATCCATTGCTGAAGCTAATTCTTATTCCGGAACGGCTGCATACTTATCGCGCTTCTTTCTGGAAAATATATCCATATACTACGCCTCTAGGTGCGTATCACATCTCTGATATCAGCGGAGTGGGGCGTCATCCCGTCGAAATTTCTTGCGAACTCTTTTCTTCACTCAGCTTCAATGTCGACTGATTCGGACTCGTCTCATCATGGCTGCATGGATAGTGCTCCAACGGCTATCCTCGTATCTGGGGTATCCCAAGCAATGCATCCCATCACATGATATCCGAATGATGTCGAATCATCCGATCGACTCGTCAGAACCTCATAATCCCCCAAGAGATCAACATCATGGGTACAGTTTAATAGTATCGAGTACATGCCACAGCGTCGGTGGTCCAGCCGTAGAAGGGCAAACCCAAGCCTCACTAATGGCGCCGCGGAACTGCCGCAAACCCTAAGGTTCAAAGGCTTTCGCACGGTCATTAAGTCGAGTTAGGGTTTCATTCTTCTAGAGGGTCCATAGAATCACCTGCATGTCTTTCCGTATACTTTAAACATGGAAAATGGGCTTCTGACATTCGATCGTCTCTATCGACTCTCAACGAACCTGCGTGAAGTCATCTCTAGCTGGAAACAATCTATCTGATGACCTCGCATCGGTAAACGAACGAACCACATGTCCTAGTCATTAGTCCTTAGGTGACTAGCGACCGTCCATCATATCTCTAAGTACATGCTCATGCTGAAGTAGCTCCAACCATCTGGGCGATATTTCGTCATTGCAGCAGCAACTGGCTCATTCGCCTGTACGCCGAACAGCGCCTCTATCCTCCAGGAAAGGCAATACATAGGCGGTCATCTCTGAATCGGTCTGCTCTAGATCTGAGCAAGACTCTCCACACTGGAAATCTTCAACTCAACTGGGCCAGCTCCAGCGCAAAAAATCGGACGAATCACCCTCGTCTCTCAAATCGGGTCGACTGGCTATCATCTGTCTCATATCTTCCTGAGAGCTCCGGCAATCTCAGCTCGTAAGCTTCGGAAGCGACATCCTGTCAATCTCAGCAACAGCTGGTCCATCTGTCTGCACGGTAGGCGACATCATAATCTCTGAGGTATGCTGTACATCAACAGTCCTCTCTCAACTGGTAGCTCTAATAATGACCCGATCATCTGGTGCAAGACCAAGCACTCGCCTTCACTAGAGGTCACAATCCACAATACCAACTCGAGACGTTCCCATGTCACCAGAAAACACAATGGTCAGCCCTCGTACCAGACGAGCTCGCACTGACCGTAACCCTAGCAGCAGCCCAACTGCGCTCAACATGGCGACAGGAACCTCAATCGAGTATCGAAGAGAGCAGATCAATGGCAAGAAAGAGAACAACAGATCCAGAGTGGATACATGATCATAAGAAGGAACAGCATCAATAAAGGTATGATCTTGAAACTAATAGAATCAGGGATCTCAAATGGATGTATAATCATGGATATGAAGAGAATCACTGATCTTGAAAATATGTACATCCTAAGGTTCCTTAAGCGGAGTGGCGTGTCGTAAGTATGCCGCGGAACATACCAACGGTACGTCACTTTACTTTAGTCACCTATTCCATCAACCAAGGGTCATCCTACGCGAAGAAAGTTCGGGTCTAATACCCCCTCGACCAAGTCTAAGTTCCGTAAGGTCAAGCCTAAGTTCCGTATATATATAAACGGCCTAGGCTCCACATAGTCAAACTTAGACTCGAACCAAGGTCAACCAAGCGCTTTGATACCAACTTTGTCACGACCCGAAAGAGCCCGTGACTGGCCCTTGAACCATTTGAAGTCTATAGGACTCCATCTGATCCAAGTAAGCCAAAAGCCCAGAAATCTAGAACCATTTTTAAGCATAAGTAAAGATACTGGTTTAAAGAAGTGAAGAAAACATGTTTGAAATCAAGGTTTTTAAATAACTAAGCCGAATATACATTTTAAAAACAGTAAAGTCTTTTCTAAAAATTTCGGCAGAGTTTCTTTTATAAAACTGGCTCCGAATGGGGTACAATAAGAATAACAATATATGCAATGATAAAAGGCATCCCCAAGCGGGAGCTGGCTCTTCGTAAATTGACGGCCACAACCACACAAGCAATAATATACAACGCCGAATGGCGAGGATAAAACTCAAAAGAAAGCTCCAAAAGCAAGAAAACATCAATACTACTAAGCGCGACTCTAAGGTCAAATAATACATCACTAATATCTAAGTCTGAAACAATATACAAGTTTTGGTTGATGGAAATTCTAGATACAATAAATAATACATGAACAATGGCGGATCTGATACAAAAGAACCCACCTACCAAAAGCAATTCACCCGCAAGGGAGTAGTGTGCCAGAAATGCAGCAATGGAACCTGTACGGCAAGACCTGCAAGAAATATGGCACAACGGGGGTGAGTTGCCAACTCGTGAATAGAAATATCTACAAGCAGAAACCGAATGCAAGACATAAACCTAGGTCAACAATCAGTAATATAACCACAAGAGTACATCTGAAGTATGATAACGTGGCTAGGTAACATCTGAACATGTATGTAGTGCCAGGTACTCAGGTAATAACATGTCATCAGTATAAGGTATGTCTGCATGAGGTAAAAATGATGAAGTATCAATACACATATATTAGCGTCCCATACCACTAATATTGGTGTAAGGGTATATATAAGAGCGCCCTCATACCCTGTTATATATACAAGTGAAGTGTAATCAAGGTAAATCCAGTCTGTATGATCTATATATGTACATACGTGGAATCCGTCCACCCGTCACCCAATGACAATAAGCATCATGTATGCAAGTATGAGGATATAAACAATATCATGGAAAACATCATGAAAACCCGTGCCTAGCATCGACACGCAAATCCTCATCCATCGGGCTCCGTCAGTCCGGATCGGCCCGCGGGCTATGTCTGCGGAATCGGCCCTCGGCCCCGGCAGTACGCCCATCTCTCAACTCCGGTCGGTATCCTCCAGATATCCGCCGAGCTCAAATACAATCACCGGTAGGTACTCGCCCGCCTCCAGGCTCAATCGGCAAAACCCATCGATCATCTTGCCGAGGGGAACCATACCGGGCCTACCACGAACCCGCAAACGGATCATCCACTCCTCGAATCGGGTTTCAAGCACACGTCTCAGCACCGAGAAAACGCGTGGTGGACGCACCAAATATCATATCACGAGGTACCAGGTTTTTCAAAATAGTGCATCTTTTCTTAAATAATCCCACGGTCCTCAAAACCAGAATCACATGAAAATCCAACACCAAGAAGTAAATCCAATCCGATGTGCCATGCAATCAATCCATGATGTATGCGACATGTAAAGAAAGTTAATCATATCAAAAATCATGCAACATGGAATATTAATGTGCATATGTCGAGGGAAACCGCTCCTTTAGAATGAATCAGTTTTAAAGAATATCTTGCGGTCCGCAAATCTCTAATCAAGTCAGAATCATCTATGTTTGTGTACAGGTATAAGTGTACGATATGCCAAGCAAGAATCATATCATGAATGCAACAGTACAACAGTGTAGTGGCATGGCAATTATCGATGATGAAGTGTGTGAGCCGGCAAATAGTGTACGTGGAACATACGCATCATCGATAATGGTGCTGGTGTCCTAACAGCATGATAACAGTAGCAATAAACATATGCAAGCAATGCGAATAGCATGAAAATGCGAAAATCAAATAATCAACATCACAGTGAAGAATCTACTATGCAACTACAGATCTAAGTATCAAGTCAAATGGGAGAGGTATGGAAACCACCTAAATCTGAGTCGATAAATATATAGATATATAGTCGGTGATCCCGCCTCAGTAATATATCGTAGGACATCCTCGAGTTATGAGTGCGGATCTATCATCAATATCGGCTCGTACGGTAAATCATCGTACGGCATCCCAATAGCTGGGTACGGGTCAACATCACACTATCTCATCACATAACAGGTATCACTATCATCAGATCATATAATCTGGGGTACTACTCTATGTCTAGTACAAATCGATACCATCAATAAAGTATGCATGCGGGGGTAAACACACATCCCAAGCCCGCAAGAATCACAAGTCATATCCTAAATATGAATCATATCAAATCACCGATCTGGCGGCACAAGACCCAATATGATCGACTCACCACCAATGTCGTCTAATATCATCAACAAAGTGCAAGTATAAGGAACATACAAGTGTAGGCGTGTGGGTGCAAATCTATCCTAGGGCTCGCAACTAGGAACTACGCTAGTTACTTCTACCCCTAACTAACCATATCACACTATAACTAACATATATATACACTACATAGTATACTAACTACGGACTGCGGGGGTGCTATACGCCATCCACCCGACTTCCCCCTGTAGATATAATCTACTCACCTTGCGTCTCATTTGCGGACGTCACCACGCATTTGCTTGTCATCCCGAAGTCTTCATGGGTACCTACATCAAAGTATCGCATATGCGCATTAAAACCAAATCCAAGCTAAAACGGCACATGAAATCCAAAACGATACGATAAGGGGCCTATAGGTTAAAACCCATGGCACGCCTTCAAAACCATCAACACATCCTCTATATCGTCGTATAAACGCCAAATAGTCGAGGCAAAACACAATCCACAATTGCAGAATCAAAAATACGGAATACGGAAACACGAATCCAAAACAGCAACTTAGGAAATATGTCCCAGATTTCACCCTAGGCCACTTTATACAAATCTATATATACCAGGGGTCTAACATGAACATGTGGGAGCTACAGAACCAATACGAGCCAAAATGGTGGGACCCAGGCCGCAATTTGCGGCCAATGGGAATAAATTGGCTGCCGGGAAAGGGAATTGGGGGCTAGGGTCTTGGGGTTAGCTTCCTGGGTGCCTGCACATGTCACTGTCCACTCAATTTTATTTTAGGATACCTCGTATGATAGCAGATTCCATAAACACTACACAGATTTCATAATTTCCCCGATATCGGTTTCTAAAATCGGTATTCTGGTTTAAGCTTCAGGTTTTGGGTTCCAATTCATACACTAGGGTGATGGTATAACCTCTACTGACCTCAATTTCATATTACAACCCATAATTCACCACAACCCTAACTAGGTTATCCACAAGTCCACAATATCACACAATATTGATTCGATCTTAATATGAGGGTAAAGGGAATGCACAAAGTAAGCTTAAGGTCCAGAAACTACCTCATTTGGCAACTCAAGAAAATTCTTGAGTTGCCCCTAGTGGCCAAAATCCATGCTTTCTTGGCTCCAAGTGTAGAACTAGGGATTGTGCACACTTTTAATGAAATGGGGATGGGTTTTTGGTGTTGTTTTCATGGTGATTTGAGGAGTTGAAGAGGGGAGGAAGATGAAGTGCAGGAGCAGCAGCAGTAGAATGAAGAAGAGGGAGGGAAATGATGGGAGAAATGGCTAAGTCTCAAGGTCAAAAGAGCCCATACCTCACTCTCTCACCAACTCTCTATTCTTTAATCTTTTCTTTTCCTTATTTTCTTTTCTTTTAAAACTCTTCTCACTCTAATAGTAACCCCAAAACAACCATGGCAATAAAAATGTAACACAAGTGTGAAAAAGTGATATGTGCATGTTTTGCACAAAATTGCCAAAAACCGATTAGCGATTTTTAATCGCGATTAGCACTAATTAAGCATATAACTAATCAATTAAACTTAGAAATAGCATAATTCTTTAATTTACCCTATTTTAGAATTTTCCATAATTTTTCTCAAATTTTTCCTATTTATTTGCATTTAATAATACCAAAATATTAAAATATTCAATAAAATAATATTAAATTATAAAATTTCCCAAAAATAATATTTTATTATTTTGAAATGTTACAAGGATGGGCCCAAGGAGGGGAGCACAGGTGACCGGGTTCTGGGGTTCAGTGGGAGGCCATCTCGAGGAGTCGAGACCGGGTCTCCTAAACTCCAGAATTGGTAGGGTCACTTGCCGCTCTCGTAGGGGTCCAAGGTGTGGGCTTGGCTATTTATCGCGACTGTGGAATCCGTATTTTCTATTCTTGCTAAATACAAAATACGGATGTCCTAGTATATCCCACGTTATATCTATATTTCTACTGCCTGTGTTCTGTGATATCTGAGATGAAAGACATATTATATATATGATATATAGTAGACGTTGCTTATGTTTTACACCCGTGCTAGTCCCGTCCTGGTATGCCGTTAGTTATGTAACCTAACGGTGCATAACGGAACATTGCGGCGAATGTGGATGGCATAAGCGTACGTGTTATTTTCGTTTATTTTCTGTGATTGGCTTAAGGGCTTAAATGATAGGATTACATCAATGTGATTAATGTAAAGAAAATAAACGAAAAAAGATGTTGTAGAATCGGATTTAAAACCACTCGGCTATTTATGAAAAAGCTATATTTCAAAACTGCGGAGCTTAAGCCACTCCTTTTTGAAAAACCATTTGATTCTACAACGATATCAAGCTCAAAGTGTTAAAGATTCTCTTAAAAATCATCCGCAACCCTCCGTCATTTTAGGAAGTAGAGTACTTAGTATTCGTGCTACGTTTGTTGACCTTAGCCAAGGCGTAGTGTACGGTAGCTAAGTGATGTCTTCCCACAAATGCGTATGATACAGATTAATTAGGACGGGCATATGACTTTGTTGACCTTAGCCAAGGGTCATGTGAACGGGTCTAATTAATCAAGAAATGACGGGTTGAGCTTGACTAGTACTCGTGATTTGTTGACCTTAGCCAAGGTCACGAGTATTAGGGGTAAAAACCACATCGGGAATTTCAATAGTTGAAATTTTCAATGAGATTGCATACCTTCCATGTGATGGTTGGATCCCGATCCCACCGTGGGCAATAGTTGCTCCTAGGAGAGTTTTACAGTTTACAATTAGCTAACTCATTAGGTGTCTAGAAAGGTGTTAACGGGGCTCCGCCTCTGGGAAAACGAGGTTTACTTTAATTAGGTCCGTGCGAAAGCACGGGGAACCTCCCTCAAGTACCGACACTGGCCTGGCTGAACGGTTAGCGAAGTTGTAAACTGTAATTAATCCTGGCTAGTTTTTCTTTTTAAGGTTTGAAAGAAAAACTCGATAAAAGCAGTGGGAAACATCGATTAGACAAGATAATAACCAATCTGATCTGTGCAAGAGCTTTCGCTGAGTGTATTCTTTTCTCTCTCTTAATGGCAGATACCCATGACTGGACTCAAGCTTTTTCTAGATAAAAACAAACTGAATAGGACCAACTATAAAGACTGGCTGAGGAATCTGAGAATCGCCTTGACTTATGATAAAGTATCATATGTCCTCACGGCTTCAGCCCCGCCCGTCCCAGGTCCAAAATCCTCAGTTGCGGACATTGAAGTCTGCAAGACATGGGACGCTGACTGTGCCACGGCAAAATGCCTCGCGCTTGCATCGATGGATAACACACATCAAAAGCAGCACGAGGATATGGACATTCACGGTATATTGCTCCATACAAAGGAGTTGTATGGAGAGCAATCCCGCGTATTACGATACGAAGCATCAAAGAAATTGTTTCAGATGCGAATGGCCCCTGGCACACCAGTAGGAGACCATGTTCTGAAGATGATAGCTCTTATAGAAGAGCTTGAGGACCTTGGATGGACGATGGACAATGAACAATATATAGATATTATTCTGCAGTCCCTCCCCTCCACCTTTGCTCAGTTCATAGTGAACTTCAACATGCATGGCATGGAGAAGGAACTCCCTAAACTCCTTAATATGTTAAGGAGTGCAGAGAGCACTATGAAGTTAGCAAAAACTCCCGTTATGACTATTGGGCAGTGTTCCTCTTCTCGCCCGAAAGCTAAGGCCAAGGGAAAGAAAAAGAAGAAACCCACCAATCCTAAGGGCGGAGTTAAAAAGGTGAAGGGAAAGGGAAAGTCCAAGGCTGGAGACTCGGGGAAGGGCCAATGTTTTCATTACCACAAAACATGACATTAGAAGCGCAATTGCACGGAGTACTTTAGTCTCAAGAAGAAGCATGGTGATACTTCTGCTTCAGGTGCGTTTGTGACAGAAAACTGTTTTTCAATAAACTCTGCTTCCTGGGTATTAGATACCGGTTCAGGTTCTCACATTTGCAATTCTATGCAGGGATTGAGAAATAGCAAAGTTTTGAAGACATGTGACCATACTCTTCGCGTTGGAAATGGTTCCAATGTACATTCAGTCGCAGTGGGAGAGTATCACTTGGGGTTGCCATCTGGATGTATTTTGGTTTTGAATCCATGTTATTTTGTACCAAGTATGCTATGTAATATAATATCCGTTTTTTTGTTGGACAATGAAGGATATAATTTTGTATTGCAGAACAATGTTATGAACATTCACCTGAATCAAATGTTGGTTGGGTATGGTACGCTTAACAACGGAATATATGTCCTAAATCAACACACAGTTTTCAGTATACAACACACTAATAAAAGAAAACTTTCAGAATTAAATGAAGCTTTTCTTTGGCACTGTATACTTGGTCATATTAACGAAACAAAACTAAACAAGTTACACAAAGATGGATATTTAAATTCTTTTGAATATAAATCTTATGCGACTTGCCAGTCTTGTATCAAGGGTAAAATGACCAAAACTCCGTTTACCGGACACGGAGAAAGAGCTACTCAGCTCCTAGGCTTCATACATAGTGATGTATGTGGGCCAATGTCTACACAGGCTAGAGACGTTTTTTCATACATCATTACATTCACTGACGATTTCTTAAGATTCGGTCATGTATTTTTATTAAAGCACAAGTCCGAAGGTTTCGAGAAATTCATTGACTATAAACAAGAAGTAGAAAAACAAACTGGCTTGAGTATCATAATGCTTCGATCAGATCGAGGTGGTGAGTATCTCAGTACAGAATTTGCAAACTTCCTAAAAGAGAATAGGATTCTCTCTCAGCTCACTCCCCCTTACACACCACAGCACAACGGTGTGTCAGAACGAAGGAATAGGACCCTATTAGATATGGTCCAGTCCATGATGAGTGACGCTGAGTTACCCGTCTCGTTTTGGGGGCATGCATTGGAGACTGCAGCATTTCTGCTAAACAGGGTTCCAACCAAAACCGTATCTACCACGCCATATGAGATATGGCATGAGAAGAGACCATCTCTTAAGTGAATTAAGATTTGGGGTTGCCCGGCCTATGTTAAAAAGCAGAATCCGGACAAACTCGAGACACGGTCAGTCATGTGTAACTTTGTGGGATATCCAAAGAATTCTTATGGATATCTATTCTACCACAAAGAGGAACAAAAAGTGTTTGTTTCTCAACATGCCACATTCTTGGAAAAAGAGTTTTTCACAGACAAAGATGATGGTAAGGTGGTGGATCTAGAAGAGGTTCTAGAGACACAAACTACAAATGACGATTTGGTTGAACCGGCTGTTGCAGCAGAAACTGAAGAACCTCGGCCACTCCGTAGGTCTGGTAGGACTTCTCTCCCACCGAAGAGGTACTACGGTTTCCTCATTGATGGTGACGGAGAAGATTGCATCATGGATGATGATGATCCTACCAGTTTTCAGCAAGCTATCACGAGTAAAGACTCTGTGAAGTGGCTGGATGCCATGAGATCCGAAATGGAGTCTATGTACATCAACAAAGTATGGACTTTGGACGTTGTGCCCCCTGGGGTAAAACCTGTGGGGTGCAAATGGATCTTTAAAAGAAAGATTGGTGTAGATGGGCAAGTGGAGACCTATAAGGCAAGACTTGTGGCGAAGGGTTTTCGTCAAAGACCAGGTTTGGACTATGACGAGACTTTTTCTCCCGTATCCATGCTTAAATCCATTCGGATCCTACTTGCTATTGCTGCTCACTACGACTATGAAATCTGGCAGATGGACGTTAAAACCGCATTTCTAAATGGAGAGTTAAAGAATGCGTTTATATGGATCAGCCAGAGGGCTTCATTAACAGTGGGAGCAGTGGGAAAGCATGTAAACTGCTTAAATCCATATATGGGTTAAAGCAGGAATCTCGGAGCTGGAACATCTGTTTCGATGATGTTATCAAAGAGTTTGATTTCATCAAAAATCCAGATGAACCTTGTGTTTAAAAGAAGGCTGTAGGAAGAGCTGTCACATTCCTCGTATTGTACGTAGATGACATTCTTCTGATAGGAAATGATATTCCTATGCTACAGTCGGTCAAATCATTCTTATCACTAAGGTTCTCCATGAAGGACCTGGGTGATGCCACATACATCCTGGGCATAAGGATCTATAGGGATAGATCCAAAAAGTTATTGGGATTGTCCCAAACCAGGTATATCAACACTATCCTAAAAAGGTTTAGTATGAAAGACTCCAAGCGGGGTGCCTTACCCGCTTGCCATGGAGTCACTCTCTCCAAGGATTCTTGTCCAAAGACCGATGAAGAGAGAGCTCGCATGAGCATTATACCCTATGCTTCGGCAGTAGGATCTATAATGTATGCGATGTTATGTACACGCCCAGATGTAGCTTATGCACTTAGTATTGTAAGCAGGTATCAATCCAACCCAGCGGAGAACCACTGGACAGCAGTGAAGAACATTCTTAAGTTCTTACGAAGGACTAAAGAATTGTTCTTGGTGTATGGTAATACAGATCTCCAAATGGAGGCCTTTACCGATTCGAGCTTCCAGAGCGATAAGGATGACAGAAAATCTATTTCAGGGTTTGTATTTACCCTCAATAGAGGGGCGGTGAGTTGGAAGAGTTCCAAACAAGATACCGTTGCAGACTCTACGATGGAAGCTGAGTACATTGCTGCAAATGATGCTGCCAAGGAAGCCGTCTGGATGAAGAAGTTCATCTCGGAGCTAGGAGTAGTTCCAACCATTATTAATCCAATACCTTTGTATTGTGATAATAATGGGGCTATGGCGTTAGCCAAGGAGCCCAGATCGCATCAGCGGTCTAGACACATCCTGAGGCGTTTTCATTTGATCCAGGAGATTGTAGATCGCCGCGGGATCGAGATTAGGAGAGTAGACACAACGGATAACGCCGCGGATCCATTCACCAAGGCCCTCCCTCAGCCGCAGCATGAGCGACTTTTTCAGATGTTGGGTATGAGATACGCTAATAACTGGCCTTAGTGCAAGTAGGAGATTGTTGGATATATGTATGCCCTAGAGGCCATTATATGATAGTGGATGTATCTATACATGTATATATATATATTCAGTATGCATTCTTGCTCGACATGATAGTATGCTATCTGGTTCTTCTTTATCTGACAGGTTGTTTTGATCATGCTTTTATCCATTCATACATGCTGATAAAGCCCTGAGGATATCGGCTTGACTACTCTGATTATAATGGAGATCATACTAGTGGGACATCTGTAGTCTATAAGCATATCCTGAAAAGTCCCTAGTCGCAGGTATATCAAGACGGGGTATTGATATACCAGAGTAGACTAGCGTATACGATAATAGACCCATACGATGGGCGATGGATGTTCCCACATTCATCGATGTTTGACATCAAGATCATATACGGGTGCTCAGTGGTGACTGGGTACACTGGACAGACTCACCGAGAACTCCTATATGGAATTATATCTATCGTCGGATAGCAGTTCTCAGGTGACACTGGTACATGTTAGTCTGTAGACCCGAGATCGTCAAAGAGTCTTGTGTGTTCTCCCACTGTACTTTGATTGCCATCCTACCACGGCTCTACCGAATCGTGCAAACAGGTGGCCGTTGGGTACAGTCCCGAGACACACGAAGGCAATGAGCGATAGGAGGGGTTTCGTCTCTCCCGGTATTGGGAGCTGATGCTGTTCTGTGCCCGACTGGTTATATCAGTAAGTCCCTGGCCAGGGCTGCTGAGATTTGCTGATAAGTGTTATCAGTAGTTTCTCGATCTGTTATAGACCATTAACCGGCACGACTTATTGAGTTATTAGGGTCGACGTGACTATCCCTGGGCTCGATATGTGTTAGTTGTATGTATGCCCTAGAGGCCAGTATTGTACAGATGATGTATATTATATTGGATGCTTGGACATATATAGAGATGACTTTCTTTCTCGATATGATAGTATGCTATCTGGTTGCTCTTTATCTTAACATGTACACTAGTCTCTTTAAACTGTCTTTTAGTTACATGTTGGTAAAGCCCTTAGGATGTGTACTTGACTGCCTGGACTATGATGCAGATCATACTAGTGGGGACATGGTAGTCCATAAGTACATCCTTCAAGGTCCCTAGTCGTGGGTGTATCGAGACGGGGCATCGATATACCAGTGTAGACTAGCGTGTACGCTTCTCGACCCATGAGATGGGCGATGGATGATCCCATATCCATTGGTGTTTGACATCAGAGATGGTACACGGGTGCTCAGTGGAAACTGGGTACACTGGACGGACTCGCCGAGAACTCCCAGATGGTATTATACCTCACGTCAGATGGCAGTTCTCAGGTGACACTAGTACAGGTTAGTCTGTAGACCCGAGATCGTCATAGAGTCTTGTGTGATTCCCACTGTGCTTTGATCTCCACCTTACCACGTCCATAAGGGCGTGCAAAACGGTGGTCTTTGGGCACAGTCCCGAGTCACATGGAGGCAATGAGCGATAGGAGGGGTTTCGTCTCTCCCGGTATTGGGGGTTGATGTTGCGCTGTGCTCGATTGGCCGTAACAGGGACGTCCCTGGCCAGGGCTGATCAGAGATTTGCTGGTAAGTGTTACCAGTAGTTTCTCGACCCGTTATGAGCCTCACATCGGCACGACTTATCGGTTATTGGGGTCTGACGTTTACCACCCCTAGACTTGATATGTGACATATCAGACGAACAGACCGGACTGTACGGTAAGTGTTACTGGTTGGATTCACAGGAGTGTGAGCGGGCTAGCTCGTCGATCTTCTGATCGCTCAATACCCGGATGGCCGTTACGTTTAGCAGACCGCTTGCGGCTTGTGGATGCTTGATATGATCATCATCTTCTACCAGCGTATTGACGAGTCGTTAGAATCCTACACAGAGGTTTCCTGGCTCAAGCGAAACGAAATAGGAGCGCATATGAGATATGTGCAGGACCGAGAATAATACGTGTATGTGATACCGTATTCCATTCTCGCGATGAATGTATCGATTGGTTATATTCGATATAACCTAGTTATCGAATCATTGATTCGATAAATCGATACATTGTATACTAGTCGGTTATGTGCGACATGACCGGATCATTGAATCAAGTGTTGATTTAATGATTTAATGTATAATTATATATTTGATATATTAATTTGCATTAACTAGTATTGGTTCATTTTAAAAGGATTTTCTCACTTGAAGTGCACATTGTATATGTGATATGCTTTTGTGTGCACTTGATTGTATCATGTTTGATGATACATACTTACTTGGGTTTGTGCAAAGAATTAAACCATGGTTATGATAATGGTTAGGGTTTTGAGTTATTCATCTATTTATTTATCCATTCTTTATTTATTTAAATAGATAAAAGAAAAGAAAATGGTTTCTTTTTATCATGAAGCTTGTTGAAGCTTCATGAAGCTTTGACTAAAGAGACCATTTTGTCTTCATGCTTAACCCTAACCATTCCCACTTACCATGGTCTATTCTCTACACTTAACCTTAGTTAGGATATGATAAGTATTCATTTCTTTTCTATTATGAAAAGACTTTGATCATATTCTTTCTTCTTCTTCATCATCTTCTTCTTGAAGAAAAGCTTAAGTCCATCAATGGCAACTTGAGCAAAAGTGAGAGAAATCCAATTCTAAAGTGAACCCACCTCCTATTTCTTCACCCTCTACCTCTTGCCAAGTAGTATAGGGTGTTTTCTTCACAAGTTTCACAACTTGGTGAAGTTGGAGCTTGAACTTGTAATGCCTCGACGTAGATCATCTTCGGCACGAAGCCGACGACCTAGTCCGCCCATTTCTCCGATGAAGCCGATGCTTGAGTTCGGGATTCGAGACGGACAGCGAGAGGACGTCTACATGGAGCCAAGGAAGTGGATATCCGGATCTACAAAGGTTGTAGCTTCTTATCTTTAGTTAAGTTGTTAACTAGATTCGTATTTCGCCTAAACTTCTAGTCAACGATCCGTATTAGGGTTTCTCGGCACCCGTAAAATTTGAAATTGGCATGGTTGATGCCTTGTGAGACTTCATTAGCGTGCCTAGGAACCCTACAGTGGTATCAGACCCTAGCTAGAGCCTTAAGCGAAGTCCAGACGACGTTTGAAGTCCGATCGAACCAAAACCCTAACCCGAAAACGGCTCTCTGTACATTTTTTAAAAACTGGGTTTTTTCCAAATTAAAAATATGCAGAAAATTCAGCAGGACTTTCTAAGAATTACTGTGAAACACGATCACCCAATTCCTCCAAAGTGCGGCGGAACCGCGGCAGAAGCCTGGCTTCTGCGGCGGTTCCGCGGTTGTATGATGACGTCACCCACCCAATTTTGCACAGTAACTTCTTTTATTCAGTGCTGAGTTCTCTGGGAATTTTTAATATTTATTCAAGAGTTGAGTATTCTGGGTTGTATTGGGGACTCGGTATTTCGATCGGATTATCAAACTTTGTCTAAGTGCTTTCCGGATAATTTTTGAATATGTTAAAAAGTTCGATCGGATATAAATACCCAACTTTTCCCCTGCCGGAAAATTTCCAAGTGTTGGATTTTTCTGTGATTTAAGGACGTTCTAAGTAGTGCAAGTAATGTGATGGTCCCTCTAGAAGACAACAAACCTTAACTCGATTATGTGACCGTCTTGAACTGCCCTTTGAACCTTCGGGTTTAGGGCAGTACGGCGTGCCACATGTGAGGCGTTGGCTTGACCCTTCTACGGCTGGACCGTTGGTACTGAGGCATGAAGTGAATGACTTTGAACCTATTTCATGTGTTGAACGGTTTCGGGAAAACTTGGGTGTTCGAATGTTCGATCGGAAAGTTTAATATATTCTATTTATCCGGAATGGGATACAATAATTGGAATTCACAAACAGTCATGAGATAACTGAATGAATGTTATAAATCTAGCGGTTTAGTCTCATTTGATATTGAAAAGAGTTTTCGATAATGGGACTAAAATGCGGGGTTTATAACTGTTAGGCATGTGATGTCTAAGTATTTCATTTGATTAGGTATGTGATGTCTAAAAGGGTTGCGGATTCCAACTGTTGTAGTTTTTACACTTTCTTTTCTGTGACCATAAGTGTAATATGTGATATCGCCGGTTTCGTTGCTATATGTCAACGACAATTGGGATGCGCATATTTACTTACGTTGATGACATGTGATGTTATGTGTTGCTGGATATGTTATATTGGATCGTCGTGTTCGAATAGCCGGGGGTTTTTATGTGAGATGAGCGTTTTTCATTTTCATTCATGTAAAAACTTGTATGTAATATTCTTTTATTTGGGGCACTTCCAGGTTGCGGAAGTTGTCACCTTTTGTATATTATTTTCTTTTCCGCATTAGGATAGACCCAAGGAGAGGAGCACAAGTAACCGGGTTCTGGGGTCCAGTGGGAGACCAACTCGAGGAGTCGAGTCCGGGTCTCCTAACCCTACAATTAGTAGGGTTGCTTGCCGCTCTCGTAGGGGTCTAGGGGTGTGGGATTGGCTATTCATCACGACCGTGGAATCCGTGTTTTATACTGGCTCGTATTGAAAACACGGACGTCCTAGTATATCCAATGTTTCATATGTTTCTTCTGCTGCGATATCTGTGATGTGATCATGTGATGTTCTGTGATAGATACAGTATATAGTATATATGATATATTATATAGAAGTTACTTATGTTTTGCACCCGCACTTGCCCTGCCCTGCTCTGTCGTTAGTTACCTAACCTAACGGTGCACGAGGGGACATCCAGGCAAATGCGGATAGCATAAGTATACGTCGTATTTATCTGTGATGTTTAGGTGACTTAAATGATGGGACTTCATTAATGTGATTAATGAAAGAAAAGAAACCTAAGATGTTGTAGAATCAAATTTTAAATAAAACAGGTAGCTACAGTTCTTGCTTTGCACAGCGGTATATGTGATATATCCTGCACCTTATTCGATGAGGAAAGGACCGAGATCCTTCACCGGGAGTGACTCCTTTAGTAATAACTGGAAGATGCTACACACTCGGTTTGACTTTTGATTGCTTCTATAGTTTCTGCTTTGCACAGTGATATATATGATATATCCCGCACCTCATTCGACGAGGAAAGGGCCGACGATCCCTTCACCGGGAGTGACCCCTTTAGCAAAACTAGAAAAAGCCTCAAAATCACTCCATTTTAAAACTTCATTTGATTCTACAACGATATCAAGTTCATTACGCTTATGGTTTTCAGAAAAACCTGCGTAGCCCTCCGTCAATTCTGATATGTAATATTCAGTATTCATGCTACGGTTGTTTGGCATGCGTCAAGGCGTAGTGTACGGTAGCTGATTATTACTTATCTGTAGCATGAGATGCGATTGGATTAAGGTATTCGTACGGCGTTGTTTGGCATGCGTCAAGGGTCGTACGGGTGGGTTTAATTCGATCACGAATTGTACGGGTTGAACTTGACTAGCGGACTATGGGTTGTTTGATATGCGTCAAGGTCATAGCACGCTAGGGACAAAAGCATTATCGGGAATTTCAAGTGTTGAAATTTGCAATGAGATTGCATACCTTCTATAAGATAGTTGGATCCCGATACCCACTGCGAGTAAGAGTTACTCCTGGGAGAGTTTTGCACACTACAATTAGCCGATCAAGTAGGTGTCTAGAAAGGTGTCAACGGGGTTACGCCTCTGGGAAAATGAGGTTTACATTAATTAGGTCCGTGCGAAAGCACGGGGAACCTCCCTCAAAGTACCGACACTGGCCTGGCTGAAAGATCGACGAAGTTGTAGGGTGTAATTAATCCCGGCTAGTCTTTCCTTTTAGGGTTTGAACGAAGATTTGATAAAAACCAGTGGGAGCCATCTTGATTAGATAAGATAATAACCAATCTGATCTTGCACGAGCATACGCTAAAGTGTTTTCTTCTCTCTCTCCAGGTAGCGACCATTTCATGCCTTAATCAAGATAATAATATGGATGTATTGACCGAACCCGCATGTTATACTGTTCTGGGGAACGTTGGTTTCGTTCTTTCCTATAAGGGTTATAGGACTGAACAGTATATAGGGGAATACCAGGATTCCCATGCCACCCGATTGAAGAAAGTACATGTTGATGCATTTTCTTCGGGTGTGTTCATTACAGAGAACTGTTTCTCCATTTGCCCTACGTCCTGGGTATTAGATACCGGGTCAGGATCCCATATATGTAATCAGTTACATGGGCTTAGAAAAGGTAGAGAACTTGGAGAAGATGATAAAGACATTAGAGTTAGAAATGGTGCAATTGTTGCAGCTAAGACTGTCGGGGAATATCACCTTGTGTTACCAACTGGTAATACATTGGTTCTGAACGAATGCTATTACATGCCGAACCTGATATGCAACATTATCTCGGTTTCTTTATTGAGTAAAGAGGGATATAATTTTGTATTACAGGACAATGTTATGAATATTTTCCGTAACCAAAAGTTGGTTGGATCAGGCACGTTGTGCAATGGCATTTATGTTCTAAATCAATCAACAGTTCTGAGCATAACTAACACACACAAGAGGAAGAGTTCTGGAACTGAACGAATCCTTCTTGTGGCATTGTAGACTGGGTCACATCAATGAGACACGACTAGCTAAGTTGCATAAAGATGGATATTTAAATCCGTTTGAATTTTCATCTTATGACACTTGCCAGTCATGTCTCAAAGGCAAGATGACCAAAACTCCGTTTACGGGATACGGAGAAAGAGTTACCGAACTCTTGGGACTGATACATAGTGATGTATGCGGTCCCATGTCTACACATGCCAGGGATGGTTCTTCGTACTTCATTACATTGACTGACGATCTCTCTAGATTCGGATATGTGTTCCTGATGAAACACAAATCAGAAGCTTTTGAGAAATTTAGAGAATATAAACAAGAAGTCAAAAACCAAACCGGAAAAAGTATTAAAATCCTTCGATCTGATCGAGGAGGTGAATACTTGAGCAATGAATTCCTGGACTTCCTAAAAGAGAATGGGATTCTCTCTCAGTTGACTCCTCCCTATACACCACAGCACAACGGTGTATCAGAACGGAGGAACCGCACCCTATTAGATATGGTGCGCTCTATGATGAGCACAGCTGAGTTACCTATTTCCTTCTGGGGATATGCGCTTGAGACAGCCATGGACCTATTGAATAGTGTTCCTACCAAATCAGTGCCTACCACTCCATATGAGATATGGAAAGGGAAGAGACCACATCTTAATTACATTAAGATATGGGGTTGTCCAGCCTATGTCAAAAGACAAAATCCAGACAAACTCGAGTCAAGATCAGTCTTATGTAAGTTTGTAGGATATCCCAAAAATTCACAAGGGTATATCTTCTACCATCCCAAGGAACAAAAAGTGTTTGTTTCTCGACATGCCACTTTCTTAGAAAAGAGTTTTCTTATGAAACAGACAAGTGGCATTGAGGTAGAACTGGAAGAGGTTCCAGCGGCACAAACTATAACAGAAGACTTGGTAGAACCAGAGGATTCAGTAGTACCCGACGAATCCGAGCCTCTCCGCCGATCTAGTAGGGTTCCTCGCCAACCTGAGAGATACTACGGTTTTCTCATGGATGGAGGGAGCGAGGATTACATCATGGATGATGATGACCCAACTAGCTTCGAGCAGGCCATCACGAGTAGGGACTCAGTGAAATGGCTGGATGCTATGCGGTCCGAGATGGAATCCATGTACACCAACAAAGTATGGACTTTGGAAATTGCTCCTGAAGGGGTAAAACCCATTGGGAGCAAGTGGATCTTCAAGAAGAAACTTGGTGTAGATGGGAAAGTGGAGACTTTCAAAGCTAGACTTGTTGCAAAGGGTTTTCGTCAAAGACCAGGTGTGGACTATGACGAAACCTTTTCTCCAGTGGCTATGCTTAAATCCATCCGGATCATGCTTGCCATCGCTGCATATTATGACTATGAAATCTGGCAAATGGATGTTAAGACCGCCTTTCTAAATGGTGATTTAGAAGAGTGCGTGTACATGACTCAGCCAGAGGGCTTCGTAGATAGTGGGAGCAGCGGGAAGGTGTGCAAGCTGCTTAAATCCATTTATGGATTAAAGCAAGCATCGCGGAGTTGTAACATCTGCTTTGATGTCGTTATCAAAAAGTTTGATTTCGTCAAAAATCCAGATGAACCTTGTATCTACAAGAAGGTGGCAGAGAGTAAGGTTGTCTTCCTCGTATTGTACGTGGACGACATACTCTTGATAGGAAATGATATTCCTATGCTGCAATCGGTCAAGCTCTTCTTATCACAAAGATTCTCAATGAAAGATCTTGGTGATGCCTCCTGCATATTGGGAATCAGGATCTATAGAGATAGATCCAAACGGATATTAGGATTGTCCCAATCCAGGTACATTGACACCATACTAAAGAGGTTTAGTATGGAAGAATCCAAGCGTGGGAACTTACCCACGATCTCTGGAGTTACTCTCTCCAAAGAGATGTCTCCCAAGACTAATTTGGAGAGAGCTCGCATGCAAGGGATACCCTATGCTTCGGCTGTAGGCTCTATCATGTACGCGATGCTATGTACCAGACCCGATGTTGCATACTCACTAAGTGTAGTGAGCAGGTATCAAGCTGATCCTGGAGAGAGTCACTGGACAGCTGTGAAGAGCATTCTCAAGTACTTACGAAGGACTAAAGAGATGCTCTTGGTGTATGGTAACGGAGCACTCCAAATGGAGTCCTTTACCGATTCGAGCTTCCAGAGTGATAAGGACGACTCTAAGTCGCAGTCGGGCTTTGTCTTTACCCTTTACGGAGGGGCGGTTAGCTCGAAGAGTTCCAAGCAGGAAACCGTGGCAGACTCGACGATGGAGGCTGAATACATCGCTGCCAACGATGCTGCCAAAGAGACTGTCTGGATCAAGAAGTTCATTACTGAACATGGAGTGGTTCCATCCATTGAGCATCCAATACCTTTGTATTGCGATAACAATGGAGCGGTGGCTTTGGCCAAGGAACCCAGGTCCCATCAGCGATCCAGGCATATTCTGAGGCGGTATCACCTGATCCGGGAGATAGTTGATCGCCGGGAGATCGAGGTCAGGAGGGTTGACACGAAGAACAACACGGCGGATCCACTCACGAAGGCCATTCCCTAGATACAATTTGAGAGACTCTTCGGGATGCTCGGTATGCGATACTACAGCAGCTGGCCCTAGTGCAAGTGGGAGATTGTTAGTTGTATGTATGCCCTAGAGGCCAGTATTGTACAGATGATGTATATTATATTGGATGCTTGGACATATATAGAGATGACTTTCTTGCTCGATATGATAGTATGCTATCTGGTTGCTCTTTATCTTAACATGTACACTAGTCTCTTTAAACTGTCTTTTAGTTACATGTTGGTAAAGCCCTTAGGATGTGTACTTGACTGCCTGGACTATGATGCAGAACATACTAGTGGGGACATGGTAGTCCATAAGTACATCCTTCAAGGTCCCTAGTCGTGGGTGTATCGAGACGGGGCATCGATATACCAGTGTAGACTAGCATATACGCTTCTCGACCCATGAGATGGGCGATGGATGATCCCATATCCATTGGTGTTTGACATCAGAGATGGTATACGGGTGTTCATTGGAGACTGGGTACACTGGACGGACTGGCCGAGAACTCTCAGATGGTATTATACCTCACGTCAGATGGCAGTTCTCAGGTGACACTAGTACGGGTTAGTCTGTAGACCCGAGATCATCATAGAGTCTTGTGTGATTCCCACTGTGCTTTGATCTCCACCTTACCACGTCCATAAGGGCGTACAAAACGGTGGTCTTTGGGTACATTCCCGAGTCACATGGAGGCAATGAGCGATAGGAGGGGTTTCGTCTCTCCCGGTATTAGGGGTTGATGTTGCGCTGTGCTCGATTGGCCGTAACAGGGAAGTCCCTGGTCAGGGCTGATCAGAGATTTGCTGGTAAGTGTTACCAGTAGTTTCTCGACCCGTTATGAGCCTCACATCGGCACGACTTATCGGTTATTGGGGTCTGACGTTTACCACCCCTAGACTTGATATGCGACATATCGGACGAACAGACCGGACTGTACGGTAAGTGTTACTGGTTGGATTCACAGGAGTGTGAGCGGGCAAGCTCGTCGATCTTCTGATCGCTCAATACCCGGATGGCCGTTACGTTTAGCAGACCGCTTGCGGCTTGTGGGTGCTTGATATGATCAACATCTGCTACCGACGTATTGACGAGTCTTTAGAGTTCTACACAGAGGTTTCCTGGCTCAAGCGAAACAAAATAGGAGCGCATATGAGATATGTGCAGGACCGAGAATAATACGTGTATGTGATACCGTATTCCATTCTCGCGATGAATGTATCGATTGGTTATATTCGATATAACCTAGTTATCGAATCATTGATTCGATAAATCGATACATTGTATACTAGTCGGTTATGTGCGACATGACCGGATCATTTAATCAAGTGTTGATTTAATGATTTAATGTATAATTATATATTTGATATATTAATTTGCATTAACTATTATTGGTTCATTTTAAAAGGATTTTCTCACTTGAAGTGCACATTGTATATGTGATATGCTTTTGTGTGCACTTGATTGTATCATGTTTGATGATACATACTTACTTGGGTTTGTGCAAAGAATTAAACCATGGTTATGATAATGGTTAGGGTTTTGAGTTATTCATCTATTTATTTATCCATTCTTTATTTATTTAAATAGATAAAAGAAAAGAAAATGGTTTCTTTTTATCATGAAGCTTGTTGAAGCTTCATGAAGCTTTGACTAAAGAGACCATTTTGTCTTCATGCTTAACCCTAACCATTCCCACTTACCATGGTCTATTCTCTACACTTAACCTTAGTTAGGATATGATAAGTATTCATTTCTTTTCTATTATGAAAAGACGTTGATCATATTCTTTCTTCTTCATCATCATCTTCTTCTTGAAGAAAAGCTTAAGTCCATCAATGGCAACTTGAGCAAAAGTGAGAGAAATCCAATTCTAAAGTGAACCCACCTCCTATTTCTTCACCCTCTTCCTTTGCCAAGTAGTATAGGGTGTTTTCTTCAGAAGTTTCACAACTTGGTGAAGTTGGAGCTTGAACTTGTGATGCCTCGACGTAGATCATCTTCGGTACGAAGCCAACGACCTAGTCCGCCCATTTCTCCGATGAAGCCGATGCTTGAGTTCGGAATTCGAGACGGACAGCGAGAGGACATCTACGTGGGGCCAAGGAAGTGGATATCCGGATCTACAAAGGTTGTAGCTTCTTATCTTTAGTTAAGTTGTTAACTAGATTCGTATTTCGCCTAAACTTCTAGTCAACGATCCGTATTAGGGTTTCTCGGCACCCGTAAAATTTGAAATTGGCATGGTTTATGCCTTGTGAGACTTCATTAGCGTGCCTATGAACCCTACAATATGCAGCATATCTGACGAAGAGACCGGACTGTACGGTAGTGTTGCCGGTTGGGTCGACGGGAGTTGTAGCAGGTTCGCTTGTTTTCTTCTGATCGCTCAATACCCGGGTGGCCGTTACGTTTAGCTGACCGCTTGCGGCTTGGGGGTACCTGATATGATCATCACCCTCTGCCGGCGTATTGACGGGTCTTAGAGTCCCACAAAGGAGTTACCCAGTCCAGGAGAAACGTTGTGGTGCGCATATGCGATATGCGCATGCACCCGATTAAAATGTGCGTATATGATACCGAACATTGATCGGGCGGCCTGCTTTTGGTGGGGTCATATGAGATATGACCGGATTGATAAATCAAGTGCTGATTTATCATCTAACCATTAGTTTTCTCCCTTGAAACCTTTCTAGTATATAATGGATGTATGCATACATGTATGTTTTTCTTCATTCTTTCTAGTTTCATGCACATATGGATGTGCATAGATACACACATACATACACCCATCTATCATGGTTGTTTACATATGGAAATGGTGGCAATATGAGACTCACACCATGGATAAATCTTTTGATTTTTATTTGATTTTAGGTTTAAAACAAAATAGAAAAAGGAAAGGATAATCTTCACTTGCTTCTACACTCTTCTTTAACCTAACCATTCTCACCTACCCTTAACCTTGGATTAACCATTCCTTACATGTTTTAAACCCTAATTAAATACCAACCAAAAGATTTAACCATGGTTTGAAGTGAGAAGAAATTAAATATATAAAGATATATTTCTTTTTCTTTTCAATGGTTATCATTTTTATCTCTTGTTAAAATATTGCCACCATCTTCTTCCTCCTTCAATATTTGCTCTCTAGTTTTTTCTAGTGAGTAATATACACATAAATAAAGGTTTTTGAAGTGAGAATCTTAACCACAACATCATTCTACACAAGTTTAGCCAACTTGTTTAGAGTGTTCTCTTCGATTCTCGAAGTTGCGAGCTTGGACGGGGAACTCTGGGTGGATCGTCGTGGACGTGAGAGGACTTCAAGAGGACCTTTCTTCAACACCCAAGAGACCAAGGAGTCCAGCAAAAGGGAGATACAAAGGTTGTAGTCTCGAAACCCTAACTTTATAAGCTTTAAGTTTCGTAACCCTAATTTTCTAGGATCGATTCCTTTGCATGCTTGTTTAGCACCTTCAAAATCCAAACTTTGAAACATGTGACGCTTCAAAACTCATCATAGGGTGCAAGGCAAACCTTTCAGAGGGGGCTCGGCCAAGTATGGGGCTAGAATGGTGAGTGAGTGTGTGTTTGTATAATTTCCCAAGTCAAACTATCACCACTTCATTGTTTATTATATTCATTAAATTTACCTTTTCTATTTAACCCTAGAACGTTCTAACCTTGCAAAAAAAAGAGAAAAAGAAACATGTTACAAACTTGGTTTAAAGTTGTCATGGTGCAATGCAACTTGTATTAACCCAATCTAATTTGTAATTATCACCAATTAAATGTATTAGTGAAAACTTAAAATAATATTAAAAATAATTATTTACGGAAAATATTTTAGTAAACTAGTAAATTTTATAAGTGACCCATTAAATACCAAATACTAGCAATTACATAGCTAGAATAGTTATATTTAAGTCTATAATGAAAAATAATTATATCTTGTTTTTTACGGAAAACACCAGTTATTTTACCGATTATCCGAACTTTCACCTAAACGATTTTCAAAACGTTACAATCTTCCCCCTTAAAGAAATTCGGTCCCCGAATTTAAATTTAAAACTCCCCCAATTACTAAAACATTTCAGCAAAACATTTAAGTTGTCGGGGCTCCGAAATCATCGATACTTAAAACACATCTTAGCGTAACGCATGCGCATGAAAAACAAGTATATAACTCAAAAACAAAACTCTGTAAAGTATCACGCAGTCATCGGAGTTATGGTGAAGCTACCAATGTCAAGGTCCGATACGAAAACCAACACGATATACTCAAAATTATAACATGTACATAGTACACATTGTTGTAAACTCGTCAAAACATCTGAAAAGAAATGCATGCCAAACCTTTTTTTCAAGTCGTTGTGCGATGCGCGTTTCACAGCACAAGTAGCGAACGTTTATCATAGAAAAATAACTATATATATACATATATATATATCCTTTGTTTGTCACACACGTCCCGCTGTTTTAAAAAAAATAATTTAGAAGGGTTTCTTTGTAAAATGTTTCGTGTTATCTCGGACACACAGGAAAAATATAGAAACTGTAGCTCCTTTTTGGAAATCCCTTCGGTAACTACCGATGCATTCAAAAACATATTCAAGTACTGTCCCCGAACTAGTCCTGCTCAGCTACTATACCAAATAGTAAATATCATAAAAACATACTGCTCAAAAGAAACCATACCCAATAGTATATGTACTAATGCCACATGCGTCTGGTGCGCACAGAAATCGAAATCAATGAATGTGCCATATATGTGCACAGAAAAAAATCTAAGTGCAACGGTGTGCGCGAAAAAACCTGTCAAGGGCAACGGGTGTGCCTGACAACAATATCATGTGCATTTGATATGCACGAAAAATCCCGATTTAGTGCATCTGGTGTGCACCAAAATCGCATCAAGCGGGCCAAGTATGCGCAAGAATCCAAATCAAGTGCACAAGATGCACGAAAATAAATATCGAATATCATAATCGAAATCGAAGGTATACAGCATACATCAATCTAAATCAGGTATACCGTAGAATAAAATCTCACAACTACGTGTATCAGCGTGCACAAAATCGAATCAAAGTAGTAAAAGGGTATGAAAACTACACCGAAGGCACCAGTCAAAACACATAGATACAATAGGCATGAAATCAAAATCAAACATATCGAATGACATCAAATCGAAGTCAAGTGCAACTGTGGTGCACAACATCTCAATCATAGAAATAAATCACCCAAAATACCGAAATCCAAAATGACGTATACGTGATATTCGAATCACCAAATCGCAAATCGTAAACACTGTCGTCGATGTGTCCTTCCTTCAAAGTCGAGAAGGTGACGGTGCATCCAAAGCAAGCAGAGCAAGATATCTCCTTACCTCCTGTTCATGGTTTGGCTCCATTGTGCCCTTAGGCTCTCGTCTCTCTCTGCGGAATTGCCAGTTACATAACTCCTCGGCTCAACAGCCCAATATGGAAACGATGACGGAAACAGTTCCGCTCTGGCACATACTCTAAAGATCTCTTGCCAACTATTATGGTCACTCATAACATGTTTCGTCGATGATGCCGAACTCTGGCCTACTAGGTGTGCGTGATACGACAGATCCTGGGTCCAAATCTTCTCGTGTAGTATTCCAGAAAGATTCTGTCGGGGTCTCTCCCAAATCTCGTTTCCGCCAAACTGCCCGGAAGTTATCACCCTTTACCAAATCCATTTCTTTTTCCGGAACAGCTGCTAACTCATCACGACTCCTTCTAAAGGATATATCCATATCCAACGCCTCTGCATGCGTATCACATCTCTGATGTCAACGGAGTGGAACGTCATCTCATCAAAATCCCGTGGCAATCGATCGACTGAGACTAAAATGCTAGATTTATAAAATTCAAATTAGCTTTCTTGTGGATTCCAAGTATTGTATCCCATCACATGATATCTGGACGACGATAGACTTTTCGATCGATTCATCAAAGTCCCATAATTCCCCGAGAGCTCAACACTTGAACACAGTTTAATAATATTCAATACATGCCATAGTACCTATGGACCAGCCGTAGAAGGGCAGACCCAAGCCTCATTAGTGGCACCGTGGAACTGTCGCAACCCTAAGGTTCAAAAGCAGTTCCATGGTCATTATGTCGAGTTAGGGTTTCATTCTTCTAGAGGGTTCACAGAATTACTTCCATGTTTTTCCGAGTACCTTAAACTTGGAAAAATGGGTTTCTGACATTCGTTCGAACATTTTAAGTTTTCCTACGCAACTTGTGAATACCCTTCGTCCGCACGCTAAACAATGCCTCAATTCTCAAGGATAGATGATACACTAACGGTCATCACATTATAGTTGGCCTCTAGCGGTAGCCCGATCATCTGGTGTAGATATCAAACGCTCACGTCCATGAAACATAGTAAAATGACATATCGAAATGCTCATGCCACGAAAAACACAAATAAACGACACATCTATACAATCGTGTGTCATCGGAATTACGCCCTGGTCAGTCCTCGTCCATGAAGAGCTCATGCTGACCGCAACTCTAGCCGCAACTTTCTCTGCCCGTGCAACCGTGGTAGCAGAAACCACAATCCGATATCGATGAGGATGGATCATAGGAACGAATAGAATACGGTGCAAAGAAATGTACATTCTAAGGCTTCTTAAGCGGAGTAGCGTATTGTAAGTATGCCGCGGAATATACACACGGTATGTCACTCTACTTAAGTCACCTACTCCATCAACCAAGGTCAACCTAGGCGACGATAGTTCGGGTCTAACACCCCTCGACCAAGTCTAAGTTCCGTATGGTCAAGCCTAGGTTTCAAATATATATATATATATATATATATATATATATATATATATATATATGCCCTAGACTCCGCATATTCAAACCTAGACTCGAACCAAGTTTAAACCTAACGCTCTGATACCAACTTTGTCACGACCCGAAATGGCACGTGACTGTCACTTGAATCTTGTGAAGCCTATAGGACCCCACCTAATTCAAGTAAGGCAAAAGCCCAAAAATCTAAACCATTTTTAAAGAAAGGTGTGAAGTAAAACTTGTTTAAAAGCAACATCATATTTTCCCGAAAATTTAGGCAGAGTCTCCTTTGTAAATACTGGCCCCTAAACGGGTACACCACATGAAATACATAATAATGAATAAAGACATCCCCAAGCGGGAGCTAGCTCTTCGCCAATTGGCGGAAACAACGATGCAAGCAATTTAATATACAACGCCGAAGGGCAAAATCAAAACTCGGAAAGAAAACCAACATTCTCGAGAAAACCAGAGAAGAACCCAATTAATATAAGCGCGTGACTCTACGGTCAAAATAATACACAACTGGTTTTCTAAGTCTATCAAAATATACAAGTCTGGTTGATGAAGTTTACTAGATACAACCGAAATATAAAAGATGCAACGGTGGTCACGATGTAAGTGAACCCACCAACCAAAGCAATCACCCTGAAGGAAGCAGTGTGCCAGCAAGACGCAATGAAACCTGCACGGACAAAAATGCAAAAAACTGTGGCACAACGGGGGTGAGTTGCCAACTCGTGAGTAGAAAACATCACCGAGAAAAAATCGCATGTATGACTCACTCCAAGGACATACCATAAAATATACAATACAACAAGGGTGACAGTATATCATAAGTGTGATATGAAGTACTCGTGTCCGTGTCAGGCGTAATAATATATCGATGCTGACATGTACTAATGCATCATCCAACGTGTGTCCAGTAACGACACACAAATCATGATAAAACCCGAGTGCCCAGCTGTTAGTGTATATGCCCTAGAGGCATTACTGTATCATACTAGTATGTATATTACTTGATGGGTGCTTGGGATATTCACAGTTGTACAGACAATCTTGCTCAATATATTAGTATGCCACTTGTTTTGTCTCTGCTTTAATATGTACATATGTGTTTATTTATTATATCACCTATATGCATTAGTAGAGCCCTTAGGATCTTTGCTTGATTACCGGCATTATGATGGCGATCACACTCGTGGGGGCTGGGTAATCCACAAGCACATCCTTATACACGTCCCTAGTCGTGGGATTATCAAGATAGGGCGTTCGATACTCCGGAGTAGACTAGCGTATGCGCTTCTCATCTCAGCACGGGAGACGGTCTGTCCCACAGCCGTCAGTACGTCGTACTTGAGATAGTATGCGGGTGCTCGTTAGGTTACGAGTACACTGGACAGGACTCGTCGGGAACTGATGGTTGGTATTATACCTATCATCAGTTATCAGTTCCCAGTTGACATCAGTACAGCTTAGTCCGCTGACTTGACACTGTCACTTCGCCTCGAGTGTGTTCCCACTGTTCTTTGATTACTACCCTACCACGGCTCTACTGAGTCGTGCAAACAGGTAGTAGTTGGGTGCAGTCCCGAAGCACTTGGAGGCAGTGATGGTTAGACAGGATTCGCCTCTCCCGGTATTGGGGGTTGACATCGCGCTGTGTCTAGGAGAGCTATTACACATGAAGTCCCTGGCCAGGGCAAGCGAGATATACTGGTAGGTTTCCAGTGATGTCTCAGGGTGTTCTGGGCTACACTCCGACACGACTTGTACAGCTATTAGGGGATGACGTTTACCGCCCCCTAGGCCCGCCATGTGATGTATCAAACGAACAGACCGGACTGTATGGAGATTGTCACATACAGGCTCAGTAGGAGTTCGGATGGGTTTACCTCATCAGCCTTCTTATCGACATCTACCTGGGGACCGTTACGTACAGCTAGTGCCGCTTGCGGTCTGTGGTTAAACCCACTACCAGCGTGGTGTCGAGTCTTTAGAGTCCCACACAGAGAGTTTCCCTGCACTGAGCGAAACGTGTAGAGGCCGTATGGTTTTACGGCAGGGCTGCGGTCACTTATGTACACTTGTGTGCGTGTGGTGTTCGGGCAGGCAGTACTAGTGGGCTTTGGTTTAAGCCGGATCCTAGTATTGCACGAATGGAATTGTTTTGTCTTCTGTGCATCCGCATTCTACGGAATGCGGATGTAGGTGTGTATGCACAGTTTTCCGAAGCGATGAAGGAGGAGATGCCTCATTAGGGTTTTGGCAGTTGGTTCGGCCAAAACCGTTATGTGGCGGGCTCATTAGGGTTTTGGCAGTTCGTTTGGTCAAAACCATTATGAGCCGCGGACATCATTTACTAATCCTTTTAGTGATAATTTTATGATGGCTAATTGCATTGACCATTTGACCACCTTGACCTCTCTTGACTTTGTTGACCGATTGACCGTGTTGACCATTGACTTTCAAGACAGATCTACACTCTTCTTTTCTTTTTCTTTTTCTATTTTGATTATGATAATGGTCATTTCAATGTAGCCATCAAACATTATCTTGATGGGATTAGTAATGATGTTGTTTTTGCATTATTGAACCATGGTTCATTTTCTAATGCTCATAATTCTTTTCTCATTCTCTCTCTTGCCTTTTGCTAGTGAGAAGAAAAGAAATGTAGCATGGTTGCTAGCTCCTCATTCTTCCTCCTCTTGATTCATCTTTTGATCTCATGTGTTGAGAGATAAAGATCCCACAAAGACAAAACCATCCCTCTACCACTTCTACACAACCCAGGGCTTCTAGACTAGCAATCTCTTTGCCCTAGTTACCTCGGCTCGAGGTGGAGCTCGGTGTACATCTCTCGGGTGGATCGTCTTCGGCTCAAGGAGGCCGCTGAGGTGACCAAAGTCCGGATCAACCCTCGGAGCAAGAAAAGAGAAGAACAACAAGAAGAGAAGGAGTTCAAGTTGAGGTATAACCCCTAACCGAGTAGATAAATCTCTAGTTAGGATACTAGTGTGTTGTTTAGCAAAGATCCGGCTTTTTGGTCCATGTTACCAAGTCTAGAAAAATTTTTGTTTTACCATTTCCGCAACCCCGAAAGTACCGGGAGAGGTAACGTGGACCTAACAGTGGTATCAGAGCCTAACTAAACACACCCTAGCATGTTAGCAAAGTATCTAGAATTTCGACCGGACGAAAAACCGCAAAACACCCCGGAATTTCAAGTTTCTGCCGATTTTTAGAACTGTTCAAAAATTAATAAATCATACACTAAAAATCGTCTCAGGCTTTTTGTAGAAAACTGAAGAAAAATGATCCCCTAACTCGGTTAAAGCGTCGCGGAACCGCGGCATATGCTTGCTTATGCCACGGAACAGCGGCCGAGTTAACTCGGTTTGGGGTCCTGTTTTCTGCAGTATTCTTATTTGGTTATTTTGGGATTTTTGGAATATGATTTTTCTGCCCAGATTTTCCAGAAAGCAAAATTTGTTTTTGGGGCTTAAAAATCTGTATTTTTTGGTCGATGTTCTATAGACTTTGGCTAATGGTTATATCTGTAATGTTATATGTATATTGAACCTCTACTAATCGTTATACGTCGATTAGTGGAAGTTATACATATCTGTGATCTGTAATGCTGATGGTTTGTGTATGTGAACTCGTTGGATTGTCGCGGATGAATAGCCGGGGTGGTTGTGAGATGAGGGTTTCTTTTTCTTTCATTCATGTAATAAATTTGTAAATTGATGTAATATTATTTTTATGGCCGCACAACCGGGTCGGGGTTGTAGCCGTCATTGTATAATTCTTTTTGCTGTTTTTGCTCCTAGGATAGACCCATGGAAGGGGTGCACAAACTACCGGGTATCTCGAAGTGCCGAGTGGCCTACTCACGGGGTTGAGGAAGGTTGCTTCGCTTCGGGTACTTGGCGGGTAGTTCGCCGCACCCGTAGGGGTCTTGGGTGGGGTTTTGGCTATTCATCGCGACAGTGTAATCCGTTTTTCGTTGCAGGCTCGAACGAATCGCGGGTTCCTAGTATATCCAAAGTGTTCATCTGTGATCTGGATTGGCTATCATTGCTGTATATCTATATATAATAACCATTTAGGCGTTGCTTATGTTTTTCAGCCGCGATAGCCCAGCCCCCGCTCTGTCGTTAGTTAAGTAACTTAACGGATGATGACGGGGCCCCGTGGCGAATGCGAATGGCATAAGCGTACGTCATATTTTGGTTGTTTTCTGCAATGGTAGGATTTAAATGATGGGACGCATTAAAAGAACTAATGCAAGAAAATAAACCTAAAAGACGTTGTTGGAACAATTTTTCAAAAAAAGCTGTTATTACAAGGACGTTCACTTTTGTTTTGCATCGAGGTATTCGGTTATGAATGCCCAGCACCTCATTCGACGAGGCAAGGGTTGAGATCCCCTCATCGGGAGTGACCCCTTGGACAAAAAGTTTGCGTCAGGGTGATAACTTCACTATAGTCGATTATTCTTGCTTTCCATCGAGGTATTCATCTTACGAATGCCCAGCACCTCACTCGACGAGGAAAGAGCCGAGATCCCTTTACAGGGAGTGACCTCTTTAGCAAAAGTTTTCGTCACTACGTTTTCAAAAAGTCTATCATGTTCCTTCAACTACATCAAGTTCATTACGTTAACGGGTTTTTCGCCAAAAACCCAGCCGTAGCCCTCCATCGTTTCAGATAATTAATAATTAGTATTCGTGCTGCGTTTGTTGATTATTCGTCAAGACACAGTGAACGGTAGCTGAGTAATAATTCTCTGTTGCACTGATAGATGCGATTGGTTAGAACGGTCGCATGATTTTGTTGATTATTCGTCAAGGATCATGCGGGCGGGTCTAATGCAATCCTGGATAACGACGGGTTGAACTTGACTAGGACCTTTTGATTTGTTGATTATTCGTCAAGGTCACTTGGGTCCTAGGGGCAAAAACCACATCGGGAGTTTCTAAAGAAACTAAAACTTGCAGATTTAGCAAACCTTCTGGAGTGTGGTGACTAGAGTGGATTCCATCTAGGTCATCACATAATGATAGTTGGATCCCGATCCCACTGATGAATTGGATTACTCTTGGGAAATTTTTTCACTTAACAATCAATGCTATAAACCTAGTAGGTGTCTAGAAAGGTGTTAGCGGGGTTACGCCCCCAGGGAAAAGAGGTTCTTAAATTAAGGAACTTCGCAAAAGCGTTGGAAAACCTCCCTCGAAGTACCGACACTAGCCTGGCTGAAAGGTTAAGCAAGTATTGTGACGTGAACTAAATCCCGATTAGTTCTTCTTTTAAAGGGTTTTAAGAAGAATTTGAGGAAACAGTGGGAGACATCCTGGTTAGATAAACTAATAAACAAATCTAATCTTGCAAGAGCGCACACTGAGTGTTTCTTTTCTCTCTCTCCAGGTAGCAACCTTTTCACGCCCTAATCATGATAATAAAATGTATCGCTTGACCGATCCGAATTCTTATTCGGGACTGGGGAACGATGGTTCGTCTCTAACTTGTGACAATAGTCATAAGTATGAGCAAGGGAAAGGGGATTGTATGGATTCCCAGGATACCCAGTTGAAGAAGAAGCATGGTTTTGCATCTACTTCAGGTGTTCTTGTAATTGAGAACTGTTTTACGGTCAGCCCTACCTGCTGGGTACTTGATACCGGATCAGGATCTCATATCTGTAATTTATTGCAGGGACTGAGAAAAAGTAGGAAAGTTGTACCGGGTGATATGTCGCTCAGAGTAGCGAACGGAGCACAAGTTAATGTGGCAGCCGTCGGTGAATATCACCTAGTATTGCCAAATGGCAAGACTATGATTTTGAACGATTGCTACTATGTACCCTTCATGGTTTGCAACATCATATCAGTTTCTTTACTCGATAAAGATGGATATAACTTTGTTCTTGATAGAAATATCATGAACATTTACCTCCATAAGGTACTGGTTGTAGAGGGTACACTGTGTAATGGTATCTACATTCTAAATCAGAATACAGTTCTCAATGTACAAAACACACGCAAGAGGAAGAATTCAGATACGAATGAATCCTACTTGTGGCATTGTAGACTTGGTCATATCGGAGAGAAAAGACTGAGTAAGTTGCATAAAGATGGAATCTTGAATGCGTTCGAGTTTTCATCTTATGAAACTTGTCATTCCTTTCTCAAAGGGAAGATAACCAAATCTCCGTTCACCGGACATGGAGAAAGAGCAGCAGAGCTCTTGGGACTCATACACAGTGATGTATGTGGTCCGATGTCTACACATGCAAGGGGTGGGTTCTCCTACTTTATCACATTCACTGACGATCTCTCTAGGTTCGGATATGTGTATCTGATGAAACAAAAATCTGAAGCTTTTGAGAAATTCAAGGAATTTAGAAAGGAAGTAGAGAACCAGACTGGCAAAAGTGTCAAGATCCTCCGGTCTGATAGAGGAGGGGTGTACTTAAGCACGGAATTCCTAGATTACTTAAAAGAGAATGGTATTCTCTCTCAGCTTACTCCTCCTTATACACCACAGCATAACGGTGTATCGGAGCGGAGGAATCGTACCCTATTGGATATGGTTCGCTCCATGATGAGTAGTGCTGAGTTACTTCTTTCATTCTGGGGACATGCGCTTCAGACAGTGGCATACCTTTTGAATCAAGTTCCGTCCAAATCTGTGCCTAAAACTCCGTATGAAATATGGAGCAGTAAGAAACCATGTCTTAAATTTATTAAGATATGGGGTTGTCCGGCCTATGTGAAAACACAGAAACCGGACAAGCTAGAGACACGGTCAGTTCTGTGTAAATTTGTGGGATATCCTAAAGACTACTAGGATATCTATTCTACCATACTCAGGAACAGAAGGTGTTTGTATCTCGCCATGCTACCTTCTTAGAAAGAGAGTTTCTTACAAAAGAAACTAGTGGGAGTTCGGTAGAACTGGAAGAAATTCAGCGACCACAAAATATAACTGAAAATTTTGAGGAACCACTAGATTCAATAACCCCAGACGAACCTTAGCCACTCCGCAGATCTGGTAGGATTTCTTATCTGCCCGAGAGATACTACGGTTTTCTCATTGACGGGGATCGAGATGATTGCATCTTGGAAGAAGATGACCCTACCAGTTTCAGACAGGCAATTATCAGTAGGGACTCTAATAAGTGGCAGGAAGCAATGAAATCCGAAATGGAGTTCATGTACACCAATAAAGTGTGGACCTTGGATATTGATCCACTTGGGGTAAAACCCGTTGGATGAAAATGGATCTACAAAAGGAAACTTGATGTAGATGGGCAGGTGGAAACCTATAAGGCTAAACTCATTGCAAAAGGTTTTCGTCAAAGACCTGGTTTGGACTATGATGAAACTTTTTCTCCGGTGGCTATGCTCAAATACATTCGGATCCTACTTGCCATTGCTGCCTTCTATGACTATGAAATCTGGCTGATGGATGTTAAAACGGCTTTCCTAAACGGTTGTTTCGAAGAGTGCGTTTACATGTATCAACCAGAAGGTTTCGTAGACAGTGGGAGCAGAGGGAAGGTGTGCAAGTTGCTTAAATCCATTTATGGATTAAAGCAGGCATCGCGGAGCTGGAACATCTGTTTTGATGAGGCAATCAAGGAATTTGATTTCATCAAGAACGAAGATGAACCTTGTGTCTATAAGAAGATTGTAGGACGAACTGTCGTATTCCTAGTATTGTACGTGGATGACATTCTTTTGATAGGAAATGACATTCCTATGCTACAATCGGCCAAGCTATTTTTGTCACAAAGGTTCTCCATGAAGGACCTGGGCGATGCCTCGTACATTCTGGGGATCAAGATCTATAGAGATAGATCCACGAGACAACTGGGACTTTCGCAGTCCAGGTACATAGAGACCGTACTAAAGAGATTTAGTATGGAGGATTCCAAGCTTGGTAATATACCCGCATTGCACGGAATTACACTCTCCAAGAAGATGTCTCCTAAGACTGACGAGGAGAGGGTTCGCATGAGCACTATACCCTACGCTTCGGCGGTAGGATCTATAATGTATGTGATGCTATGTACAAGACCAGATGTAGCTTATGCGCTGAGCGCGGTAAGCCGGTATCAGTCAGACCCAGGTGAGGACCACTGGACAGCAGTGAAGAACATTCTCAAGTACCTGAAAAGGACTAAGGAGATGTTCCTGGTTTACAGTAATGGAGACCTCAGAGTCGAGTCCTTTACCGATTCAAGCTTCCAGAGTGACAAAGATGACAGGAAGTCTATCTCGGGTTTTGTGTTTACCCTCAACGGAGGGGCGGTATGTTGGAGGAGTTCCAAACAGGATACCGTCGCAGACTTAACGATGGAAGCTGAATACATTGCTGCAAGCGATGCCGCAAAAGAGGCGGTCTGGATGAAGAAGTTCATTAGTGAACTTCAGGTGGTTCCGTCCATTGTTGACCCAATACCTTTGTATTGCGATAATAATGGGGCTATAGCTTTAGCGAAGGAACCAAGGTCCCATCAGAAATCCAGGCACATCTTAAGGCGGTATCACCTGATCAGGGAGATCATTGATCGCCAGGAGATCGAGGTGCGGAGAGTGGACACAAAGGACAACACAGCGGACCCATTCACAAAGGCCTTGCGCCAGACTCAGTTCGAGCGGCTGATCGAGATGATAGGTCTTCGATATGCCAGTACATGGCCTCAGTGCAAGTGGGAGATTGTTAGTGTATATGCCCTAGAGGTCATTACTGTATCATACTAGTATGTATATTACTTGATGGGTGCTTGGGATATTCACAATTGTACAGACAATCTTTCTCAATATAGTAGTATGCTACTTGGTTTGTCTCTGCTTTAATGTTTACATGTGTGTTTATTTATTATATCACCTATACGCATTAGTAGAGCCCTTAGGATCTTTGCTTGATTACCGGCGTTGTGATGGCGATCACACTTGTGGAGGCTGGGTAATCCACAAGCACATCCTTATACACGTCCCTAGTCGTGGGATTATCGAGATAGGGCATCGATACTCCGGATTAGACTAGCGTATGCGCTTCTCATCCTAGCACGGGAGACGATCTGTCCCACAGCCGTCAGTACGTCGTACTTGAGATAGTATGCGGGTGCTCGTTAGCTTACGAGTACACTGGACAGGACTAGTCGGGAACTGATGGTTGGTATTATACCTATCATCAGTTATCAGTTCCCAGGTGACATGAGTACAGCTTAGTCCGCTGACTTGACACTATCACTTCGCCTCGAGTGTGTTCCCACTGTTCTTTGATTACTACTCTACCACGGCTCTACTGAGTCATGCAAACAGGTAGTAGTTGGGTGCAGTCCCGAAGCACTTGGAGGCAGTGACGGTTAGACAGGATTCGTCTCTCCCGGTATTGGGGGTTGACATCGTGCTGTGTCTAGGAGAGCCATTACACATGTAGTCCCTGGCCAGGGCAAGCGAGATATATTGGTAGGTTTCCAGTGATGTCTCAGGGTGTTCTGGGCTATACTCCGACATGACTTGTACCGCTATTAGGGGACTGACGTTTACCGCCCCCTAGGCCCGCCATGCGATGTATCAGACGAACAAACCGGACTGTACGGAGATTGTCACATACAGGCTTAGTAGGAGTTCGGATGGGTTTACCTCATCGGCCTTTTTATCGACATATACTTGGGGACCGTTACGTACAACTAGTTCCGCTTGCGGTCTGTGGTTAAACCCACTGCCAGCGTAGTGTCAAGTCTTTGGAGTCCCACACAGAGAGTTTCCCTGCACTGAGCGAAACGTGTAGAGGCCGTATGGTTTTACGGCAGGGCTGTGATCACTTATGTACACTTGTGTGCGTGTGGTGTTCGGGAAGCCAATACTAGTGGGCTTTGGTTTAAGCCGGATCCTAGTATTGCACGGATGGATTTGTTTTGTCTTCTGTGCATCCGCATTCTACGGAATGCGGATGCAGGTATGTATGCACTGTTTTTCGGAGCGATGAAGGAGGAGGTGCCTCATTAGGGTTTTGGCAGTTGGTTCGGCAAAAACCGTTATGTGGCAGGCTCATTAGGGTTTTGGCAGTTCGTTTGGTCAAAACCATTATGAGCCGCGGACATCATTTACTAATCCTTTTAGTGATAATTTTATGATGGCTAATTGCATTGACCATTTGACCACCTTGACCTCTCTTGACTTTGTTGACCGGTTGACCGTGTTGACCATTGACTTTCAAGAGAGATCTACACTCTTCTTTTCTTTTTCTTTTTCTATTTTGATTATGATAATGGTCATTTCAATGTAGCCATCAAACTTTATCTTGATGGGATTAGTAATGATGTTGTTTTTGCATTATTGAACCATGGTTCATTTTCTAGTGCTCATAATTCTTTTTTCTCATTCTCTCTCTTGCCTTTTGCTAGTGAGAAGAAAAGAATTGCACCATGGTTGCTAGCTCCTCCTTCTTCCTCCTCTTGATTCATCTTTTGATCTCATGTGTTGAGAGATAAAGATCCCACAAAGACAAAACCATCCCTCTACCACTTCTACACAACCTAGAGCTTCTAGACTAGCAATCTCTTTACCCTAGTTACCTCGGCTCGAGGTGGAGCTCTGTGTACATCTCTCGGGTGGATCTTCTTCGACTCAAGGAAGCCGCGGAGGTGACCAAAATCCGGATCAACCCTCGGAGCAAGTAAAGAGAAGAACAACAAGAAGAGAAGGAGTTCAAGTTGAGGTATAACCCCTAACCGAGTAGATAAATCTCTAGTTAGGATGCTATTGTGTTGTTTAGCAATGATCCGGCTTTTCGGTCCATGTTACCAAGTCTAGAAAAAATTTTGTTTTACCGTTTCCGCAACCCCGAAAGTACCGGGAGAGGTAACGTGGACCTAACACCAGCATTGGCACTCGAAACATCTCGAAATTTGTGTCTGATAGTGACACATAATACTCAAATCTCGGGCTCCGTCACTGCGGATCGGCCCATGGGCTCCGTCGGTCCGGATCGGCTCATATCCATCTCTTTCATAACTCCGAACGGTATCCTCCGGATATCCGTCGAGTTTCCAATACAATCACCGGTAGGTAGTGCTCCCCTGCCAGGCTCATCATCCACAATGAAATCACTCTCGCCCCGGGATACCTCACCGGGTCCACCATGTACCCGCATACGGTTCGCACTCCTCCTAGAATCGTGTCTCGAAAACCAACTCAGAACCGAGAAAACATCATGGTGGACGCTACTCATCATATCAAGGAAAACCGCACATTTCTCTTTTAAAATAATCATAAGTTTATAAATATTCACATGCGGTTTCCCAAATCCAGAAATGTCATGAAAGATCTGAAATCTCAATATCATGAGTCAATGAACAGTGAATATCGGCATAAAGCCCCACGATATTGCATATCAGAATGAATGTATAACTGCAGGAAATATCTAAGTAAGCTATGCAATGTCTAAACTAGCATATGAAAGCAATCGTACTAGTACTTTGTTGCTACGACTAGCTAGCAATTTATACTTACGAAGTAATGTTTTCTAATGTGTACGTGACATGCAAATTACCGATGATGATGTGTGTGAGCCGGCATGCAAGTGTACGTGGAGCATACGCATCATCGGTAATGGTGTTGGTGTCCTAACAACAGGGGTTCATAATAACTAAAGAAAACACATTTATAAGCATGCAATGCGATGAGAACAGCATGAATATACGGAAAATGGTGTAATAACCGCAACATAGAAGCATATACCTATCCATATACGAGTCATACAGTTTTTGGTGTTTGAAAACGAGCAAATCGTATTTTTAGAAAAAATAAGGGCTACGAGGTCTTTGAGAAAAGATATGTCTTTTGAAAAATCCGTAATATCCCTCAGCCTGTCTTTAAAATAATCACGATTCCCTAGTTTTGAAAATAAGTATGACTCGAGCCCAGACTAAAGGGTAAGGAAAATCAGCCTAAAGTCCGAGTCGATATATCTTGTAGTCGGTGATCCCGCCTCAATAGCGTCATGTAAGGTAAAATACATAGTACGACATCCTCGAGTCATGAATGCGGATCAATCATCATATCTATAACTCGTATGGTAAAATCCATCGTACGGCAATCCAAATCGAGGTTCGGGTCAAATATCACATAACATCATTATCCATAGAGTATCATTATCGATAAATCAAGATTAGGACTACCATTCTAAAATCTAGTACATTCCCATATCATTAAATATATATCCTCATGTGTATGAAAACACATCACCCAACTATCCGCTATAATATCATGTCGTACATCATATCATGACCCAATCACATATCACAACTCACGGCATCATGCCCGATCATATCGGCTCATCTCCAAGTGTCATATACTGGGCTCATCATCCGTGTATACGTATGTGTATACACACACACACACACACACACATACATACACACACACCAACACACACACACACAACACACACACACACACACACACACACACATATATATACATATAATCATATACACCCAAACAAATCACGTGTGTGCATGCGTGTGTGTGAGAACCTTTACTCTAGGGTTTCGCAACTAAGAAACTAAACAGAAAGTACTTTCCTCCAATTACACAAAAACCAACCCATGGTCTCCTAAGGACTTTCTTGCTAAGTATTCATATCTCGCAACAACACATACGTGTGTGTGTGTGTGTAAATATATATATATAATCATAACCTACGAAATTGCGGGGGTGCTATACGCCATCCACCCGACTTTCCCCGTTGATATATATCTACTCACCTGGACACCTCGGCTAATCTGATCCGATCTCCACCTTGTCTTTTTCCGCGCCACATCCGAGGCCTCTGCACCCGATCCTAGAATCGCACACAAGCAATTAAAAGGATAAATAAATGATTGACACAGAAACCAACGATACAAGAAAACCACACGCACTAACTAGACGCGCATACACTTGGTGCACGAAACGCGCCGCGACAACGCAACAAACTCCAACTACGGTCGCTAAACACGACAACCACCAAGCCTAAAACCCACTCGCATCAATCACGCATTCAAAACACACTAAATATTATATGAAGTAGGTTATAACTCATCAAAACCTCAAAATTAATCAAATCAATTTATTTCTAAAAATCTAGTAAACATCCATTTTTCGATTTTAGTTCAAATCTTGATGTTTTAAAAATTCGAGTGGCCACAATGCTCACTAAATCGCTTAATTAGGTCACACAAACCGTAACTAGATTTTACTTTCATCTAATTTCATTAATCCTAAAAACCAAGTTTTCTAAATATCATAATTAGAACAATTTTAAAAATAAAAATTTGCAAATTAGCAACTAGCTTAGATTCTAGCATGCTTAAGATGTGAAACTACACATCACAACGAACATCAAGTGATCAAACCCTAGGTTCAATTCAAAACCCTCACTTGAATTTCCAAACTTTCAATTAAACCCATAATAATACCTAATTAAGTTAGCTTTAAGCAATTAACTAACAAATTATGTTTTTGGTTAAGATTTATACCTCCAAAATTTGTAGATCTACATGCAACTTATCCTCCCAAATTAACTTCTTTGCTCCAAGATCAATGCTAGATGGGCCAAGGAATAATGGGTCATGGTTGAATTTGGAGTTTGTTCGAGTTTTGATGGATTTTTGTGACATTTTTGATGAGAAAAGGAGATGAGATGAGGTGGTGAAATGGGGAAATTTCGGCAGGAAGGGGCTCGGCCTGAGGTGAGGAGAGGGAAAGAAAGAGTGAGGTGTGTGTTTGTTTGGTCAAGTCAACTCCCCATACCTCAAATATACACCACGCTTCTTTATCTTTATTCTTTTAATTTGCAACTCTTTTTTTTTTATGTGGAATGAAGTAGGGAAATCGTGTAGCTACTGTTGTGGGAGGGGGCTCGGCCAAGTATGGGGCTAGAATGGTGAGTGAGTATGTGTTTGTATAATTTCCCAAGTCAAACTAGCACCCCTTCATTGTTTATTATGTTCATTAAATTTTCCTTTTCTATTTAACCCTAGAACTTTCTAACCTTGCAAACAAAAGAGAAAAAGAAACATGTTACAAACATCGTTTAAAGTTGTCATGGTGCAATGCAACTTGTATTAACCCAATCAAATTTGTAATTATCACCAATTAAATGTATTAGTGAAAGCTTAAAATAATATTAAAAATAATTATTTACGGAAAATATTTTAGTAAACTAGAAAATTTTATAAGTGGCCCATTAAATACCAAATACTAGGAATTACATAGCTAGAATAGGTATTTTTAAGTATATATTGAAAAATAATTATATCTTGGTTTTTAAGGAAAACACCAGTTATTTTACTGATTATCCGAACATTCACCTAAAAGATTTTCAAAACGTTACACAAAGTTTGGCAAAGCTGCCACTTCTCGATATCGTGATGAGGACACTGAACAAGGAGGTCGTTGTACCAGTCAAAGCACTTCCAAAAAGGATCAGTTGGAAGCTGGGTGAATTGGTTTATCTCGTTTTGAATTCGTGCGGTCTTATGATTCGGGTAGAATCTTTTCAGAAACGTTTTAACAAACTCGTCCCAACTGGTTATCGAATGAGATGCGGTGTTATACAACCACTTTTCAGCAAGGTCATAAAGAGTGAAAGGTATAACTCGTAGCCGTATAGCATCATCAGACAGTTGGGTTCTCTTCATCATCTCACACACATTTTAGAATTTATTGATGAAGATGTAGGCATCTTCGGATTCAAGCCTGTGAAATTTGGGCAGCATGTTGATGAAGTTGGGCTTAAATTCGAAATTATCTCCACTGGCCGATGGAAGAGAATGACAAGTGGGGAGTGCAGCGTGGGTAGGATAGAAACGATCTTGGATCGCGATTCGTTGTGGAGCTTGTGCTTGTAGTGGTGGGTTATTCGCACCAAGTAGGGGTGGAATTATTTCCGGGCGAGGTAAAGTGATGTTAGGAGGAAATCTCGATATCTAGGAAGAAGAGTTGGGTGAAGGTGAATGTGAAGATGTATGAACAGAATCACGGTCAATGTCGGAGTTGGCTGGCAAAGATATCGGTAGCGATCAACGTAATGCTGACTAGGTGGGCACTAGTGTTCCGAGTCCAAACAGAAGTATACTAAACAAGTTTTGTGTAGTCAAAGCGTAGAATGTGAAGGTAGAAAACGTCAACAGAGAAAATTAGGTGGAATGGAAATTTGGCGACAAATGACAAGTTTTTATGAAAGTTTTGGGTTTTTTTACTGAGTGTTGCAAAATATATACGGATTTATGGACACAACATCAAACAATCACAGTCACAATATGCATAATCACACCTAGATCTATAGCCTTCAAAGTCCACTAGACTACTCCTAACTGTTCCAATGTGACAAGATGTGAGATAACCCTCAAATTGCCTCTTCTTTGCCAATTGTGGACAGGTAAGCACAAGTAAGGTAAGGAGGGTTCTGCTCACGAATCACCGTAAGACAGGCCTTTTAAAATTACCTCCTCACTTGTTTAGCCTTAGGCACCATAAATTCAAGTTTAGATAAACGATCGAATGCCCACAACCATTCTCTGTCATATTGAGCATGACAAGCCCTTAGTTGGCTGAGTCTAGATATTTTTAAATTAAGCTCAAGGGTAATGCGTGTAAGTATATCTTAGCACCTTTACTAGTGTTTAAACATCAATATGTGAGCAATTTAAAAATTTCTAGAGAGCTAAGCATACTAATCACGAATTGAACTAGAGATTATGGTTACAAGTAAAGCAAAAAGGTGTTTAACTCTAAGTGAAAGGTAACTACTGTTGGGATCTGGCGCCCACACCGCGGAGGTCGCGGGCGAGGCGGAAGCAAAAACAAAAACTTTTTGCGTGCACCGGATGCCCGAACCTAAGGATTCGATCTAAACACCCTAAACTAGAAATCTAAAACATGCAAGGTTTGAGAAATACAACTTTTGTCGCATGTCCACCCAATTGTGGAAGACCCCTCCAAGCTCGTAGCCGCCGGGATCGCGGTTGAGCATCAACCACCCTTTGCCGAAGACGATCCACCCGAGGGAACACGGAGGAGGCTCTAACCGACGAACCAAACTTGCTAGGTTTGGATGGCCGGTGATGTAGGAATACTCCACTTAATTTTTCTCTCTAGAATCTTGTTCAAATATAGGAGCAAGAAGAAGAAGGAGAAGGAGAGGATGAAGCATGGAGCATGGTGGAGGAGATCAAGAAAACATCAAGTGTTGAAGTGGTCATGGCTTGCTCTTTTTTAAGCATACAACAATAGTGCATCCAAATGATTTAATCATTTAAAAAACAAAGCCATGCCTTTCAACCATGTTTACCACCATGCCTTATTGTCTCTTACTTTCCACCACATTTCCCTTTTTAATTTCCAAAATAGAAAATTAAATATGAGGTGTCCTTCTTCAAGAAACATTGCCGTATATATACGAAATACTTCACCTGGTATATGTATCGCTACATATACGCGTATCCGTATAAAAATACGGATAGCACCAAAGAGAGAAAATAAATAGTGAACAATCATACTAAAATATAAGTATCAAAATACATATATAAATTATTCAATCAAAACCTGATTTAATAATCCGGCATAATCCTAAGCCGGTTAGTATTATCAACCGTCCGATTAATGTCCGTATATCGCGTACACGTATTTAATTGGACCCCTTGCACGTACCACCGTACGACACCTACATCTGTCGCATGAACTGGGAAAACCCTCCATGTAGGACTCTAAAGGCTCGATAATACGCTGGAATTGGGTTTAACCACAAGCACGACGGCGGCACTAGCTGTACATAACGGCTACCCAGGTACTTGTCGAAAGGGGGATCGACAATCAAGTGCGTCTATACCCTACTGAGCCTGAATGTGACAATCTCCGTACAGTCCGGTCTCTTCGTCAAAGAGTATCGTATATCGGATCTAGGGTAAAATATCAGACCCTTTCTAACCCGATAAGTCGTGTCTGAGTCTATCTCATCACCAACTGAGATACTACTGATACACTATATGTAAATCTCGCCCACCGTGGCGACGGATTTCTGGTGATAGCCAACAAAACACAGAACAACATCGACTCCTAATACCAAGTGAGACGAATCCCTGATAGTCGACCACTGGCTCCATATGGCTCGGGACTGTACCCAACTAAAATATGTTTGCACGACTCCTTTGAGCCATGGTAGGCTAGTAATCAAAGTACAGTGGAAACTCACACGAGAAAAATGATGGCTTCAGGTCGAGGGACTAACCAGTACTCATGCCACCTAAGAACTTCCATCTGACGTTAGGTATAATACCATCTGGAAGTTCTCGGCGAGTCCGTCCAGTGTACTCACCTCCAGTGAGCTGTATACTATCGTAGTTGACATAACACCAATGGCTTGTGAGACCGGCCACTGCCCCTCGTCGGGGTCTCAAAATGTATACACTAGTCTACTGCGGAATATCGATGCCCAGTCTCGATACTCTTATGACTAGGGATATTTAATGGTGTGCTTATAGGCCACCCAGCTCTCACGTATATGATCGCCATCATAATGCTCGTAGTCAAGCAAGAATCCTACGGGCTTCATCATTATGTATTAGCGACACCTAATAACAAGTTAAACGTGTACACATCGATGATAAAAACAAACCAGATAGCATACTATCATTTCGAGTAAGATTGTTCTACCTATATAGGTCCTCCCTCAATTATCATAATCACGTGCCTGCAATTACAATAATTTCTTTGAGGGCACTATATCCAACAACTACAACCTTTGTAGACCAATCCTTCTCTTCAATTGCTCCGTGATGAATTCCTTGAGGTCCTCTATGGCTTCACTTGAAGTTGGAACAAGGTTGCTTGAGGCCTTCGTTGTCTACGATGATCCAACCCGATGTTTCTCACACTCAAAACTCTTAGTTCACTAATCAAAGAAGAAGTGAAAATAACAACCTACACTAGTTTTCTATTCTAGTATAGGTTGATAAGTGGGATTTTTCTCACTAAAATTCTTTCTATTTCTTTTCTTTTTCCAACCTAAAAGAATATCTAGAGAGGAATAAAGAAGATGATGAACTTGGCAAAAGTGAATGAACCTTGGAGATAAGATGATGTTTATTAGATAAGTATGGATGAATAAAGACAAATCAAGAGAGTGAGTCATGGTTTCTAGAACATTTTAGAACCTCATAGAAGCTATGACTCATCTCTAGATATTTTCCTTATTCATTTGTATTTATCAAAATCTTCATTTTATCTCCAATGCGATTCTTGCATTGCCTTATTCCATGTATCATCGACCATGATACATTTATACATATATCAAATATATATATATATATATATAATTATAAAAAGAAAGGAATTATAATGAGTAATTAGTCAATTATTAAATCAACACTTGATTTAATAATCCAGTCATATCATATATAACCCGACTAATATCAAAAAATGCTGGATTAAAATACGTTATCATATACTCATAGTTAATCAAGCTCCCGCACATATCTCCATTTGTGCCCTACTTCGTTGAGCTTGAGCTTGGAAACCCCTATGTGGGACTCTTAAGACCCGTCAATACGCTAGCAGTAGAAAAAATGATCATATCAGATACCCACAAGCTGTCAACGGTACTAGTTGGACGTAACGGCTACCCAGGTATTGAACGAATAGAAGATCAACAAGAAAACTTGTTCAAACTCCCGTAGTGCCAACAAGCAACACTTACCATACAGTCCGGTCTCTTCGTCTGATATGTCGCATATCGAGTCTGGGGGTGGAATTGTCAGACCCCAATAACTCTATAAGTCATGCCGATATGCAGCCTATAACCAATCGAGAAACTAATGATAACACTTATTAGTAAATCTCATCAGCCCAGTCCAGGGACATGTGGTCATAGCTAATCGCGCATTGCACAACAACAACTCCCAAAACTAGAAGGGGCAAAACCCTTCCCATGGCTCACTGCTTCCTGTAAGTCGATGCCGCACAACTCACGTGTTCGCGGGGAGGCGGAGTTTGCAAAAAACAATTTTAAGTGCTTCGTAATATCGATTAAACTCCAGGATCGATAATAAACCCTAACTAACAAACTAACTCGGAGGTTTAACTAATATGTGAGAATGTTATACCTCAATTTAAATGTCCTTGTTGTTGGATATATGTATGCCCTAGAGGCCATTATATGATAGTGGATGTATTTATACATGTGTATATATATATATATATATATATATATATATTTAGTGTACATTCTTGCTCGACATGATAGTATGCTATCTGGTTCTTCTTTATCTGATATGTTCATTTGATCATGCTTTTATTCATTCATACATATTGATAAAGCCCTGAGGATATAGGCTTGACTACTATGATTATGATGGAGATCATACTAGTGGGACATCTGTAGTTTATAAGCATATCCTGGAATATCCCTAGTCATAGGTGTAACGAGACGGGGCATCGATATACCAGAGTAGACTAGCGTATATGACACTAGACCCATATGATGGGCGATGGATGTTCCCATGTTCATCGATGTTTGACATCGAGATCGTATACGGGTGCTCAGTGGTGACTGGGTACACTGGACGGACTTGCCAAGAACTCCTATATGTAATTATATCTATCGTCGGATAGTAGTTCTCAGGTGACACTGGTGCAGGTTAGTCTGTAGACCCGAGATCGTCATAGAGTCTTGTGTGTTCTCCCACTGTACTTTAATTACCACCCTACCACGGCTCTACTGAGTCGTGCAAACAGGTGGCCGTTGGGTACAGTCCCGAGACACACGAAGGCGATGAGCGATAGGAGGGATTTCGTCTCTCCCAGTATTGGGAGTTGATGCTGTGCTGTGCTCGACTGGCTATATCAGTAAGTCCCTGGCCAGGGCTATTGAGATTTGCTGATAAGTGTTACCAGTAGTTTCTCGATCTGTTATAGACCATTCATCGTCACGACTTATTGAGTTATTGGGGTCGACGTTACCATCCCTAGACTCGATATGCAGCATATCAGATGAAGAGACCGGACTGTACGGTAGTGTTGCCGGTTGGCTCGACGGGAGTTGTAACAGGTTCGCTTGTTTTCTTATGATCGCTCAATACCCGGGTGGCCGTTACGTTTAGCTGACCGCTTGCGGCTTGTAGGCATTTGGTATGATCATTACCTACTGCCGGCGTATTGACGAGTCTTAGAGTCCCACAATGAAGTTTCCTGGCTCCGGAGAAAAGATGTGGTGTGCATATGAGATATGCGCAGGGACCCGATTAAATACGGATATGTGATACCGTATATTAATCGGGCATTTTTTTCTATTGGTCGGGTCGTATGTGATATGACCGGTTTGAAAAATCAAGCGTTGATTTAACAAATGACTTTTAAATTAATTCTTTAATCAAACTCTTTTTCTATTTTTGTATGCATACATGTATGCACATGATGATGTGCATAGATACATACATACATACTTTGTATCATGGTTGTTGATACAAGTTTGGTGGCAATGCAAGACTTACATTGTAGAATTATCTATTTATTTTTCATTTTGTAAAAAGGAAAGGATAATTCATAAGAGGTTAATGTTTATCATCTTTGACCATGCTTCAACCACTTATTAACCTTGAGTTAATTATCCTTTTACCTTTTAACTCATTTTGAAAAAGATCTAGATGATTCTAACCATGGTTGATGCGAGAAAGGATTAGATATATATTATTCTTTACTCATTTCAATTATTATTCACCCTCATTTCCTTTTCCTTTTGTGAGAAAAAGCTTAGCCATCATCTTCTTCTTCCTCTCTTGATAATTTCCTTTAAGTGAGGTTGATAAAAGAAAGAGTTTTGATTATAGAAAAACAACCACATCATCATACTACACACATCTAGCTCATTTGTGTAGGGTGTTTGCTCTACTTCATTCACATATCGAGTAAAGGAAGGAGTTTTGGGCAAAGGAGCTTCGGGTGGATCATCGTGGACTTAGAAGACCTCAAGCGAACCTTTTTCCAACCCTCAAGTGGCCAAGGAGTCTAGCGTAGGGAGCTACAAAGGTTGTGCTCTCAAAACCCTAGCTTTTATTACTTGTGATGTTGTCTTTGTAATGAAACCCTAATTTTCTAGTGATGATTCTTTGTATGTTCACTTAGCACCTTAAAAATTTTATATTGAGACATGTAGTGCTTCCAAACCCTTCATAAGGTGCTAGTTAAACCTAACATTGGTATCAGAGCCAACCTAGAACTTTAGGCGACGCTTTAACGAAGTTAAAACTCCGATCGAACCAAAAATACGGCTTTTTGAGCCTTCTCTGGATATTTTTTGAAAGCTGTGATTTTTCAGAATTAAAAATACGTAAAAAATTCAGCAGGGAATTCTAAGAAATTATGTGAAATACGAAGCCATGAGCCGTACAAGCCGCCACGGAACCGCAGCCATACCTTGCTTGGGTCGCGGCTCCGCAGCCGTACAGAGGCTTTATAGCTTCGTATTTATACAGTAATGTCTTTACCTGCTTGTATATTTTTTTGGGTATGTTTAATCTGAATCATGTGCTGGATGTTCAGGGGATTGTTTTGAATTCGGTGATTCGATTGGAATTTTAATCTCGTGCCTTTTTCGGATAATTTAGAAAGTATTAAAAGGTTCGAACGGATATCATTAACTCACTTTTTCCCGGCACGAAAAATTTTCATGTGTTGAATTTTTTCTCGAGTCTAAATCTTTCGGAAATACGTGCATGTTTTGTGGTGGACCCTCTAGAAGACAACAAACCTTAACTCGATTATGTGACCGTCTTGAACTGCCTTTTGAACCTTAGGGTTTGAGGCAGTACGGCGTGCCACATGTGAGGCGTTGGCTTGACCCTTCTACGGCTGGACCGCTACTACTGTGACACATTCCGGGTTTTTTTAACTCTGCTCAAGTGTTGAGCTTTAGGAAATTTTGGGTATTTGATTATTCGATCGAACTGTTTAATACTGTCTATTTATCTTGAATGTGATACAATATGTGGAATTCATATAGTTAGGCATGAAATGCGAAGTATGTGATATTTCGGATTTACGATGTCTAAAGAGAGTATGGATTCCAAATATTGCAGTTTTACACTTTCTTTTCTGTGACCGTAAGTGTAGTATATCACTTATCGCCGGTTTCGTTGCTATATATCAACGACAATCAGGGTACGCATACTTACTTACGTTGATGATATATGATATTATGTGTTGCTGTGATATGATGTGCAGGATTGTCGTGATTGAATAGCCGGGGGGTTTTATGTGAGATGAGAGTTTTATTTTCATTCATGTAAAATTCAAATGTAATGTAATATTATTTTATTTGGGGCACTTCCGGGTTGAGTTTGATGTCACCAGTGTTGTATATTATTTACTTTTCCGCATTAGAATAGACCCAAGGAGGGGAGTATAAATGACCGGGTTCTAGGGTTCAGTGGGAGGCCATCTCGAGGAGTCGAGATCGGGTCTCCAAAACTCCAGGATTGGTAGGGTCGCTTGACGCTCTCGTAGGGGTCTAGGCGTGTGGGCTTAGCTATTCATCGCGACCGTCGAATCCGTATTTTCTGTTGTTGGCTAAATACTAAATACGGATGTCCTAGTATATCCCACATTATATCTATGTCTCTGCTGCCTGTGTTCTGTGATATCTGAGACGAATGATATATTATATATGAGATATATAGTAGACGTTGCTTATGTTTTACACCCGCGCTAGTCCCGTCCTGGTATGCTGTTAGTTAAGTAACCTAACGGTACATGACGGAACATTGCGGCGAATGCTGATGGCATAAGCGTACGTTGTATTTTTGTTTCTTTTCTGTGATTGGATTAAGGACTTAAATGATGGGAATACATTAATATGATTAATGTAAAGAAAAATAAACCAAAAAAGATGTTGTAGAATCGGATTTGAAAACCACTCGGCTCTTTATGAAAAAGCTATATTTCAAAACTGCGGAGCTCAAGCCACTCCTTTTGAAAACCATTTGATTCTACAACGATATCAAGTTCAAAGCGTTAAAGATTTTCTTAAAAATCATCCGCAACCCTCCGTCATTTTAGGAAGTAGAGTACTTAGTATTCGTGCTACGTTTGTTGACCTTAGCCAAAGCGTAGTGTACAGTAGCTAAGTGATGTCTTCCTACAATGCATATGATGCAGATTAATTAGGACGGGCATATGAATTTGTTGACCTTAGCCAAGGGTCATGTAAACGGGTCTGATTAATCAAGAAATGACGGGTTGAACTTGACTAGTGCTTGTGGTTTGTTGGTTGGATCCCGATCCCACTGTGGGCAATAGTTGCTCCCAGGAGTGTTTTGCAGTTTACAATTAGCTAACTCATTAGGTGTCTAGAAAGGTGTTAATGGGGCTACGCCTCTGGGAAAACGAGGTTTACTTTAATTAAGTTCGTGCGAAAACACGGGGAACCTCCCTCAAGTACCGACACTGGCCTGGCTGAACGGTTAGCGAAGTTGTAGACTGTAATTAATCCTGGCTAGTTTTCTTTTTAAGGTTTGAAAGAAAAACTTGATTAAAACAGTGGGAGACATCGATTAGACAAGATAATAACCAATCTGATCTTTGCAAGAGCTTTCGCTGAGTGTATTCTTTTCTCTCTCTTAATGGTACATACCAATGACTGGACTCAAGCTTCTACTAGATAAAAATAAACTGAATGGGACCAATTATAAAGACTGGCTAAGGAATCTGAAAACAGCCTTGACTTATGATAAAGTATCATATGTCCTCACGGCTTCAGCCCCGCCCGTCCTAGGTCCAAAATCCTCAGTTGCGGACAAAGAAGTCCGCAAGACATGGGACGCTGACTGTGTCACGGCCAAATGCATCGCGCTTGCATAGATGGACAACACACATCAAAAGCAGCACGAGAATATGGATATTCAAGCCATATTCCTCCATACAAAGAAGTTGTATGGAGAGCAATCCCGCGTATTACGATACGAAGCATTAAAGAAATTGTTTCAGATGCGAATTGCCCCTGGCACACCAGTAGGAGACCATGTTATGAAGATGATAGCTCTCATAGAAGAGCTTGAGGACCTTGGATGGACGATGGACAATGAACAATATACGGATATTATTCTGCAGTCCCTCCCCTCCACCTTTGCTCAATTCATAGTTAACTTCAACATGCACAACATGGAGAGGGAACTACCTGAACTCCTTAATATGTTAAGGAGTGCAGAGAGCACACTGAAATCAGTGAAAACTACCATTTTGAGTTTTGGGCAATCTTCTTCTTCTCTCCCAAAGGCTAAGGCCAAGGGAAAGAAAAAGAAGAAGCCCACTAATCCCAAGGGTGGAGTTAAAAAGGTTAAGGGGAAGGAAAAGTCCAAAGCTGGAGAATCGGGGAAAGGGGAATGTTTTCATTACCACAAAACAGGACATTGGAAGCGCAACTGTACCGATTACTTAAATTTCAAGAAGAAGCATGGGGATGCTTCTGCTTCAGGTGTGTTTGTGACAGAAAACTGTTTTTCAATAAACTCTGCTTCCTGGGTATTAGATACCGGTTCAGGTTCTCACATTTGCAATTCTATGCAGGGGCTGAGAAATAACAAGGTTTTGAAGACAGGTGACCATACTCTCCACGTTGGAAATGGTTCCAATGTACATACAGTCGCAGTGGGAGAGTATCACTTGGGGTTGCCATCTGGGTGTATATTGGTTTTGAACCCATGTTATTTTGTACCAAGTATGCTTTGTAATATAATATCTGTTTCTTTGTTAGACAATGATGGATATAACTTTATATTGCAGAACAATGTTATGAACATTCACCTGAATCAAATGTTGGTTGGGTATGGTACACTTAATAACGGGATATACGTCCTAAATCCATACACAGTTTTCAGCATACAACACACTAATAAATAAAACTTTCAGAAATAAATGAAGCTTTTCTTTGGCACTGTAGACTTGGTCATATTAACGAAACAAGACTAAACAAGTTACACAATGATGGATATTTAAACCCTTTTGAATATAAATCGTATGCGACTTGCCAGTCTTGTATCAAGGGTAAAATGACCAAAACTCCGTTTACCGGAAACGGAGAAAGGTCTACCGAGCTCCTAGGACTCATACATAGTGATGTATGTAGGCCAATGTCTACACAGGCTAGAGGCGGTTTTTTTTACTTCATTACTTTCACTGACGATTTCTTAAGATTCGGTCATGTATTTCTATTAAAGCACAAATCCGAAGCTTTCGAGAAATTCACTGAATATAAACAAGAAGTAGAAAAACAAACCTGCTTGAGTATCAAGATGCTTCGATCAGATCGAGGTGGGGAGTACCTCAGTACAGAATTTGCAAACTTCCTAAAAGAGAATGGGATTCTCTCTCAACTCACTCCTCCTTACACACAACAGCACAACGGTGTGTCTGAACGACGGAATAGGACCCTATTAGATATGGTCCGATCCATGATGAGTGATGATGAGTTACCTGTCTCATTTTGGGGGCATGCATTGGAGACTGCAGCGTTTCTGCTGAACAGGGTTCCAACCAAAACCGTGTCTACCACGCCATATGAGATATGGCATGAGAAGAGACCATCTCTTCAAAGAATTAAGATTTGGGGTTGCCCGACCTACGTTAAAAAGCAGAATCCGGACAAACTCGAGACACGGTCGGTCATGTGTAATTTTGTGGGATATCCAAGGAACTCTTGTGAATATCTATTCTACCACAAGGAGGAACAAAAGGTGTTTGTTTCTCATCATGCCATATTCTTGGAAAAAGAGTTTTTCACAGAAAAAGATGATGGAAAAGTGGTGGATCTAGAAGAGGTTCTAGAGACACAAACTACAAATGACGACTAGGTTGAACCGGCTGTTGCAATAGAAACTGAGGAACCTCGGCCACTCCGCAGGTCTGGTAGGACTTCTCGCCCACCGGAGAGGTACTACGGTTTCCTCATTGATGGTGACAGAGAAGACTGCATCATGGAGGATGATGATCCTACCAGTTTTCAGCAAGCTATCACGAGTGGAGACTCTGTGAATTGGCTGGATGCTATGAGATCCGAAATGGGGTCTATGTACACCAACAAAGTATGGACTTTGGACGTTGTACCCTCTGGGGTAAAACCTGTGAGGTGCAAATGGATCTTTAAAAGAATGATTAGTGTAGATGGGCAGGTAGAGACCTATAAGGCAAGACATGTGGCGAAGGGTTTTCGTCAAAGACCACGTTAGGACTATGACGAGACTTTTTCGCCCGTAGCCATGCTTAAATCCATTCGGATCCTACTTGCTATTGCTGCTCACTACGACTATGAAATCTGGCAAATGGATGTTAAAACAGCATTTCTAAATGGAGATTTCGAAGAATGCGTTTATATGGATCAGCCGGAGGGCTTCATTGACAGTGGGAGCAGCGGGAAAGCATGTAGATTGCTTAAATCCATATATGGGTTAAAGCAGGCATCACAGAGTTGGAACATCTGTTTCGATGATGTTATCAAAGAGTTTAATTTCATCAAAAATCCAGATGAACCTTGTGTTTATAAGAAGGCTGTAGGGAGAGCTGTCAGATTCCTCGTATTGTACGTGGATGACATTCTTCTGATAAGAAATGATTTTCCTATGCTACAGTCAGTCAAATCTTTCTTATCACTAAGGATCTCGATGAAGGACCTGGGTGATGCCACATACATTCTGGGTATAAGGATCAATAGGGATAGATCCAAGAGGTTATTAGGATTGTCCCAAACTAGGTACATCTACACCATCCTAAAATGGTTTAGTATGGAAGACTCCAAGCAGGGTGCCTTACCCGCTTGCCATGGGGTCACTCTCTCTAAGGACTCTTGTCCAAAGACCGATGAAGAGAGAGCTCGCATGAGCATTATACCCTATGCTTCGTCAGTAGGATCTATAATGTATGCGATGTTATGTACACGCCTAGATGTAGCTTATGCACTCAGTGTTGTAAGCAGGTATCGATCCAACCCAGGGGAGAATCACTGGATAGCTGTGAAGAACATTCTTAAATACTTGCGAAGGACTAAAGAATTGTTCTTGGTGTATGGTAATGGAGATCTCCAAATGGAGGACTTTACCGATTCGAGCTTCCAGTGCGATAAGGACGACAACAAATCTGTCTCTGGGTTTCTATTTACCCTCAATGGAGGGGAGGTAAGTTGGAAGAGTTCCAAACAGGATACCGTTGCAGACTCAAAGATGGAGGCTGAGTACATTGCTGCAAATGATGTCGCCAAGGAAGCCGTCTGGATGAGGAAGTTCGTCTCGGAGCTAGGAGTAGTTCCAACCATTATTGATCCAATACCATTGTATTGTGATAATAATGGGGCTATGGCGTTAGCCAAGGAGCCCAGGTCCCATCAGCGATCGAGACACATTCTGAGGCGCTTTCATTTGATCCGGGAGATTGTAGATCGCCGCGAGATCGAGATTAAGAAAGTAGACACAAAGAATAACGCCGCGGATCCACTCACCAAGGCCCTCCCTCAGCCGCAGCATACGCGACTTTTTGAGATGTTGGGTATGAGATACGCCAATAACTGGCCTTAGTGCAAGTGGGAGATTGTTGGATATATGTATGCCCTAGAGGCCATTATATGATAGTGGATGTATTTATACATGTATATATATATATATTCAGTGTACATTCTTGCTCGACATGATAGTATGCTATCTGGTTCTTCTTTATCGGACATGGTCATTTGATCATGCTTTTATTCATTCATATATGTTGATAAAGCCCTGAGGATATAGGTTTGACTACTGTGATTATGATGGAGATCATACTAGTGGGACATCTGTAGTTTATAAGTATATCCTGGAATGTCCCCAGTCGTAGGTGTATCGAGACGGGGCATCGATATACCAGAGTAGACTAACGTATATGATACTAGACCCATATGATGGGCGATGGATGTTCCCACATTCATCGATGTTTGAAATCGAGATCGTATACGGGTGCTCAGTGGTGACTGGGTACACTGGACAGACTCGTCGAGAACTCCTATATGGAATTATATCTATCGTCGGATAGTAGTTCTCAGGTGACACTGGTGCAGGTTAGTCTGTAGACCCGAGATCGTCATAGAGTCTTGTGTGTTCTCCCACTGTACTTTGATTACCACCCTACCACAGCTCTACTAAGTCGTGCAAACAGGTGGTCGTTGGGTACAGTCCCGAGATACACGAAGGCGATGAGCGATAGGAGGGGTTTCGTCTCTCCCGGTATTGGGAGTTGATGCTGTGCTGTGCTCGACTGGCTATATCAGTAAGTCCCTGGCCAGGGCTGTTGAGATTTGCTGATAAGTGTTATCGGTAGTTTCTCGATCTGTTATAAACCATTCATCGGCACGACTTATTGAGTTATTGGGGTCGACGTTACCATCCCTAGACTTGATCTGCAGCACATCTGATGAAGAGACCGGACTGTACGGTAGTGTTGCCGGTTGGCTCGACAGGAGTTGTAACAGATTCGCTTGTTTTCTTCTGATCGCTCAATACCCGGGTGGCCGTTATGTTTAGCTGACCGCTTGCGGATTGTAGGCATTTGATATGATCAATACCTACTGCCGGTGTATTGACGAGTCTTAGAATCCCACATTGAAGTTTCCTGGCTCAGGCGAAAAGATGTGGTGTGCATATGAGATATGCGCAGGGACCCGATTAAATACGGATATGTGATACCGTATATTAATCGGGCATTTTTTTCTATTGGTCGGGTCGTATGTGATATGACCGGTTTGCAAAATCAAGTGTTGATTTAACAAATGACTTTTAGATTAATTTTTTAATCAAACTCTTTTTCTATTTTTGTCTGCATACATGTATGCACATGATGATGTGCATGGATACATACATACATACTTTGTATCATGGTTGTTGATACAAGTTTGGTGGCAATGCAAGACTTACATTGTAGAATTATCTATTTATTTTTCATTTTGTAAAAAGGAAAGGATAATTCACAAGAGGTTAATGTTTATCATCTTTGACCATGCTTCAACCACTTATTAACCTTGAGTTAATTATCCTTTTACCTTTTAACTCATTTTGAAAAAGATCTAAATGATTCTAACCATGGTTGAAGTGAGAAAGGATTAAATATATATTATTCTTTTCTCATTTCAATTATTATTCACTCTCATTTCCTTTTCCTTTTGTGAGAAAAATCTTAGCCATCATCTTCTTCTTCCTCTCTTGATAATTTCCTTTAAGTGAGGTTGATAAAAGAAAGAGTTTTGATTATAGAAAAACAACCACATCATCATACTACACACATCTAGCCCATTTGTGTAGGGTGTTTGCTCTACTTCATTCACATATCGAGTAAAGCAAGGGGCTTTGGGCAAAGGAGCTTTGGGTGGATCATCGTGGACCTAGAAGACCTCAAGTGAACATTTTTCCAACCTTCAAGTGGCCAAGGAGTCTAGCGTAGGGGGCTACAAAGGTTGTACTCTCAAAACCCTAGCCTTTATTACTTGTGATGTTATCTTTGTAATGAAACCCTAATTTTCTAGTGATGATTCTTTGTATGTTCACTTAGCACCTTAAAAATTTGATTTTGAGACATGTAATGCTTCCAAACCCTTCATGAGGTGCTAGTTAAACCTAACACTTCTTCTCCTCACTGTCCTTCTCCTCGTCGTGATCTCCTTGAAGTGAGAATGGATCATGCCCCCTCGTCGGTTTCTCTAAGTCGAAGAAGATCCACCCGAGAGTGTCTACCTTGAGCTTTCACCTCCAATATGAGGTACGTAGGTCACTTGGTGTGCTAAACTAAGTAGCCTATAGTGTGTAGAAAGTGATTAGGGATCTAGTTGTCTCACAAACCCTATGATTCTCAAATCATGAGACAGTTAGGGCTTAAGTGGTTAGAAGAGAGCTTGAGGACAATGAGAGTGTTCTTGTGATAATGATAATGATAAAAATTAAAATGGCTCATGTTTTTGACTTTAAAGAAAAAAGAAAATATCGCACACAAATATCTCAAAACTATCCTAAAATATCTAAGTCTTCATATCTCATATATGTCCAAGAAAATCAACATGAAGCCATGTTCATATTTCACTAAAATACCACAAAGTATCCCCACCTCATTTCCTCCACCTCACAAAAGACTTAATCAAAAAAGAAAAACCCTAATTGAGGTGACTCACTTCTAGAAACTGTAGGGTTCCTAGGCACACCCATGAGTTTCTACAACTGATCAACCATGTTCAATTTAAATTTTTATGTGCCGAGAAACCCTAAACTAGATCGTTAACTAGAGAATAGACGAAAGACATACAAGTAAACAACTTTACTATAAAGTGAAAGTGACTACAACATTTGTAGATCCGGTCCTCCACCTCTTTAGCTCCGTGATGATGTCCCTCCGCTGCGATCATCGGATCCCGGACTCTAGCGATGGTTTCGTCGGAGAAATGATCGGGCTAGGTCGTTGACTTCGATGCTGAAGATGATCTACGTCGAGGCAACTCAAACTCAAGATCCATCTTCACTAGGTCATGAAACTTGTGAAGATAACACACTCTACTACATGGAAAGTGATAGAGAATGAAGAAATAGGAAGTGGGTTCACTTTGGAATTGGATTTCTCACTTGGATTCATCACTTGGAAATTTTCAAGAGAGCTTTCTTCTTTTCATAAAAAAGAAGAAGAAGAAGAAAAGAAAAATGAATAATGAATTATCTCTAAAAAGAAAATCAAGTGATGTATATCATTTAGCCACCATGGGTGAGTAAACTCATGTAGAGAATAAACTAAGGTTTAGGTGAAATGGTTAGGTTAAGGGATAAAAACAAAATGGTCACTTTGTCAAAGATGCATGAAGCATCAAGAAGCTTCTTGCATAAAACAAAAGCAACCATTTAGTTTTTTTCTTTTAACCAAAATAAATAAAGTAAATAAAACCCTAACCATTTACCTAAACATGGTGTATAGCAAACACACACCCAAGTTTGCATGTATCATCAAACATGATACAATCTAGTGCACAAAAATATATCAAATATACTACTTGTGCACATCAAGTAAGAAAATCCATCTTAAGTGAACAAATACTAGTTAATGTAAAGTAATATATCAAATATATAATTATACATTAAATCATTAAATCAACACTTGATTTAATGATCCGGTCATATTGCATATAACCGACTAATATCAAGTGTATCAATATATCGAATCAACATTTGATTCGGTAACCCGGCTATATCTTATATAACCGTCCGATGATACAAATCGCGAGAATAGAATACAGTATCACATACTGGTATTATTCTCGGTTCTGCACATATCTCATATGCGCTCCTATTTCGTTTCGCTTGAGCTAGGAAACCTTTGTGTAGGACTCTAAAGACTCGTCAATACGCCGGCAGCAGGTGATGATCATATCAAACACCCACAAGCCACAAGCGGTCTGCTAAACGTAACGGCCATCCGGGTATTGAGCGATCAGAAGATCAACGAGCAAGCCCGCTCACACTCCTGTTAATCCAGCCAGCAACACTTACCGTACAGTCCGGTCTGTTCGTCTGATATGTCCCATATCTCGCCTAGGGGTGGTAAACGTCAGACCCCAATAGCTTGATAAGTCATGCCGACGTAAGGTCCATAACAAGTGTGAAACTACTGATAACTCATACCAGTATATCACTGCAACCCTTGCCAGGGATTTCCGGTTATGGCCAGTCAAGCATAGCGCAACATCAACCCCCAATACCGGGAGAGGCGAATCCTCTCCTATCGCTCATTGCCTCCATGTGAATCGGGACTGTACCCAAAAACCACCTGTTTGCATGACTCAGTAGAGCCGTGGTAGGGTGGAAATCAAAGCACAGTGGGAGACACACAGGACTCTACGACGATCTCGGGTCAACAGACTAAGCTGTACCAGTGTCACCAGAGAACTGCCATCTAACGTGAGATATAATACCATTTGGGAGTTCTCGGCGAGTCCTTTCAGTGTACCCAGTCATCACTGAGCACCCGCATACCATCTCTGATGTCAAACACTAATGGATATGGGATCATCCATCGCCCATCACATGGGTCGAGAAGATATACGCTAGTCTACTCTGGAATATCGATGCCCCGTCTCGATATTCCCACGACTAGGAACATTGAAGGATGTACTTATGGACTACCCAGGCCCCACTAGTATGATCTACATCATAGTCCTGCAAGTCGAGTACATATCCTAAGGGTTTTATCAACATGTAAGAGAGAGACAGAAAGTATACATGTTAAGATAAAGAGTAACCAGATAGCATACTATCATGTCGAGCAAGAAAGTCATACCTATATATGTCCCAGCATCCACTACAATATACATCCTATGTACAGTAATGGCCTCTAGGGCATACATATAACTAACAATCTCCCACTTGCACTAGGGCCATCTGTAGCAGTGGTTGCAGTATCTAATACCAAACCATCCTATAAAAGTCTCTCTTTGGGAAAAAGCCTTTGTGAGTGGATCCGCCGTGTTGTCCTCTAAGTCTACTCTCCTGACCTCGATCACCCTGGAGATCAACTATCTCCATGATCAGGTGATGCTGCCTCAGAATATGTCTGGGTCACTGATGGGATCGGGGTTCCTGGGCCAAAGCCACACTTTCATTGTCACACAATGGTACGAACCTAGTTCATCTCATGAACCAATATACACCCAAACTTCCTCTTTGGTGGTATCTTTAATAGCGATGTTATCAGCCTTTATCGTCTAGTTTGCCACGGTATCCATCATGGAACTCTTCCAACATACCGTCCCTCTACAGAGGGTAAAGACAATGCCTGCAACTGACATTCAGTCGTCCTTATCACCCTGGAACCTTTCGAGTGATTCTCCCCAGGATCGATTGATACCATCTCACTAAACCTAGTGAGAAAGCTAATATCCATTTAGATCTATCTCATAGATCCAAATCCCTGAATTTAGGAGGTATCACCTTTATCCTATTGGAGAATCCTTGTGATAAGAGGAAATTGACCGTGTGTAGCATAGGAAACTCTTTTCCTATTTCAAGTATGTTATCCATGTACTCTACGAGGATCACCAACTTTACTCTCTACAACCTTTTTGTATATACAAGGTTCATCTACCATTTTGATGAAGTCAAACTTTTTGACTACCACATCAAAACAGATGTTCCAACTCCGCGATGCCTGCTTTATTCTGTAAAGCACCTTGTACACGTTTCCGCTGCTCCCACTGTTTACGAAGCCCTCTGGCTGTGTACTTATAGACGCTCTCTTCTAAATTAATATTTAGAAAAGTAGTCATGGCACCCAACCACCAGATATCGTAGTCATGATATGTAGCAATGGCAAGTAGGATCCGGATGGACTTAAGCATAGCCACTGGAAAAGGTTTCATCATTTTCCACGCCTGGTCGATGACGAAAACCTTTAACATGTCAAGCTTTGAAAGTCTCAACTTTTCCATCTACACCAAGTAATCTTCTCAAGATATACTTGCTCCTGATGGGGATTTAACCCTTCAGATATAGCAACCAAAGTCCATACTTTGTTAGTGTACTGAGGGTAAAGACAATGCCTGCGACTGACATTCAGCCTTCCTTATCACCCTGGAACCTTTCCAGTGATTCTCCCAAGGATCGATTGATACCATCTCACTAAACCTAGTGAGAATCCTAATATCCATTTAGATCTATCCCATAGATCCAAATCCCGGAATTTAGGAGGTATCACCTTTTTCCAATTGGAGAATCGTTGTGATAAGAGGAGATTGACCATGTGTAGCATAGGAAACTCTTTTCCTATTTCGAGTATGTTATCCATGTACTTTACGAGGATCACCACCTTTACTCTCTACTACCTTTTTGTATATACAAGGTTCATCTGCCATTTTGATGAAGTCAAACTTTTTGACTTCCACATCAAAACAGATGTTCCAACTCCGCGATGCTTGCCTTATTCTGTAAAGCACCTTGTACACGTTTCTGCTGCTCCCATTGTTTGCGAAGCTCTCTGGCTGTGTACTTATAGACGCTCTCTTCTAAATCAATATTTAGAAAAGTAGTCATGTCACCCAACCACCAGATATCGTAGTCAAGGTATGTAGCAATGGCAAGTAGGATCCGGATGGACTTAAGCATAGCCACTTGAAAAGGTTTCATCATTTTCCACGCCAGGTCGATGACGAAAACCTTAACATGTCAAGCTTTGAAAGTCTCAACTTTTCCATCTGCACCAAGTAATCTTCTCAAGATTTACTTGCTCCTGATGGGGATTTAACCATTCAGATATAGCAACCAAAGTCCATACTTTGTTGGTGTACTGAGGGTAAAGACAATGCCTGCGACTGACATTCAGTCGTCCTTATCACCCTGGAACCTTTCCAGTGATTCTCCCCAGGATCGATTGATACCATCTCACTAAAACTAGTGAGAAGCCTAGTATCCATTTAGATCTATCTCATAGATCCAAATCCCTGAATTTAGGAGGTATCACCTTTATCCTATTGGAGAATCCTTGTGATAAGAGGAGATTGACCGTGTGTAGCATAGGAAACTCTTTTCCTATTTCGAGTATGTTATCCACGTACTTTACGAGGATCACCACCTTTACTCTCTACTACCTTTTTGTATATACAAGATTCATCTACCATTTTGATGAAGTCAAACTTTTTGACTACCATATCAAAACAGATGTTCCAACTCCGCGATGTCTGCTTTATTCTGTAAAGCACCTTATACACGTTTCCGCTGCTCCCACTGTTTACGAAGCCCTCTGGCTGTATACTTATAGACGCTCTCTTCTAAATCAATATTTAGAAAAGTAGTCATGGCACCCAACAACCAGATATCGTAGTCATGGTATGTAACAATGGCAAGTAGGATCCGGATGGACTTAAGAATAGCCACTGGAAAAGGTTTCATCATTTTCCACGCCTGGTCGATGACGAAAACCTTTAACATGTCAAGCTTTGAAAGTCTCAACTTTTCCATCTACACCAAGTAATCTTCTCAAGATATACTTTCTCCTGATGGGGATTTAACCCTTCAGATATAGCAACCAAAGTCCATACTTTGTTGGTGTACTGAGGGTAAAGACAATGCCTGCGACTGACATTCAGTCGTCCTTATCACCCTTGAACCTTTCCAGTGATTCTCCCTGTTCATTTCAGATTTTTGCATTTTCATACCGCCCAATTTTTATCACATTGCATATACGTAGATACTCTTGAGCCGTGTTTGCTAGTCAATTGCAGGATACAGGTTCTCGGTTATAAAACGGTGAAATTCAGGGAAAACACGACAAAATCCGGGTTCCTGCCAACCACAGATAAAACACGGTCTCCGCTCTTCATCCGTATGTCTCCAGATACTAGTTTAGGAAGACAAAATGTCGAATCAATGTCGTTTTCATGCACAAGGCTCAATGGCAGCACAAGATCCAAGAAATCTACGCGGAGCTCGAGGCAATCATAACAAAAACATCCACAAAAGTCCACCTTTCCCTCAACAGAAATTCTGGAAAAATCGTGAAGACAATTTGAGAAAATACATATGTCAGAATAAAGTACACAGCAAACCAGGGAAGCACAAAAATTCCCATGCCCTAACTCCACCATAGTGCGGCGGATCCGCGGCATAGGGAGGCTTAGGCCGCGGATCCGCGGCCATACTATGGAGTCAGGGCATGGGCTTTGGGGGGTATTTTGGTCTTTTTGTTTGGGTTCTGGTGGTTGCCCTAGGTTTTCATTTTTTGGCCTATAAATAACCCAGAACTTTGAGAAGGAAAGGGTCCATAATCTTGTATTCTTTTTCTAGGTTTTAGATTACATGTTCTTCTTCTTCTCATCTCTTCTCCATTAAACTTGTAAGTGAGCTTTGTGAGTGACGAATGGTGAATAAAGAAGATCATTTTATTATCATGCTTGTCTTGCCTTTTTTATATTTGTTGTAATTTTAATTCGTTAAGTTGTTGTTGTTATTTTCTTGTTGTTTCTTTCTTCTCTCTTTTTCTTTATCCTTAATGCGACAATGATGCTTACGCTCGATCCTCGCCAAGGTGAGGTCGCAAATGGCTAGTCGTATTCTTCTAATCTCCTTCTTTCTATCTTCCTCTTTTTGTTTTGTTTTATTTTTCCGTGTCATGATGTGTGAATAGTTTAATACTTGTTAGGGTAGGATACGGGAAGTTTGAGAGAAGGAAATCTCTCTCACTCTTTCCTTGCCCAACAGCTTAATTCGACTCCCGTTAATTGAACCATAATCCGCTCCTTACGGCACCCTATCCTACATGATAGCGGTGATTCCGTAGTGAGACCGGTTGTGGTTGAATTAACCGGAGGTTATGGCTAAGAGCCAAGAACGGACGGACAAGCACCAAAAGGAAGGACTTATGCGTTGGAAAGCCTAGCTTATACTGGCAAGTTCCTTCCTAGTCGTGCTAATCCCCGTTGTTGCCGATTACCGTAACACCGATATTAAGAGGGGCAACGAAAGATGTGGAGACTCCTAACTCAAACTAACCTAATCCTAACCCTAACAAGCTCTCTTTAAAACATCAACTTAACACTTAGATAATCACAAACAAAATCTGAAAAACCGGACTTAACTCTTTAAGGCACATTGAAAAAGATTCCCATCTCCCTGCGGACGACCCGTACTCAACCGGCTAGCTACAAGCGAAACCGTCTTGATTGCGGTATTTAAACAAGAACTTGAACACGCACATATGCTATCAATCAAATGGCGCCGTTGCCGGGGAGACGGTAGTTTATTTCCTTGTGTAATTTCGGGTTAATTGTTAATATAAAAACAACCGAAAAACAACAAAAAAATATACTTTGTAAAAAATCAACTTGTTATTTTTGATTAACTTTTGTGCAAGTGTGCAGGAAAATACAAGGTTCGAGTTCAGTAGCCAAGACGTTGAAAATACGGAGTTCAAGTACAGTGCCAAAGACGTGGGAAGATAGACCCACATTTCGCGGCTACACCGCAAACGGAAAAAACGAAGCATCCGGTCTAATGAAAAATCTGGAGCAGTTACAGTGAGTAAATAAAAATTCAGTACATCCAGACAAGAAGAGGAGACCCAGAACAGCACCTGCACCAAAATTGAAGGCCCATCTCTCGGTTCCTGCCGCGGAACCGCGGCATAAGGAGGCTTAGGCCGCGGATCCGCGGCCACTTGGTGCTTTTGGGCTGCCAAACTCTCTGGGTAACTCTCTCTTCTCTTTCCCACTCCTCTGAACTCCAATAAACTGTGTTTTCTGCAGCCTTCTTTGCGCAAATTCTTCTCCCCCTTCCAATAAACTGTTCTTGTGCAGGATTCTTTGCGCCGCAAAATAAAAATTATTTGCAGTTGATTTGTTACTGCTTTGCATTTCTTTAATACGGACTTAAAGGGCTTGAAACCAATCCAGATTGGGTGGGGATTTCATCACCCTTCCCAGGACCCCAAAAATCACAAAAGCATATGCATTGTCCATTGTAAATTAAAAAATACTAGACTTCAGCCCTAAGGACTTCGCGCTCATTAGGAGAAGATAAACCGTGTTTAGAACCTCGCTTAACGGTATATTGTTTACGGGGTGTCTAGGAAAGTGTTAAAGGCGCAACCGCCGAAAGAGAAAGGGTTATTTAATTAAGGAACTTCGCGAAAGCGTTGGACAACCTCCCCTTATCTCTGCACTTACCTGGCCTCATGATCAGTGTATTTTTAAGCCCGTTTCTCGACACTGTTTAACTTCGACAATCAAGTTCAGGAGCAGGTCTAGTAGACCTAGGATACCCTAGATCTAGGTGTGATTGTGCATATCTTGTTTTTGATTACTTAAGTCGTATATCCGTACATATTTCTGTAAATCTCTTTGTAAAAGAAAAAAAGAAAAAAAAGAAAAAACTTTTATAAAAACTTGCCCTTTTTCGCCAAATCCATTTTTCACCGACCACCCATCACCTTTCTCCATTGACGTTTTCTTACCCTCACCTTCTCCGCTTTGACTATACTAAACCCGTTTAGTGTATGTCCGCTTGGACTCGGGACACTAGCGCCCGTCTAGTCCGCGTTACGTTAGTCGCTACCGACTACGCGATCGACTCCGAAGTCGAAACTCCGTCCACTCCTCTTTCACCCCTTCCTTTGCCGGCCAACTCCGACGTTGACCGGAATTCTGTTCATACATCTTCACCTTCACCTTCACCTTCACCAACCTCTTCTTCCGCAATGTCGGGATTTAATCCGAACATCTCTTTGACCACCCCTGGATTGGCTCCACCTCCTACGGAAACCAATCTCCCACCACCTCCAGCTGTTTTAGCGCCGCAGCGAATCGCGCTCCAGGATCGTTTCTATCCCACCCGTTCTGCACTTCCCACCTGCCTTTCTCTTCCTCCGGCCAATGGAGACAACTTTGAAATTAAGCCCCATTTCATCAACATGCTTCCACGTTTTCACGGGCTTGAATCTGAAGATGCCTATATCTTCATCAACAAATTTCAAAACGTCTGTGCCATGATGAAAACCACCCAGCTGTCGGACGATGCTATACGTCTACGGGTCATTCCGTTCACTTTATGCGATCTCGCTGAAAAATGGCTGTATAGCACCGCTTCCCACTCAATCACCAGCTGGGACGAGTTTGTTAAAGCGTTTCTCAAAAAGTTTTATCCGAATCATAAAACCGCAAGGATTCGAAATGAAATCAACCAATTCTCCCAGCTTCCTTCTGAACCCTTCTGGAAGTGCTTTGACCGATACAAAGACCTTCTTGTTCAGTGTCCTCACCACGGTATAGAGAAATGGCAACTCTTCCAAACCTTATACGAGGGACTGAACCCAGCAACGAAGCAGTTGTTGGAAACCATCTGTCAGGGCCACTTCCTATCGAAATCTGACGAGGAAGCGTGGCAGTTCTTTGACGACCTTGCGGAGCAAACGCTACAATGGGAGAGCACCAGACCGACGTCTTCTTCTTCTACCCCCACTTCTACCGGTCAGTCTAGGGTAGGAATCCACCAACTTGATGTCTCTATTGCGATGAAAGCTGAAATGGCTGCAATAACAAGAAAGCTTGAAGCGATAGAGAGCAAATTTTCTGCTCCTGCTCCTGCCCCGGTTCTCCCCCTTCGTACCATCTGCGCTTGTTGTTCCGATCCTTCTCACTTGACCGAAGAGTGTCCTTACAATCCACCTTCGCAAGGACAGGATCAGGTTAATGCTGTATTCCAGCAAAGACCGAGGAATGATCCATACTCTTCCACCTACAATCCCGGTTGGAGGAACCACCCCAATATCGCCTGGAATCAGAATCAGAATCAATTCCAAGGCAACAATTTCCTAAGGGCCCCTCCACCGCAACAACAAGTGCAACAACAAACTCAACATCCATATCAGCAGCCCTTCCAACCCCAACCTTTCCAAAATCAGACGAACAACATTGCACCCAACAATTCTTTTCTACCAAACAACTTTGTTCCGTCAAACAACGATAAGGTTTCCTCGCTCGAACGAAGTCTGGAGGCATTTGTTAAACAATCCACTCAATCCACCGCCAACATCCAGTCTTCCATTCAATCCTTAGTGCAACACACTGCCGCACACGGGCAAAGCATCAAGACCATCGAGGCCCAGATTGCACAGCTGAACGCGGCCTTAAGCGAGCGAGAAAAGGGGAAGCTCCCATCCCAGCCACTCCCAAATTCCGGTCACCCACATAATGCACATGTTGCTCTTGAACAACAGAACCATAATGTGAGTGCCGTGACCACACTGAGATCGGGAAGGATGCTGCAAAACAACATTGGCAAACGGAACAACGATGATACCCCGGCCGCTTCTTCTTCTTCTTCTTCTTCTTCTTCTTCTTCTTCGTCTTCTGAGCCTATTCTCCATTCTTCACAAGGCTCCCCTTCCTCTTCTTCTGCTCTGAACGGACCCACTTCTCACTCCACGAAGACACCTATTCTGGGATCCGTTCCAACTCCACAATCTCCTCCTCCAGCATTAGACTCAACCAATTTTCAAAATGTTCCATTTCCAAACCGGTTGAAGTCTAATAAACAAAATCCTCAAATGGAGAAGATTCTGGAGTTATTTAAGCAGGTTAATATTAACATTCCTCTTTTAGATGCTGTCCAACAAGTCCCGTCCTACGCGAAAATCTTAAAGGACTTGTGCACGAAAAAGAGGAAGTCTCAGGTACCCAAGAAAGTTTTCTTGGCTAGTGCTGTGAGTGATGCCCTTACACAATCTTTACCACAAAAACAGAAGGACCCTGGCTGTCCTACGATTTCAATTACTATTGGGGATAAGAACATCAACCGCGCACTATTAGATCTTGGTGCCAGTGTTAACCTGCTTCCGTATTCAGTATACGAGCAATTAGGCGTCGGAGAGCTAAAACCCACGCACTGCACTCTCCAAATGGCCGACCGATCAATCACCCATCCTAGGGGTGAGCTAGAGGATGTGTTAATAAAAGTCGGGGACTTCATATTCCCCGTTGACTTCATTGTATTAGATACACAGCCTGTAGCTAACCCCCGGAATCAAATTCCGGTGATACTCGGTCGCCTATTTCTCGCAACCTCAAATGGTGTGATCAATTGTCGCAATGGTTCAATGAACCTCTCTTTTGGAAATATGACGATTGAACTCAACATTTTTAAGTTGGGGAATCAGCCCGCCGAATACTGGACGTCTGCTCGATCCTGGAGATCACCCCAGAAGAGTGTGAATTCGAGGAGTTTCTGTTTGATCACGATAATCTTGACGCCACTAGTGCGTTTCTCTTCGAACCTGCTGCTGTTTCTGCGCCCGACAACGACTACAAGTGTTTCACGTTCTCGAACGATCTTAGCTGCGCACAACCCGAGTTTGAATCCTTCGACTTTCCGGATGAGTTACCTGAACCATCCAACTCGGTTGCCTACACTCGCTTTAAACCTTTGCTGGAGTCCTTTGAGTTCGAGACATTTGCACCAATCTTGCCTTCCATCATTTCTCCTCCAACGCTCGAACTCAAGCCGTTGCCGTCTCACCTTAAGTATGCTTACTTAGGTGAGAACGAGACCCTCCCTGTCATCATCTCGGCTTCTCTAGCTCCCGAGCAAGAGAAAGCCCTTCTCATGGTCTTGCACAGCAACAGGCAAGCTTTTGGCTGGTCCATGGCGGACATCAAGGGGATTAGTCCCCTAATCGTTGAGCATCACATTCATCTGATGGATGATGCCAAACCAGCCCGGGATCCACAAAGACGTCTCAATCCAGTCATGAAAGAGGCTGTGAAGAAGGAGATCGTAAAATGTCTAGATAGTGGTATCATTTACCCTATCTCTGATAGCCAGTGGGTTAGCCCCATTCACGTTGTCCCCAAGAAGTCGGGCATCACGGTCATCACTAACGAGGCGAACGAGTTAATCCCTACTCGCACCCAAACTGGGTGGCGAGTTTGCATTGATTACAGAAAACTCAACGCCGCAACGCGGAAAGACCACTTTCCGCTACCTTTCATTGACCAAATGCTTGAACGATTGGCCGGACACGAGTACTACTGCTTTCTTGATGGCTACTCCGGCTATAATCAAATTCCCATCGTCGAAAAAGACCAGGACAAGAACACTTTCACTTGTCCTTTCGGCACGTTTGCATATCGACGCATGCCCTTTGGGTTATGCAATGCGCCCGCTAGCTTCCAGCGGTGTATGATGGGAATTTTCTCAGACATGGTGGAAAAATTTCTGGAGATTTTCATGGATGACTTCTCCATCTTCGGCGATTCCTTCAATGAGTGTTTGCTGCATCTTGACGCTGTCCTTACCCGATGTAAGGACAAGAATCTCACTTTGAACTGGGAGAAATGCCACTTCATGGTGCGCGAAGGTATTGTCTTAGGACATATCATCTCGCAAAATAGCATAGAGGTTGACAAAGCAAAGATTGAGGTCATTTCCAATCTGCCTCCTCCCCGATGCGTCAGAGATATCCGAGCCTTCCTTGGCCATGCCGGTTTCTATAGACGGTTTATCAAGGACTTTAGCAAGATTGCTAGGCCCTTGACTCTTTTGCTGGCCAAGGACACGCCATTCGACTTCAACTGGAGCTGTGTGACTACATTCGAGTCACTGAAACGCTCACTCACTTCTGCTCCCGTTCTTTCTTCACCTGACTGGACGCACCCCTTTGAGATTATGTGCGATGCATCCGACTTTGCCATTGGTGCTGTCCTTGGACAACACATCAACAAGATGGAGCACGTGATCTATTTTGCGAGCCGAACCCTGAACGACGCCCAACTCAATTATACAACAACTGAGAAGGAATTCTTGGCTGTTGTATTTTCTTTAGAAAAGTTCAGGCCCTACCTCATCGGCTCTCCAGTCATTGTCTACACAGACCATTCTGCTCTGCGCCATCTTTTTGCGAAGAAAGATGCAAAATCTCGGTTAATACGTTGGATCCTCTTGCTTCAAGAGTTTGACCTTGTCATTAAGGACAAACGAGGATGTGAAAACGTAGTTGCCGACCATCTCTCACGACTTCCTTCTTCGCCTTCGCTTCCAATTCTGATCAACGACGTTTTCCCGGATGAACAGCTCTTGACAGTATCGTGCGAACCCTTTTTCGCAGATATTGTGAACTATTTGGCCACGGGATTACTACCGACCGAATGGTCGAGTCAGGACAGACTTCGCTTCTTATCCCAAGTAAAACACTTTTACTGGGACGAACCCTACTTGTTCAAGTACTGTCCCGACCAGGTTATTCGTCGGTGTGTCCCTGACGAGGAATTCAAGAGTGTGCTGTCATTTTTCCACGATCAAGCATGTGGCGGGTATTTTGGGCCCAGAAAGACAGCTGAGAAGATCTTGCAATGTGGTTTCTACTGGCCACAACTTTTCAAAGACGCTCATGACTATTGCAAGACTTGCTCCCGGTGCTAACACATGGGCCGGATATCCCGGAGGAACGAGATGCCGCTCCAACCAATCTTGGTTGTGGAGATTTTCGATGTTTGGGGGATAGATTTCATGGGGCCGTTTCCTAGCTCTTTTGGGAACTTGTACATCCTTCTAGCTGTTGATTACGTCTCTAAATGGGTCGAGGCTGTGCCCAGCCGGACTAACGACAACAAGGTTGTCGTTAGGTTCCTTAAAGAAAACATTTTCTCCTGGTTTGGGCACCCCCGAGCGATCATTAGCGACAATGGAAGTCATTTCTGCAACAAAAACTTCGAGGCCTTGATGCGGAAATATTCCATTAATCATAAGCTTTCTACGCCCTACCATCCCCAAACCTGCGGGCAGGCCGAACTTTCGAATCGGCAAATCAAGCAGATACTGGAGAAGACGGTTTCCAAGAACCGTCAGGATTGGTCGCTGAAACTCACTGATGCCCTTTGGGCATTTCGAACCGCTTATAAGACCGACCTTGGCATGTATCCCTATCGGCTTGTGTACGGAAAAGCCTGCCACCTTCCTGTCGAAATAGAGTATCGCGCATTTTGGGCGATAAAGGAGCTGAATCTATCTCTCGAGGATGCGGGCAGCCATCGGAGGCTGCAGTTGAACGAACTGAGCGAGCTTAGGGATGAGGCTTACGATAACGCGGTTGTCGTTAAGAATCGAACGAAGGTGTTTCACGATAAACACCTTTTGCGCAAAACCTTCGTACCTGGTCAGCAGGTACTGCTTTACGACACCCGACTTCACTTCCATCCAGGAAAGCTCAGATCTCGCTGGAAAGGGCCGTATTTTGTGCGGAATGTGTATCCGCAGGGCGCTGTGGATTTGGAAAATCCAAAGGACGGTTCTCTTTTCAAAGTAAACGGACACCGATGCAAACCGTACCTTAGCGCCGAACCAACAGAGGAGCTCCTGTTCTTACAGGAGCCAGTTTACCCTGAATGATCTTCCTCTGCCTACCTCCAAACTTCGGTTATCCAGCCAAGAACAGTGGACACTGTTCCAAATAAGTTTGGGGGTATGTACAAACCATGTTGTATATATTTGTGTATATTCTTTTTCTTTTCTTTAAAAACAAAAACAAATAAAAATTTATGTATCGCTAACCGGCATTTTTGACCCTTCAAATGATCTCTTCATGCAACGACAGTGAGGACACTGTCCAGTTTAAGTTTGGGGGTACGCTCGGTACGCATTTCTTACCTTCGCATTCATATGTATATTTTGCATCTGCATATTAAATCCATAAAATCCAAAAAAATCTGAAAATTTTCTAAAAATATTAAAACATTTTTGTCAAGTTAGCTTACGGAAGAACTCTGATTCAACATTCAACGGTTTTTGTTTGAAAAAAAAATAGGAATAACTAAATCTTATGTTTGGATTTTGAAAACCTGAAAGATAACTCTCCTTTGAAGTTAACTATAGCTGATATACGTCTTTACATCACACTACACGTATCATAAGATTTTGGGAATTAGATGACAAGTCTTTCATGTTTAAACTTTTAAACAGATAAATGATTTTCTGAGGATCAAATAGGTTTGTTCTGAAATAAGTAATGTCAAGAATAGTTTATGAAGTAAAGCGAATATGAAGGAATGTTATTGATGCCGTAATTGGAACTAAGTCTGAAAAATAACCCATCTCAAACTTGATTGGAATGATTACACACCAAACCCACTAAACACGTCTTTTATCCAAAACAGAAAAAATAATGGAACTGCCGGTTATATCTCCGTTCGTATTAAATCATCCAATTTTCACGCCAAACTGTCTTTTGTTTTTGGACCTAGGTAACTTGAGTAATTAAGTCCGCTGGGGTGTTCCTACACCTAATGCCCTAAAATCAACTGGTTTGGGTGCATTGGCCCAAAGCACGCTAAGAAGCCTAGAAAGTCCAGTCTAAAACAAAGTCAAGCAAGTGTTCTCTCCGAGTTAAAATTCCTAACGGTTCTTTGTATGAGAATAATCTTGATAAAAGACAGGCTTTTATAAAAATCTTAACGGAGATATGAAGGTTTTATTCTATGATAAAGACTATTGCACGTTCACAGAGGTGTGTATGAAATGAAAACAAGAAAACGGTGGAGTGAAAAATACGACTTAGTTTCCTGTTAAGGAAGATAGAAATTCTGAAGTTGAAACCTTACTGAAAAACGAAACTTGAAAAATGCTTAACTCTCTATAAAACTTATGTGATCCTTTTAAAATTGTCATCTGGGCTTTATTGTGCGACATGATGACTTTAATCGATCCTTCTGGAACTTAACGACACTATTTGCACTGCACGTAAAGACATATTAAATCTGTAGTTAAATAAGAAGCGAGGTGTGAAAAATAAAGGTTCGATAGTCTAGACTTAGGATTATAGAATTGTTATTTTCTGAAACAAAACTTTAGGGTTTGAATCTTAGTTATTTTACAAACCAACTTGACCGGATTTTGTGGGTAGTATCCGCTGAAAACCCTCAGGAGACAACACTCCTCCTACTAGGGACACCTAGGTTTAACGGCTTGTTGCACATGCTCAGTGCAATCGCGTTCCCTGTGAAAGTGAGGTTAGGAAATTTTTTGTGAATAAATTGGCTTTGCTCGGGACGAGAAAATGATAAGTTTGGGGGTATTTGTTCATATCAGATTTTTGCATTTTCATACCGCCCAATTTTTATCACATTGCATATCCGTAGATACTCTTGAGCCGTGTTTGCTAGTCAATTGCAGGATACAGGTTCTCGGTTCTAAAATGGTGAAATTCAGGGAAAACACGACAAAATCCGGGTTCCTGCCAACCACAGATAAAACACGGTCTCCGCTCTTCATCCGTATGTTGCCAGATACCAGTTTAGGATGAAAAAATGTCGAATCAATGTCGTTTTCATGCTCAAGGCTCAATGGCAGCACAAGATCCAAGAAATCTACGCGAAGCTCGATGCAATCATGACAAAAACATCCACAAAAGTCCACCTTTCCCTCAACAGAAATTCTGGAAAAATCATGAAGACAATTTGAGAAAATACATATGCCAGAATAAAGTACACAGCAAACCAGGGAAGCACAAAAATTCCCATGCCCTAACTCCACCATAGTGCGGCGGATCCGCGGCATAGGGAGGCTTAGGCCGCGGATCCGCGGCCATACTGTGGAGTCAGGGCATGGGCTTTGGGGGGTATTTTGGTCTTTTTGTTTGGGTTCTGGTGGTTGCCCTAGGTTTTCATTTTTTGGCCTATAAATAGCCCAGAACTTTGAGAAGGAAAGGGTCCATAATCTTGTATTCTTTTTCTAGGTTTTAGATTACATGTTCTTCTTCTTCTCATCTCTTCTCCATTAAACTTGTAAGTGAGCTTTGTGAGTGAAGAATGGTGAATAAAGAAGATCATTTTATTATCATGCTTGTCTTGCCTTTTTTATATTTGTTGTAATTTTAATTTGTTAAATAGTTGTTGTTATTTTCTTGTTGTTTCTTTCTTCTCTCTTTTTCTTTATCCTTAATGCGACAATGATGCTTACGCTCGATCCTCGCCAAGGTGAGGTCGCAAATAGCTAGTCGTATTCTTCTAATCTCCTTCTTTCTATCTTCCTCTTTTTGTTTTGTTTTATTTTTCCGTATCATGATGTGTGAGTAGTTTAATACTTGTTAGGGTAGGATAAGGGAAGTTTGAGAGAAGAAAATCTCTCTCACTCTTTCCTTGCCCAACAGCTTAATTCGACTCCCGTTAATTGAACCATAATCCGCTCCTTACGGCACCCTATCCTACATGATAGCGGTGATTCCGTAGTGAGACCGGTTGTGGTTGAATTAACCGGAGGTTATGGCTAAGAGCCAAGAACGGACGGACAAGCACCAAAAGGAAGGACTTATGCGTTGGAAAGCCTAGCTTATACTCGCAAGTTCCTTCCTAGTCGTGCTAATCCCCGTTGTTGCCGATTACCGTAACACCGATATTAAGAGGGGCAACGAAAGATGTGGAGACTCCTAACTCAAACTAACCTAATCCTAACCCTAACAAGCTCTCTTAAAAACATCAACTTAACACTTACATAATCACAAACAAAATCTGAAAAACCGGACTTAACTCGTTAAGGCACATTGAAAAAGATTCCGATCTCCCTGCGGACGACCCGTACTCAACCGGCTAGCTACAAGCGAAACCGTCTTGATTGCGGTATTTAAACAAGAACTTGAACACGCACATATGCTATCAATCACTCCCTAGGATCGATTGATACCATCTCATTAAACCTAGTGAGAAGCCTAATATCCATTTAGATCTATCTCATAGATCCAAATCCCTGAATTTAAGAGGTATCACCTTTATCCTATTGGAGAATCCTTGTGATAAGAGGAGATTGACCGTGTGTAGCATAGGAAACTCTTTTCCTATTTCGAGTATGTTATCCACGTACTCTACGAGGAATACCACCTTTACTCTCTACTACCTTTTTGTCTATACAAGGTTCATCTACCATTTTGATGAAGTCAAACTTTTTGACTACCACATCAAAACAGATGTTCCAACTCCGCGATATCTGCTTTATTCTGTAAAGCACCTTGTACACGTTTCCGCTGCTCCCACTGTTTACGAAGCCCTCTGGCTGTGTAGTTATAGACACTCTCTTCTAAATCAATATTTAGAAATGTAGTCATGACACCCAACCACCAGATATCGTAGTCATAGTATGTAGCAATGGCAAGTAGGATCCGGATGGACTTAAGCATAGCCACTGGAAATGGTTTCATCATTTTCCGCGCCTGGTCGATGACGAAAATCTTTAACATGTCAAGCTTTGAAAGTCTCAACTTTTCCATCTACACCAAGTAATCTTCTCAAGATATACTTGCTCCTGATGGGGATTTAACCCTTCAGATATAGCAACCAAAGTCCATACTTTGTTGGTGTACTGAAGGTAAAGATAATGCCTGCGACTGACATTCAGTCGTCCTTATCACCCTTCAACCTCTCCAGTGATTCTCCCCAGGATCGATTGATACCATCTCACTAAACCTAGTGAGAAGCCTAATATCTATTTAGATCTATCTCATAGATCCAAATCCCTGAATTTAGGAGGTATCACCTTTATCCTATTGGAGAATCCTTGTGATAAAAGGAGATTGACCATGTGTAGCATAGGAAACTCTTTTCCTATTTCGAGTATGTTATCCACGTACTCTACGAGGATCACCACCTTTACTCTCTACTACCTTTTTTTATATACAAGGTTCATCTACCATTTTGATGAAGTCAAACTTTTTGACTACCACATCAAAACAGATGTTCCAACTCCGCGATGCCTTCTTTATTCTGTAAAGCACCTTGTACACGTTTCCGCTGCTCCCACTGTTTACGAAGCCCTCTGGCTGTGTACTTATAGACGCTCTCTTCTAAATCAATATTTAGAAAAGTAGTCATGGCACCCAACCACCAGATATCGTAGTCATGGTATGTAGCAATGGTAAGTAGGATCCGGATGGACTTATGCATAGCCACTGGAAATGGTTTCATCATTTTCCACGCCTGGTCGATGACGAAAACCTTTAACATGTCAAGCTTTGAAAGTCTCAACTTTTCCATCTACACCAAGTAATCTTCTCAAGATATACTTGCTCCTGATGGGGATTTAACCCTTCAGATATGGCAACTAAAGTCCATACTTTGTTGGTGTACATGGATTCCATCTCAGATCGCTAAGTATCCAGCCATTCTTATAGAGTCCATACTCTCGATGGCCTGCTCGAAACTAGTTGGGTCATCATCTCATGATGCATTCCTCTCTCCTACTGTCATCGAGGAACCGAAGTATCTCTCCGGCGGATGAGAAACCCTACTAGATCGGCAGAGAGGCCGAGGTTCGTCGGGGACTATTTCCTTTTGTTCTGTCAAATCATCAGCTGCAGTTTTGTATAGCTGGAACCTTTCCAGTTGACAGAACTGAGCTTGCCTCGATCTTGTCCGGATTTTTCTTTTGACATAGACCGGACAATCCCAAATCTTAACTTACTTAAGAGTTAGGCTCTTCCCATACCATATATTATATGGAGTGGTAGGCACTGATTTGATTCGAACCTAATTCAATAGGTATGCAGCTTCTTAAGTGCATAACCACCAAAAGGAAACATGTAACTCAGTAATACTCATCATAGAGCATACCATATCTAATATGGTGCGATTGCTCCGCCCCGATACACCGTTGTGCTGTGGTGTATTCAGAGGAGTAATACTGAGAGATAACCTCATTCTCCTTTAGAATAGTCCAGGAATTATATGCACAAGTATTCTCCTCCTTGATCTCATCAAAGGACATAATACTTATACCCGTAATTTGGTTCTCTACTTCTAACTTATATTCTGTGAATATCTCAAAAACTTCGGACTTATGTTTCAACAGGAACATATGGCTGAATCTTGAGAGATCATCAGAGAATGTAATGAAGTACAAAGAACCGGTCTTGGCATGTGTAGACAGGGGACCTTACATACATCATGTATTTGTCCTAAGAGTTCACTAGCTCTTTCTCTGTTTCCAATAAACAGAGCTATGGTCATCTAATCTTTATGACATGACCGACAAGTTTCACAGGATGTAACTTCAAACTGATTTAAATATGCATCTAAATGTAACTTTAGCCAGTCGGGTCTCATTGATATGACCTAGTCTACAATACCTCAAGAAGGATTCGTTCATTTCTGAACTCTTCCTCTTGTGTGTGTTCCGTATATTAGGAACTGTAGTTTGATTTAGAACGTCAATGCTTTTAGATAACGTGCCTGAACCGATCAAATTTTGAAATGTTCAAAACAATATTCAACAATACAAAATTATATCCTTTCTTTACTAATAAAGAGACTGATATGATTTTGTATATTAGGTTTGGTATCTAATAGCATTTGTTCAGAATCAATGTATTGGTAATACAGGGTGACAGTGACCAACAGACTTGGCTGCAACACTTGCACCGTTTTCTGTCTCATGAAACTTATCACCCGTTCCCAGTTCTCTACCTTTCTGTAGCCCTATGTAACATATTACATATCTGGGATCCTGATCCAGTATCAGATACTCAGGACGCAGAGGATACTGAGAAACAATTCTGTGTAACGAACACACCCAATAAAGATGCATCATATGCATTTTCTTCGTTTGGGCGGCATGGGAATCTTGGTATTCCCCCATTTCCTGCTCTGTCTTATAAGAATTATAAGTTGGAGCGGGACCAACGTTCCCTAGCTCAGTATAACAAGCGGTTCGGTCGACTCATCCATATTATTATCTTAATTAAGGCGTGATATGGTCGCTACCTGGAGAGAGAGAGAAGAAAACACTCTGCGTGCGCTCTTGCAAGATTAGGTTGGTTATTTATTTTATCTAATCAGGATGGCTCCCACTGTTTTTATCAAATCTTCCTTCAAACCCTAAAAGGAAAGACTAGCCGGGATTAATTACACTCTACAAGTTCGCCAATCTTTCAGCCAGGCCAGTGTCGGTACTTTGAAGGAGGTCCCCCGTGCTTTCGCACGGACCTAATTAAAGTAAACCTCGTTTTCCCAGAGGCGTAACCCCGTTGACACTTTTCTAGACACCTACTTGATCGGCTAATTGCAAAGTGTAAAACACTCCCGGGAGTAACAATTACTCGCAGTGGGTATCAAGATCCAACTATCATATAGAAGGTATGCAATTCATTGCAAATTTCAACATTTGAAACTCCCAATAATGGTTTTTACCCCTAGCACTTATGACCTTAACTATGGTCAACAAATCATAAGTACTAGTCAAGTTCTACCCGTCATTTCGTGATCAATTAGACCTACCCACATGACCCTTAACTAAGGTCAACAAAGTCACGCGACTGTCCTAACTAATCGCATCATATGCTGTGTAGGAAGACATCACTTAGCTACCGTACACTGTGCCTTGACTATGGTCAACAAACACAGCACGAATACTAAGTACTCTACTTCCTAAAATGACGGAGGGTTGCGAATAGTTTTTAATAAAACCTTTAACGCTTTGAACTTGATCTCGTTGCGGAATCAAATGGTTTTTAAATGGAGTGTTTTTGAGGCTTTTCTAGTTTTACTAAAGGGGTCACTCCCGGTGAAGGGATCGTCGGCCCTTTCCTCATCGAATAAGGTGCAGGATATATCATATATACCGCTGTGCAAAGCGAAAACTATAAAAGCAATCAAAAGACAAACTGAGGGTTGTAGCATCTGCCAGTTATTGCTAAAGGGGTCACTTCCGGTGAAGGGATCTCGGCCCTTTCCTCATCGAATAAGGTGCAGGATGTTCTACAAGGAACACCGCGATGCAAAGCAAGAACTGTAGCTACCTGTTTTATTTTTAAATTCGATTCCACAACATCTTTTAGGTTTATTTTCTTTCTTTAATCTCATTAACGAATGTCCCATCATTTAAGTCCACCTAAACATCACAGATAAATACAACGTACGCTTATGCCATCCGCATTCGCCTCGATGTCTCGTCTGCACCGTTAGGTTAGGTAACTAACGCCAGAACAATGCAGGGCTAGCGCGGGTATAAAACATAAGCAATGTCTATATAATATATCATATAAACTATATACAGTATCCATCTAAACAAATCACATGATCACATCACAGATAACGCAGCAGAAAATATCATATGAAATATTGGATATACTAGGACGTCCGTGTTTTATTTTGAGCCTGTATAAAACACGGATTCCACGGTCGTGATGAATAGCCAATCCCACACCCCTAGACCCCTACGAGAGCGGCAAGCAACCCTACCAATTCTAGAGTTAGGAGACCCGGACTCGACTCCTCGAGATGGTCTCCCACTGGACCCTAGAACCCGGTTACTTGTGCTCTCCTCCTTGGGTCTATCCTAATGTGGAAAAGTAAATAATATACATCAACGGTGACATCTTCCGCAACCTGGAAGTGCCCCAATAAAAGAATATTACATACAAGTTTTTACATGAATGAAAATGAAAAACACTCATCTCACATAAAAAAAACCCCGGCTATTCAATCACGACGATCCAATATAACATATCTAGCAACACATAACATCACATGTCATCAACGTAAGTAAATATGTGCATCCCAATTGTCGTTGACATATAGCAACGAAACCGGCGATATGACATATTACACTTACGGTCACAGAAAAGAAAGTGTAAAACTACAACAGTTGGAATCCACAACCTGCATAGACATCGCATGCCTAACCAAATGAATTCCTTAGACATCGCATGCCTAACAATTATAAACCCCGCATTTTAGTCTCATTATCAAAAACACTTTTCAATATCAAGTCGGACAATTCAACAAGATTCCCGACATTCTGATCGAATGCTCGTCGCAAACTTTAGTAGACGGCCGCACCGCCGATACCGTCGACGAAGTGCACTAAGGGGGAACACCGCTGCCGCGAGCACCCAAACGGATACTTTCGGCGATGGGGTTTTCGTACAGTCACTTGGTCGGGGCTATGGGGTGTGGCTGTCTATTAAGTTTACCCGGCGAGTATCCGCGTACGCTACGTGATTGCGACGGACTTTTGATCACATCAAAATTCAGTGGAAACCGATCAAGTGAGACTAAAGTGCTATGTTTATAACATCCAAATCAGTTATCTCATAACTACTTGTGGATTCCAAATATTGTATCATATTCCAGATAAATAGAAAATGTTAAACTTTTCGATCGAACAATCAAACACCCAAGTTTTCCCGAAACAGCTCAATACATGAAATAAGTCTTACAACATCCATTTCATGCAACAGTACCAACGGTCCAGCCGTAGAAGGGTCAAGCCAATGCCTCATATGTGGCACGCCGTACTGCCCCAAACCCTAAGGTTCAAAGGGCAGTTCAAGACGGTCACATAATCGAGTTAAGGTTTGTTGTCTTCTAGAGGGTCCATCGCGTTACTTGCACTACTTAGAACGTTATTAAACTATGGAAAAATCCAACAATTGGAAATTTCCCGGCAGGGGAAAAAGTGGGTATTTATATCCGGTCGAACTTTTTAACATATTTTAAAATTATCCGGAAAAACACAGACGAAGTTAAACTTTTCGACCGAAACATCGAGTCCCCAATACAACCCAGAAAACTCAACTCTTGAGTATAAAATAAAAATACCCATAAACACAGCAAGTACAGAAAGATATTACTGTGCAAACTGAAATGAACAAGGTGATAGTACGGCCGCAGAACTGCCGCATGAGCCATGCTCATGCCGCGGTTCTGCGGTGATCTGGAAGACTTAGGCTCACGTGCTGCACAGCAATCCTTAGAAAAGCCTGCTGATTTTTCTGCATATTTTTAATTCACAAAAATCACAGTTTTCAAAATTTGTACAGAGAAGGGTTTTCAATTAGGGTTTTGGATTCGATCGGACTTCTAACATCGTCTACACATCGGCTAAAGCTCGAGCTAGGCTCTCATACCAATGTAGGGTTCCTAGGCACACCCATGAGGTTCTACAACTGATCAACCATGTCCAATTTAAATTTTTATGTGCCGAGAAACCCTAAACTAGATCGTTAACTAGAGGATAGGCGAAAGACATACAAGTAAACAACTTTACTATAAAGTGAAAGTAACTACAACCTTTGTAGATCCGGTCCTCCACCTCTTTAGCTCCGTGATGATGTCCCTCCGCTGCGATTATCGGATCCCAGACTCTAGCGATGGTTTCGTCGGAGAAATGATCGGGCTAGGTCGTTGACTTCGATGCCGAAAATGATCTACGTCGAGGCAACTCAAACTCAAGCTCCATCTTCACTAGGTCATGAAACTTGTGAAGATAACATACTCTACTACATGGAAAGTGGTAGAGGATGAAGAAATAGGAAGTGGGTTCACTTTGGAATTGGATTTCTCACTTGGATTCATCACTTGGAAATTTTCAAGAGAGCTTTCTTCTCTTCATGAAGAAGAAGAAGAAGAAAAGAAAAATGAATAATGAATTATCTCCAAAAAGAAAATCAAGTGATGTCTATCATTTAGCAACCATGGGTGAGTAAACTCATGTAGAGAATAAACTAAGGTTTAGGTGGAATGGTTAGGTTAAGGGATAAAAACAAAATGGTCACTTTGTCAAAGATGCATGAAGCATCAGGAAGCTTCTTGCATAAAACAAAAGCAACTATTTAGTTTTTTTCTTTTAACTAAAATAAATAAATTAAATAAAACCCTAACCATTTACCTAAACATGGTGTATAGCACACACACACCCAAGTTTGCATGTATCATCAAACATGATACAATCTAGTGCACAAAAATATATCACATATACTACTTGTGCACATCAAGTGAGAAAATCCATCTTAAGTGAACAAATACTAGTTAATGTAAAGTAATATATCAAATATATAATTATACATTAAATCATTAAATCAACACTTGATTTAATGATCCGGTCATATTGCATATAACCGACTAATATCAAGTGTATCAATATATCGAATCAACATTTGATTCGGTAACCCGGCTATATCTTATATAACCGTCCGATGATACAAATCGCGAGAATAGAATACAGTATCACATACTGGTATTAATCTCGATCCCGCACATATCTCATATGCGCTCCTATTTCGTTTCGCTTGAGCCAGGAAATCTCTGTGTAGGACTCTAAAGACTCGTCAATACGCCGGCAGCAGGTGATGATCATATCAAACACCCACAAGCCGCAAGCGGTCTGCTAAACGTAACGGCCACACGGGCATTGAGTGATTAGAAGATCAACGAGCAAGCCCGCTTACACTCCTGTGAATCCAACCAGCAACACTTACCGTACAGTCCGGTCAATTCGTCTGATATGTCGCATATCTCGCATAGGGGTGGTAAACGTCAGAACCCAGCAGCTTGATAAGTCATGCCGACGTAAGTTCCATAACAAGTGTGAAACTACTGATAACTCTTACCAGCATATCACTGCAACCCTGGCCAGGGATTTCCGGTTATGGACAGTCGAGCATAGCGCAACATCAACCCCCAATACCGGGAGAGACGAATCCCCTCCTATCGATCATTGCCTCCATGTGAATCGGGACTGTACCCAAAAACCACGTGTTTGCACGACTCAGTAGAGCCATGGTAGGGTGGAAATCAAAGCACAGTGGGATACACACAAGACACTATGACAATCTCGGGTCAACAGACTAAGCTGTACCAGTGTCACCAGAGAACTGCCATCTGACGTGAGGTATAATGCCATCTGGGAGTTCTCGTCGAGTCCGTTCAGTGTACCCAGTCATCACTGAGCACCCGCATACCATCTCTGATGTCAAACACCAATGGCTATGGGATCATCCATCGCCCATCACATGGGTCGAGAAGATATACGCTAGTCTACTCTTGAATATCGATGCCCCGTCTCGATATTCCTGTTGGATATATGTATGCCCTAGTGGCCATTATATGATAGTCGATGTATCTATACATGTATATATATTCAGTATACATTCTTGCTCGACATGATAGTATGCTATCTGGTTCTTCTTTATCTGACATGTTGGTTTGATCATGTTTTTATTCATTCATACATGCTGATAAAGCCCTGAGGATATTGGCTTGACTACTCTGATTATGATAGAGATCATACTAGTGGGACATTTGTAGTCTGTAAGCATATCCTGGAATGTCCCTAGTCGTAGGTATATCGAGACGGGGCATTGATATACCAGAGTAGACTAGTGTATATGATACTAGAGCCATACGATGGGCGATGAATGTTCCCACATTCATCGATGTTTGACATCAAGATCATATACAGGTGCTCAGTGGTGACTGGGTACACTGGACGGACTCACCGAGAACTCCTATATGGAATTATATCTATTGTCGGATAGCAGTTCTCAGGTGACACTGGTACAGGTTAGTCTGTAGACCCGAGTTCGTCATAGAGTCTTGTGTGTTCTCCCACTGTACTTTGATTGCCACCCTACCACGGCTCTACTGAGTAGTGCAAACAGATGGCCATTGGGTACAGTCCTGAGACACACGAAGGGAGTGAGCGATAGGAGGGGTTTCGTCTCTCCCGATATTGGGAGTTGATGCTGTGCTGTGCCCGACTGGTTATATCAGTAAGTCCCTGGCCAGGGCTGCTGAGATTTGCTGATAAGTGTTATCAGTAGTTTCTCGATCTGTTATAGACCATTCACAGGCGCGACTTATTGAGTTATTGGGGTCGATGTGACCATCCCTAGGCTCAATATGCGGCATATCTGACGAAGAGACCGGACTGTACGGTTGTGTTGCCAGATGGCTCGACGGGAGTTGTAACAGGTTCGCATGTTTTCTTCTTATCGCTCAATACCCGGATGGCCGTTACGTTTAGCTGACCGCTAGCGGCTTGGGGGTGCTTGATGTGATCATCACCCACTGCCGGCGTATTGACGAGTCTTAGAGTCCCACAAAGCAGTTACCTAGTCCAGGCGAAACGTTGTGGTGCGCGTATGCGATATGCGCTTGGACCCGATTAAAATGCGTGTATGGGATACCATATATTAATTTGGTGGCTTGCTTTTGGTCGGGTCGTATGTGATATGGCCGTATTAGTAAATCAAGTGTTGATTTATTATTAGCTTCTCACTACAAATCCTATCTTGCTTATTTTGGATGTATGCATGCATGTATGCATTCATTCTTGTTCATGCACATATGGATGTGCATGCACACATGCATACATACATCATGGTTGCTTATACAATGAGAATGGTGGCAATATAAGAATCACACCATGGTTATTTTTATGGATTATTATTTCTTTTAAATTAAAACAAAAAGGAAATGAAAATGGGTTAAATTATAAAAGGTTTCTACACTCTTCTTAACCTTACCATGCTCACCTACCTTTTAACCCATGGTTTATTTTCTTTTTTTGCTTTTAACTTTAATCCAATAATATCTTTAGAGTTAACCATGGTTGGATATGAGGAATGAAAAATATATATATGCTTATTTTTCATTTCTTTTTCAATGGTTCATTATTCTCTTCTTCACAAAAGGCCATCATCTTCATCAACCTTGATCCTTTGCTTTCTAGTTCTTTCAAGAGAGCAAAATACTCATAAAAATAGGATTTTGAAGTGAGATCCTTAGCCACAACATCATTCTACACAAGTTTAGCCAACTTGTTTAGAGTGTTAACTTTGTTTTTCAAAGTTGCGAGCTTGGACGGGAAACTCCGGGTGGATCGTCGTGGACGTGAGAAGACTACAAGAGGACCTTCTTCCAACACCCAAGAGACTAAGGAGTCAAGCAAAAAGGGAGTTACAAAGGTTGTAGTCTCGAAACCCTAACTTGATTAGCTTTATGTTTCGTAACCCTAATTTTCTAGGATCGATTCCTTTGCATGTTTGTTTAGCACCATCAAAATCCATACTTTGACACATGTGATGCTTCAAAACTCAATATTGGGTGCTAGGAAAACCAGAATTGGTATCAGAGCCGACCTAGAACAATAGGCGATGCTTTAGCGAAGTAAAAACTCCGATCGAACCAAAATACGATATTACGGGACACTCTCTGGAAAATTTTTAAAAACTGACTTTTTCCAGAATTAAAAATACTCAAAAAATAAAGCAGGTAAATATAAGACAAACTGGAGAATTCGAGATAATGAATAGTAAGTTTGGCCGCGGAACCGCGGCCCAAGCAGGCTTAGGCCGCGGATCCGCGGCCATACAAGGGGAACTCTCACTCGTTTTTGTACAGTGTTTTTCCTTACCTGCTATTGTATATTTTGAGTATGTTTAATCTGAATCCACTGTTGAAAATTCTGGAGATGGTTTTAGACTCGTCGTTTCGATCAGAATTTTCATTTCGTTTCCTTTTCCGGGTAAGCTAGAAAGTATTGAAGTGTTGGAACAACTATCATTTGCTCATTTTTCACGGGGTTTGAATATATTGGAGATATGTGCAAGTTTTGTGGTGGTCCCTCTAGAAGACAACAAACCTTAACTCGATTATGTGACCGTCTTGAACTGCCCTTTGAACCTTAGGGTTTGGGGCAGTGCGGCGTGCCACATGTGAGGCGTTGGCTTAACCCTTCTACGGCTGGACCGCTAGTACTGTGCCACACTCCGTTTTTTTTTTTGAACTCTGCTCAAGTGTTGAGCTTTAGTGAATCTTGGGTATTTGATCGTTTGTTCGAAAACTTTAATACTGTCTGTTTATCCGGAATTTGATACAATATGTGGAATTCATATAGTTTAGGCATGAAATACGAAATATGTGATATTTCGCATTTATGATGTCTAAAGAGAATGTGGATTCCAAATATTGTAGTTTTACACTTTCTTTTTCTGTGACCGTAAGTGCAGTATGTTAAATATCGCCGGTTTCGTTGCTATACATCAACGACAATTGGGGTATGCATACTTACTTACGTTGATGATATGAGATATTATGTGTTGTTGAGATATGATGTGCAGGATTGTCGCGATTGAATAGCCGGGGGGGTTTTATGTGAGATGAGAGTTTTATAATTTCATTCATGTAAATTCAAATGTAATGTAATATTCTTTTATTTGGGGCACTTCCGGGTTGAGGTTGTTTCACCAGTGTTGTATATTATTTACTTTTCCGCATTAGGATGGACCTAAGGAGGGGAGCACAGGTGACCGGGTTCTGGGGTTCAGTGGGAGGCCATCTCGAGGAGTCGAGACCGGGTCTCCTAAACTCCAGAATTGGTAGGGTCACTTGCTGCTCTCGTAGGGGTCCAGGGTGTGGGCTTGGCTATTCATCGCGACTGTGGAATCCGTATTTTCTATTCTGGCTAAATACTAAATACGGACGTCCTAGTATATCCCACGTTATATCTATGTTTCTGCTGCCTGTGTTCTGTGATATCTGAGACGAATGACAAATTATATATATGATATATAGTAGACGTTGCTTATGTTTTACACCCGCGCTAGTCCCGTCCCGGTATGCCGTTAGTTATGTAACCTAACGGTGCATAACGGAACATTGCGGCGAATGCGGATGGCATAAGCGTACGTGTTATTTTCGTTTCTTTTCTGTGATTGGCTTAAGGACTTAAATGATGGGATTACATTAATGTGATTAATGTAAAGAAAATAAACCTAAAAAGATGTTGTAGAATCGGATTTGAAAACCACTCGGCTATTTATGAAAAAGCTATATTTCAAAACTGCGGAGCTTAAGCCACTCCTTTTGAAAACCATTTGATTCTACAACGATATCAAGTTCAAAGCGTTAAAGATTTTCTTAAAAATCATTCGCAACCCGCCGTCATTTTAGGAAGTAGAGTACTTAGTATTCGTGCTACGTTTGTTGACTATAGTTAAGGCGTAGTGTACGGTAGCTAAGTGATGTCTTCCTACATTGCATATGATGCAGATTAATTAGGACATTCTTATGACTTTGTTGACCTTTGTTAAGGGTCATATGAGTGGGTCTAACTAATCAAGAAATAACGGGTAGAACTTGACTGGTACTTATGATTTTTTGACCATAGTTAAGGTCATAAGTGCTAGGGGTAAAAACCACATCGGGAATTTCAATAGTTGAAATTTGCAATGAGATTGCATACCTTCCATATGATGGTTGGATCCCGATCCCACTGTGGGCAATAGTAGCTCCTGGGAGAGTTTTACAGTTTACAATTAGCTAACTCATTAGGTGTCTAGAAAGGTGTTAACGGGGCTCCGCCTCTGGGAAAACAAGGTTTACTCTAATTAGGTCCGTGCGAAAGCACGGGGAACCTCCCTCAAAGTACCGACACTGGCCTGGCTGAATGGTTAGCGAAGTTGTAGACTGTAATTAATCCTGGCTAGTTTTTCTTTTTAAGGTTTGAAAGAAAACTCGATAAAAGCAGTGGGAAACATCGATTAGACAAGATAATAACCAATCTAATCTATGCAAGAGCTTTCGCTGAGTGTATTCTTTTCTCTCTCTTAATGGCAGATACCCATGACTGGACTTAAGCTTCTACTAGATAAAAACAAACTGAATGGGACCAACTATAAAGACTGGCTGAGGAATCTGAAAATCGCCTTGACTTATAATAAAGTATCATATGTCCTCACGGCTTCAGCCCCGCCCGTCCCAGGTCCAAAATCCTCAGTTGCGGACATTGAAGTCCGCAAGACATGGGACGCTGACTGTGCCACGGCCAAATGCCTCGCGCTTGCATCGATGGATAACACACATCAAAAGCAGCACGAGGACATGGACATTCACGGTATATTGCTCCATACAAAGGAGTTGTATGGAGAGCAATCCCGCGTATTACGATACGAAGCATCAAAGAAACTGTTTCAGATGCGAATGGCCCCTGGCACACCAGTAGGAGACCCTGTTTTGAAGATGATAGCTCTTATAGAAGAGCTTGAGGACCTTGGATGGACAATGGACAATGAACAATATATAGATATTATTCTGCAGTCCCTCCCCTCCACCTTTGCTCAGTTCATAGTGAACTTCAACATGCACGCCATGGAGAAGGAACTCCCTGAACTTCTTAATATGTTAAGGAGTGTAGAGAGCACTATGAAGTCAGCAAAAACTCCCGTTATGACTGTTGGACAGTCTTCCTCTTCTCACCCGAAGGCTAAGGCCAAGGGAAAGAAAAAGAAGAAACCCACCAATCCTAAGGGTGGAGTTAAAAAGGTAAAGGGAAAGGGAAAGTCCAAAGCTGGAGACCCGGGGAAAGGCGAATGTTTTCATTGCCACAAGACAGGACATTGGAAGCGCAACTGCACGGAATACTTGAATCTCAAGAAGAAGCATGTTGATGCTTCTCCTTCAGGTGCGTTTGTTACTGAAAACTGTTTTTCTATAAACTCTGCTTCCTGGGTATTGGATACCGGTTCGGGTTCTCACATTTGCAATTCTATGCAGGGGCTGTGAAATAGCAAGGTTTTAAAGACAGGTGACCATACTCTCCGCGTTGGAAATAGTTCCAATGTACATACAGTCGCAGTGGGAGAGTATCACTTGGGGTTGCCATCTGGATGTATTTTGGTTTTGAATCCATGTTATTTTGTACCAAGTATGCTATGTAATATAATATCCGTTTCTTTGTTGGACAATGAAGGATATAATTTTGTATTGCAGAACAATGTTATGAACATTCACTTGAATCAAACGTTGGTTGGGTATGGTACGCTTAACAACGGAATATATGTCCTAAATCAACACACAATTTTCAGTATACAACACACAAATAAAAAAAACTTTCAGAATTAAATGAAGCTTTTCTTTGGCACTATAGACTTGGTCATATTAACGAAACAACACTAAACAAGTTATACAAAGATGGATATTTAAACTTTTTTGAATATAAATCTTATGCGACTTGCCAGTCTCGTATCAAGGGTAAAATGACCAAAACTCTGTTTACCGGACACAGAGAAAGAGCTACTCAACTCCTAGGCCTCATACATAGTGATGTATGTGGGCCGATGTCTACACAGGCTAGAGGCGGTTTTTCATACTTCATTACATTCACTGACGATTTCTCAAGATTCGATCATGTATTTTTATTAAAGCACAAGTCCGACGCTTTCGAGAAATTCATTGAATATAAACAAGAAGTAGAAAAACAAACCGGCTTGAGTATTAAGATGCTTCGATCAGATCGAGGTGGTGAGTATCTCAGTACAAAATTTGCGAACTTCCTAAAAGAGAATGGGATTCTCTCTCAACTCACTCCTCCTTACACACCACAGCACAATGGTGTGTCAGAACGACGGAATAGGACCCTATTAGATATGGTCCGGTCTATGATGAGTGACGCTGAGTTACCAGTCTCGTTTTGGGGGCATGCATTGGAGACTGCAGCGTTTCTGCTAAACAGGGTTCCAACAAAAGCCGTGTCTACCACGCCATATGAGATATGGCATGGGAAGAGACCATCTCTTAAGAGAATTAAGATTTGGGGTTGCCCGGCCTATGTTAAAAAGCAGAATCCGGACAAACTCGAGACACGGTCAGTAATGTGTAACTTTGTGGGATATCCAAAGAATTCTTATGGATATCTGTTCTACCACAAAGAGGAACAAAAGGTGTTTTTTTCTCAGTATGCCACATTCTTAGAAAAAGAGTTTTTCACAGATAAAGACGATTGCAAGGTGGTGGATCTAGAAGAGGTTCTAGAGACACAAACTACAAATGATGATTTGGTTGAACCGGCTGTTGCAACAGAAACTGAAGAACCTCGGCCACTCCGTAGGTCTGGTAGGACTTCTCGCCCACCGGAGAGGTACTACGGTTTCCTTATTGATGGTAACGGGGAATATTGCATCATGGATGATGATGATCCTACCAGTTTTCAGCAAGCTATCACGAGTAAAGACTCTGTGAAGTGGCTGGATGCCATGAGATCCGAAATGGAGTCAATGTACACCAACAAAGTATGGACATTAGACGTTGTGCCCCTTGGGGTAAAACCTGTGGGGTGCAAATGGATCTTTAAAAGAAAGATTGGTGTAGATGAGCAAGTGGAGACCTATAAGGCAAGACTTGTGGCGAAGGGTTTTCGTCAAAGACCAGGTTTGGACTATGACGAGACTTTTTCTCCCGTAGCCATGCTTAAATCCATTCGGATCCTACTTGCTATTGCTGCTCACTACGACTATGAAATCTGGCAGATGGACATTAAAACAGCATTTCTAAATGGAAATTTAGAAGAATTCGTCTATATGGATCAGCCAGAGGGCTTCATTGACAGTGGGAGCAGCGGGAAAGCATGTAAATTGCTTAAATCCATATATGGGTTAAAGCAGGCATCACGGAGTTGGAACATCTGTTTCGATGATGTCATCAAAAATCCAGATGAACCTTGTGTTTATAAGAAGGCTGTAGGGAGAGCTGTCACATTCCTCGTATTGTACGTGGACGACATTCTTCTGATAGGAAATGATATTCCTATGCTACAGTCGGTCAAATCTTTCTTATCACTGAGGTTCTCCATGAAGGACCTGGGTGATGCTACATACATTCTGGGCATAAGGATCTTTAGGGATAGATCCAAAAGGTTACTGGGATTGTCCCAAACCAGGTACATTGACACCATCCTAAAAAGGTTTAGTATGGAAGACTCCAAATGGGGTGCCTTACCCGCTTGCCATGGGGTCACTCTCTCCAAGGGTTCTTGCCCAAAGACCGATGAAGAGAGAGCTCGCATGAGTATTATACCCTATGCTTCGGCAGTAGGATCTATAATGTATGCGATGTTATGTACACGCCCAGATGTAGCTTATGCACTTAGTGTTGTAAGCAGGTATCAATCCAACCCAGGGGAGAATCACTGGACAGCTGTGAAGAACATTCTTAAGTACTTGCGAAGGACTAAAGAATTGTTCTTAGTGTATGGTAATGGAGATCTCCAAATGGAGGCCTTTACCGATTCGAGCTTCCAGAGCGATAAGGACGACAGCAAATCTATCTCTGGATTTGTATTTACCCTTACTGGAAGGGGCGGTGAGTTGGAAGAGTTCCAAACAAGATACCGTTGCAGACTCTACAATGGAAGCTGAGTACATTGCTGCAAATGATGCCGCCAAGGAAGCCGTCTGGATGAAGAAGTTCGTCTCGGAGCTAGGAGTAGTTCCAACCATTATTGATCCAATACCTTTGTATTGTGACAATAATGGGGCTATGGCGTTAGCCAAGGAGCCCAGATCCCATCAGCGGTCCAGACACATCCTGAGGCGTTTTCATTTGATCCGGGAGATTGTAGATTGCCGCGAGATCGAGATTAGGAGGGTAGACACAAAGAATAACGCCGCGGATCCATTCACCAAGGCCCTCCCTCAACCGCAGCATGAGCGACTTTTTGAGATGTTGGGTATGAGATACGCCAATAACTGGCCTTAGTGCAAGTGGGAGATTGTTGGATATATGTATGCCCTAGAGGCCATTATATGATAGTGGATGTATCTATACATGTATATATATTCAGTATACATTCTTGCTCGACATGATAGTATGCTATCTGGTTCTTCTTTATCTGACAAGTTGGTTTGATCATGTTTTTATTCATTCATACATGCTGATAAAGCCCTGAGGATATTGGCTTGACTACTCTGATTATGATAGAGATCATACTAGTGGGACATTTGTAGTCTGTAAGCATATCCTGGAATGTCCCTAGTCGTAGGTATATCGAGATGGGGCATTGATATACCAGAGTAGACTAGCGTATATGATACTAGACCCATACGATGGGCGATGAATGTTCCCACATTCATCGATGTTTGACAGAAAGATCATATACGGGTGCTTAGTGGTGACTTGGTACACTAGACGGACTCACCGAGAACTCCTATATGGAATTATATCTATCGTCGGATAGCAGTTCTCAGGTGACACTGGTACAGGTTAGTCTGTAGACCCGAGTTCGTCATAGAGTCTTGTGTGTTCTCCCACTGTACTTTGATTGCCACCCTACCACGGCTCTACTGAGTCGTGCAAACAGGTGGCCATTGGGTACAGTCCCGAGACACACGAAGTCAATGAGTGATAGGAGGGGTTTCGTCTCTCCCGATATTAGGAGTTGATGCTGTGCTGTGCCCGACTGGTTATATCAGTAAGTCCCTGTCCAGGGCTGCTGAGATTTGCTGATAAGTGTTATCAGTAGTTTCTCGATCTGTTATAGACCATTCACAGGTGCGACTTATTGAGTTATTGGGGTCGACGTGACCATCCCTAGGCTCAATATGCGGCATATCTGACGAAGAGACCGGACTGTACGGTAGTGTTGCCAGATGGCTCGACGGGAGTTGTAACAGGTTCGCTTGTTTTCTTCTTATCGCTCAATACCCGGGTGGCCGTTACGTTTAGCTGACCGCTTGCGGCTTGGGGGTGCTTGATGTGATCATCACCCACTGCCGGCGTATTGACGAGTCTTAGAGTCCCACAAAGCAGTTACCTAGTCCAGGCGAAACGTTGTGGTGCGTGTATGCGATATGCGCTTGGACCCGATTAAAATGCACTTATGGGATACCGTATATTAATTGGGCGGCTTGCTTTTGGTCGGGTCGTATGTGATATGGCCGGATTAGTAAATTAAGTGTTGATTTATCATTAGCTTCTCACTACAAATCCTATCTTGCTTATTTTAGATGTATGCATGCATGTATGCATTCATTCTTGTTCATGCACATATGGATGTGCATGCACACATGCATACATACATCATGGTTGCTTATACAATGAGAATGGTGGCAATATAAGAATCACACCATGGTTATTTTTATGGATTATTATTGCTTTTAAATTAAAACAAAAAGGAAATGAAAATGGGTTAAATCATAAAAGGTTTCTACACTCTACTTAACCTTACCATGCTCACCTACCTTTTAACCCATGGTTTATTTTCTTTTTGTGCTTTTAACTTTAATCCAATAATATCTTTAGAGTTAACCATGGTTGGATATGAGGAATGAAAAATATATATATGCTTATTTTGCATTTCTTTTTCAATGGTTCATTATTCTCTTTTTCACAAAAGGCCATCATCTTCATCAACCTTGATCCTTTGCTTTCTAGTTCTTTCAAGAGAGCAAAATACTCATAAAAATAGGATTTTGAAGTGAGATCCTTAGCCACAACATCATTCTACACAAGTTTAGCCAACTTGTTTAGAGTGTTCCCTTTGTTTTTCAAAGTTGCGAGCTTGGACGGGAAACTCCGGGTGGATCATCGTGGACGTGAGAAGACTACAAGAGGACCTTCTTCCAACATCCAAGAGACTAAGGAGTCAAGCAAAAAGGGAGCTACAAAGGTTTCAGTCTCGAAACCCTAACTTAATTAGCTTTATGTTTCGTAACCCTAATTTTCTAGGATCGATTCCTTTGCATGTTTGATTAGCACCATCAAAATCCATACTTTGACACATGTGATGCTTCAAAACTCAATATAGGGTGCTAGGCAATCCTTTCATTTCCCACGACTAGGAACATTGAAGGATGTACTCATGGACTACCCAGGCCCTATTAGTATGATCTACATCATATTCCTGCAAGTCGAGTACACATCCTAAGGGCTTTATCAACATGTAACAGAGATAGAAAGTATACATGTTAAGATAAAGAGCAACCAGATAGCATACTATCATGTCGAGCAAGAAAGTCATACCTATATATGTCCCGGCATCCACTACAATATACATTCTATGTACAGTAATGGCCTCTAGGGCATACATATAACTAACAGAAACAATCTTGATCAAATTACAAGAATGCCCCTCTCATCCGTATATACATACCCGCATCCGTATTCCGAGAAACACGAATACAATGAGATGATACCAATCCAATAATCAAATACTAGGATTTGGCTTAAACCAAAGCCCACCAGTATTGTCCGCCCGAACATCATATGCGCACAAGTACACGTATGTGATCAAACCCTATCGTAAAACCATACGACCTCTACATCGTTTCGGCCGAAGCAGGGAAACTCTCTATGTGGGACTCTAAAGACTCAACGGTACACTAGCAGTAGGTTTAACCACAAGCACGTCAGCGGTACTAGTTGCACCTAACGGCTACCCAGGTATTTGTCGATAAGAAGGCCGACGAGCAAACTCATCCGAACTCCTACTGAGTCTATCTGTGGCAATCTCTGTACAGTCCGGTTTGTTCGTCTAAGAGTATCGCATATCGGGCCTCGGGGGACGGTAAACACAAGACCCCTAATAGCGCAATAAGTCATGTCATAGTGCAGCCCAAAAACACCCTGAGAAAATACTGGAGTACCTACTAGCAAATCTCGCTTGCCCTAGCGAGGGACTTTGTGTAATGGCTTTCCGAATCACAGTGCGACATAAACCCCCAACACCGGGAGAGACGAATCCTATCTAACCGCCACTACCTCCAAATTCTTTGAGACTGCACCAAACTACTACCTGTTTGCACGACTCAATAGAGCCGTGGTAAGGTAGTAATATAAGAACAGTGGGAACACACTTGAGGCGAAGTAGCAGTGTCATGTCAACGGACTATGCTGTACTCATGTCACCGGGGAACTTCTATCTAGCGATAGGTATAGTACCAACCAGTAGTACCCCATGAGTCCGTCCATTGTAACTCATATCCCAATTAACACCTGCATACTATCTCCAATACGACGTACTGATGACTGTGGGACAGACCATCTCCCATGCTGGGATGAGAAGCGTATACACTTGTCACGACCCGAAATATTAGCTTATGACTGGCACTTAAACCACGCCACGTCTAAAGGCGTAACGTAATTCAAGTAAGCTGAAGCCCAGAAATCTAAACCTTTTTAAGAAAATAGAAGAGGTGATGTTTTGAAAATAAAGGTATAATGAAATCAAATTTTTTCTTAAATGCATAGCTAAAGGAACATGAAAAATGCAAGTGTGTTTACTAGTTCAAAAACTTGTTTCGTCTTTAAAAATTTGGGCAGCACCTCCTTCGTTTATTTTGATCCAAAACCATAAATACATGATAATATAAAAGGCATCCCCAAGCAGGAGCTAGCTTTTCGCCATTCGGCAGATTCACAACCATGCAAGTCATAAAACAAGTATACGATGCCTAACGGCGAAGACCAACACAAAAGATAATGAATAAAGCAAGACATCAACCCAATAAGCGAATATAAAACCCATCGCTCAAATTTCGCAACTACAAGTCTTGCTAAGTCTTACTACTTATACAAATACTAGTTTCTGATTTGATGGAGTTAACTAGATACAACAGGAATAATAAATACAAGAGGGGTATGATCCAACATGTACCACCTACCAAAGCAAAACACCCGAATGCAGCTGTGTGCCAGCGATGCCGCTATTGATCCATGCGGTCAATTTGCAAGAACCGTGGCACAACGGGGGTGAGTTGCCAGCTCGTGAGTAGAAAACATCAAAAGGTAGAAATCGAATAAACAACGATTCCTAGGTCAACTATGTAAGTCGATGCTATGCACCCTGCGGAATCGCGGGGAGGCGGAAGGTATAAAAAACGATAATTTTAACATCATAACACCGACTTTAAGCCTTGATCGTAATCTAAACTGTATCTAGCAAAATCAAAAGAGGTATAAACTAAGTACAGAATATATACCTCAAGAAACCTGTTCCTTCTTCTCCTTATCTCGCTTTCCTCCTCACCTGCACGAACTCCTCGAAGTGGTACGGATGTCGTCTCCTCGTCGGCTTGCTCGTATCCTAGATGATCCCCCCGAACGTTTGTGCACCAAGCTTATCTTCTAAACCAAAGAAACTAGATCAAGTAGATTTCTAATCTAAATGATCTAGGCTGTGTATATGATGTAGATGGATTGAGGAGTCTAATTTAGCTCAAAGTTACTCAACTCATGAGTGCTCTTGAGCTTAAGGGAATTGGAGATGGTAAAAAGAAATGATATGAGCTAAGAGATGAAGAAGGTTAGGATTTTTTCTTTCTTGTTCTAATCTGAACTCTACTCTACTATGAATTAGAAAAAACTAATTCAACAATAGAAAATTGGTTCAAAGGTCAAACGAATGACTCATGGGTCAATTGACCAACATGTGTCCTTAAAACCCAAGTCCTTATTCATGCATAATACACATCATTACTTAATTACCTAAAATGTATTAATTATTTAAAACTAAATGATTAATACAATTAGGTTATGCCATCTACAAATACATTTTGTACAAATTACTAAAACGCCCCTCGTCCGTATATATATACCTGTATTCGTATTCCGAAAAATATGAATACCGAAGACTACAATCCATCAGTACAATACTAGGATCCGGCTTAAACCAAAACCCACTAGTATTGTCCGTCCGACTCATCGTGCGTGCACGAGTGTTCGTACGTGATTGAACCCTTTCGTAAAACCACACGATATATACAGGTTTTGCCCGATGCAGGGAAACGCTCTGTGTGGGACTCTTGACACTCGACTCTACGCTGGCAGTGGGTTTAACCACAGGCCGCAAGGGGTACTAGCTATACGTAACGGTCCCCAGGTATCGTCGATAAGAAAGCCGAAGAGCATAACTCATCCGAACTTCTACTGAGTCTGTATGTGACAATCTCCGTACAGTCCGGTCTGTCCGTCTAAGAGTATTGCATATCAGGCCTAGGGGGGAGGTAAACGTCAGACCCCTAATAGCGGTATAAGTCATGTCGGAGTACGGTCCAATACACCCTGAGAAACTACTGGAGTACCTACCAGTAAATCTCGGTTGCCCTGGCCAGGGACTATGTGTAATGGCGTTCCGAACACAGCACGATATCAACCCCCAATACCGGGATAGATGAATCCTATCTAACTGCCACTGCCTACTAATGCTTCAGGACTGCACCCAACTATTACCTGTTTGCACGACTCAGTAGAGCCGTGGTAGGGTAGTAATCTAAGAATAGTGGGAATACACTTGAGGCAAAGCAGTAATGTCAAGTCAACGGACTAAGCTGTACTCATATCACCTGGGTACTGCTATCCGACGATAGGTATTCTACCAACCAGCAGTTCCCAATGAGTCCATCCGGTGTAACTCACAACCTAATGAGCACCTGTATACTATCTCCAGTACGACGTACTGATGGTTGTGGGACAGACAATCTCCCAGGCTGGGAAAGGAAGCGTATACACTAGTCTACTCTGGAGTATCGATGCCCTGTATCGATATTCCCACGACTACGGACCTGTATAAGGATGTGCTTATAGATTACCCATCCCCCACTAGTGAGACTGCCATCACAACGCTAGTAATTAAGCATAGATCCTAAGGGCTCTACTAATATGCATAGGAGGAGATATGTTAAAAGAAACATATGTACATATTGAAATAGAAACAAACCAAGTAGCATACTACTATTTTGAGCAAGAATGTTATTACAACTGTGCATATCCCAAGCTTCCATTAAGTAATTTACAAACTAGTATGATATAGTAATGGCCTCTAGGGCATATACATTAACAATCTCCCACTTGCACTAGGGCCATGCACTGGCATATCACAGACCTATCATCTCGAATAGCCTCTCGAACTGCGTCTGGGAAACAGCCTTTATGAATGGATCTGCAGTATTATCCTCTGTAGCAACACTCCGAACCTCGATCTCCCAGCGATCCACGATCTTCCTGATCAGGTGATACCGCATCAAGATGTTACTGGACTTTTGATGGGACCTTGGTTCCTTTGCTAAATCTATAGCCCCGTTGTTGTCACAATACAGAGGTATTGGACCAACAATGGACGGAACCACCTGAAGATCTGTTAAGAACTTCCTCATCCAGACTGCTTCTTTAGCGGCGTCAGAAGAAGCAATATACTCCGCTTCTGTAGTTGAGTCAGCAACGGTATCCTGTTTGGAACTCTTCCAACATATCGCCCCTCCATTGAGGGTGAAGACATAACCCGACATGGACTTGGAGTCATCCTTATCGCTCTGGAAGCTGGAGTCAGCAAAAGCCTCGATTTGGAGATCTTTTCCGCCATAAACCAAGAACATATCCTTAGTCCTTCTCAGGTACTTGAGAATGTTCTTTACCGCTATCCAGTGGTTCTCTCCTGGGTCTGACTGATACCGGCTTACCACGCTTAGTGCATAAGCTACATCTGGTCTGGTACACAACATCGCATACATTATAGAGCCTACTGCAGAACCGTAGGGTATAATAGACATGCGATCCCTTTCCAAATCAGTCTTGGGAGACATCTCTTTGAAAAGGGTGACTCCGTGAAAAACCGGTAGGTTGCCGCGTTTGGAATCTTCCATACTGAATCTTTTCAGTATGGTGTCGATGTACCTGGATTGAGAAAGTCCCAACATTCTCTTGGATCTATCACGATAGATACGGATCCCCGGTGTGTAAGAGGCATCACGCAGGTCTTTCATAGAGATCCTTTGTGATAAGAATCTTTTGACAGATTGTAGGGTAGGAATGTCATTTCCTATTAAAGAATGTAGTCTACGTATAATACGAGGAACACAACAGTTCTCCCTACAATCTTAATATATAAGCATGGTTCATCTGGATTTTTGATAAAGTCGAATTCTTCGACTGTTTCATCAAAACAGATGTTCCAACTCCGCGATGCCTGCTTTAGCCCATAAATGGACTTAAGCAGCTTGCACACTTTCTCGCTGCTCCCACTCTGATTAAAACCTTCTGGCTGATCCATATAGATACACTTATCCAAATGTCCATTTAGGAAAGCCGTCTTTACGTCCATCTGCCAGATTTCATAATCGTAGAAGGCAGCAATGGCAAGAATAATCCGAATGGATTTGAGCATAGCCACTGGAGAAAAGGTTTCATCATAGTCCAAACCAGGTCTTTGACGAAAACCTTTTGCAACAAGTCTAGCCTTATAGGTTTCAACCTGTCCATCTACACCAATCTTCATTTTGAAGATCCATTTGCAGCCAATGGGTTTTACCCCTTCTGGAGCAAAGTCAAAAGTCCATACTTTGTTAGTGTACATAGACTCCATTTCGGTCCGCATTGCATCTAGCCATTTTACTTAGTCTCTGCTCTGAATGGCTTGCTGGAAGTTAGTAGGCTCATCATTATTAATAATACAATCCTCTCTATCCCCGTCTATGAGAAAACCGTAGTATCTCCCAGGCAGATGAGATAGCCTACTACTCCTGCGGAGAAGTGTTGGAATGTCCTGTTCTTTTGAAACTTCTGGTTCCGCCAAGCTTTCAGTAATAGCTTGTGGTTCTGGAATTTTTTCCAGTTCTATTCCGCTCCCACTAGTTTCCTTTTCCAAGAACTGGTGTTCTAGAAAGTGGGAATGACGAGAAACAAAAACCTTTTGTTCCTCTGCGTGATAGAAAAGATACCCCCTGGAGTTCTTTGGGTATCCCACAAACTTACATAGTATTGAGCGTGCCTCGAGTTTGTCCGCATGCTTCTTCTTGACAAAAGCCGGACATCCCCATATCTTCAAATATTGAAGATATGGTTTCTTCTCACTCCATATCTGATATGGTGTGGTAGGCACAGACTTGGTAGGAACCTTGTTTAAAAGATATGCAGCTGATTCTAGTGCATAGCCCCAGAAAGATCGCGTTAACTCAGCATTACTCATCATGGAACGTACCATATCCAATAGGGTTCGGTTCCGTCTCTCCGATACACCGTTGTGTTGTGGAGTGTATGGAGGAGTAAGCTGAGAGAGAATTCTATTCTCTTTTAGGTAATCCAGGAACTCGGCAGTCAAGTATTCCCCACCTTGATCAGATCTCGGTGTCTTGATACTTTTGCCGGTTTGTTTTTCCACTTCGTTCTTATATTCCCGGAATTTCTCAAAAGCTTCGGATTTATGCTTCATAAGGAAGAAATGTCCGTACCTTGAGAGATCATCTATAAAAGTAATGAAGTAAGAATAACCGCTTTGTGCATGTGTAGACATTGGACTACACATGTCGCTGTGTATGAGTCCCAAGAGCTCACTTGCTCTTACTCCTTGTCCAGTGAATGGAGTTTTTGACATCTTTCCTTTTAGACAACATTGAAAAGTTGCATAAGACTGATATTCGAACGGATCCAAATATTCTTCTTTATGCAACTTAGTCAACCGTGTTTCATTGATGTGACCCAGTCTACAATGCCATAAGAAAGCATGATTAATTTCTGGAGACCTTATTTTGTGTGTGTATTCTGGATATTGAAAATCTGCGGTTGGTTTAATACGTATATACCGTTGCTTAATGTACCCGAACCAATCAAAACATGATTAAGGTGAATGTTAACAACATTACTTACAAATGCAAAATCATAACCTTCTTTAGACATTAAAGATACATATATGATATTACAAGTCGAACTGGGTACAAAATAACAGTTGCGCAAAACCAAAACGTGTCCATCTGTCAACCCCAAGTGATAGTCCCCCACGGACTCAGCATCCATGCTTGCTCCGTTTGCAACTCTGAGGGTCATATCACCTGCCTTCAAAGCTATACGCTTTCTCAGTGCCTGTAAAGAATTACAGATATGAGATCCTGATCCGGTATCCAATACCCAGGAAGTAGAGTTGATTGACAGACAGTTTTCAATAACATACACACCTGAAGCCGAAACTACAACTTGCTTCGGGTCCGGGTTCTTGGCCTTCCAAGCCCTGCAATCTTTCTTCCAGAGGTCTTTCTTGTGACAATAAAAGCATTCTTCCTTTCCCACAGTATGTCCCGCGACCTTTGCTTTTCCCTTGGCTTCCACCTTACCAACATCGCCCCTTGGTTTGGTGGGGGCCTTCATCTTCTTTCCTTTGGCTTTTGACTTGGACATAGAAAAGGAAGCTCCTCCAACAAACAAAGCGGGTGTTTCCCTTACTTTCTGTAAGGTGCCCTCTGAACTCCTCAACATATTGAGGAGCTCCGGAAGTTCAACTTCATTTCCTTAAATGTTGAAGTTCAGGATAAACTGGGCATAGGTGGAAGGAAGGGACTGGAGAATCAAGTCAGTGCAGAGCTCGTTCTCTAATGTGATCCCTAGGTCCGCGAGCTCCTCAATGTAGCCAATCATTTTAAGCACGTGTTTTGCTACAGATGATCCTACGGCCAACCTCGCTGAAAATAGCTTCTTTGAGGTCTCGTATCTTGTGATACGGGATTGCTCTCCATATAGTTCCTTTGTATGGAGAAATATGGATTCTTGGTCCATATTCTCGTGCCTCCTCTGATGTTCATTGTCCATACAGGCAAGCACAAGGCACTTGGCCTTCTCGCAGTCAATCTCCCAGGTCTTACGGATTTCCCTGTCCGCGACACTGGAGTCTGGACCTGGGACGTTGGGGGCTTTTGTAGTAAGAACAAAGCCCAACTTGTCATAAGCGATTTCCATTTTGACATTCCTGAACCAATCTTTATAGTTTGGTCCTTTCAACATGTTTTTATCTAATAGCAACTTAAGGCCCGTCATGTTTGGTCGCTGCAATTAGGAGAGAGAGAAAAAACACTTTAGCATGATGCTCTTGCAAGTTTAGAATGGTTTTTAGTTTATCTAAACAGGATGGCTCCCACTGTTTCTCGAATCCCTCATCAAACCAGAAAAGAGAAATTGTTAGTTATATGTATGCCCTAGAGGCCATTACTGTACATAGGATGTATATTGTAGTGGATGCTGGGACATATATAGGGAGGACTTTCTTGCTCGACATGATAGTATGCTATCTGGTTACCCTTTACCTTAACGTGTATGCTGATTGTCTCTCTGTTACATGTTGGTAAAGCCCTTAGGATCTGTACTTGACTACCTGGACTATGATGCGGATCATACTAGTGGGGACATGGTAGTCCATAAGTACATCCTTCAAAGTCCCTAGTCGTGGGTGTATCGAGACGGGGCATCGATATACCAGAGTAGACTAGCGTATACCTTCTCGACCCATAAAGATGGGCGATGGATGATCCCATATCCATCGGTGTTTGACATCAGAGATGATATACGGGTGCTCAGTAGAGACTGGGTACACTGGACGGACTCGCCGAGAACTCCCAGATAGTATTATACCTCACGTCAGATGGCAGTTCTCTGGTGACACTGGTACAGAGTAGTCTGTTGACCCGAGATCGTCATAGAGTCTTATGTGGTTCCCACTGTGCTTTGATTTCCATCTTACCACGTCCAAGAGGGCGTGCAAAACGGTGGTTTTTGGGTACAGTCCCGAGTCACATGGAGGCAATGAGCGATAGGAGGGGATTCGTCTCTCCCGGTATAGGGAGTTGATGTTGCGCTGTGTTCGATTGGCTATAACCGGAAATCCCTGGCCAGGGTTGCTGAGATTTACTGGTAAGTGTTACCAGTAGTTTCTCGAACAGTTATAGACCTCATATCGACACGACTTATTGAGCTATTGGGGTCTAACGTTTACCACCCCTAGGCGAGATATGCGACATATCAGACGATCAGACCGGACTGTACGGTAGTGTTACTGGTCGGATTCACTGGAGTGTGAGCGGGCTTGCTCGTCGATCTTCAGATCGCTCAATACCCGGGTGGCCGTTACGTTTAGCAGACCGCTTGCGGCTTGTGGATGCTTGATATGATCATCATCTGCTGCCGGCGTATTGACGAGTCTTTATTGTCCTACACAGAGGTTTCCTGGCTCAAGCGAAACGAAATAGGAGCGCATATGAGATATGTGCGGGACCGAGAATAATGCGTGTATGTGATACCGTATTCTATTCTCGCGATAAATATATCGAATGGTTGTATGCGATATAACCTAGTTATCGATTCAAGCGTTGATTCGATAAGCCGATATATTGTATACTAGTCGGTTGTGTGCGACATAACCGGGTCATTGAATCAAGTGTTGATTTAATGATTTAATGCATATTTATATATTTGATATATTACTTTGCATCAACTAGTATCGGTTTACTTAAGATGGATTTTCTCACTCGGATGGGCGCATTGTATATGCGATATACTTTTGTGCACTTGATTGTATCATGTTTGATGATACATGTCATGCTAGGGTTCAAGTGTAAAGATTAAACCTTGGTTAATGAAATGGTTAGGGTTTATTATTTATTATTCATTTATCTTATTTAATTATCCTTTTTATTTTTGATAAATGAATAAAAGAAAAGAGAAAAGAATGGTGGCTAATTTTGTTCTTTAGTTGAAGCTTCATGAAGCTTTGTTCAAGTCAACCATTCTTATCTCATCCTTAACCCTAACCATTCCCACTAACCATGATTCATTCTCTACACTTGACTCTAGTTAAAATTATGATAAGAATTCATTGTCTTTTCTTATTCTTTTAACTTATCATATAAGCTTCTTCTTCTTCTTCCTTGACTTGAAGAAGAAAAGCTTCACCTCCATCAATGGTGATTGAGGCATATGAGTGAGAAATCCAATTCTAAAGTCTACCCACTTCCTATTTCTTCATCCTCTACCTCTTGCCAAGTAGTAGAGTGTGTTTTCTTCACAAGTTTCTTGACTTGGTGAAGTCGGAGCTTGATTTAGCGATGCCTCGACGTAGATCATCTTCGGCATGGACATCGACGACCTAGCTTGCCCATTCTCCGACGAAGCCGATCCTAGAGCCCGGATTTGACTTGGACAGCGGAGAGGACCTCGTTGCGGAGCTATGGAGGTGGAGCACCGGATCTACAAAGGTTGTATTTCCGTTTTCTCATTAGTTAAGTGTTAACTAGTTCTTTTTCGCCTAGACATCTAGTTATCGATCCGTAGTTTAGGGTTTCTCGGCACCATAATTTTTGAAATTGCCATGGTTGATGGCTTGGGAGACCTCACTAGCGTGCCTAGGAACCCTACAGTGGTATCAGAGCCTAGCTAGAGCCTTAGGCGAAGTCCAGACGGAATTCGAAGTCCGAACGAACCCGAAATCCCAAACCAATCTTGCTCTCTGTACATTTTTGAAAATAGTGAGTTTTTCCAAATTAAAAATATGCAGAGAACTCAGCAGGGAATTCTAAGAATTACGGCTAAAAAATTTTTTGATGAACAGTTAAAACCGCGGCGGAAGCGCGGCATAAGACAGGTTTATGCGGCGGTTCCGCCGCACATTGATGACGTCAGCCCTAAATTTTTACACTGTAATTCATTGTTTCTGGTTCTGAGTTCTCTGGATGTTTTGAAATTTTATTCAAGAGTTGAATTTTCTGCAGTTGTTTTGGGGATTCGGTGTTTCGATCGGGGTATCAAATTTTGTCTATTTGGCTTTCCGGATAAATTTTAGAATATGTTAAAAAGTTCGACCGGATATAAATACCCAATTTTTCCCCTGTCGGGAAATTTCCAAGAGTTGGATTTTTCCGTAGTTTAACGACGTTCTAAGTAGTGCAAGTAACGCGATGGTCCCTCTAGAAGACACAAACCTTAACTCGATTATGTGACCGTCTTGAACTGCCCTTTGAACCTTCGGGTTTGGGGCAGTACGGCGTGCCACATGTGAGGCGTTGGCTTGACCCTTCTACGGCTGGACCGTCGGTACTGTGGTACGAACTGAATGTTGTTGGACTTATTTCATGTGTTGATCTGTATCGGGAAAACTTGGGTGTTGGAATGTTCGATCGGAAAGTTTAACATTTTCTATTTATCTGGAATGGGATACAATAATTGGAATTCACAATAGTTATGAGATAACTGAATGAATGTTATAAACATAGCAGTTTAGTCTCACTTGATCGGTTGCCACGGAATTTTGATGTGATCAAAAGTCCGTGGCAATCACGTAGCGTACGCGGATACTCGCCGGGTAAACTTAACAGACAGCCTCACTCCATAGCCCCGACCAAGTGACTGTAGGAGAACCCCGTCGCCGAAAGCATCCGTTCGGGTGCTCCCGGTAGCGGTGTTCCGCCTTGGTGCACTTCGTCGACGGTATCGGGGGTGTGGCCGTATACTGAAGTTTGCGACGAGCATTCGATCAGGCTGTCGGGAATCTTGTTGAATTGCCCGACATGATATTGAAAAGTGTTTTCGATTTTGAGACTAAAATGCGGCGTTTATAATTATTAGGCATGCGATGTCTAAGTGATTCATTTGGTCAGGCATGCGATGTCTGAGGTGATTGCGGATTCCAACTGTTGTAGTTTTACACTTTCTTTTCTGTGACCGTAAGTGTAATATGTGATATCGCCGGTTTCGTTGCTATATGTCAACGACAATTGGGATGGACATATTTACTTACGTTGATGACATGTGATGTTATGTGTTGCTGGATATGTTATATTGGATCGTCGTGTTTGAATAGCCGGGGGTTTTTATGTGAGATGAGTGTTTTTCATTTTCATTCATGTAAAAACTTGTATGTAATATTCTTTTATTGGGGCGCTTCCAGATTGCGGAAGTTGTCACCTGTTGTATCTTATTTACTTTTCCGCACTAGGATAGACCCAAGGAGGAGGGCACAAGTAACCGGGTTCTGGAGTCCAGTGGGAGACCAACTCGAGGAGTCGAGTCCGGGTCTCCTAACTCCAGAATTGGTAGGGTTGCTTGCCGCTCTCGTAGGGGTCTAGGGGTGTGGGTTTGGCTATTCATCACGACCGTGGAATCCGTGTTTTATACTGGCTCGTATTGAAAACACGGACGTCCTAGTATATCCAATATTTCATATGTTTCTTCTGCTGCGATATCTGTGATGTGATCATGTGATGTTCTGTGATAGATACAGTATATAGTATATATGATATATTATATAGACGTTACTTATGTTTTACACCCGCGCTAGCCCTGCCCCGCTCTGCCGTTAGTTACCTAACCTAACGGTGCACGAGGGGACATCGAGGCGAATGCGGATGGCATAAGTGTACGTCGTATTTATCTGTGATGTTTAGGTATTTAAATGATGGGACTTCATTAATGTGATTAATGAAATAAAAGAAACCTAAGATGTTGTAGAATCGAATTTCAAAATAAAACAGGTAGCTACAGTTCTTGCTTTGCACAGCGGTATATGTGATATATCCTGCACCTTATTCAATGAGGAAAGGACCGAGATCCCTTCACCGGGAGTGACTCCTTTAGCAATAACTGGCAGATGCTACACACTCGGTTTGTTTTTTGATTGCTTTTAAGTGTTTTTACTTTTCACAGTGATATACATGATATATCCCGCACCTCATTCGACGAGGAAAGGACCGACGATCCCTTCACCGGGAGTGACTCCTTTAGCAAAACTAGAAAAGCCTCAAAAGCACTCCATTACAAAATCATTTGATTCTACAACGATATCAAGTTCATTACGCAATAGGTTTTCAGAAAAACCTGTCGTAGCCCTCCGTCATTTCAGATAAGTAGTAGTTAGTATTCGTGCTACGTTTGTTGGCCTGCGTCAAGGCGTAGTGTGCGGTAGCTAACTGGTGCTTATCTGTATAAGCATATGATGTGATTGGATTAGGGTAGTCGTGCGACTTTGTTGGCCTGCGTCAAGGGTCGTGCGGGTGGGTTTAATTCAATCAGGAAATGACGGGTTTAACTTGACTAGCAGACTATGGTTTGTTGGCCTGCGTCAAGGTCATAGCGAGCTAGGGGCAAAATATTATCGGGAATTTCAAGTGTTGAAATTTGCAATGAGATTGCATACCTTCTATGAGATAGTTGGATCCCGATACCCGCTGCGAGTAAGAGTTACTCCTGGGAGAGTTTTATACATTACAATTAGTCGATCAAGTAGGTGTCTAGAAAGGTGTTAACGAGGTTACGCCTCTGGGAAAACGAGGTTTACATTAATTAGGTTCGTGCGAAAGCACGGGGGACCTCCCTCAAAGTACCGACACTGGCCTGGCTGAAAGATTGGTGAACTTGTAGTGTGTAATTAATCCCGGCTAGTCTTTCCTTTTAGGGTTTGAAGGAAGATTTGGTAAAAAGCAGTGGGAGCCATCCTAATTAGATAAAATAATAACCAATCTATTCTTGACAGAGCGCACACTGAGTGTTTTCTTCTCTCTCTCTCCAGGTAGCGACCATATCACGCCTTAATCAAGATAATAAAACGGAATATTGACCGAACCCACTTGTTATACTGAGCTGGGGAACGTTGGTCCCGCTCCAACTTATAATCGTTATAAGAAAGAGCAGGAAATTGGGGATTACCAGATTTCCCGTGCCGCCCAAACGAAGAGAGTGCATGATGATGCATCATCTTCGGGTGTGTTCGTTACAAAGAACTGTTTCTCTGTATCCTCTACGTCCTGGGTATGTGATACCAGATCAGGATCCCAGATATGTAATCTGTTACATAGGGCTACAGAAAGGTAGAGAACTGAGAACGGGTGATAAGTTTCATGAGGCAGAAAACGGGGCAAGAGTTGCAGCCAGGTCTGTTGGTCACTGTCACCCTGTATTACCAATACATTGATTCTGAACGAATGTTGTTAGATACCGAACCTGATATACCAAATCATATCACTCTCTTTGTTAGAAAAGAAAGGATATAATTTTGTATTGTTGGATAATGTTTTGAACATTTCCTATATCAAAAGTTGATCGGTTCAGGCACGTTATCTAAAAGCATTAATGTTCTAAATCAAACCACAGTTTTTTTTTAGTATACAGAACACACACAAGAGGAAGAGTTCAGAAATGAACGAATTCTTCTTGAGGCATTGTAGACTAGGTCAGATCAATGTGACCCGACTAGCTAGAGTTACATAAAGATGCACATTTAAATTAGTTTGAACTTACATCTTGTGAAACTCGCCAGTCATGTCACAAAAATAAGACGACCATAGCTCCGTTTACTGGAAACAGAGAAAGAGTTACTGAACTCTTGGGATGATACATGTTGATGTATGTAGATCCCCAGTCTACACATGCCAAGACAGGTTCTTTGTACTTCATTACATTCTCTGATAATCTCTCGAGATTCAGACATATGTTCCTGTTGAAACATAAGTCCGAAACTTTTGAGATATTCACAGAATATAAGTTAGAAGTAGAGAACTAATAAGGGTATAAGTATTATGTCCTTTGATGTGATCAAGGAGGAGAATACTTGAGCACGGAATTCCTGGACCATTCTAAAGGGGAATGAGATTCTCTCTCAGCATTACTCCTTCGTATACACCATAGCACGATGGTATATCGGGGCGGAGCAGACGCACCCTATATGATAAGGTGTGCTCTATGATGAGTACTACTGAGTTACCTTTTTCCTTTTGGGAGATATGCACTTGAGAAGCTGCATACCTATTGAATAAGGGTTCCAATCAAATCAGTTGCCTACCGTTTCATATGTGATATGGTAAGGGAAGAGCCCATCTCTCAAGTTAGTTAAGATTTGGGGTTAGCCGGCCTATGTCTAAAAGCAAAATCCAGACAAGCTCGAGGCAAGGTTAGTTATGTAGAACTGGAAAGGTTCCAGCTATGCAAACTACAGAAGATGATTTGATAGAACCGAAGGATTCAATAGTTTCCAACGAACCTCAGCCTCTCCGCCGATCTAGTAGGGTTCCTCACCCACCTGAGAGATACTTCGGTTTCTCTATGACAGTGAGAGCGAGGATTACATCATGAGATGATGACCCAATTAGTTTCGAGCTGGCCATCAAGAGTGAGACTCTGTAAGAATGGCTGGATGCTTAGCGATCTGAGATGAAATCCTTATACACCAACAAAGTATGGACTTTGGTTGCAATATCTGAAGGGTTAAATCCCCATCAGGAGCAAGTATATCTTGAGAAGATTACTTGGTGTAGATGGAAAAGTTGAGACTTTCAAAGCTAGACTTGTTAAAGCTTTTCGTCATCGACCAGGCGTGGATGATGATGAAACCTTTTCTAAGTAGCTATGCTTAAGTCCATCCAGATCCTACTTGTCACGGCTACATACCATGACTGCGATATCTGGTGGTTGGGTGTCATGACTGCTTTTCTAAATGATGTTTTAGAAGAGTGCGTCTATAAGTACACAGCCAGAGGGCTTCGTAGACAGTGGGAGCAGCGGAAACGTGTGCAAGATGCTTTATAAGATTAAAGCAGGCATCGCGGAGTTGGAACATCTGTTTTGATGGATTAGTCAAAGAGTTTGACATCATCAAAATGGTAGATGAACCTTGTATAAACAAAAAGGTAGTAGGGAGTATGGTGACGATCCTCGTAGAGTACGTGGATGACATACTCTTGTTAAGAAAGGAGTTTCTTATGCTACGCTCGATCAATCTCAGTTTATCACAATGATTCTCCACTTAGGATCAAAATGATACCTACTAAATCCTGGATTTTGGATCTATGAGATAGATCTAATTGGATGTTAGGTATCTCACTAGTAGTAGTGAGATGGTATCAATCGATCCAAGGGATAATCACTGGAAGGGTTCCAGGGTGATAGAGACGACTGAATGTCAGTCGCAGACATTGTCTTTACCCTCAGTAAAGGGACGGTATGTTGGAAGAGTTCCAAGCTAGATACCGTGACATACTAGACGATAAAGGCAGGATACATCGCTACTTAAGATGCTACCAAAGAGGATGTTTGGGTGTATATCAGTTCATGAGATGAACTACGTTCCTACCATTGTGAGACAATGGAGTTGTGGCTCATGCCGAGGAACGCCGGTCCCATCAGTGATCCAGACTTATTCTAAGGCAGCATCGCCTGATCATGGAGATGGTTGATCTCCAGGATGATCGAGGTTAGGAGAGTAGACTCAGAGGACAACACAGCGGATCCACTCACAAAGGCCTGTTCCCAGAGAGAGACTTTTATGGGATGGTTGAGTATGAGATACTACAACCACTGCTATCAGATGGCCCTAGTGCAAGTGGGAGATTGTTAGTTATATGTATGCCCTAGAGGCCATTACTGTACATAGGATGTATATTGTAGTGGATGCTGGGACATATATAGGGAGGACTTTCTTGCTCGACATGATAGTATGCTATCTGGTTACCCTTTACCTTAACGTGTATGCTGATTGTCTCTCTGTTACATGTTGGTAAAGCCCTTAGGATCTGTACTTGACTACCTGGACTATGATGCGGATCATACTAGTGGGGACATGGTAGTCCATAAGTACATCCTTCAAAGTCCCTAGTCGTGGGTGTATCGAGACGGGGCATCGATATACCAGAGTAGACTAGCGTATACCTTCTCGTCCCATACAGATGGGCGATGGATGATCCCATATCCATCGGTGTTTGACATCAGAGATGATATACGGGTGCTCAGTAGAGACTGGGTACACTGGACGGACTCGCCGAGAACTCCCAGATAGTATTATACCTCACGTCAGATGGCAGTTCTCTGGTGACACTGGTACAGAGTAGTCTGTTGACCCGAGATCGTCATAGAGTCTTGTGTGGTTCCTACTGTGCTTTGATTTCCATCTTACCACGTCCAAGAGGGCGTGCAAAATGGTGGTTTTTGGGTACAGTCCCGAGTCACATGGAGGCAATGAGCGATAGGAGGGGATTCGTCTCTCCCGGTATAGGGAGTTGATGTTGCGCTGTGTTCGATTGGCTATAACAGGAAATCCCTGGCCAGGGTTGCTGAGATTTACTGGTAAGTGTTACCAGTAGTTTCTCGAACAGTTATAGACCTCATATCGACACGACTTATTGAGCTATTGGGGTCTGACGTTTACCACCCCTAGGCGAGATATGCGACATATCAGACGATCAGACCGGACTGTACGGTAGTGTTACTGGTCGGATTCACTGGAGTGTGAGCGGGCTTGCTCGTCGATCTTCAGATCGCTCAATACCCGGGTGGCCGTTACGTTTAGCAGACCGCTTGCGGCTTGTGGATGCTTGATATGATCATCATCTGCTGCCGGCGTATTGACGAGTCTTCAGAGTCCTACACAGAGGTTTCCTGGCTCAAGCGAAACGAAATAGGAGCGCATATGAGATATGTGCGGGACCGAGAATAATGCGTGTATATGATACCGTATTCTATTCTCGCGATAAATATATCGAATGGTTGTATGCGATATAACCTAGTTATCGATTCAAGCGTTGATTCGATAAGCCGATATATTGTATACTAGTCGGTTGTGTGCGACATAACCGGGTCATTGAATCAAGTGTTGATTTAATGATTTAATGCATATTTATATATTTGATATATTACTTTGCATCAACTAGTATCGGTTTACTTAAGATGGATTTTCTCACTCGGATGGGCGCATTGTATATGCGATATACTTTTGTGCACTTGATTGTATCATGTTTGATGATACATGTCATGCCAGGGTTCAAGTGTAAAGATTAAAACTTGGTTAATGAAATGGTTAGGGTTTATTATTTATTATTCATTTATCTTATTTAATTATCCTTTTTATTTTTGATAAATGAATAAAAGAAAAGAGAAAAGAATGGTGGCTAATTTTGTTCTTTAGTTGAAGCTTCATGAAGCTTTGTTCAAGTCAACCATTCTTATCTCATCCTTAACCCTAACCATACCCACTAACCATGATTCATTCTCTACACTTGACTCTAGTTAAAATTATGATAAGAATTCATTTTCTTTTCTTATTCTTTTAACTTATCATATAAGCTTCTTCTTCTTCTTGCTTGACTTGAAGAAGAAAAGCTTCACCTCCATCAATGGTGATTGATGCATATGAGTGAGAAATCCAATTCTAAAGTCTACCCACTTCCTATTTCTTCATCTTCTACCTCTTGCCAAGTAGTAGAGTGTGTTTTCTTCACAAGTTTCTTGACTTGGTGAAGTCGGAGCTTGATTTAGCGATGCCTCGACGTAGATCATCGTCGGCATGGACATCGACGACCTAGCTTGCCCATTCTCCGACGAAGCCGATCCTAGAGCCCGGATTTGACTTGGACAGCGGAGAGGACCTCGTTGCGGAGCTATGGAGGTGGAGCACCGGATCTACAAAGGTTGTATTTCCGTTTTCTCATTAGTTAAGTGTTAACTAGTTCTTTTTCGCCTAGACATCTAGTTATCGATCCGTAGTTTAGGGTTTCTCGGCACCATAATTTTTGAAATTGCCATGGTTGATGGCTTGGGAGACCTCACTAGCGTGCCTAGGAACCCTACAGAAATTAGTCAGGATTAATCTCACCATACAATTCTTTCTTAACCGTTTGCCAGGATAGTGTTGGTACTTCGAGGGAGGTTTCCCAACGCTTTCGCGAAGATCCTTAATTACAAAACCTCTTTTCCCTGAAGGCGTAGCCCCGCTAACACCGTTCTAGACACCTACTTGGTTCATAACATTGATCGTTTAGTAAAAAAATCTCCCGAGGAGTAGCATATATTCACAGTAGGATCGGGATCCAATTATCATTGTGTGATAAAGCTGAAGGAATCCTACCAAAATTATCACTCCAAATGGTATGCAACACTAGCAAGTTTCAGTTTCTTTAGAAACTCCCGATGTGGATTTTTGCCCTATGCTCTTATGATCTTGGCGAAGGCCAACATATCATAAGTCACATGTCACGTTCTACCCGTCATTACCTAGGTTAATTTGAACCCACCCATACATACCGTTGACGAAGGCCAAAATGGCAGTACGACTGTCCCAAACCAACGCATCTATCTATGCAACAGATAAATATTTAGCAGCTACCAATCACTATGCCTTGGCGATGGTCAAAATACATAGTTTGAATACTACTGAATATTTAACTGAAATGACGGAGGGCTACGAATGGTTTTGGCGAAACCGTGAACGTAGTGAACTTGATATAATCGAAGGAACCTAATAGCTTTTAAAAAGAGTGGTTTAAGCTCCGTATTTTAAAAGTTTTGCTGTTTTGGAAAAAACCGAGTGGTTTTGAAATTGTTCCTACGATTCAACTTTGGTTTGTTTTCTTTGCATTTATATAATGCAGTCCCATCATTTACTCCTATCATTACAGAGAGAATTGAAAAAATATCACGTCCTCTTAAGCCATCAGCATTCGCCACGGGGCCCCGTCATCACCCGTTAGGTTACTTAACTAACGACAGAGCGGGGGCTGGGCTATCGCGGATGTAAAACATAAGTGACGCCTACTATATACCATAAATATAAATATTTTACAATCATCTCATGCAATAATAATCATTCCAGTCACAGATAAAAATTTCAGATATGCTAGGAATGGCGCATTTCGTTTAAGCCTGCAACGAAGAACGGATCCCACGGTCGCGATGAATAGCCAAACCCCATCCCAGACCCCTATGGGTACGGCAAACTACCCGCCAAATCCAGAAGTGAAGCAGCCTCCCTCAGTAAAGTGAGTAGGCCACTCAGCACTTCAAAGAACCCGGTAGTTTGTGTACCCCACCTTGGGTCTATCCTAGGAGCAGAAAACAGTAAAAAGAAAATAATACAACGGTGGCTACAACCTCAACCGGGATGTGCCCCGCGAAATAATATTACATCAATTTTACAATTCACATGAATGAAAGATAAAAAATGCCCAGCTCACATCCCCGGCTATTCATCATCGACAATCAGAAAATGTTTATATACACAAACAAGCAGATATGTGCAACCTCGAATAACCGTCGTATAGCAATCGGTCGACGTTTAAAACACATATAACAATACAGAAGAACCAATTAGCTATGTACAATAGGAATTCGATCGAAACATATTTTCCGTATCTACCCCAAATGAAAACCAGCATTCAAAAACATAATGGGTAGAAACCAAATATTCCAGAAATCATAATACTAAAATTAAGATATTACAGAACAAATCCGAGTTGAATCGGCCACGACTCGGCCGTGGATCCGCCGCAGAAGAGCGATTCTGCCGCGGATCCGCGGCTGTCTTGGAGATTCAGAGGCTCAAATTTCTTGTGTAATCATAGAAAACTCTACTTGTATTTTTCATGATACTGAAATAATTTTACAGACAGTTTTGAAAATCGACAGAAACTGCGGTTTTCAGTATTTAGTTTTCCAGTTTTTCCGACGATCGAAATTCTACTACTTGCTAATCTGCTAGATTAGGTTTAGTTGGCTCTGATACCACTGTAAGTCGATGCTATGCACCCCGCGGAATCGCGGGGATGCGGAAGGTATAAAAAACGATAATTTTAGCATCATAACACCGACTTTAAGCCTTGATCGTAATCTAAACCGTATCTAGCAAAATCAAAAGAGGTATAAACTAAGTACATAAAATATACCTCAAGAAACCTGGTCCTTCTTCTCCTTATCTCGCTGTCCTCCTCCCCTGCACGAACTCCTCGAAGTGGTACGGATGTCGTCTCCTCGTCGGCTTGCTCGAATCCTAGATGATCCACCCGAACGTTTGTGATCAGGTAGATTGCTAATCTAAATGATCTAGGGTGTGTAGATGATGTAGATGGATTGAGGAGTCTAAGTTAGCACAAGGTTACTCAACTCATGAGTGTTCTTGAGCTTAAAGGAATTGGAGATGGCGAAAAGAAATGATATGAGCTAAGAGATGAAGAAGGTTATGGTTTTTTCTTTCTTGTTCTAATCTGAACTCTACACTATTATGAATTAGAAAAAACTAATTGAACAATAGAAAATAGGTTCAAAGGTCAAACAAAAGACTCATGGGTCAATTGACCAACATGTGTCCTTAAAACCCAAGTCCTTATTCATGCATAATACACATCATTTCTTAATTACCTAAAATGTATTAATTATTTAAAACTAAATGATTAATACAATTAGGTTATGCCATCTACAAATACATTTTGTACAAATTACTAAAACGCCCATCGTCCGTATATACATACCTGTATTTGTATTCCGAAAAATACGAATACCGAAGACTACAATCCATCAGAACAATACTACGATCCGACTTAAACCAAAGCCCACTAGTATTGTCCGTCCGACTCATCGTGCATGCACGAGTGTTCGCACGTGATCGAACCCTTTCGAAAAACCATACGATATCTACACGTTTTGCCCGATGCAGGGAAACGCTCTGTGTGGGACTCTAGAGACTCGACTCTACGCTGGCAGTGGGTTTAACCACAGGACGCAAGCGGTACTAGCTGTACGTAACGGTCCCCAGGTATTGTCGATAAGAAAGCCGATGAGCATAACTCATCCGAACTCCTACTGAGTCTGTATGTGAAAATCTCCGTACAGTCCGGTCTGTCCGTCTAAGAGTATCGCATATCAGGCCTAGGAGGGAGGTAAACGCCAGACCCTTAATAGCGGTATAAGTCATGTCGGAGTACGGTCCAATACACCCCGAGAAACTACTGGAGTACCTACCAGTAAATCTCTCTTGCCCTGGCCAGGAAATATGTGTAATGGCGTTCCGAACACAGCGTGATATCAACCCCCAATACCGGGAGAGACAAATCCTATCTAACCGCCCCTGCCTCCAAGTGCTTCGGGACTGCACCCAACTACTACCTGTTTGCACGACTCAGTAGAGCCGTGGTAGGGTAGTGATCTAAGAACAGTGGGAACACACTTGAGGCGAAGCAGTATTGTCAAGTCAATGGACTAAGCTGTACTCATGTCACCTGGGTACTGCTATCTGACGATAGGTATACTACCAACCAGCAGTTCCCAATGAGTCCATCCGGTGTAACTCAGAACCTAATGAGCACCTGCATACTATCTCCAATACGACGTACTGATGGTTGTGGGACAGACCTCCTCCCAGGCTAGGAAGGGAAGCGTATACACTAGTCTACTCTGGAGCATCGATGCCCTATATCGATATTCCCGCCACTAGGGACCTGTATTAGGATGTGCTTGTAGATTACCCTGCCCCACTAGTGTGACTGCCATCACAACGCTGGCAATTAAGCATAGATCCTAAGGGCTCTACTAATATGCATAGGCGATATGCTAAAATAAACATATGTACATATTGAAGTAGAAACAAACCAAGTAGCATACTACTATTTTGAGCAAGAATGTTATTACAACTGTGAATATCCCAAGCTTTCATTAAGTAATATACAAACTAGTATGATACAGTAAAGGCCTCTAGGGCATATACATTAACAAACTATATCATGAAGGAAATACTATGATATCTAGGGCGACCGTAACTGTAAATATGTGCCAACAATATAATAATCAAAGCCTGTATGCATGTGGATCTCGTCCACTCGAAACATCATAAAGCATATCCATGAAAGTATGAGGATATAAATCAACGTGTGTCCCTCGCGATATATCAAAATCATGGAACCTGAGTGTCCATCATCGACACTCGAAACATCATGAAACCCGTGTCCAAAATCGACTCGTAAATCCTCATATCTCGACTCTGTCTACGGGATCGGCCCCTGGGCTCCGGCAGAACGGGTCGGCCCATATCCATCTCATAACTCCGGTCAGTATCCTCCGGATAACCGCCGAGTTCAAATACTATCACTGGTTGGTAGTTTCTCCCCTGCCAGGCTCACTGTCTAACAAATACGAGCCTTCTTACCCCGGGGGACCTCCCTGGGTCCACCATGTACCGGCAGACGGTGCCTACCGCTCCTCGAATCGGGTTTCACATGCCAATCTCAAAACCGAGAAAACACATGGTGGATGCACTGAAATATCATATCAAGAGAAACCGGGTTTTTAAAACAATACATACTTTCCTTTTGAAATAACCACGGTTCTCAAATCCAGAAATTTCATGAAAACAATATATCTCAATGCGTATAGTCATAAAGCTTGATGTATGCGACATATAACAGAATGTTAGCATATCCGTATATCATGCAACATGGAACAGGGATGTGACAATATCAGTATATCATCATAGTGTGAACATAGAAATATAATAGCATGATGGAGCAATTCTACTGTATGAGTGACATAGCAATTATCGATGATGATGTGTGTGAGCCGACCAATCTTTGTAAGAGTAACATACGCATCATCGATAATGGTGTAAGTGTACTAGCACAGGTATATGTAATGCAATGAGAATAACCTGAACGTAGCATAAAGTAAATCGTAGGTGAAATGCAATAAGTATACGTATCTAATTTAACATCTACACAAGAACAATACGGTCAGTTTTTAAAAGATGCGAATCGTAGTTTTGAAAGAAAGGGCTACGGTGTTTTTAAGGAAAAGACACAAATTTGAAAATCCGTAACGTTCCTCAAGGTATCCTTTTAAGAGATGCATACGATTCGTCAGTTTTAGAAATATGTATGGTTCGGGTGACACATTTATATCGGCTATCCAGTCTCATAGTGTATGATACGGCAATATCATCGAACACCATCCTCAAATCACGAGCGTGGATCATCCATCCGATAACTCACATCGGGTACGGTAATCCTTCTTACGGTGACATGAACGATTAGGGGTTCTATCAACCTATATGATAATAAGGGTACGGACCTAACGTCTCGTACGACATATCTCTCATGATTCACAACATTATATATATCTATATGCCTATATCCCAGGTAACATCCGTGACAATTTTTGGGTTTACCTAGCACCTAATCTAGGGTTTGGAAGCATCACACATGCCACAATTAAAATTTTAAAGGTGCTAAGTAAACTAACCATGAATCTTTAACTAGAATATTTAGGGTAACAAGCAAAGTATCATATACTAATAAGAAACTATCACTAAGTGAAGAGATTACAACCTTTGTAGACCTCCCTTGGTGACTCCTTGGACCTTTGAGAGTTTGGAACGGATCGCTAGAGTCATCCCCCCTCCACGATGATCCACACGAAATCCCTTTGCCCAAAGCTCCTTGCTTTACTTGATCTTTCAAAGAAGTGTAGCAATCACCATACACAAATGGGCTAGATGTGTGTAGAATGATGAGGTGGTTTGTATTCTTTAATCAAAACCCTTTCTTTTTTTACTACATCACTCAAAGAAAATCTCAAGAGAGAGAGGAAGAAGAAGATCATGGCAACACTAGAGCTCAAAGTGTTTTGTGATGAATAATGAGATGAGAATGAATAATCAATATTAAAACATTCTCTCCTCAATCCATGGTTAGTAATTATCTAGATATTTACTATTGAGTTTTAAAGCCAAAAGAAAACTAACTCATGGTTAATAGTTAGGTGATGTTTAGTCAAAAGAAGATAAACATTAACCATGAGTGAATTATCTCTTCATTAACTCAATATAAATAAATATATACATATTTACAGCCATGTGAGTCTTGCATTGCCACCATATGTGTATCAACAACAATGATACAATGTATGTATGTATGTGTCCATGCACATCATCATGTGCATACATGCATGCATACATCAACAAACAAAAGGGTTTAATAAAGAATTAATCTAAAAGTCAAATGTTAAATCAATACTTGATTTAACAAACCGGTCATATCAAATAGGACCGGACCAATATAGAAACGCCTGATTAATTTACGGTATCACATACTCGCATTTAATCGGGTCCCCGCGCATATCTCATATGCACACCACATCTTTTCGCCTAAGCTAGGAAACTCCTTTGTGGGACTCTAAGACTTGTCAATGCGCCGGCAGTAGGTGATGATCATATCAAACACCCACATGCCTCAAGCGGTCAGCTAAACATAACGGCTACCCGGGTATTGAACGATCAGAAGAAAACCAGCGAAGCTGTCAAAACTCCCGTCGAGCCAACTAGCAACACATACCGTACAGTCCGGTCTCTACATCACATATGCTGCATATCGAGTCTAGGTATGGAATCGTTGACCCCAATAACTCAATAAGTCATGCCGGTATATGGCTCATAACAGATCGAGAAACTACTAATAACACTTATCAGTAAATCTCAGCAGCCCGGGTCAGGGACATCCTATTATAGCCAATCGAACATAGCACAACATCAACCCTCAATACCGGGAGAGACGAAACCCCTCCTGTCGCTCATTTCATCCATGTGCCTCGGGACTGTACCCAAAATCCACCTGTTTGCACGACTCGGTAGAGCCGTGGTAGGGTGGAGATCAAAGTACAGTGGGAGAACACACAAGTCTCTTTGACGATCTTGGGTCTACAGACTAACCTGTATCAGTGTCACCTGAGAACTGCTATCCGACGATAGATATAATACCGCATAGGAGTTCTCGGCGAGTCCGTTCAGTGTACCCAGTCTCCACTGAGCACCCGCATACAATCTTTGGTGTCACCACACTAGATGGATATGGGATCATCCATCGTCCATCATATAAGACAAGAATGGTATACGCTAGTCTACTCTAGAATATCGATGCCCCGTCTTGATACACCCACGACTGGGAATATGCTTATAAACTACAGGTGTCCCACTAGTATGATCTGCATCATAGTCCCAGTAGTCAAGCAAATATCCTATGGGCTTTATCAACATGTACTAAATGAATAAGATGCATGATCAAATGAACATGTCAAGATAAAGTAAATCAGATAGCATACTATCATGTCGAGCAAGAAAGTCATCTATATACATATATACATGTCAAAACATGCACTATATATATAATGGCCTCTAGGGCATACATATATCCAACAACAATCTCATATCAGGGGACGGAAAAGGTATAAATCATCTCTTATCGACTCGCATCTGTATACCGACATATCAATCAAGTCATCATATCACATCGTGTAATCTTTTCATCACATTAATTCATCTTACATCAAGTCAATTTATATATATACATTCTACCTTATTAATCCTGTGTCATGTTATTCTAAATCTCATACTTATTCTAGTGTAACTACATATCTATGAGTCTTGATTCACCTTAAATTTTCATATCCCTAATCTTTCATCTCATATCATCTCTTTCTATCCTTTTAACCATAACCCTAGTTCCTAATATAGGTTTCTACGACTGCATCCTATAAATCGATTTCCATTATAATTTGCGGGGGTGCTATACGCCATCCACCCGACTTCCCCCGTAGATATAGATCTACTCACCTTGATCCTTACTTGCCGAAGTCGATGACGCCATGCTCCGTCGTCTCGGAATCCATGTGAAGGTACCTACAATAAAAACACAATCGCAAGCGCTATTAACAACAAGTCCGGAAAGCCAATACGGTACACGGTGCGCTCATAGGTTAGAACCTATAGCCTACGTATGCAAAACAATCAAACAACCCTTGTTGTTGACGTACAAACGCCAAACAACCAAATACAAATCCAAACATCAAAACTAAACATTCCAAAATACGGAAAACATAACCAAAACCACTCACAACAGCTCCCAGATTCTCTCTCAGGTAAAATGGGGATAAACAAACAGTACTATGTGGTAGTACATGGAGTATGTGAGCTACTGGACCAACCTAGACACCAAATGCCACAACTTGGCCGGCCACACACCCTTAAAATCCGGTGAGCTCGGCCAGAACTGCTCGGAATGGGTTCGTACTTGCAGGGTGGTCTTCTATTGGTCTAGCTAGGTCTCTGGAGTTATTTGTTTTTCACAAAAACTTCCCGGGTTGCTCCTGATTCCCTGTAGGCCACTAAATGTCACAAAACCAACAAGGGTAATATCATAAGTCCGTATTCTCTGTTTTTGGGCAAAAAAATCCACTCTATGGTCTGTAGACAGCCACTACACATCATCATTCCACACAAACACCCAAACCATTCTCTTGAATTTCTAAATTCACAAATCCACACCTTAAACCAATTCTAAACTAACTAGAATGCTAGGAAACTTAAACTAAACTAAATGAAAGGAATTATACCTCGTGAATGCAACCTAGCAAAACCCTAGAAGTCTAAAGTCTCCAAAATCCCACATTGATGGTCCACAGTGATAAGGGTGAGGTGGGAATCCTTTTTAATGAATAGGGTGTACGGTTTTGGTGAATAAATAGAGATGACATTTGGAGGTGGAGGTGGAAGGAGATGAGGAGGAATAAGATGAAGAAAATAATGGCGAGGGGAAATGATGGCTGCCCTCTCTCTCCTATAATTGTCTTTTTAACCCTTTTCTCTTTCTCACAAATAACACCGACACAATAAAAACAACATGTAACTAAAATGTAACATGACATGGTGCACTAGCCATGGAAAACTGTAGAAATACGGATTTGGCTTAATCGCGATTAGTAGTACACTAATCGGGATTTTATTTAAACTGCATATAATTAATTATAAAAATGCCAAATCAGATAAATATATTTTTAAATGAATAAATCATTTTAATCTCCAATTATTTCAAAATTATTGGTATATATTTATACCATTCTACGAAAACCCCATTTTCGCAAATCGGGTAGTTTTCGCGAAATATATTATTTTAATATCAAATTCCAAATATAATATTTTATATTTTCTAAAATGTTACAATCTTCCCCCTTAAAGAAATTCGGTCCCCGAATTTAAATTTAAACCCCAAAATACCAAAAAATTTCAATAATCAACTTAAATCGACGGGGCTCCGAAATCATGGAAGATGTAGAAAAGCCACAGCGCATCGCGTGCGCCTGAAAAGGAATACAAAACTCAAAATCGAACTCCGTCAAGCGTCACGCAAATCATCGGATTCGCACTCATATCATCGGAGTTACAATGGAGATACCAATCTCGGAATCCACTACTGAAATCCAATATGCACTAGTCAAATACTATAGTACATAAATAGTATGAATCCTTGGAAAAATCTTAAAACTGAATAAAACACATGCAAAATCTTTTCTGAATTGCCGTGTGATGCGTAACTCACGGCACAAGGGGCAGACTCTCATTTGTAAAGTAGTAAATATACCTATATAATTTTTTGCTCAAATTATACGTTCCGCCGTTTTTAACACATCCCAAAAGGTTTTGTCTTGTAATTGTTCATTTCGCTCGCGGACACGTAGGAAACAGCGATACTGTAAGTCCACGTTGCCCACCATGGTGCTTGCGGGGAGGCGGAAAACGGAATAAAAATCAAAATTTTATCAACTTAGGCAACATGGACTAGACAAAGAAGGATCTTTGCTAAACAAAAACAAGCTAAAGCAAACTAGAAACTAGCTAAGTGCTAGAAAGGTTATACCTAGGGCTTTATGTCCTTCTCTCCTTGCTCCTTAGAGTAGTAGAAGGAGGTCACCTTTGTCGTCTTCTCACGTCGAAGAAAGATCCACCCGAAAGCCTCGATCTTTGGCTTCAACTCCAAGCTAGAAGTATCTAGAGTGCAAGAAGTGCTAATCCTTGAACCCTAGATGAGAGTAGAGATTATCAAGAAGAGGTTTTTCTCAAGCTCAAGTGTTTCTCAACACATGAGAGGGGAGAGCTTGAGGGAGAGGAAGAACAAGAGAGAGAAAGTGAATCATAGAATGAGAGAATAATATGAAGCATTCTCTCATATATGTGTGAATTATTGTAATTAGATAATTAGTGAGATAATTGCCATGGCCTAATCAAGACATGACCATTATCATTTCATTTTTAATGCAAATTGCAAGGATCAAAGAGCATCTTCCAAATGAAATGATGATGGTCAAAGTGTCAACCAAGGTCAACAAGTCAAGAAGGTCAAATGGTCAACAACCATAACCATGCACAATTATTAAACTAATATCAATTAACCATAATACACACATAAGCATTAGGGTTAATAAAATGACAATAGTCATTAACCCTAATCAGAGTCCTCTCCCTCTGTCTCAAGGAACTGTGCATACGCACCCGTATTCGTGATCCGAGGAACACGAATACAATGAGAAAAACCAATCCCAAATCATATACTAGGATCCGGCTTAAACCAAAACCCGCTAGTATAAGCTGTCCGGACAGCAAACGTGCATAAGTGCGCGGATGTGAACAAACCTTGTCGCAAAACCATACGACCTCTACTCATTTTGCCGAAAAGCGAATAGCTCTCTGTGTGGGACTCTAAAGACTCGACACTACGCTGGCAGTAGGTTTAACCACAGACCGCAAGCGGCACTAGCTGTACGTAACGATCCCCAGGTAGATGTCGATAAGAAGACTGACGAGGTGAACCCCATCTGAACTCCTACTGAGCCTGTATGTGACAGTCTCCGTACAGTCCGGTCTGTTCGTCTGATACATCGCATGGCGGGCCTAGGGGGCGGTGAACATCAGTCCCCTAATAGCGGTACAAGTCGTGTCAGAGTGTAGCCCAGAACACCCTGAGATAACACTGGAAACCTACCAGTATAACTCGCTTGCCCTGGCCAGGGACAACTCGTGTAATGGCTCTCCAGGACACAGTGCGATGTCAACCCCCAATACCGGGAGAGACGAATCCTGTCTAACCGTCACTGCCTCCAAGTGCTTCGGGACTGCACCCAAAAACTACCTGTTTGCATGACTCCTTTGAGCCGTGGTAGGGTAGTAATCAAAGTGCAGTGGGAACACACTCGAGGCGAAGTGACAGTGTCAAGTCAGCGGACTAAGCTGTACTCATGTCAGCTGGGAACTGATAACTGACGATAGGGATAATACCAACCTACAGTCCCCGACGAGTCCTGTCCAGTGTACTCGTAACCTAACGAGCACCCGCATACTATCTCAAGTACGACGTACTGACGGCTGCGGGAGAGACCGTCTCCCACACTGGGATGAGAAGCGCATACGCTAGTCCACTCCGGAGTATCGATGCCCTATCTCGATAGTCCTACGACTAGGGACCTGTATAAGGATGTGCTTATAGATCACCCAGCTCCCACGAGTGTGAGCGCCATCACAACGCTGGTAATCAAGCAATAATCTTAAGGGCTCTACTAATATGTATAACATCAATATGCTAAAAGAAACACATGCACATATTAAAGCAGAGATAAACCAAGTAGCATACTACCATTTCGAGCAAGATTGTATATACAACTGTGAATATCCCAAGCTTCCATCAAGTAATATACATACTAGTATGATACAGTAATGGCCTCTAGGGCATATACACTAACAATCTCCCACTTGCACTAAGGCCATGTACTGGTGTATCGAAGTCCTATCATCTCGATCAGCCGCTCGAACTGAGTCTGGGGCAAGGCCTTGGTGAATGTATCTGCTGTGTTATCTTCTGAAGCAACCCTCCGAACCTCGATCTCCTGGTGATCCACGATCTCCCTGATCAGGTGATACCGCCTCAAGATGTGTCTGGATTTCTGATGGGACCTGGGTTTCTTCGCTAAAGCTATAGCCCCGTTGTTGTTGCAATACAGAGGTATTGGGTAAACAATGGACGGAACCACCTGAAGTTCTTTCAAGAACTTCCTCATCCAGACAGCTTCTTTTGCGGCATCAGATGCAGCGATGTATTCCGCTTGCATAGTCGAGTCAGCAACGGTTTCCTGTTTGGAGCTCTTCCAACACACCGCCCCTCCATTGAGGGTAAAGACAAAACCCGACATGGACTTGGAATCATCCTTGTCACTCTAGAAGCTGGAGTCAGCAAAGGCCTCAATCTGGAGGTCTTTTCCGCCATACACCAAGAACATCTCCTTAGTCCTTCACAGGTGCTTGAGAATGTTCTTTACTGCTATCCAATGTTTCTCCCCAGGGTTTAACTGATACCTGCTTACCACACTCAGTGCATAACCCACATCCAGTCTGGTACACAACATCGCATACATTATAGAGCCTACCGCAGAAGCGTAGGGTATAATAGACATGCGATCCCTCTCCAAATCAGTCTTGGGAGACATCTCTTTGGAGAGGGTGATCCCATGGCAAGCCGGTAGATTACCGCGCTTGGAATATTCCATACTGAATCTCTTCAGTATGGCGTCGATATACCTGGACTGTGAAAGTCCTAATATCCTCTTAGATCTGTCACGGTAGATCCGGATACCCAGAATGTATGAGGCATCACCCAGGTCTTTCATGGAGAACCTGTGTGACAAGAACCCCTCGACAGATTGTAGCATAGGAATATCATTTCCTATTAAGAGAATGTCATCCACGTATAAAACGAGGAATACTACAGTTCTCGCTACAAATCTACAATAGATGCGTGGTTCATCTGGATTTTTGATAAATCCAAATTCCTTGACCGTCTCATCAAAACAGATGTTCCAACTCCGCGATACCTGCTTTAGTCCATAAATGGACTTAAGCAACTTGCACACCTTTCCGCTGCTCCCACTCCGAATGAAACCCTCTGGCTGGTCCATATAGACACACTCCTCTAAATGTCCATTTAGAAAAGCTGTCTTTACGTCCATCTGCCAAATCTCATAATCGTGGAAGGCATCAATGACAAGAAAGATCCGAATGGATTTCAGCATAGCTACTGGAGAAAAGGTTTCGTCATAGTCCAAACCAGGTCGCTGACGAAAACCCTTTGCAACCAGTCTAGCTTTATTGGTCTCAACCTGTCGATCTACACCAATCTTCCTTTTGAAGATCCACTTGCATTTTACGGGTTTTACCCCATCTGGAGCAATGTCCAACGTCCATACTTTGTTGGTGTACATGGACTCCATTTCGGTCCGCATTGCATCCAGCCATTTTACCGAGTCGACGCTCTGAATGGCTTGCTGGAAGCTAGTAGGCTCATCACAATCTATGATGCAATCCTCTCTATCCCCGTCAACGAGAAAACCGTAGTATCTCTCTGGAGGATGAGACTGCCTACTAATCCTGCGGAGTGGCGTGGGAATGTCCTGATCTTTCGAACCCTCTGGTTCTACTAAGCTTTCAGTAATAGCTTGTGGTTCTGGAATTTCTTCCAGTTCTACCGCGCTCCCACTTATTTCTTTTTCTAAGAACTGATGTTCCAGAAAATGGGCATTACGAGAAACAAGGACTTTTTGTTCCTCTGCGTAATAGAAAAGATACCCCCTGGAGTTCTTTGGGTATCCCACAAACTTGCACAGTACTGAGCGTGCCTCGAGCTTGTCCACATGCTGCTTTTTGACATAAGCTGGACATCCCCAAATCTTCAGGTATTGAAGATAGGGGTTTTTCCCACTCCATAACTCATATGGTGTGGTAGGCACAGTCTAAGTGGGAACTCGGTTCAAAAGGTATGCAGCTGATTCTAGTGCATATCCCCAGAACGATCGCGGCAACTCAACGTTACTCATCATGGACCGCACCATATCCAATAGGGTTCGGTTCCGTCTCTCCAATACACCGTTATGTTGCGGAGTGTATGGAGGAGTAAGCTGAGAGAGAATTCCATTCTCTTTTAAGTAACCCAGGAACTCGGCACTCAAGTATTCACCACCTCGATCAGATCTTAGTGTCTTGATACTTTTGCCTGTTTGTTTTTCTACTTCATTCTTATATTCCTGGAACTTTTCAAAAGCTTCGGATTTATGCTTCATTAAGAAGACATGTTCGAACCTTGAGAAATCATCCGTAAAAGTAATGAAGTAAGAATAACCGCTTCGTGCATGTGTAGACATTGGACCGCACACGTCACTGTGTACGAGTCCCAAGAGCTCGCTCGCTCTTACTCCGTGTCTAGTGAACGGAGTCTTTGTCATCTTTCCTTTGAGACAGGATTGACAAGTTGTATACGATTGATATTCGAACGGATCCAAATATCCTTCTGCATGTAACTTAGTCAACCTTCTCTCATTGATGTGACCCAGTCTACAATGCCATAAGAAAGTTTTGTTGATTTCTGGAGACTTTCTTTTGTGTGTATTCTGGACATTGAAAATCTGTGGTTGGTTTAACACGTATATACCGTTGTTTAATGTACCTGACCCAATCAAAACTTGATTAAGGTGAATGTTCACTACATTACTTACAAATGCAAATTCATAACCTTCTTTAGATAAGAAAGATACAGAAATGATATTACAGGTTGCATTTGGTACATAATAACAACTACGCAAAATCAAAAAGTGTCCATCCGACAATCCCAGGTGATAGTCCCCCACGGCCTCAGCATCCATGCTAGCTCCGTTTGCAACTCTAAGGGTCATGTCACTTGTCTTCAAAACTCTACGCTTTCTCAACGTCTGCAAAGAATTACAGATATGAGATTCTGATCCGGTATCCAATACCCAGGAAGTAGAATTTATTGATAGACAGTTTTCAATAACATACACACCTGAAGCTGAAGCTGCAACTCGCTTCAAATCCTGTGTTCTGGCTTTCCAAGCCTTGCAATCCTATTTCCAGTGACCACTTTTGTGACAATAGAAGCATTCTTCCTTCCCCACGAGCTTTCCCGCTACCTTTGTTGCTTTTCCTTTACCCTTCGTATCCACTTTACTGACACCGCCTCTTGGTTTCGCGGGGGCTTTCTTCTTCTTACCCTTCGCTTTTGCCCTGGATCTAGAAGAGGAAGATCCTCCTACAAACAAAGTGGATGTCTCCCTAGCTTTCTGTAGGGTGCCCTCAGCACTCCTCAACATGTTCAGAAGTTCGGAAAGTTCAACCTCCTTTCCTTGCATGTTGAAGTTAAGAATAAACTGGGCGTAAGTGGAAGGAAGGGACTGGAGAATCAAATCAGTATAGAGTTCATTCTCCAACGTGGTCCCAAGGTCCGTGAGCTCCTCTATGTAGCCAATCATCTTAAGCACGTGTTCCGCTACCGATGATCCGACGGCCAACCTTGCCGAAAATAGCTTCTTCGACACTTCGTATCTTGCGATACGAGACTGCTCTCCATACAGTTCTTTTGTATGGAGAAATATGGACTCTAGGTCCATATTCTCGTGCCTCCTCTGATGTTCATTATCCATCGAGGCAAGTACGAGGCATTTGGCCTTTGCGCAATCTATCTCCCATCTCTTACGGATTTCCTTATCCGCGACGCTGGAGGTGGGACCTGGGACAGGGGGGCTTTGGTGGTAAGTGCATACCCCAACTTGTCGTAAGTGATTGCCATCTTGACATTCCTGAGCCAATCTTTGTTGTTTGGCCCTGTCAATATGTTTTTATCTAGTAATAACTTAAGTCCGGTCATGTTGAATGGTCGCTGCAATTAGGAGAGAGAAAAGAAACACTTTAGCATGATGCTCTTGCAAGTTTAGAGTGGTTTTTAATTTGTCTAAACTGGATGGCTTCCACTGTCTCTCGAATCCCTTCTCAAACCGTAAAGAAAGGATTAGTCAGGATCAATCTCACCGTACAATACTTGCTTAACCGTTCAGCCAGGCCAGTGTCGGTACTTCGAGGGAGGTTTTCCAACGCTTTCGCGAAGTTCCTTAATTTAAGAACCGCTTTTCCCTGGGGGCGTAGCCCCGCTAACACCTTTCTAGACACCTACTAAGTTTATAGCATTGATCGTTAAGTGAGAGTTTTCCCGAGGAGTAGCATCTACTCACAGTAGGATCGGGATCCAAATATCATCGCGTGATAAAACCGAAGGAATCCTACCAGAATTATCACACTCCAAATGGTATGCAGCGATAGCAAGTTTCAGTACTTATGAAACTCCCGATGTGGATTTTTGCCCCATACTCTTATGACCTTGGCGTGAGGTCAAAATGTCATAAGTCACATGTCAAGTTCTTCCCATCATTATCCCGGTTAATTTGAACCCACCCATACCTACCCTTGACGTAGGCCAAAATGGCAGTACGACTGTCTCAAACCAACGCATTCTATCTATGCAACAGATAAATATCCGGCAGCTACCAATCATTTTGCCTTGGCGTGAGGTCAAAATACATAGCTTGAATACTACCGTATATTTAACTGAAATGATGGAGGGCTACGAATGGTTTTGGCGAAACCGTGAACGTAGTGAACTTGATATAATCGATGGAACGAGATAGCTTTTAAAAAGGAGTGGTTCAAGCTCCGCGTTTAAAAGTTTAGTTTTGAAAAGAACCGAGTGGTTTTCAAAGTGTTCCAATCGACTTTTACTTGGTTTATTTTCTTGCATTAGTTCTTTTAATGCGTCCCATCATTTAATCCTACCATTGCAGAAAACAACCAAAATATGACGTACGCTTATGCCATTCGCATTCACCACGGGGCCCCGTCATCACCCGATAGGTTACTTAACTAACGACAGAGCGGGGGCTGGGCTAGCACGGCTGTAAAACATAAGCAACGCCTAAATAATTATCATATATAAATATATATAGCAATGATAGACATTACAGATCACAGATGAATACATTGGATATACTAGGAATCCGCAATCCGTTCGAGCCTGCAACGAAAAGCGGATTACACGGTCGCGGTGAATAGCCAATATCCTACCCAAGACCCCTACGGGTGCGGCAAACTACCCGCCAAGTACCCGAAGCGAAGCAACCTCCCTCAACACCGTGAGTAGGCCACTCGGCACTTCGAGATACCCGGTAGTTTGTGCACCCCCTCCATGGGTCTATCCTAGGAACAAAAACAGTAAAAAGAATTATACAATGACGGCTACAACCCCGACCCGGTTGTGCGGCCATACAAATAATAATATTACATCAATTTACATATTACAATGAATGAAAGAAAAGGCAACACTCATCTCACATCCACCCTGGCTATTCACCAGCGACAATCCAACGCATTCATATACACATACCATCATCAAACACAGATCACAGATATGTATAACCCCGACTAATCGACATATAGCGATTAGCCGACGTTCAATAGATATAAACATCACAGATATAACCCTTATAGTCAAAGTGTATTGAAGTTCGATAAAAAATACGGATTTTGTTAGTGTATATGCCCTAGAGGCCATTACTGTATCATACTAGTTTGTATATTACTTAATGGATGCTTGGGATATTCACCTTGTATATACAATCTTGCTCAAAATAGTAGTATGCTACTTGGTTTCTTTCTACTTCAATGTGTACATGTGTTTATTTTAGTATATCACCTATACACATTAGTAGAGCCCTTAGGATCTTTGCTTGATTACCAGCGATGTGATGGCCGTCACACTAGTGGGGCTGGGTAATCTATAAGCACATCCTTATGCAGGTCCCTGGTCGCAGGACTATCGAGACAGGGCATCGATACTCCGGAGTAGACCAGCGCATGCGCTTCTCATCCCAGTGTGGGAGACGGTCTGTCCCACAGCCGTCAGTACGTCGTACTTGAGATAGTATGTGGGTGCTCGTTAGGTTACGGGTACACTGGACAGGACTCGTCGGGAACTGACTAGTTGGTATTATACCTATCGTCAGTTATCAGTTCCCAGGTGACATGAGTACTGCTTAGTCCGCTGACTTGACACTGTCACTTCGCCTCGGGTGTGTTCCCACTGTACTTTGATCACTACCCTACCACGGCTCAAAGGAGTCGTGCAAACAGGTAGTGGTTGGGTGCAGTCCCGAAGCACTTGGAGGCAGTGACGGTTAGACAGGATTCGTCTCTCCCGGTATTGGGGGTTGACATCGCGCTGTGACTAGGAGAGCCATTACACGAGTAGTCCCTGGCCAGGGCAAACGAGATATACTGGTAGGTTTCCAGTGTTATCTCAGGGTGTTTTGGGCTTCGCTCCGGCACGACTTGTACCGCTATTGGGGGACTGACGTTTACCGCCCCCTAGGCCCGCCATGCGATGTATCAGACGAACAGACCGGACTGTACGGAGAATGTCACACTCAGGCTCAGTAGGAGTTCAGATGGGTTTCGCCTCGTCGGTCTTCTTGTCGGCATTACCTGGGGACCGTTACGCACAGCTAGTGCCGCTTGCGGTCTGTGGTTAAACCCACTGCCAGCGTAGTGTCGAGTCTTTAGAGTCCCACACAGAAAGCTTTTCGCCTTTAGGCAAAAGAGTAGAGGTCGCATGGTATTGCGACAGGTCGCATGGTTTTGCGACAGGGTTCGGTCACATCCGTGCACTTGTGCACGTACAGTGTCCGGACAGTTTACACTAGCGGGCTTTGGTTTAAGCCAGATCCTAGTGTATCTTATGGGATTGGATTTATCCAGTTTGCATTCGTGTTCCTCGGAACGCGGATGCGGGTGTGTATGCACAGTTGACAGGGAGGCAGAGGCAGCGGATTCTCATTAGGGTTGTTGACAGTTGACCGTTGACTTTTTGACTTTACGCTCAACCCTAATGAGAATATGATATGTGATTAACTATTATATTAATTAAGTATTATGGTGATATGGTTGTTGACTTGTTGACTTTTGTTGACTTGTTGACTTTGGTGACTTGTTGACTTTTGTTGACTTGTTGACCGGTTGACTAGGCTTGACTAGTTGACCATCATGATGACCATAGCCATCATTTCATGGCAAAGACTTTTGTTTACTTGCTCATTTGTGTAAAATGAGTGCATGAAATGATATGGTTGTGGTTGCTTCTAACCATCACATAAGACTTTTGTTAATATGATGAGTTATCATTGCTTTGGATTATGAGAGGGTGAGAGACAAAATACTTGCTCATTCTTTCTTGCTCATTCTCTCTCTTGTTCTTGAGCTCTCCTCTTGCTCTCACCCTCAACCTCTTGCTCCCTCTCTTGATCTATGGTTCTCTTGTCTCATGAGTTGAGAATCAAGAACCATAGATAAAATCCCATTCTATTTCCTCTCTACTCATTCTAGTTCACTAGGTTTAGCAAACCAAGTGAACTAGTTTCTTCAAAGAACGAAGAAGGAGCTAAAGGTTGGAGCTTTCAGGTGGATCTATCTTCGGCGTACGGAGACGACGAAAAGGAGCCATCGGACCACCATCGGAGATTGAAGAGAAGGAGTTCAAGTTTAGGTATAACCATCTCCATCCGAGTAGCTAACTCTCTTTAGCTAAGTATGCTAGTTTTAGTTTAGTCAAAGATCCCGACTTTGCTTAGTCCATGTTGCCCCTTGCGCTAAAAATTTGATTTTTATACCGTTTCCGCCTCCCCGTAAGAACCGGGGGTCGCAACGTGGACTTACAGTGGTATCAGAGCCTAACTAAACTTAAACTAGCTTGGTAGTAAAGTGTAACGAAGTTTGGAACCAGAAAAAATCCAAAAACCTAACTTTTACAAAACCTGAGTTTCTGTTGAAATTTTTTCTCGTCAAATTGAAAAACTTTATACTCCTAAATTCGGCTCAGGGTTTTGTGTGAACACCCAAGAAAAACGTTGCCCTAATTCGTTCAAACCGCCGCGCTTCCGCCGCACGAGGTAGGCATGTGCCGCGGAAGCGCCGCAGTTTGTCGTCTTCTCTGCATCGTTTTTCGTGCAGTGTGTGTCTGTGTTGGTTTTGGGATTTTTGAAATATATTATATGTGCCCAGATTTTCCAGAAAAGAAATTTCCTTTTGGGGTCCTATAATTCCGTATTTTTTCCGAACTTCACTGCACTTTGACTATGATGGTTATATCTGTGATGCTTGCATGTATTGAACGTCGACTAATCGCTATAAGTCGATTGGTAGGGGTTATACATGATCTGTGTTTGATATTGGAATATGTATATAAATATGTTGGATTGTCGCGGGTGAATAGCCGGGGGTTGTGAGACGAGAGTTTTCTTTTCTTGCAATTCATGTAAATTTGTAAATTGATGTAATAATTATTTGTATGGCCGCACAACCGGGAAGGGGTTGTAGCCGTCATTGTATAATTTCTTTTTACTGTTTTTGCTCCTAGGATAGACCCATGGAGGGGTGCACAAACTACCGGGTATGCCGAAGTGTCGAGTGGCCTACTCATGGAGATGAGGGAGGTTGCTACGCTTCGGGTACTTGGCGGGTAGTTTGCTGCACCCGTAGGGGTCTTGGGTGGGGTTTTGGCTATTCACCGCGACCGTGTTATCTGTTTTTTTACAGGCTCGTACAAATTACAGATTGCTAGTATATCCAATGTATTTATCTGTGATCTGAAATGTTTATCATTGCAGTATATCTATATATGATATTATTTAGGCGTTGCTTATGTTTTACAGACGCGCTAGCCCAGCCCCCGCTCTGTCGTTAGTTAAGTAACCTAACGGGTAATGACGGGGCCCCGTGGCGAATGCGAATGGCATAAGCGTACGTCATATTTTGGTTGTTTTCTGCAATGGTAGGATTAAATGATGGGACGCATTAAAAGAACTAATGCAAGAATATCACGCATTAAAAGAACTAATGCAAGATAATAAACCAAGTTAAAGTCGTTGGAACACTCTCGAAAAACCACTCGGTTCTTTTCAAAAACAACTTTTAAATGCGGAGCTTGAGCCACTCCTTTTAAAAGCTATCTCGTTCCATCGACCAAATCAAGTTCACTACGTTCACTGTTTTGCCAAAACCATCCGTAGCCCTCCGTCGTTTCACATGAATAGTCAATAGTATTCAAGCTGTGTATGTTGGCCAAAGTCAAGGCACAGTGATTGGTAGCTATTGGGTGTTCATGTGTAGCATAGATAGATGCGTTGGTTTGGGACAGTCGTACTGCCATTTTGGCCAAAGTCAAGGGTAGGTACGGATGGATCCAAATTAACCTGGATAATGACGGGTAGAACTTGACATGTGACTTATGATATTTTGGCCAAAGTCAAGGTCATAAGAGCATGGGGCAAAAATCCACATCGGGAGTTTCATAAGTACTGAAACTTGCTAGATTTGCATACCATTTGGAGTGTGATGATTCTGGTAGGATTCCTTCAGTTTCGTCACGCGATGATATTTGGATCCCGATCCTACTGTGAGTATATGCTACTCCTCGGGAAATTTCTCACTAATCGATCAATGCTATAAACCTAGTAGGTGCCTAGAAAGGTGTTAGCGGGGCTACGCCCCCAGGGAAAAGAGGTTCTCTAATTAAGGAACTTCGCGAAAGCGTTGGAAAACCTCCCTCGAAGTACCGACACCGGCCTGGCTGAACGGTTAAGCAAGTATTGTACGGTGGGATTGATCCTGACTAATTCTTCCTTTATGGTTTGAGGAGGGATTCGAGAAACAGTGGGAGCCATCCTGTTTAGACAAACTAAAAACCACTCTAAACTTGCAAGAGCATCATGCTGAGTGTTTCTTCTTCTCTCTCCTAATTGCAGCGACCAATCAACATGACTGGACTTAAGTTACTCCTAGATAAAAACAAACTGACAGGGCCAAACTACAAAGATTGGCTCAGGAATGTCAAGATAGCAATCACTTATGACAAGCTGGGGTATCTTCTTACCACCAAAGCTCCCCCTGTCCCTAGTCCAACTTCCAGTGTCGCGGATAAGGAAATCCGCAAGACTTGGGAGATTGATAGCGCGAAGGCCAAGTGCCTCCTGCTTGCCTCGATGGACAACGAACATCAGAGGAGGCATGAGAATATGGACATGGAGTCCATATTGCTCCATACAAAAGAACTGTATGGAGAGCAATCACGTATCGCAAGATACGAAGCGTCGAAAAAGTTATTTTCGACAAGAATGGCCGTCGGATCATCAGTAGCCGAGCACGTGCTAAAGATGATCGGCTTCATTGAGGAGCTCGCTGACCTAGGGATCACATTGGAGAGTGAGCTATATACGGATATAGTTCTCCAGTCCCTTCCTTCTACTTACGCCCAGTTTATACTGAACTTCAACTTACAAGAAAAAGAGGTTGAACTTTCAGAGCTCCTCAACATGCTGAGGAGCGCAGAGGGCACCCTACAGAAAGGTAGGGATACATCCACTTTGTTTGTAGGAGGATCATCTTCTTCTAGGTCCAAGGCAAAAGCCAAGGGAAAGAAGAAGAAGGCCCCCGCCAAACCAAGGGGCGGTGTTAGTAAAGTGGATACGAATGGAAAAGGTAAAGCAACAAAGATAGCGGGGAAGCTTGTGGATAAGGAAGAATGCTTCTATTGTCATAAGAAAGGACACTGGAAGAATGATTGCAGGGCCTGGAAGGCCAGAACACAGGAATTGAAGCAGGTTGCAGCTTCAGCTTCAGGTGTGTATGTTATTGAAAATTGTCTTTCAATAAACTCTACTTCCTGGGTATTGGATACCGGATCAGGATCTCATATCTGTAATTCTTTGCAGGCGTTGAGAAACCGTAGGGTTTTGAAGGCAGGTGACATGACCCTCAAAGTTGCAAACGGAGCTAGCATGGATGCTAAAGCCGTGGGGGACTATCACCTGGGAATGTCAGATGGACATGTTTTGGTTTTGCGTAATTGCTTTTTTGTACCCAACGCAACTTGTAATATCATTTCTGTATCTTTAGTTTCTAAAGAAGGTTATGAATTTGCGTTTGTAAGTAATGTTGTAAACATTCACCTTAATCAAGTTTTGATTGGGTCAGGTACATTGAGTAATGGTATATACGTGTTAAACCAACCACAAATTTTCAACGTCCAGAATACACACAAAAGAAAGTCTCCAGAAATAAATCAGACTTTCTTATGGCATTGTAGATTGGGTCACATCAATGAGAGAAGGTTGACTAAGTTACATACAGAAGGATATTTGAATGCGTTCGAATATCAATCGTATGCCACTTGTCAATCTTGTCTCAAAGGAAAGATGACAAAGACTCCGTTTACTGGACATGGAGTAAGAGCGAGCGAGCTCTTGGGACTCGTACACAGTGACGTGTGCGGTCCAATGTCTACACATGCCCGAAGCGGACATTCTTACTTCATTACTTTTACGGATGACTTCTCAAGGTACGGTTATGTCTTCTTAATGAAACATAAGTCCGAGGCCTTTGGAAAATTCCAGGAGTATAAGAATGAAGTGGAGAAACAGACCGGCAAAAGTATTAAGATTCTAAGATCGGATCGAGGTGGAGAATACTTAAGTGCCGAGTTCCTGGGCTATTTAAAAGAGAATGGAATTCTCTCTCAGCTTACTCCTCCATACACCCCGCAACATAACGGTGTATCAGAGAGACGGAACCGCACCCTATTGGATATGGTGCGGTCCATGATGAGTAACGCTGAGTTGCCGCGATCATTCTGGGGATATGCGCTAGAATCAGCCGCATACCTTTTGAACCGAGTTCCCACTAGGACTGTGCCTACTACGCCATTTGAGATGTGGTGTGGGAAGAGACCCCATCTTAATCACATTAAGATATGGGGAAGTCCAGCTTTTGTCAAAAAGCAGCATGCGGACAAGCTCGAGGCACGCTCAGTACTGTGCAAGTTTGTGGGATATCCGAAGAATTCCAAGGGATATTTCTTCTACTGTGAAGAGGAACAAAAAGTTCTTGTTTCTCGTCATGCCCACTTTCTAGAACACCAGTTCATAGAAAAAGAAATAAGTGGGAGCGCAGTAGAACTGGAAGAAATTCCAGAACCACGGACTATTACTGAAGGTTTAGTGGAACCAGAGGGTTCGGAAGAACAGGACATTCCTACGCCACTCCGCAGGAGTAGTAGGCAGTCTCATCCGCCCGAGAGATACTACGGTTTTCTCATAGACGGGGATAGAGAGGATTGCATCATAGATTATGATGAGCCTACTAGCTTCCAGCAGGCCGTTCAGAGCGTTGACTCAGTGAAATGGCTGGATGCAATGCGGACCGAAATGGAGTCCATGTACACCAACAAGGTATGGACGTTGGACATTGCTCCAGACGGGGTAAAACCCGTAGGATGCAAGTGGATCTTCAAAAGGAAGATTGGTGTAGATGGACAGGTTGAGACCTATAAAGCTAGGCTGGTAGCAAAGGGTTTTCGTCAAAGACCTGGCTTGGACTACGACGAAACCTTTTCTCCAGTAGCCATGCTGAAATCCATTCGGATCCTTCTTGCCATTGCTGCCTTCCACGATTATGAGATCTGGCAAATGGACATAAAGACAGCTTTTCTAAATGGAAATTTAGAGGAGTGTGTCTATATGGACCAGCCAGAGGGTTTCATTCAGAGTGGGAGCAGCGGAAAGGTGTGCAAGTTGCTTAAGTCCATCTATGGACTAAAGCAGGCATCGCGGAGTTGGAACATCTGCTTTGATGAGACGGTCAAAGAATTTGGCTTTATCAAAAATCCAGATGAACCATGCATCTATAGTAGATTTGTAGCGAGAACTGTAGTATTCCTCGTTTTGTACGTGGATGACATTCTCTTAATAGGAAATGACATTCCTATGCTACAATCTGTCAAGGGGTTCTTGTCACACAGGTTCTCCATGAAAGACCTGGGTGATGCCTCATACATTCTGGGTATCCGGATCTACCGTGACAGATCCAAGAGGATATTAGGACTTTCACAGTCCAGGTACATCGACACCATACTGAAGAGGTTCAGTATGGAAGATTCCAAGCGCGGTAACCTACCGGCTTGTCACAGGATCACCCTCTCTAAAGAGATGTCTCCCAAGACTGATTTGGAGAGGGATCGCATGTCTATTATACCCTACGCTTCTGCGGTAGGCTCTATAATGTATGCGATGTTGTGTACCAGACCGGATGTAGCTTATGCACTGAGTGTGGTAAGCCGGTATCAGTCTAACCCAGGGGAGAAACACTGGATAGCGGTAAAGAACATTCTCAAGTACCTGAGAAGGACTAAGGAGATGTTCTTGGTGTATGGCGGAAAAGACCTCCAGATCGAGGCCTTTGCTGACTCCAGCTTCCAGAGTGACAAGGATGATTCCAAGTCCATGTCGGGTTTTGTCTTTACCCTCAATGGAGGAGCGGTGTGTTGGAAGAGTTCCAAACAGGAAACCGTTGCAGACTCGACGATGGAAGCGGAATACATCGCTGCATCTGATGCCGCAAAAGAAGCTGTCTGGATGAGAAAGTTCTTGAAAGAACTTCAGGTGGTTCCGTCCATTGTTGATCCAATACCTCTGTATTGCGACAACAACGGGGCTATAGCTTTAGCGAAGGAACCCAGGTCCATTCAGAGATCCAGGCACATCTTGAGGCGGTATCACCTGATCAGGGAGATCGTAGATCGCCAGGAGATCGAGGTTCGGAGAGTCGCTTCAGAAGATAACACTGCAGATCCATTCACCAAGGCCCTGCCCCAGACCCAGTTCGAGCGGCTGATCGAGATGATAGGTCTTCGATACGCCAGTACACGGCCTTAGTACAAGTGGGAGATTGTTAGTGTATATGCCCTAGAGGCCATTACTGTATCATACTAGTTTGTATATTACTTAATGGATGCTTGGGATATTCACCTTGTATATACAATCTTGCTCAAAATAGTAGTATGCTACTTGGTTTGTTTCTACTTCAATGTGTACATGTGTTTATTTTAGTATATCGCCTATACACATTAGTAGAGCCCTTAGGATCTTTGCTTGATTACCAGCGATGTGATGGCCGTCACACTAGTGGGGCTGGGTAATCTATAAGCACATCCTTATGCAGGTCCCTGGTCGCAGGACTATCGAGACAGGGCATCGATACTCCAGAGTAGACCAGCGCATGCGCTTCTCATCCCAGTGTGGGAGACGGTCTGTCCCACAGCCGTCAGTACGTCGTACTTGAGATAGTATGTGGGTGCTCGTTAGGTTACGGGTACACTGGACAGGACTCGTCGGGAACTGACTAGTTGGTATTATACCTATCGTCAGTTATCAGTTCCCAGGTGACATGAGTACAGCTTAGTCCGCTGACTTGACACTGTCACTTCGCCTCGGGTGTGTTCCCACTGTACTTTGATCACTACCCTACCACGGCTCAAAGGAGTCGTGCAAACAGGTAGTGGTTGGGTGCAGTCCCGAAGCACATGGAGGCAGTGACGGTTAGACAGGATTCGTCTCTCCCGGTATTGGGGGTTGACATCGCGCTGTGTCTAGGAGAGCCATTACACGAGTAGTCCCTGGCCAGGGCAAACGAGATATACTGGTAGGTTTCCAGTGTTATCTCAGGGTGTTTTGGGCTTCGCTCCGGCACGACTTGTACCGCTATTGGGGGACTGACGTTTACCGCCCCCTAGGCCCGCCATGCGATGTATCAGACGAACAGACCGGACTGTACGGAGAATGTCACACTCAGGCTCAGTAGGAGTTCAGATGGGTTTCGCCTCGTCGGTCTTCTTGTCGGCATTACCTGGGGACCGTTACGCACAGCTAGTGCCGCTTGCGGTCTGTGGTTAAACCCACTGCTAGCGTAGTGTCGAGTCTTTAGAGTCCCACACAGAAAGCTTTTCGCCTTTAGGCAAAAGAGTAGAGGTCGCATGGTATTGCGACAGGTCGCATGGTTTTGCGACAGGGTTCGGTCACATCCGTGCACTTGTGCACGTACAGTGTCCGGACAGTTTACACTAGCGGGCTTTGGTTTAAGCCAGATCCTAGTGTATCTTATGGGATTGGATTTATCCAGTTTGCATTCGTGTTCCTCGGAACGCGGATGCGGGTGTGTATGCACAGTTGACAGGGAGGCAGAGGCAGCGGATTCTCATTAGGGTTGTTGACAGTTGACCGTTGACTTTTTGACTTTACGCTCAACCCTAATGAGAATATGATATGTGATTAACTATTATATTAATTAAGTATTATGGTGATATGGTTGTTGACTTGTTGACTTTTGTTGACTTGTTGACTTTGGTGACTTGTTGACTTTTGTTGACTTGTTGACCGGTTGACTAGGCTTGACTAGTTGACCATCATGATGACCATAGCCATCATTTCATGGCAAAGACTTTTGTTTACTTGCTCATTTGTGTAAAATGAGTGCATGAAATGATATGGTTGTGGTTGCTTCTAACCATCACATAAGACTTTTGTTAATATGATGAGTTATCATTGCTTTGGATTATGAGAGGGTGAGAGACAAAATACTTGCTCATTCTTTCTTGCTCATTCTCTCTCTTGTTCTTGAGCTCTCCTCTTGCTCTCACCCTCAACCTCTTGCTCCCTCTCTTGATCTATGGTTCTCTTGTCTCATGAGTTGAGAATCAAGAACCATAGATAAAATCCCATTCTATTTCCTCTCTACTCATTCTAGTTCACTAGGTTTAGCAAACCAAGTGAACTAGTTTCTTCAAAGAACGAAGAAGGAGCTAAAGGTTGGAGCTTTCAGGTGGATCTATCTTCGGCGTACGGAGACGACGAAAAGGAGCCATCGGACCACCATCGGAGATTGAAGAGAAGGAGTTCAAGTTTAGGTATAACCATCTCCATCCGAGTAGCTAACTCTCTTTAGCTAAGTATGCTAGTTTTAGTTTAGTCAAAGATCCCGACTTTGCTTAGTCCATGTTGCCCCTTGCGCTAAAAATTTGATTTTTATACCGTTTCCGCCTCCCCGTAAGAACCGGGGGTCGCAACGTGGACTTACAGATTTATAGGCCCCCAAAAATAAATTTCTATACTGGAAAATCTAGGCACATATAAACCATCTTAAAAATCCTAAAACCAAGCCAGAAAGACACAGCACCAAACTCGACCCAGAGCCGAGCCAAGACGGCCGCGGTTGCGTGGCAATAGCTTGCTATTGCCGTGGAACCGCGGCTCTTTGGTCGAATCTCTGGATCGTTTTTGGTGGCTTTCTTCACAAAACCCTGAGATGATTTTTGGAGTATGATTTATTTTGTTTTGAACAGAAAAAATTTTAACAGAAACATAGGGTTTTTAAAACTCGGTTTTTCGAATTTTTTTTCGATTGAACTTCCATACACTTTACTACCTAACTAGTTTATGTTTAGTTAGGCTCTGATATCACTGTAAGTCCATGTTACCCACCCCGGTGCTTGCGGGGAGGCAGAAAATGGAATAAAAATCAAATTTTTATCAACTTAGGCAACATGGACTAGACAAAGAAGGATCTTTGCTAAACAAAAACAAGCTAAAGCAAACTAGAAACTAGCTAAGTGCTAGAAAGGTTATACCTAGGGCTTTATGTCCTTCTCTCCTTGCTCCTTGGAGTAGTGGAAGGAGGTCACCTTTGTTGTCTTCTCACGTCGAAGAAAGATCCACCCGAAAGCCTCGACCTTTGGCTTCAACTCCAAGCTAGAAGTAACTAGAGTGCAAAAAGTGCTAATCCTTGAACCCTAGATGAGAGTAGAGATTATCAAGAAGAGGTTTTTCTCAAGCTCAAGTGTTTCTCAACACATGAGAGGGGAGAGCTTGAGGGAGAGGAAGAACAAGAGAGAGCAAGTGAATCATAGAATGTCGATAAGAAGACTGACGAGGTGAACCCCATCTGAACTCTTACTGAGCCTGTATGTGACAGTCTCCGTACAGTCCGGTCTGTTCGTCTGATACATCGCATGGCGGGCCAAGGGGGGCGGTGAACGTCAGTCCCCTAATAGCGGTACAATTCGTGTCGGAGTGAAGCCCAGAACACCCTGAGATAACACTGGAAACCTACCAGTATATCTCGCTTGCCCTGGCCATGGACTACTCGTGTAATGGCTTTCCTGGACACAGCGCGATGTCAACCCCCAATACCGGGAGAGACGAATCCTGTCTAACTGTCACTGCCTCCAAGTGCTTCGGGACTGCACCCAAAAACTACCTGTTTGAACGACTCCTTTGAGCCGTGCAGGGTAGTAATCAAAGTGCAGTGGGAACACACTCGAGGCGAAGTGACAGTGTCAAGTCAGCGGACTAAGCTGTACTCATGTCACCTGGGAACTGATAACTGAAGATAGGTATAATACCAACCAACAGTCCCCGACGAGTCCTGTCTAGTTACTTGTAACCTAACGAGCACCCGCATACTATCTCAAGTACGACGTACTGACGGCTGCGGGACAGACCGTCTCCCACACTGGGATGAGAAGCGCATACGCTAGTCTACTCCGGAGTATCGATGCCCTGTCTCGATAGTCCAAAGACTAGGGACCTGTATAAGGATGTGCTTATGGATCACCCAGCTCCCACGAGTGTGAGCGCCGTCACAACGCTGGTAATCAAGCAATAATCCTAAGGGCTCTACTAATATGTATAACAGCAATATGCTAAAAGAAACACATGCACATATTAAAGCAGAGACAAACCAAGTAGCATACTACCATTTCGAGCAAGATTGTATATACAACTGTGAATATCCTAAGCTTCCATCAAGTAATATACATACTAGTATGATACAGTAATGGCCTCTAGGGCATATACACTAACAGATACTATAGCTCCTTTTTGAAAACCTCTGGTTAAACTTTTTAATGCATGCAAAGTACTCAGGTACTTTCCTCTGATCAGTCCTGTTTGGCTACTACACAATATAGTTCCCATCATGAAAACAAGGTGATCAAGAGCAAAATCAGCCTAGAAAGGCGTATCCAATAATCACGTGGATCTGGTGCGCATGGAAATCAAAGCCAAATATAAGTGCTATGAATGTGAACAAAACCAAACTATGTGCAACGGATGTGCATGAAGGCATCTGTCCAGTGCAACAGATGTGCACGACAACTACATCAAGTGCATCTAGAGTGCACGAAAATCTCACCCCAGTGCAACTAACATGAACGAAGGAAAATCCCAATCGAGTGCATCCGTCATGCACAAATGAAATATAAATCAAACGTGTCAGGTCCGTATAAAGCATCTAGTGCAGTAGCATGCACGAAAACGAACGTCAAGTGCCAACGCGCACAAAAACACAAATCTGGTAACACAAATGCTTAAAGAAATAAATCGGGTGCAACCAAGGTACAGAGTATAAATCTGGTCCAACCAATGCACGAAATACCAAGCTGGTCCAAGAAATGCATAAAATAACAATCTAGTGCAACAAATGCACGAAATAGGAATCTGGGGCAACAAATGCACAAACTACAAATCTGGTGCAACAAATGCACAAAATACAAATCCGGTGCATCCAGTGCACGAAATACAAATCTAGTGCAACAATGCACGAAATAAAAATCTAGTGCAACAAATGCACAAAAATTCATCAATAACTCAACTGGGTATAAAAAGCAACACCGAGTGTTCCAAGGGGTATAAAATCCAAAAACATGTGCAACTATGTGCATAAAGTCCGTATCAATGCACTTTAAGCATATCTAAGCTATACCGAGTGCAAAAATCAAATCGAGTGCATATCACATGCACAAAATCAAATCAACCGTACGAAATCCACGAAATCATAAACCAAGACAACGGTGTATAAAATATATATCAAGTGCAATAACTATGCACAAAAATGTAAATACCCAGTATGTGCAGTCAAGGTGCACGAAAACAATATCATGAAATTCAATCATCAAAACTCAACTCCAAGCGATATAAGCATGATTCTCGGATCGCAAACGCAAATCGCAACAATTGACATTGAGGTACACCTCCTTCAATGTCGAAAAAAATGTCGGTGCGCCCAAAACTGGCAGAGCAAAAACATCCGCTTACCCCCTGCTCATGGTTTGGCGTCCTCTGTCTCTAGGTCCTCATCTTCTCTATGGATTACCAACCTCGCAATCCATCGGCTTGTCGGTCCGGTCCAGTGTTCTAACGGGAACGATTCCGCTGTGGCACTTCTCTGGTCAACTCTCGGCCAATTAGTATGATCACTCATAAAGCAGCACGTCACTGGCGTCGCCTCTGGTCCTTTGAATACACGTCAGACATCTAATCCTCGGTGCAAATCTTATTGCAGCAGTGTCCTGAAGGAACCTGCTCAGGGTCTCTTCCAATCTCGCATATGCCGAACTATACGGAGGCTGGTACTCTTGCCTAATCTTTTCTCGCTTTCTGGACATCTGCGTTCTCAGCACAGCACTTCCTCGGGAACTGGTCATATCTCACGCCTCTGTATATATATCAGATCTTCAATCTCAACGGGGAGTAACAATAGCTCGTTAACATCTCGCACAAACCTCTTGCTCCACTCTTCTTTATTATCGTTCGCTTCGACGTCACGTCATGCTATAAGCACACTGCAAATGTTCTCGGCTACAGTCAATCCGGAATCTCTCACACGGACTCGATATCTTCATCACTCTGTATAAGAAATCTATCCGAACACGTCCTCGGGAACTCGTCCATATCATCGGAGGAATATACTTTATTCATCCGTTCTCGATCAACTCACAATGGATCTGGGTGAGGTCCTCTACCCGAAACTGATCAACCTGTTGGTCTCCTATCGGATCATCCAATGAACAAGGTCATCTCCGGATCGATCTACTATAGATCTGAATAAGATTCTCCGCACAGGAAATCTTTAACTTCACTGGGCCTGCGTCGGCGCATCAAATCTGATGAATCACCTTCGTCACTCCACTCAGGATAGATTAGCTATCACCTGTCGCATCTCTGCCTGGAAGCTCCAGCGATCTCAGATCGTAAGCTCTGGAAGCGACATCCCATCAATCTCAGCAACAGTTGAGTCATCTGTCTACAAGGTTGACGACATCACAACTCTGAGGTAGGCTGTACATCAACAGTCCTCTCACAACAGGCAGCCTCTAACAATAGCCTGATCATCCTATGCAAAACTGAACACTCGCCTCAAACAAGGAGTCACAACACCAATACAAAATCGAGATGTTCCCGTGTCACCAGAAAACACGATGGTCAGTCCCTGCCCATGACGAGCTCGCCCTAACCGTAACACTAGCAGCAGCTCAATCTGCGCTCAAACTATGGTGACAGGAACCTCAAGCATGTATCGATGAAAACATCTCAAAGGAATGAAAGGAATCAACGGATACAGAATGGATACATGATCATAAGGAGGAACAGAATCAATAAGAGTTTGATCATGGAAACTGTAAGTGCACGGCGGCGCCCCGGCCGTCAATCTGACGGCCAAATGCGGAAGCGGTGATAAACTTTAATTTTTTCTTTAACTGGCAAACCGCCGCGCACTAATACCCGGATCGAACCACTAACTAGTCCTAGCTATCTACAAGAAAGGGAAGAGAAGTATGCCGACAGATCCGAGTCCTCCGGTCTTCTCGTCGTCGTCCCGATCTCCTGCGGAATGTCCCGTCTCCTCCTCGTCGCCGGAAGTGCACCACATCGCCTACTTCTTTTACGAGCTCCCACCTCAATGCCGAGGCAACTCGGGCACGAAGCCGGCTACTCGACGTGCCCAAGATTTGCTGTAGAATGTAGTGTAGAGATCTCATTTGGGGTTGTAGGAATTGCCTTTGGTGGAGGGATTGATACAAGAAGTATGTGGAGGAGCTTTGGGGATTTTGGAACATGAAATGAACCAAAAACCCCACTCCAAAAATGTTGGACAGCCCCCTTCATGCTCGGGCCGGCCATGACCATGGAGAGGAGAGAATGAGAGTGTGGTGTATCTCAAAAGATAATGGGAGCCATTCTCATCTATCATGCAAGAGAGATAAGACAAAGAGGTGGTTGAAAAGCAAGTGATGATGAGAAACAATGATCACTCCCAAAACCAATACTCAACCAACAATCATCAACAACCATGATTGTCTACAAAGTCAAGCCATCATGATAAAGCTAGAAGTCAAGGTCAAGGAAAAGCTATCATGATACAACAAAATGCAATGACCCTCTCCACAAATACTTATTTGCAACAATGCAAATAAACCCTCCTCCACCAATCTTCGGCCAATGAACGATACAAAGGAAATTGGCCGAAACTAAAAGCAAACTGGCAACTCCAGAAAACTGGTCCCGTAATAAATTACAGGAAAACCCCGATACTGTGCATACACACCCGCATTTGTATTCCGACCGAAATACAAATGCAATGAGACAAAATCTCCACTGTACTATACTAGGATCCGGCTTATACCAAAGCCGGCTAGTAATATCCGTTCGACCCTGATCCGTGCAATACCACACGTATCTGATCGAACCCTGCCATATACCCATACGGCCTATAGTACAAACTGTCCGATCCTGATCCGTGCAATACCGCACGTATCTGATCGGACCTTACCATATCTCCATACGGCCTCTACAACTTTTCGCCCGAAAGCTGAGTAACAGAATGTGGGGGACTCTAAAGACTCATCAACACCTTGGTTGTGGATTTAACCACTAGCACGTCAGAGGTATAAGCCAATACGTAATGGGCTACCAGGCATTGACTAAAAGGGACGTCTGTGAGCGAACTCAGCCCGACAACCCTACTGAGCCTGTCAGTGACAATATCCGTACAGTCCGGTCCGTTCGTCTATGAGCATCGCATGGCGGGCCTAGGGGGTTGGTAAAAGTCAGACCCCCAAAAGCGGTACAAGTCGTGTCGGAGTGTAGCCCAGAACACCCTGAGATACTACTGGAATACCTACCAGTAAATCTCCTTGCCTCGGCCGAGGGCTTCATGTAATGGCTCTCCTAGACACAGCACGACCTCACCCCCAATACCGGGAGAGACGAACCCCTGAAGATACGCTCACTGCCTCCATGTGGCTCGGGACTGTACCCAACTAAAACCTGTTTGCACGACTCCTTTGAGCCGTGGTAGGGTAGTAATCAAAGTACAGTGGGAACTCACACAAGACAAATGACGATCCCCAGGTCGATGAACTAACCTGTACACATGTCACCAGGGAACTGCCATCTGACGTCTGGTATATGACCAACTAGCACGTTCCCGGCGAGTCCTGTCCGGTGTACTCATAACCCAATGAGCACATGTATACATCTTAGGTGATCCAACTGACACCAGTGGCTTGTGAGACCGGCCACCGCCCCTCGTCGGGGTCTCGACTGTATACACTAGTCTACTCTGGAGTATCGATGCCCTGTCTCGAAACTCACACGACTAGGGACCATTTAAGGATATGCTTATAGACCCCAGCTCCCACTTATATGATCGCCCTCATACTGCTGGTGGTCAAGCAAGAATCCTAGGGGCTCTATCAACGTGTAATAGCGACTTGTCAGGTCACCTAAAGCAGTACACGATGATAAAGGCAAACCAGATAGCATACTATCATCTCGAGTAAGATTGTCCTACCAGGATAGGTCCTCCATCAATCATTACAATTACGTACCTGTGACCTAATAATTGACTCTGAGGGCACTATCTCCAACAATCTCCCACTTGCACTCAAGGCTAATTATTGCGATGTCGCATACTCACAGCCCGTGTGATACCGAACACCCAACTCCTCTACTAGTCAGTCTCACAAAGCTCGCTTGCGGAACTATTGCGTTCGAGGAATAGCCTCAGTGAGTGGATCCGCTTTGTTGTTCCTTTCTATGTCTCTCTATATCTCAAGTTCGCGGAGAAAACCATCTCCCGAAAAGAGCAATACCTGTCTTAGAATGTGTCTGGATGTCTGATGGGACATAACTCACAAATGAACTCCAAATCCAAACTTCTTAGACTGTATTGTTAACTGAACTTAATCAGTATCCTGCGCCATGCCACCCTCAGTATTGCCTTGGACCACCTATCCAAAATACTGCCCCTCATCAGAAGGAAAACTATAGCTCTGACAACCTCCTTGTCGTCCATGTCACCTTGGAAGCCTGGAATGATAACTGTTTCCCGAATGAGGCTGTCGTTATCATATCCCTAGAACATCCACTTATGTTCTAAAACTGCTTCCGACTGTTTCTCCAGGATTGGATCAATATCAACTTATTGCATCTAGTGCAAGAACAACATCTGGTGTGGTACTTGACATCTCACGATTGACTCAATTGCCTGAGCAAGTGATCTGCCAATCATGCACGTCCCTCTCCCCTTTAGTCTGTAAGACACCTTTGGAGAGGGTGACTCCATCACCTGCAGGTACACTACCGTGCCAGGAGTCGTCCATTCTAAATACTCTTAGAATGCTGTCTAAGTACCCTGATTGGGAAACCACCCAAATCTAGATCTAAAACCATAGATCTAGTAACCAGTATGTCTGATATAATATCCAAGTCCCATATGGAGAAACTACTGTGTGACGACCAAAGTATAACCGATCGTAGTATAGGAGTTTCTTTTCCTACTCTGTGTATGTCATCCAAATACCAGGATATCACACCCTACTACCTTCTCAACAGATCCATCCCTTATTCTGATGAAGTCAAACCCATGACTGTCACGTCAGAAATAGATGATCTATCTCCGCTACACCTGCTTTAGTCTATAAATAGACATAAGCTACCTGTCCACCAATGCTTCCGCTGCTCCCACTGACTACGACAACCCTCTGGCAGAGTCATATACACGTACACTTCTGAAGCGAGTTCAGAACGACGCTATACTCATCCTCCTGCCGGGTCTCACAGTCTGGAACAACAGCAATGGTAAGTGTGGGTAAACAAGAACTTCCCTGTCACCGTCCTTGAGGCTACCGTAGTACCTCTCGGGTGCCTGAAGTTACCCACCTTATCTGCGGAGTGGCCAATGGAATGTCAATCCAAATTGAATCTTTAGGTTCCTTATCAAATCTTCAGTAATCGTTTGTGGTTCTGGAATCACTTCCAGTTCTACCATACTCCCACTACTGTTTTCTGAAAAAAAATCCATTTTTAATAAAACTGTGGCGAGTCTAGAACAATATCGCTATTGATCTTCTAGATGGTAGAAAATCAACCCGCGTCATAGCCTGGGTCAACCCACAAACAGCCATTACAGAAACGTGCCTTGAGTTGTCCAGTGTCTGGTTTTAAGCATAAAACGGACAACTCCCCGTACCTTAACAACGTTAAGATACGAACTGTTCTATATCCCATATAGGAACAGAGGCACTGATTTAATTGAACCAGATCCAAATCATGCAGCTGTCTCCAGTGCATGTCAACTAAATGGAAGAAGGCCGATCAGCGTTACACAACTTAGGAGCATTTCCAATTATGAGTAACCTGAAAGAGAAGCAAGATCTCTTTATCATCACTATCAACTGAATACCATACACAAGTATCTACATCTTCGATCTCCTTGAAGAATCCCGATACTTGCTATACCTGGTTCTCTACTCTATTCAAATACCTATAACTTCTCAAAATTCAGACACTGTGTTTCCGTGAAACACCTGTCTAAAAACTAGAGAAGTCATAAGTAAACAGAATATAGTACGACGACCAACCCCTCTGTCCTGATGGACCCTGGACAACATACAATACTCTGTATAAGTCCCTTGAGTCTGAAAACTCATTCACTGTGTGTCGTAGGTTGAAAACTGTACTTATGGTTAAGAAGAATTACACCGCTATTTAATGCTCCTTACCTAACCATCCACTGATATAGGTAAATGTCATAGACATAATTTCATAAAGGTATATCTCACTCTATGAAAATAGACGTACAGATATATCAATTTGAAATTGGTGCATAACAGCGGATATTCAAAACCAAATATTTGCCGAGCGGCAAACTACCCAGGTGACTTCCTCAAATATCACCGATTACAACGAATCCCGATATAATGAGGATGATCACCCAATTTCCAATAACCTACTCCCACTCATCATCTGTAAAACCATACAGATGTGAGAATCGTAGCTGGTAAATACATACCCTGGAGTAAGTATCTAATCGGGAAATCGGTTTTCCTTTAACATTACACAGTGAAACTGAAACATTGAAATGTTCCAATGGGGTATCCTGGTATTCCTAGTAATGCCTCTTCCAGATTCACGACTGTAACCGTATAATTCTTTGCCACCTCTCCAAATCCCTTCATATTTCTTTAGTCATTACCTTCTGCACACCCCTTACGCCAAATGGTTTTCTTCCTTCCCTACCGTTCGGCACCAGCCTATGGTTTGGAAGAAAACTATCCAATAAGCATAATGGGTGTACTGTCCTAATCCTAGGAACATCGCAATGCGAGAGGAGGTGAGGATAAAAGACAACCGAATAAATCTTATTCCTATTTCTCCTGAACCAGAATCCATCCCCGAACTGGAACAAGTTCCTTTCGAGTTCGTATATAACCATACGATGGAGTATCCAATAAACTGTGGATCTTCGTAGTGATACGGAGTGTCCTGGAGAAATACAAAGGTGATTTAGGATTGGCGAAGGAATACTTGGTTTGGTCGTGAATATCTGTTGCAATTTACTTTGCCCTCTTATTAATCCCTTGCTTTGTCTGAACTTAATACCTTCTGTACACCATCGTTATGCTAATTGGTTTTCTTCATTCCCTACCGGTCGGCACCAGCCTAAGGTTTGGAAGAAGACAATCCAATTTGCGTAATAGGTGTACTACCCCTAAACCAAGGAGTACTCGTAACCTGAGAGAGGGTAAAAGGACAAGACAACTGAATAATCCTATCCGTTTTCTCCAGAACCGGAAACCATCCTCGAATAAATTCCTTCGAGTTCGTATCTAACCATACGATGGTTTTGTCCAATGGAAGTGGACGTTCGTAGTAATACGGGGTGTCCTGGAGAAAAGGGTAAAAGTAGGAGTGACAATGAGGTTTGCAACTCTGACAATCCAAAAAGCCAGTGTTAAGAAGGTTCGGTCAACTTGGTCACTGAGTCATAGTCTTAGGGTCGGGTCAATGGTCGCTGCCAAAGAGAGAGAGAAAAGAAACACTCAGCGTGCACTCTAACCTAGATCAGAATGGTTACCAATTTGTCTAATCTGGAAACCTCCCACTGTACCTCAAATTCTCCTCCAAACCTGAAAGAAGAATTAGTCGGGGTCACCCGAGGAGTAAACTAACTCATCAGTGGGAATCAGGATCCAACTATCACCGCATGATAACTTGATGGAATCCGCTCACGCTATCACACTCCAGAGGTATGCGCATATCTGGCAAGTTTCAGTTCTTTTGAAACTCCCGATGTGATTTCTGCCCCATGCTCTTATGACCTTGACTTTGGCCAACAAATCATAAGTCACATGTCAAGTTCTACCCGTCATTCTCCATGTTGATTCGAATCCACCAGCACAAGCCCTTGATTTTGGCCAACAAGGCTATACGACTGTTCCAAACCAACGCATCTATCTATGCTGCATATGAATAACCAACAGCTACCAAACACTGTGCCTTGACTTTGGCCAACAAACACAGCTTGAATACTATTGACTACCCATATGAAACGACGGAGGGCTACGAATGGTTTCTGGCGAAAACCTTTAACGTAATGAACTTGATATCGTTGAAGGAACTGATAGCTTTTAAAAATATAGTGACGAAAACCGTTGCTAAAGAGGTCGCTCCCGGTGAAGGGATCTCGGCTCTTTCCCCGTAGAATGAGGTGCAGGATATTCCAACTGAATACCACGATGCAAAGCAAAAGTAATCGGCTATAGTGAAGTTAATGCCCTGACGCAAATTTCTGTCCAAGGGGTCACTCCCGGTGAAGGGATCTCGGCCCTTGCCTCGTCGACTGAGGAGCAGGATATTCCAACTGAATATCACGATGCAAAACAAAAGTGAACGTCCTTGCAATAACAGCTTTTTGAAAAGTGTTCCAACAACATCAGATTAGGTTTGTTTTTAACTTGCATTGATCCGAATCAATGCAGTCCCATCAATTGATCACACCAAAAAGAACGAAAATATACTGATGTACGTATATGCCATCCGCATTCGCCACTGGGTCCCGTCATTACCCGTTAGGTTAGCTAACTAACGACAGAGCGGGGACTGGACTAGCGCGGATGCAAAACATATACAACATCTACTAATATATATACCAATATATTATATTTCGCTCAAGGCGTGAATAAAATGCAACATCACAGAAAATGTACAGCATCACAGAAACAATACAGATATATGGGATCCCCGGGTTTCACAGAGCCACTGAAACCCGACGTTCCCCTGGTCGTGTGGATAGCCTGTGCAATGAAATCCTAGACCCCTACGGGCGCGGCAAGTTACCCGCCAAAACCTGAAGCGAGGCAGCCCCCTTCAGCACCGTGAATGGACCACCCAGCACTTCACGGAATCCGGCAACTTGGGCACCCCTCCTGGGTCAACCTGTACCCCCTACGAGTGCGGCGAATAGCCCGCCAATCCTAGAGTGAAGCCCCCTCCGTCTCAATGCCATGAGATGCGGGCTTGTTGCCCTCTAGAATCCGGCTATCCGTGCACCCCTCCGCGGGGTAATCCTAGTACAGAAAGTAAAATATACATACAATGGGTACATCGACCGCAACCAGGTCGTGCCCCAAAATAATAATACAAACAGGCAGTGACGGCAATCCACATGTCGGACGCTCGCCCCGCAATATCAAATGTACATAATACAACCAAAACTGTACTAGCATTGCATCCAGGCTACCCCCACGACCGATCCGCAACATCACAGCAAAAACAGAATATCAACGTGAAAGTCACGTTCGCAAATCCGTCTAACCGGGCTATAGCAGTTAGACAGGATTTACCGATCAAGTGACATTCACGGTCGCAGATATAATGTAAATACTGTGAAATAATGTGTTTAAAATATCCGATCAATCAAACTTTAACAAGTGGGCCCCCAAGTACTACTGTAGCACATCAAGAAATTCTGGGCCCAATATTAATATTCCAAAACCCATATTTTAAGCCCCATAAAGCTACTGAAGAAATTTCACACAGCAAGGACACTGTTCAGCGGCGGAACCGCGGCCCAAGTGGGGGTTTGGCCGCGGTTCCGCGCTCTGTTGGTCGACTGAATGTGTCGAATTTCTACAGTATTCTTATAACATCCAGTGCATCACTATTTTACAACCTGAAAAATTTTTCGAGACCAAAAATTTTCAACAGAAACTGATGCGAACTAAAATGCAGTTTTGGAACATTCGATCGATCGAAACAGAAAAACACATTACACCAAGCTAGACTATGTTAATGGCGAGGCTCTGATACCACTGTAAGTGCACGGCGGCGCCCTGGCCGTCAATCCGACGGCCAAATGCGGAAGCGGTGATAAACTTTAATTTTTTCTTTAACTGGCAAACCGCCGCGCACTAATACCCGGATCGAACCACTAACTAGTCCTAGCTATCTACAAGAAAGGGAAGAGAAGCATACCGACAGATCCGAGTCCTCCGGTCTTCTCGTCGTCGTCCCGATCTCCTGCGGAATGTCCCGTCTCCTCCTCGTCGCCGGAAGTGCACCACATCGCCTACTTCTTTTACGGGCTCCCACCTCAATACCGAGGCAACTCGTGCACGAAGCCGGCTACTCGACGTGCCCAAGATTTGCTGTAGAATGTAGTGTAGAGATCTCATTTGGGGTTGTAGGAATTGCCTTTGGTGGAGGGATTGATACAAGAAGTATGTGGAGGAGCTTTAGGGATTTTGGAACATGAAATGAACCAAAAACCCCACTCCAAAAATGTTGGACAGCCCCCTTCATGCTTGGGCCGGCCATGACCATGGAGAGGAGAGAATGAGAGTGTGGTGTATCTCAAAAGATAATGGGAGCCATTCTCATCTATCATGCAAGAGAGATAAGACAAAGAGGTGGTTGAAAAGCAAGTGATGATGAGAAACAATGATCACTCCCAAAACCAATACTCAACCAACAATCATCAACAACCATGATTGTCTACAAAGTCAAGCCATCATGATAAAGCTAGAAGTCAAGGTCAAGGAAAAGCTATCATGATACACCAAAATGCAAAGACCCCCTCCACAAATACTTATTTGCAACAATGCAAATAAACCCTCCTCCACCAATCTTCGGCCAATGAACGATACAAAGGAAATTGGCCGAAACAAAAAGCAAACTGGCAACTCCAGAAAACTGGTCCCGTAATAAATTACAGGAAAACCCCGATACTGTGCATACACACCCGCATTTGTATTCCGACCGAAATATAAATGCAATGAGACAAAATCTCCACTGTACTATACTAGGATCCGGCTTATACCAAAGCCGGCTAGTAATATCCGTTCGACCCTGATCCGTGCAATACCATACGTATCTGATCGAACCCTGCCATATACCCATACGGCCTATAGTACAAACTGTCTGATCCTGATCCGTGCAATACCGCACGTATCTGATCGGACCTTGCCATATCTCCATACGGCCTCTACAACTTTTCGCCCGAAAGCTGAGTAACAGAATGTGGGGGACTCTAAAGACTCATCAACACCTTGGTTGTGGATTTAACCACTAGCACGTCAGAGGTATAAGCCAATACGTAACGGGCTACCAGGCATTGACTAAAAGGGACGTCTGTGAGCGAACTCAGCCCGACAACCCTACTGAGCCTGTCAGTGACAATATCCGTACAGTCCGGTCCGTTCGTCTATGAGCATCGCAAAGCGGGCCTAGGGGGTTGGTAAAAGTCAGACCCCCAAAAGCGGTACAAGTCGTGTCGGAGTGTAGCCCAGAACACCCTGAGATACAACTGGAATACCTACCAGTAAATCTTCTTGCCTCGGCCGAGGGCTTCGTGTAATGGCTCTCCTAGACACAGCACGACCTCACCCCCAATACCGGGAGAGACGAACCCCTGAAGATACGCTCACTGCCTCCATGTGGCTCGGGACTGTACCCAACTAAAACCTGTTTGCACGACTCCTTTGAGCCGTGGTAGGGTAGTAATCAAAGTACAGTGGGAACTCAGACAAGACAAATGACGATCCCTAGGTTGATGAACTAACCTGTACACATGTCACCAGGGAACTGCCATCTGACGTCTGGTATATGACCAACTAGCACGTTCCCGGCGCGTCCTGTCCGGTGTACTCATAACCCAATGAGCACCTGTATACATCTTAGGTGATCCAACTGACACCAGTGGCTTGTGAGACCGGCCACCGCCCCTCGTCGGGGTCTCGACTGTATACACTAGTCTACTCTGGAGTATCGATGCCCTGTCTCGAAACTCACACGACTAGGGACCATTTAAGGATATGCTTATAGACCCCAGCTCCCACTTATATGATCGCCCTCATACTGCTGGTGGTCAAGCAAGAATCCTAGGGGCTCTATCAACGTGTAATAGCGACTTGTCAGGTCACCTAAAGCAGTACACGATGATAAAGGCAAACCAGATAGCATACTATCATCTCGAGTAAGATTGTCCTACAAGGATAGGTCCTCCATCAATCATTGCAATCACGTACCTGTGACCTAATAATTGACTCTGAGGGCACTATCTCCAACAGAAACAAATAGAATCAAAGATCTCAAATGGATGTATGATCAAGAGAACGAAGAGAATCACAAATCTCAAAATATGTGCATCCTAAGGTTTCTTAAGTGGAGTATCGTATCGTAAATATGTCGCGGAACATACGAACGGTACGTCACACTAATCAAGCTACCTACTCCATCAATCAGGGTCAATCTATGAAACGAAAGTTCGGGTCTAACACCCCCACGTTCAAGTCTAAGTTCCGTATGGTCAACCCTAGGTTCCGAAAAAAATTACGCCCCAGACTCCATATAATCAAACCTAAACTCGAACCAAGGTTAAAGCTAGCGTTATGATACCAACTTTATCACGACCCGAAATATTAGCTCGTAACCGGCACTTAAACCACGCCACATCTAAAGGCGTAACGTAATGCAAGTAAGCCGAAGCCCAGAAATCTAAACCATTTTAAGAAAATATAAGATGTGATGTTTAAAAAATAAAGATATAATGAAATCAAATGTTTTCTAAAATGCATAGCTAAAGGAACATGAAAAATGCAAGTGGGTTTACTAGTTGAAAAACATGTTTCGTCTTTTAAAAATTTGGGCAGCACCTCCTTTGTATATTTTGATCCAAAACCACAAATACATGATAATATAAAATGCATCCCCAAGCGGAATAATAAATACAAGAGGGGTAAGATCGAACATGTACCACCTACCAAAGAAAAACACCCGAATACAGCTGTGTGCCAGCGATGACGCTACTGATCCATGTGGTCAACCTGTAAGAACTGTGGCACAACGGGGGTGAGTTGCCAGCTCGTGAGTAGAAAACATCAACAGGTAGAAATCGAATAAACAACGATTCCTAGGTCAACTATATCATGAAGGTAATACTATGATATCTAGGGTGACCGTAACTGTAAATATGTGCCAACAATATATTAATCAAATCCTGTATACATGTGGATCCCGTCCACTCGAAACATCATAAAGCATATCCATGAAAGTATGAGGATATAAATTAACGTGTGTCCCTCGTGACACATCAAAATCATGGAACCTGAGTGTCCAGCATCGACACTCGAACCTTCAGGCAACCCATGTCTAACATCGACACGTAAATCCTCATATCTCGACTCCGTCTGTGGGATCGGCCCGCGGGCTCCGGCAGAACGAGTCGGCCCATATCCATCTCATAACTCCAGTCGGTATCCTCCAGATAACCGCCGAGTTCAAATACTATCACCGGTAGGTAGTATCCCCCCTGCCAGGCTCACCGTCTAACAAATACGAGTCTTCTTTCCCCGGGGTACCTCACTGGGTCCTCCATGTACCCGCAAACGGTGCCTACCACTCCTCGAATCGGGTTTCACATGCTAATCTCAGAACCGAGAAAATACATGGTGGACGCACTGAAATATCATATCAAAAGAAACGGGGTTTTTAAAACAATACATACTTTCCTTTTGAAATAACCACGGTTCTCAAATCCAGAAATCTTATGAAAACATCATATCTCAATGCGTATAATCATAAAACTTGATGTATGCGACATATAACAGAATGTAACCATATCCGTATATCATGAAACATGGAACATTGATGTGATAATATCAGTAGATCATCATAGTGTGAACATAGAAATATAAAAGCATGATGTAGTAATTCTACTGTGTGAGTGACATGGCGATTATCGATGATGAAGTGTGTGAGCCGACTAATCTGTGTAAGTGTAACATACGCATCATTGATAATGGTGTAAGTGTACTAGCACAGGTATATGTAATGCAATGAGAATAACCTGAACGTAGCATAAAGTAAATCGTAGGCAAAATGCTATAAGTATACGTATCGAATCTAACATCTACACATGAACCATACGGTCAGTTTTTAAAAGATACGAATCGTAGTTTTGAAAGCAGGGGCTACGGTGTTTTTAATGAAAAGACACAAATTTGAAAATACGTAACGTTCCTCAAGATATCCATTTAAGAGATGCATACGATTCGTCAATTTTAGAAATATGTATGGTTCGGGTGACACATTTATGTCGGCTATCTAGTCGCATAGTATATGATACGACAATATCGTAGAACATCATCCTTAAATCATGAGCGCAGATCATCCAACCGATAACTCACATCACGTACGGTAATCCTTCGTACTGTAACATGAACGATTAGGGGTTCTATCAACCTATAGGACAATGAGGGTACGGACCTAATGTCTCGTACGGCATATGATTCAAAATTCACAACATTATATATATCTATATGCCTATATCCCAGGTCACATCCGTGACAATCTCATACCATAGGACCAACAAGGTATAAATCATCTCTTATCGACTCGCATCCGTATACCGACATATCAATCAAGTCATCGTATCACATCGTATAATCTTTTCATCACATTAATTCATCTTACATCACGTCAATTTATATATATACATTCTACCTTATTAATCCGGTGTCATGTTATTCCAAACTCATACTTATTCTAGTGTAACTACATATCTATGAATCGTGATTCAGCTTAAATTTTCATATCCCTAAGCTTTCATCTCATATCATCTCTAACTATCCTTTTAACCATAACCCTAGTTCCTAATCTAGGTTTCTACGACTGCATCTTATAGATCAGTTTCCATTATAATTTGCGGGGGTGATATACGCCATCCACCCGACTTCCTCCGTAGATATAGATCTACTCACCTTGATCCTTGCTTACCGAAGTCGATGACGCCATACTCCGTCATCTCGGAGTCCACGCGAAGCTACCTACAATAAATACACAATCACAATCGCTATTAACATCATGTCCGGAAAATCAATACGGTACACGGTGCGCTCATAGGATAGAACCTATAACCTACTCATGCAAAACAATTAAACAACCTTGTTGTTGACGTACAAACGCCTAACAACCAAATACAAATCCGAACATCAAAACCAAACAATCCAAAATACGGAAAACATAACCAAAACCATTCACAACAGCTCCCAGATTCTCTCTCAGGTATAATGGGGATAAACAAACAGTACTATGGGGTAGTATATAGAGTATGTGAGCTACTGGACCAACCTAGACACCAAATGCCACAACTTGGCCGGCCACACACCCTCGAAATCCGGCGAGCTCGGCCAGAACTGCTCGTAATGGGTTCGTACTTGCAGGGCGGTCTCCTATTGGTACAAGTAGGTCTCTGGAGTTGTTTGTTTTTCTCAGAGACTTTCCGGGTTGCTCCAGATTCCCTGTAGGCCACTAAATGTCACAAAACCGACATGGGTAATATCCTAGGTCCGTATTCTCTGTATTTTGGCATAAAAATCAACACTAAGGTCTGTAGACAACCACTACACATCATCATTCCACACAAACACCTAAACCCTTCTCTTGAATTTCCAAGTCCACAAATCCACACCTTAAACCAATTCTGAACTAGCTAGAATGCTAAGAAACTTAAACTAAACTAAATGAAAGGAATTATACCTCATGGATGCAACCAAGCAAAACCCTAGAAGTCCAAAGTCTCCAAAATCCCACTTTGATGGGTCCAAAATGATTAGGGTGAGGTGGGGATCCTTTTTAATGAAGAGGGTGTAGGGTTTTGGTGAATAAATGGAGATGATATTTTAAGGTGGAGGTGGAAGGAGATGAGGAGGAAGAAGATGAAGAAAATAATGGGGAGAGGAAATGATGGTTGCCCCCTCTCTCTCCTATAATTGCCTTTTTAACCTTTTTCTCTTTCTCACAAATAACACCAACACAATAAAAACAACATGTAACTAAAATGTAACATGACATGGTGCACTAGACATGGAAAACTGTAGAAACACGGATTTGGCTTAATCGCGATTAGTAGTGCATTAATCGGCTTTTTATTTAAATTGCATATAATTAATTATCAAAATGCCAAATCCGATAAATATATTTTTAAATGAATAAATCATTTTAATCTGTAATTATTTCACAATTATTGGTATATATTTATACCATTTTACGAAAACTCCAATTTCGCAAATCGGGTAGTTTTCGCGAAATATATTATTTTAATATTAAATTCTAAAAATAATATTTTATATTTTCTGAAATGTTACAATACTAGTCTACTCTGGAGTATCGATGCCCTGTCCCGATAATCCTATGACTAGAGACCTTTATAAGGATGTGCTTGTAGATTACCCAACCCACACTAGTATGACAACCATCACAACGCTAGTAGTCAAGAAAAGATTCTAAGGGCTCTACCAATATGTATTAGCGATACGTCAAAAGAAACATATACACATATTAAGATAGATACAAACCAAGTAGCATACTACCATATTGAGCAAGACTATCATAAATCTGTGTATATATCCCAACCTTCCAAAATGTAATATACAAACTAGTACTATACAATAATGGCCTCTAGGGCATATTACACTAACAATCTCCCACTTGTACTAAGGACATGTGCTGGCATATCGTAGACCTATCATCTCGAATAGCATCTCGAACTGCGTCTGAGAGATGGCCTTTGTGAATGGATCTGCAATGTTGTCCTCAGTAACAAATCTCCGCACCTCGATCTCCCGGCGATCCACGATCTCCCTAATCAGGTGATACCGCCTCAAGATGTGTCTGGACTTCTGATGGGACCTGGGTTCCTTTGCTAAAGCTTTAGCCCCATTGTTGTCACAATACAGAGGTATTGGATAAACAATGGACGGAACTACTTAAAGTTCTGTTAAGAACTTCTTCATCCAGACTGCTTCTTTTGCGGCATCACAAGCTGCTATATACTCCTCTTCCATCGTCGAGTCAGCAACGGTGTCCTGCTTGGAACTCTTCCAACAGACCGCCCCTCCATTGAGGGAAAGGACATAACCCGACATGGACTTGGAGTCATCCTTGTCACTCTGGAAGCTGGAGTCAGCAAAGGCCTCGATCTGGAGGTCTTTTCCGCCATACACAAAGAACATCTCCTTAGTCCTTCTTAGGTACTTGAGAATGTTCTTTACTACTATCCAGTGCTTCTCCCCATGGTTTGACTGATACCGGCTTACCACGCTTTGTGTGTAAGAAACATCTGGTATGGTACACAACTTCGCATACATTATAGAGCCTACTGCAGAAGCGTAGGGTATAATAGACATGCGATCCTTTTTCAAATCAGTCTTGGGAGACATTTCTATGGAGAGGGTGATTCCGTGACAAGCCGGTAAATTACAGCTCTTTGAATCTTCCATACCGAATCTCTTCAGTATGGTGTCAATGTACCTAGACTGTGAAAGTTCCAACATCCTCTTAGATCTATAACAATAGATCTGGATCTCCGGAATATAAGAGGCATCACCCAGGTCTTTCATGGAGAACCTTTATGACATGAATCCTTTGAGAGATTGTAGCATAGGAATGTCATTTCCTACCAAGAGAATGTCATCCACGTACAAGACGAGAAATACAACAGTTCTTGCTACAATCTTACTATAGATGCATGGTTCATCTGGATTTTTGATAAAGTCAAATTCTTTGACCGTCTCATCAAAACAGCTGTTCCAACTCTGCGATTCTTGATTTAGTCCATAAATGGACTTAAGCAACATGCACACTTTCCCGCTGCTCCCACTCTGAATGAAACCCTCTGGCTGGTCCATATAGACGCACTCTTCTAAATTTCCATTTCGAAAAGCGATCTTTACGTCCATCTGCCAAATCTCATAATTGTGGAAGGCAGCAATGGCAAGAAGGATATGGATGGATTTGAGCATACCCACTGGAGAAAAGCTTTCATCATAGTCCAAACCCGGTCTTTGACGAAATCCTTTTGCAACAAGTCTAGCCTTATAGGTTTCAACCTGTCCATCCAAACCAATTTTCATTCTGAAGATCCATTTGCAGCCTACGGGTTTTACCCCTTCTGGAGCAATGTCCAAGGTCCATACTTTGTTGATGTACATAGACACCATCTCGGTCCGCATTGTATCTAGCCATTTTACCGAGTCTGTGCTATGAATGGCTTGCCAGAAGATAGTTGGTTCATCATTATCATTGACACAATCCTCTCTATCTCGGTCTACGAGAAAACCGTAGTATCTCTCGAGCGAATGAGACAGCCTACTACTCCTGCGTAGAGGCGCGGGAATGTCCTGTTCTTTTGAAAGCTCTGGTTCCACCATGCTTTGAGTAGTAGATTATGGTTCTGGAATTTCTTCCAGTTCTACTGCTCTCCCACTAGATTCTTTTTTTAAAAATTGATTTTCCAAAAAGTGGGCATAATGAGTAACAAAAACCTTTTGTTCCTCTGCGTAGTAGAATACATACCCCCTGGAGTTCTTTGTGTTGCGCCACGGCAGCGCCCCGGCCTCGTACTCGAGGCCAAAATGCGGAATCAAAAATTTTCCTTACTCGGAAACCGGCGCTACCGCGGACAATGAAAACCCGGATCGTAACCATTAACCTAATGCTAGCAATCAAGAGATAGGGTGAGAAGTATACCGAGTGATCCGAGTCCTCCGGTCTTCTCGTCATCGTCCCGATCTCCCGCGGAAAGTGTAGTCTCCATATCGTCGCCTCCTCGCCGGAAAGGGCACCACATCGCCTGCGTCTTTTACGGGCTCCCGCCTCAATACCGAGGCAACTCGGGCATGAAGCCGGCAACTCGACATGCTCAAGATATGCTGTAGAATGTGTAGTGTAGTGTCTCACTAGGGTTTTGGTTGCCTTGATGGAGGAAATGAGATAAGAAAAATGATGCTTGCATTTTTCTAGCATGAATGAGATCAAGAAGATGAAACACTCAAGAATGAAGAACTCTCTCCTTCTTTTTCTTCTTTTTCTCTTTTCTAATGAAAAACTTATCATCTAAATGAGAATGGTGGAGGAGGTAATATGAAGCATGAAGGGAGGTGAGTGTAGGGTAAAGCAAGTGGTGACCACATCAAGACATAATCATCACAAAATCACATCAACTCTAATCCACTTCTTATCACAATAAAGCATGAAATGAATGGTATCTAAAAAGGTTATCATAATAAATCATCTTACAAATAAAACCTCCACCAAAAGTAATTTGCAAAACTGCAAATTACCCCCTCCATCAGAAAAGTCCTGCCGGGAAAGAACAAAGAAAAACCGGCCGGAACGGAATACAAACTGGCAACTCCAGAAAACTGGTCCCGTAATAAATTACAGAAAAACCCCTATACTGTGCATACACACCCGCATCTGTATTCCGTCCGGATACAAATGCAATGAGACAAAATCTACACTGTACTAGACTAGGACCGGCTTAAGCCAAAGCCGGCTAGTAATATCCGTCCGATCCTGATTCGTGCAATACCACACGTATCAGATCGAACCCTGCCATATAACTATACGGCCACTAGTACAAAACTGTCCGATCCTGATCCGTGCAATACCGCACGTATCTGATCGGACCCTGCCATATCTCCATACGGCCTCTACAGCGTTTCGCCCGAAAGCTTGAGTAACTGTAAGTGTGGTGGACTCTAAAGACTCGTCAATACTATGGCTGTGGATTTAACCACTAGCACGTCAGAGGTATCAGCCAATACGTGACGGGCCACCAGCTATTGACCAAAAGGGACGTCGATGAGCAAACTCATCCTGACACCCTACTGAGCCTATCAGTGACAATATCCGTACAGTCCGGTCCGTTCGTCTATGAGCATCGCATGTCGGGCCTAGGGGGTTGGTAAAAGTCAGACCCCCAAAAGCGGTACAAGTCGTGTCGGAGTGTAGCCCAGAACGCCCTGAGATACTACTGGAATACCTACCAGTAAATCTCCTGCCTCGGCCGAGGGCTTTGCGTAATGGCTCTCCTAGACACAGCGCGACCTCACCCCCAATACCGGGAGAGACGAACCCCTGAAGATCCGCTCACTGCCTCCATGTGGCTCGGGACTGTACCCAACTAAAACCTGTTTGCACGACTCCTTTGAGCCATGGTAGGGTAGTAATCAAAGTACAGTGGGAACTCACACGAGACAAATGACGATCCCCAGGTCAATGAACTAACCTGTACACATGTCACCAGGGAACTGCTATCTGACATCTGGTATAAGACCAACTAGCAGGTTCCCGGCGAGTCCTGTCCGGTGTACTCATAACCCAATGAGCACCTGTATACATCTTAGGTGAACCAACTGACACCAGTGGCTTGTGAGACCGGCCACCGCCCCTCGTCGGGGTCTCGACTGTATACACTAGTCTACTAATGGAGTATCGATGCCCAGTCTCGAAACTCCCACGACTAGGGACCATTTAAGGATGTGCTTATAGACCCCAGCTCCCACGTATATGATCGCCATCATACTGCTGGTCGTCAAGCAAGAATCCTAGGGGCTCTATCAACGTGTAATAGCGACATGTCAGGTCACCTAAAGCAGTACACGATGATAAAGATAAACCAGATAGCATACTATCATCTCGAGTAAGACTGTCCTACCGGGATAGGTCCTCCCTCAATCATTGCAATCACGTGCCTGTGATCCAATAATTGACTCTGAGGGCACTATCTCCAACAATCTCCCACTTGCACTCAAGGCTAATTATTGCGATGCCGCATACTCACAGCCCGTGTGATACCGAACACCCAACTCCTCTACTAGTCAGTCTCACAAAGCTCGTTTGCGAAACTATTGCGTTCGAGGAATAGCCTCAGTGAGTGGATCCGTTGTGATGTTTCTTTCTATGTCTCTCTATATCTCAAGTTCGCGGAGAAAGCCATCTCCCGAAATGAGCAATACCTGTCTTAGAATGTCTGGATGTCTGATGGGACCTAGCTCATAAATGAACTCCAAATCCAAACTTCTCAGACTGTATCGTCAATCGAACTTAATCAGTATCCTGCGCCATGCCACCCTCAGTATTGCCTTGGACCACCTGTCCAAAATACTGCCCCTCGTCAGAAGGAAAACTATAACTCTGACAACCTCCTTGTCGTCCATGTCACCTTGGAAGCCTGGAATGACAACTGTCTCCCAAATGAGGCTGTCGTTATCATATCCCTAGAACATCCACTTATGTTCTAAGACTGCTTCCGACTGTTTCTCCAGGATTGGATCAATATCAACTTATTGCATCTAGTGCAAGAACAACATCTGGTGTGGTACTTGACATCTCATGATTGACTCAATTGCCTAAGCAAGTGATCTGCCAATCATGAGTATCCCTCTCCCCTTTAGTCTATAAGAAACCTTTAGAGAGGGTGACTCCATCAACTGCAGGTGCACTACCGTGTCAGGAGTCATCCATTCTAAATACTCATAGAATGCTGTCAAGGTACCCAGATTGGGAAACCACCCAAATCTAGATCTAAAACCATAGATCTAGTAACCAGTATGTCTGATATAATATCCAAGTCCCTTGTGGAGAAACCACTGTGTGACGACCAAAGTATGACTGATCGTAGTATAGGAATATCACTTCCTACTACCTTCTCAACAGATCCACCCCTTATTCTGATGACGTCAAACCTATGACTGTCACATCAGAAATGGATGATCTATCTCCGCTACATCTGCTTTAGTCTATAAATAGACATAAGCCTGATGTCCACCAATGCTTCTGCTGCTCCCACTGACTACGACAACCCTTTGGCAGAGTCATATAGACGTGCACTTCCAAAGCTAGTTTAGAACGACGCTATACTCATCCTCCTGCCGGGTCTCGCAGCCTGGAACAACAGCAATGGTAATTGTGGGTAAACAAGAACTTCCCTGTCACCGTCCTTGAGGCTACCGGAGTACCTCTCGGGTGCCTGAAGTTACCCACCGTATCTGCAGAGTGGCCAATGGAATGTCAAACCAGATTGAATCTTTAGGTTGCTTATCAAATCTTCAGTAATCGTTTGCGGTTCTGGAATCACTTCCAGTTCTACCATACTCCCACTACTTTTTCTGAAAAAATCCATTTTTAATAAAAACTGTGGCGAGTCTAGAACAATATTGCTATTGTTCATCCAGATGGTAGAAAGTCAACCCTCGTCATAGCCTGGGTCAACCCACAAACAGCCATTACAGAAACGTGCCTTGAGTTGTCCAGTGTCTGGTTTTAAGCATAAGCCGGACAACTCCCCGTACCTTAACAATGTCAAGATATGAACTGTTCTATATCCAATATAGAAACAGAGGCACTGATTTAATTGAACCAGATTCAAATCATGCAGCTATCTCCAGTGCATGTAAAGTAAATGGAAGGAGGCCGATCAGCGTTACTCAACTTAGGAATGCTTCCAATTATGAGTATCCTGAAAGAGAAGCAAGTTCTCTTAATCATTACTATCAACTGAATACCATACACAAGTATCTACATCTTCGATCACTTTGAAGAATCCCGATACTTGCTATACCTGGTTCTCTACTCTATTCAAATACCTATAACTCCTCAAAACTTAGACCCTGTGTTTCCACGAAACACATGTCTAAGAACCAGAGAAGTTAAAAGTAAACAGAATATAGTATGAGGACCAACCCCTCTGTCCTGATGGACACTGGACAACATACAATACTCTGTATAAGTCCTCTGAGTCTAACAACTCTTTCACTGTGTGTCGTAGGTTGAAAACTGTACTTATGGTTAAGAAGAATTACACTGCTGTTTAATGCTCCTTACCTAACCATCCACTGATATAGGTAAATGTCATCGACATAATATCAAAAGGTATATCTCACTCTATGAAAATAGACGTACAGATATATCAATTTGAAATTGGTGCACAACAGCGGATATTCAAAACCAAATATTTGCCGACCGGCAAACAGCCCAGATGATATCCTCAAATATCACCGATTACAACGAATCCCGATATAATGAGGATGATCACCCTATTCCCAATAACTTACTCCCACTCATCATCTGTAAAACCATACAGATGTGAGAATCAAACCTGGTAAATACATACCCTGGAGTAAGTATCTAATCGGGAAATCAGTTTTCTTTTAACATTACACAGTGAAATTGAAACATTGAAATGTTTCGGTGGGGTATTCCGGTATTCTTAGTAATGCCTCTTCCATTATCCAGATTCACAACTATAACCGTATAATTCTTTGCCATCTGTCCAAATCCCTTTATATGTCTTTATTCATTACCGTCTGCACACCCCTTTAGGCCAAATGGTTTTCTTCCTTCCCTACCGTTCGGCACCAGCCTATGGTTTGGAAGAAGACTATCCAATAAGCATAAAAGGTGTACTGTCCTAATCCCAGGAGCACTCGCAAAGCGAGAGAAGGTGAAGATAAAAGACAACCGAATAAACCTTATTCCTATTTCTCCTGAACCAGAATCCATCCCCGAACTGGAACAAGTTCCTTTCGAGTTCGTATATAACCATAGGATTGAGTATCCAATAAACTGTGGATCTTCGTAGTGATACGGAGTGTCCTGGAGAAATACAAAGGTGATTTAGGATTGGCGAAGAAATACTTGGCTTGGTCGTGAATATCAGTCGCAATTTTACTTTGCCCTCCTACTAATCCCTTGCTTTGTCTTAACTTAATACCTTCTGCACACCATCGTTATGCTAATTGGTTTTCTTCATTCCCCACCGTTCGGCACCAGCCTAAGGTTTGGAAGAAGACTATCCAATTTGCGTAATAGGTGTACTACTCCTAAACCAAGGAGTACTCGCAACCTGAGAGAAGGTGAAAAGAAAAGACAACTGAATAGACCTATTCGTTTTCTCCAGAACCGGAAACCATCCTCGAAGTCCTTCGAGTTCGTATATAACCATACGATGGTTTTGTCTAATGGAAGTGGACGTTCGTAGTAATACGGGGTGTCCTGGAGAAAAGGGTAAAAGTAGGAGTGGCAATGAGGTCTGCAACTCTGACAATCCAAAAACCTGTGTTAAGAAGGTTCGGTCAACTTGGTCACTGAGTCATAGTCCAGGGTCGGGTCAATGGTCGCTGCCAGAGAGAGAGAGAAAAGAAACACTCAGCGTGCACTCTATCCTAGATCAGAATGGTTGTCACTTTATCTAATCAGGAAACCTCCCACTGTACCTCAAATTCTCCTCCAAACCTGAAAGAAGAATTAGTCGGGGTCACCCGAGGAGTAAACCAACTCATCAGTGGGAATCGGGATCCAACTATCATCGCATGATAACGTGACGGAATCCACTCACGTCACCACACTCCAGAAGGTATGCGCATGCCTGGCAAGTTTCAGTTCTTTTGAAACTCCCGATGTGATTTTTACCCCTAGGACTCAAGTGACCTTGACGGAGTCAACAAATCAAAGAGTCCTAGTCAAGTTCATCCCGTCATTATCTGGATTGCATTAAACCCACCCGTACGTGCCCTTGACGGAGTCAACAAGGCCGCACGACTGTCCTAACCAATCCCATTTATGCAACAAACAAGCACCACTTAGCTACCGTACACTACGCCTTGACGGAGTCAACAAACGCAGCACGAATACTAAATAATACTCATAAGAAATGACGGAGGGCTACGAATGGTTTTTGGCGAAAAACCTTTAACGTAAAGAACTTGATATCGTTGAAGGAACTGCACAGTTTTTATAAAGATATAGTGACGAAAGCCTTTGCTAAAGAGGTCACTCCCGGTGAAGGGATCTCGGCTCTTTCCCCGTAGAATGAGGTGCAGGATATTCCAACTGAATACCACGATGTAAAGCAAAAGTAATCGGCTATAGTGAAGTTAATGCCCTGACGCAAACTTCTGTCCAAGGGGTCACTCCCGATGAAGGGATCTCGGCCCTTGCCTCGTCGACTGAGGAGCAGGATATTCCAAATGAATACCACGATGCAAAACAAAAGTGAACGACCTTGCAATAACAGCTTTTTGAAAAATGTTCCAACAACATCAGAATAGGTTTGTTTATCTTGCATTGATCCGAATCAACGCAGTCCCATCAATTGATCACACCAATAAAGAACGAAAATATACTGATGTACGTATATGCCATCTGTATTCGCCACTGGGTCCCGTCATCACCCGTTAGGTTACTTAACTAACGACAGAGCGGGGACTGGACTAGCGCGGATGTAAAACATATACAACATCTACTAATATATATACCAATATATAATTTTCGCTCAAGGCGTGATAAAATGCAACATAACAGAAATGTACAGCATCACAGAACAATACAGATATCTGGAAGCCCCGGGTTTCACAGAGCCGCTGCTGAAACCCGACGTTCCCCTGGTCGTGTGGATAGCCTGTGCAATGAAAACCTAGACTCCTACGGGCGCGGCAAGTCACCCGCCAAAACCTGAAGCGAGGCAGCCCCCTTCAGCACCGTGAATGGACCACCCAGCACTTCACGGAATCCGGTAGCTTGGGCACCCCTCCTGGGTCAACCTGTACCCCCTACGAGTGGGGCGAATAGCCCGCCAATCCTAGAGTGAAGCCCCCTCCGTCTCAATGCCATGAGATGCGGGCCCGTTGCCCTCTAGTACCCGGCTATCCGTGCACCCCTCCGCGGGGTAATCCTAGTACAGAAAGTAAAATATACATACACCGGGTACATCGACCGCAACCAGGTCGTGCCCCAAAAGAATAATACAATCAGGCAGTGACGGCAGTCCACATGTCGGACGCTCGCCCCGCAATATCAAATGTACATAATACAACAAAACTGTACTAGCATTGCATCCAGGCTATCCCCAACGACCGATCCGCAACAACACAGCATAAACATAGAACATCAACTTGAAAATCACGTTCGCAAATCCGTCTAACCGGGCTATAGCAGTTAGACGGGATTTACCGATCAAGTGACATTCACGGTCGCAGATATAATGTAAATACTGTGAAATAATGTGTTTAAAAAATATCCGATCGATCAAACAATTAACAAGTGGGCCCCCAAGTAAAACTGTAGCAGTCACAGAAGATCTGGGCCCAAATTTAATATCCCAAAACCCCTAAAATAAGCCCATAAGGCCACTGTATAAATTGGACAAAGTGAGCACAGTAGAGTGCGGCGGAACCGCGGCCCAAGATGGTGTTTGGCCGCGGTTCCGCGCTCCACTCAGCGACTGACACTGTCGAATTTTAACAGAAGTCTTAGAATGTCTTGTACAGCATTTTTCTACAACCTAAAAAAATTTTTGACACCAAAAAATTCCAACAGAAAACTGATGTGAAGGAAAATGTGGTTTTTGGGATTTTGGTCGATCGGATAAGCAAAACGCATTAGAACAAGCTAGGAAAGGTTAATGGCGTGGCTCTGATACGATGTTGCGCCACGGCAGCGCCCCGGCCTCGTACTCGAGGCCAAAATGCGGAATCAAAAATTTTCCTTACTCGGAAACCGGCGCTACCGCGGACAATGAAAACCCGGATCGTAACCATTAACCTAATGCTAGCAATCAAGAGATAGGGTGAGAAGTATACCGAGTGATCCGAGTCCTCCGGTCTTCTCGTCATCGTCCCGATCTCCCGCGGAAAGTGTAGTCTCCATATCGTCGCCTCCTCGCTGGAAAGGGCACCACATCGCCTGCGTCTTTTACGGGCTCCCGCCTCAATACCGAGGCAACTCGGGCATGAAGCCGGCAACTCGACATGCTCAAGATATGCTGTAGAATGTGTAGTGTAGTGTCTCACTAGGGTTTTGGTTGCCTTGATGGAGGAAATAAGATAAGAAAAATGGTGCTTGCATTTTTCTAGCATGAATGAGATCAAGAAGATGAAACACTCAAGAATGAAGAACTCTCTCCTTCTTTTTCTTCTTTTTCTCTTTTCTAATGAAAAACTTATCATCTAAATGAGAATGGTGGAGGAGGTAATATGAAGCATGAAGGGAGGTGAGTGTAGGGTAAAGCAAGTGGTGACCACATCAAGACATAATCATCACAAAATCACATCAACTCTAATCCACTTCTTATCACAATAAAGCATGAAATGAATGGTATCTAAAAAGGTTATCATAATAAATCATCTTACAAATAAAACCTCCACCAAAAGTAATTTGCAAAACTGCAAATTACCCCCTCCATCAGAAAAGTCCGGCCGGGAAAGAACAAAGAAAAACCGGCCGGAACGGAATACAAACTGGCAACTCCAGAAAACTGGTCCCGTAATAAATTACAGGAAAACCCCTATACTGTGCATACACACCCGCATCTGTATTCCGTCCGGATACAAATGCAATGAGACAAAATCTACACTGTACTAGACTAGGACCGGCTTAAGCCAAAGCCGGCTAGTAATATCCGTTCGATCCTGATTCGTGCAATACCGCACGTATCAGATCGAACCCTGCCATATAACTATACGGCCACTAGTACAAAACTGTCCGATCCTGATCCGTGCAATACCGCACGTATCTGATCGGACCCTGCCATATCTCCATACGGCCTCTACAGCGTTTCGCCCGAAAGCTTGAGTAACTGTAAGTGTGGTGGACTCTAAAGACTCGTCAATACTATGGCTGTGGATTTAACCACTAGCACGTCAGAGGTATCAGCCAATACGTGACGGGCCACCAGCTATTGACCAAAAGGGACGTCGATGAGCGAACTCATCCTGACACCCTACTGAGCCTGTCAGTGACAATATCCGTACAGTCCGGTCCGTTCGTCTATGAGCATCGCATGTCGGGCCTAGGGGGTTGGTAAAAGTCAGACCCCCAAAAGCGGTACAAGTCGTGTCGGAGTGTAGCCCAGAACGCCCTGAGATACTACTGGAATACCTACCAGTAAATCTCCTGCCTCGGCCGAGGGCTTTGCGTAATGGCTCTCCTAGACACAGCGCGACCTCACCCCCAATACCGGGAGAGACGAACCCCTGAAGATCCGCTCACTGCCTCCATGTGGCTCGGGACTGTACCCAACTAAAACCTGTTTGCACGACTCCTTTGAGCCGTGGTAGGGTAGTAATCAAAGTACAGTGGGAACTCACACGAGACAAATGACGATCCCCAGGTCAATGAACTAACCTGTACACATGTCACCAGGGAACTGCTATCTGACATCTGGTATAAGACCAACTAGCAGGTTCCCGGCGAGTCCTGTCCGGTGTACTCATAACCCAATGAGCACCTGTATACATCTTAGGTGAACCAACTGACACCAGTGGCTTGTGAGACCGGCCACCGCCCCTTGTCGGCGTCTCGACTGTATACACTAGTCTACTAATGGAGTATCGATGCCCAGTCTCGAAACTCCCACGACTAGGGACCATTTAAGGATGTGCTTATAGACCCCAGCTCCTACGTATATGATCGCCATCATACTGCTGGTCGTCAAGCAAGAATCCTAGGGGCTCTATCAACGTGTAATAGCGACATGTCAGGTCACCTAAAGCAGTACACGATGATAAAGATAAACCAGATAGCATACTATCATCTCGAGTAAGACTGTCCTACCGGGATAGGTCCTCCCTCAATCATTGCAATCACGTGCTTGTGATCCAATAATTGACTCTGAGGGCACTATCTCCAACACTTTGGGTATCTTACAAACTTACACAGTACTAAGCGTGCTTCGAGCTTATTCGCATGCTGCTTTTTGACAAAAGCTGGACATCCCCATATCTTCAGATACTGAAGATAGCGTTTCTTCCCACTCCACATCTGATATGGTGTGGTAAGCACAGTCTTGGTAGGAACCTTGTTCAAAATATATGCAGCTGATTCTAGTGCATAGCCCCAAAATGATCACGGTAACTCGGCGTTACTCATCATAGAACGCACCATATCTAATAAGGTTCGATTCCGTCTCTCCGATACACCGTTGTGTTGTGGTGTGTATGGAGGAGTAAGCTGAGAGAGAATTCCATTCTCTTTTAGATAATCTAGGAACTCGGCACTAAAGTATTCACCACCTCGATCAGATCTCAGTGTCTTGATACTTTTGCCGGTTGTTTTTCCACTTCATTCTTATATTCTCAGAATTTCTCAAAGGCCTCGTATTTATATTTCATCAAGAAGACATGTCCATACCTAGAGAAATCATCCATAAAAGTAATGAAATAGGAATAACCACTTCATGCATGTGTAGACATTGGACCACAAACGTCTCTTTGTATGAGTCCCAAGAGCTCACTTGCTCATACTATGTGTCTAGTGAAATGAGTCTTTGTCTTCTTTCCTTTGAGACATGATTGATAAGTTGCATAAAATTGATATTCGAACGGATCCAAATATCCTTCTTTATGTAACTTGGTCAACCTTGTTTCGTTGATGTGACCTAGTCTACAATGCCATAAGAAAGTTTGATTTAATTCTGGAGTCTTTCTTTTATGTGCGTTCTGGATATTGAAAACTTGTAGTTGGTTTAATACGTATATACCATTGTTTAGAGTACCTGACCCAATCAGACCATGATTAAAGTGGATGTTTATTACATCGCTTACAAATGTAAAATCATAACTTTCTTTAGGTAACAAAGATACATAAATGTTATTACAAGTCAAACTAGGTACACAAAAAGAGTTGCGCAAAACCAAAATATGTCCACTTGTCAACCCTAAGTGTTATTCCCCAACGGACACAGTATCCACGCTCGCTCCGTTAGCAACGAAGATGGTCATATCTCCGGTCTTCAGAACTCTACGGCTTCTCAGTGCCTGCAAAGAATTATAGATATGAGATCCTGATCCGGTATCCAATACCCAGGAAATAGAGTTGATTGATAAACAGTTTTCAATTACAAACACACCTGAAGCCGAAGGTACAATCTACTTCGATTCTTGGTTCTTGGCTCTCCAGGCCCTGCAATCTTTCTTCTAATGCCCCTTCTTATAATAATAGAATCATTCTTCCTTCCCTTCTGTCGGCCCCGCCACTTTTGCCTTTCCCTTCGCTTCCACCTTACTAACACCGCCTCTCGGCTTGGTGGGGGCATTCTTCTTCTTTCCCTTGGCTTTCGCCTTGGATCTAGAAGGGGAAGCTCCGCCAACAAGCAGAGCGTGTGTTTCCCTGGATTTATGCACGGTGCCCTCAGCACTCCTCAACATGTTGAGGAGTTCCGGAAGTTCAACATCTTTACCATGAATATTAAAATTCAAGATAAACTTGGGGTAGGTGAAAGGGAGAGACTGCGGAATCAAGTCTATATACAGCTCATTTTCCAACGTGGTCCCCAGGTCCGCGAGCTCCTCAATATATCCGATCATCATAAGGACGTGGTCCCCTATAGATGACCCGAAAACCAACCTCGCCTGAAATAGCTTCTTCGAGGTCTCGTATCTCGCGATACGAGATTGCTCCCCATAAAATTCCTTGGTATGGAGGAATATGGATTCAAGATCCATATTCTCGTGCCTCCTCTGGTGTTCATTGTCCATAGAGGCCTGATTTATCTCAAAAAATATCTATTAACCGCAATCAAGAACGGCGTCGCATGAAGCTAGCCGGTGAGTACAGGTCGGTCCACAGGGATGTTGTGAATCTCCTAGTCGCGCTAACGAGTTAATTCCGAAGGGTGTTCGGATTGATTATTAAATCTAAAAACCTAATTATTCTATACTACGATTATCTAGATCTAGTCTTGCTAGGGTTAGGTTTAGGGATGGTTTGGAAACGCAGGTAAATCTCAACGCTTTCTATACCCGAATGAAGATCTATGAGGAGTTATGGTAATTATCAATAAAGGGGATTAGGTCCATTCGGGAAGGTGTTCCTTCCTCTAGGTTCTTGTCCTTCCTTTAGAGATCCTTACCCTAACCTCCATTGAAAACGCGCGCAACCGGGATTTTATACTACGATGTCACCGCTATCTCGAGCGATAGGGTGCCGTAGGGCGCTGTGTGTGCGTGTATGCATGGAGTCCTATTGAAAATATATTATGGGTAAGAAAGGGATGAGAGATCTCATCTCTCAAAATCCTTCCCCAAAGCTAACTCTAAGCAATTTATCTACGGCCTGAAATTAAATCTACCTACTTACTTTAGAGATAGCTCTCTCCAAACATCAACACACGGTTGTCAGATCTGAATTCATGATATGAAAAGAGACATCGATGCTCTCCAAAAGAATTCTAAATTTTATTCATAAAAAGAGGCATAGGGAGGCATGAAAAGAATACAATGATTTGGGCTTCTATTTATAGTAGATAGAAACCCTAGGTTATAATTGATTCACATGTCTACATTTACCAAAATATCCTTAGGAAGACCTAGTCAAAGTAGACTTCAAACTTTGGTAAAATTTTATGCCTCTGTTTCTTTAAAGGGAAGTATTGGGCCTCAAAATCTCCTTTGTGGGCTTTTCTGTCTTTGGGCTTCCTTATTATTTGGTTCTTTTATTAAAATAGCTTCTATGTTTCTTCCAGATCTCTAGTGAGTAATTGCGGTGGGTTTTTAACCGTTCGCTTTGTAATCTTGGACCTTACATTACCTTGTACTGATCTTTTGTGTAGTCTTGATTAAGATCCTTCTATTTGTTGGTCAAAGTCACTCTTTTGTATCGTCTTTTTTTCTTTTTCACTGTTTTCTGTCCAAGAACCTGTAACCTGTAATATGAAGCAGACATGCGTCAAAAGCACCTGTTTATTTGTAAAATATATAAGAATGGGGAATATAATAATGCAATATTATGATATGAACAAATACCCCCAAACTTATCTTTTGCTCGTCCTCGAGCAAACTTATTTTTTTTATTCTCTACAAAAACCTAACCGCACTTTCGCAGGGAAACGCGATTGCACTGAGCTCGTGCAACAAGCCGTTAAACCTCTAGGTGTCCCTAGTAGGAGGAGTGTTGTCTCCTGAGGGTTTTCAGCGGATACTACCCACAAAATCCTATCAATTTGGCTTTTTCGACTTTTGTTTTCCAATTAGGTTTTCTAACAAGGAATTCTATTATCTTCGACTTGCAAATTATCAACCCATATTTTTCACACTTCCTCATCATCTAACTTAAGATTATATATGTTCTATAGGCTTACTTAGCTTTCGGCATCTCTTAAGTTTTCTTTCTAGGGTTCCATCTCCACTTAGGAATTTTTATCAACTCTACTAAAGATACAAGTTCTATTCTTCATTCCTTTCTCTCATCTAAACTCCAATCATATATCCCCACGTGTGTGTATAAATCACCCCTACACTTGGAAATTCAAATCAAGCAATCATACCCTTGTCCGTTGTCCAAAGTACTTATTAATTGGTGAATTTTTAATTGAAATTTGCTTGCACATCCTTCATGCGACCATTAATACTTCTTGAGGTACCAACGACCGATTACAAAATGCATTTGCACTTTAAAGCGTACTTCCTAGTCTTGTAACACCCAAGGCTTTAGCAGTGACTTCCAAACCAGTTGGTCTAAGGCACTAGGTGATGAAGCACCCTCGCTAAATATTTTTCAATTTTTGCAGCCTTAAGTAATCAAAAAATCCAGTGTTCATTTTTTTTTCTTTATTCACTTTTTTTTTTCTTTTCTTCATACTAAGGAATTTAGGCAAGAGCATTTCAACGTCTCCTCTACTATTCCAAGTTTCAAGGTGCGTGATTGTGCAAATTTGTAGGGTATACATTTTCAGAATCTAGACTTAAGCTAGGAATTATTTTTCAAACTTATACTCTAATAAAAATATCAATACTTTTCCTTCGTTTCGACTTAGCCCAAGAAGTGAACTTAAAATTTTCTTATTTCTAAATAAACTACAAAGACATACACTTTCTACCGTTAAACTCTAAAGAAGTGTTTTAGAGTTTTTAATTTACTAAGTCTAAGATCTAGTTGTTCCTAGCCAGTTAACCTATTTGTCAAATTCTAGTCAATTAAGCCAAAATTGAATACAATAATTTTTTTAATTTTTGAAAATTTTCAATTTTTATGGGTTTTCAAATAAATATGCAAATGCAAAAATATACATATGAATGCGAAGGAAGAAGACGTACCGAGCATACCCCCAAACTTAAATTTGACAGTGTCCTCGCTGTCATGCTACACCAAGAGGGTCAAAATGTCGGCACTCCCCTGTTTATTTATTTATAAATTTTTTTTTCATTTTTTAATGTTTTGAAATTTTGTTTTTATTTTTTTATAGAAAAAGAAAACAAAAATATATATACATATATACAACAAGGTTCCTCCAAAACTTAAGCTTGGCCTTACACAAGCCAAACGTTAGCACCAACCATTCAAAAATCTTATCGTGGTAATGGTCGAGTTGGTGAAAGAATGGAGTGGAAAGAAAAGAGATGAGAAGCACACGAGACCGTGTGGGAAGAAGAGTGGAATATGGTCTCGGTGGAGGAGAAGAAGGGCGGAAAGGAGAAAGAAGGGTTGCGCGATCTTGATGGTGTAAATCGAGTGAATAAATTAGCGCAATTTGTGATGACCGATGTGTTAAAAGCGATTGCGCTAACCTATCAACTCGTCGAGAAATGGGATCAAATCCCTCAAGATTCGCAAGAAAACATGGGTACGCCGAACTTGATATTTGAGATGAAAGCATTACGGTCACTTGCACGGTCGGAACAATAGGAATGACGAAAGGGAGTGATTGAGGGATAGTCGTACTCTCACCTAAGTAATCAGTATCGAACTTGAAAGATTCCATCAATGGTTCGAAACTACTGTAAGCAACCGAGTTTGATGGTTCAACTAACTCATCTGAAAATGTAAAGGACTCAAACTCGGGAGGTGAGTCATCAACATCGTCCGAAAAAGTGAAACACTCGCAAGTGTCATCGGCTGTGACAACTGTGTCAGATTCAAAGGAAAAGTTTTCAAGCTCACAGTCTTCAAGCGTGGTCGGAACGATGGAAAGGAGGGAGGGTGATTTAGTTAAACGTTCAAGAGGATGAATTGGAAAATCCGACACATCAAACAAAAATGGTTCAACCTCAATATTATCCTCACTACTCTCCTCATAATTCTCCTTAATATTTATCTCATCCATGCCATTATCATCAAAATCAAGACGCATATGAAGTTCGGGAGAAACAATTAATGACTCGGGATGATGAATTGGACATAAAATTTTAATTAAATCGACGGGTTCATCATCCGAAATATTCCCGGCGTCTATATCCTCAATCAAGTGAAAATCAATTTTTTCTGACACCTCATCAAAAGCATGGATCTTTATCGATTTAGGTTCTAGAGTGGAGGTGTAAAGATCGAAAGGATTAATTGTGGTTTCACTCGAAAGGGGTTCTTCACACTCTGGCAAATCAAGAACTACAAATTCACACAACTCGTTTTTATTTTCAACTGGTGAACTATTTTGGACAATCGATGTAAAACCGGAGTTGTGGGCGGGAATTGGGTATGGGTAGGTTTGATTTGGAAATCCTCTCAAATTCGCACTCTGTCCAACCGCCTTCTCATACATTGGAAAATTTTGAGCTAGTTGGAAACTAGCTACCGTTTCAGCAAGTTGCATAAGGGCGGCCACGGACGCTTCCACATTCCTAACCATTTTATTTGTTGCAGCAATATAAGCATCCAACGACTCTTCCAAACTATACTTTGGTGGTAAGGGGGTTTCGGTAAAAGATTTGAAATTGTTTGGATACGTGAAACTCCCAAAAGGCTGTGTAGAAACATGGTCTAGTGAAGGTGGGAATGTCGGGTAGGACTGGTAGGAAGTGGATGGTTGGACAGGATTAGGATCAACATGTGGAAGAAAAGGTAGATGGACTTGTTGATTCCTAGAACTAGCTGAAGGGAGAGGGGTGAAAGATCGGCCACGGGATTGAGCGATATGCTCAGCAATGGACATCGGTTTAGGAGTTACAGCAGGACTCAAAAAAGTGGTATCAACATACGAAGGTGGTGAAGGTTAACGTGGTTGACACAAAGTGGGTTGCAAAGTCAAACTATTTCATCTAGACGTTTCTATTTGATCTTTCAAAAAAAATTTGGGCACGGAGGGATCTGCCTTAAATCGACCGAAACAATTGACGTACGAAGTAAAGTTAGGTTCGGGATACCAAAGTTCGGCAAGAGATTTGTGATGTGGGGTACCCAAGATGTCAGAAGGAGAAGAGAAAGACGGTGGGTGTAAGTGGGGTGCACGGATTTCTTAGCGACAAAATTTTGCAAGTTTTTATAAAAAAATTTCCTTTTTCCTTTTTCTCTTTATTTAGAACTGTTTTCAAAAAGATTTTCGAGAAAAGAGCTAAGACACACTTTCGATCAACCAAAAATGCACAATCTGGCCTAGATCTAGGGTCACCTGGATCAGCTAGACAGCTCCTAACTGTTCCAAAGGGCTAGAAATAGGACCTCAAACCGTCTCTTCACCGCCAATTGCGGCCAGGTAAGTGCCAGGTAAGTGGGAGGCTCCCCGCTACAAGTAGCGGTCCTAATTAAGTAACCACTTGCCTTGACACACTTGCCTAGACACCGCAAAGTCAGGTTAGGATAAACGGCTGATGCCTATAACTAGTCCTCTGTCCTATTGAGCTCGAACTTCTTAGGGCCGAGTCTAGTATTTTTTAATTAAAGATTGGTCAATGCAAATGCTTAATGTGATTTCTGGGGTCCTGGGAAGGGTGATGAAATTCCCACCCAATCTGAATTGGTCAAAAGCCCCTTAAAATCCGATTAAAGATATGCAAAATAGTAAATCACTTTAAATCAAATCTTTTTTTTTCTATGAATTTCAAAGTATGCAAATTTTCTAATTAAAATTTTCCTTTTTCCGCTTACTCTTTATTTGGAAATTTTGCAAAAAGATTTTCGATAAAAGATATGCAAAACAAAAAATATTACTTGCAATCAATTATTATTTTAAGCATAGCGCAATGAATCCTGCATAAGATTTGTTAGTTGGAAGGGGGAAGATTTTTAAGTGCACAGAAATCCTGCAGGAGATTTTTCAGAAGAGATATCGGAGATTTGCAGAAGAGAAGATCAGAATACTTACAGTTAATTTTTTTAACTGCGGTTCTGTTTTTTTTTCAACCGCGGTTCTGTTTTTTTTCCTTGCAGAATAGACCAGGCTCCGGCGGTTCCGCGGCCAGAAGGGGTGTCCCGCGGCGGTTCCGTAGCCGGAATGGGGTGGCCGGGGCTTTTTTTTTTTACCGGATTGGCGCTTTTGCCTTGTAGACTCGGTCCTCCAAAATTCTTCTGTTCCTCAGTTGTTATGATTTTCCGTTTGTTCAGATTTGATATTTTCTGTTTTGATCTATGGAGATTTCCAGATCCGAACTTGATTGTAGATCCTGCAAAATTCAAACAAAGATACCATTCACAAAATAACAAAATGATGAATTTTTATATTTTTTGTGATTTTTCAGATTTTTATGATTTTTTGAATTTTGATTAACCCGAAATTGCAAAAAGGAAATTATTACGCCATCCCCGGCAACGGCGCCATTTGATTTATCTCAAAAACTATCTATTAACTGTAATCAAGAACGGCGTCGCCTGAAGCTAGCCGGTGAGTACGGGTCGGTCCACAGGGATGTTGTGAATCTCCCAGTCGTGCTAACGAGTTAGTTCCGAAGGGTGTTCGGATTGATTATTAAATCTAAAAACCTAATTATTCTATACTACGATTATCAAGATCTAGTCTTGCTTAGGTTTAGGGATGGTTTGGAAATGCAGGTAAATCTCAACGCTTTCTATACCCGAATGAAGATCTATGAGGAGTTATGGTAATTATCAATAAAGGGGAATAGATCCATTCGGGAAGGTGTTCCTTCCTCTAGGTTCTTGTCCTTCCTTTAGAGATCCTTACCCTAACCTCCATTGAAAACGCGCGCAACCGGGATTTTATACTACGGTGTCACCGCTACCTCGAGGGATAGGGTGCCGTAGGGCGCGGTGTGTGCGTATATGCATGGAGTCCTATTGAAAATATATTATGGGTAAGAAAGGGATGAGAGATCCCATCTCTCAAAATCCTTCCCCAAAACTAACTCTAAGCAATTTATCTACGGCAAGAAATTAAATCTACCTACTTACTTTATAGATGGCTCTCTCCAAACATCAACACAGGGTTGTCAGATCTGAATTCATGATATGAAAAGAGACATCGATGCTCTCCAAAGGAATTCTAAATTTTATTCATAAAAAGAGGCATAGGGAGGCATGAAAAGAATACAATGATTTGGGCTTCTATTTATAGTAGATAGAAACCCTAGGTTACAATTGATTCACATGTCTACATTTACCAAAATATCCTTAGGAAGACCTAGTCAAAGTAGACTTCAAACTTTGGTAAAATTTTATGTCTCTGTTTCTTTAAAGGGAAGTATTAGGCCATGAAATCTCCTTTGTGGGCTTTTCTGTCTTTGGGCTTCCTTATTATTTGGTTCTTTTATTAAAATAGCTTCTATGTTTCTTCCAGATCTCCAGTGAATAATTGCGGTGGGCTTTTAACCGTTCGCTTTGTAATCTTGGACCTTACATTGCCTTGTACCGATATTTTGTGTAGGCTTGATTAAGATCCTTCTATTTGTTGGTCAAAGTCCCTCTTTTGTATCGTCTTTTTGTTTTTTTCGCTGTTTTCTGTCCAAGAACCAGAAACTGTAATATGTAGCAGACATGCGTCAAAAGCACCTGTTTATTTGTAAAATATATAAAAATGGGGAATATAATAATGCAATATTATGATATGAACAAGGCCAGCACGAGGAACTTGGCTTTCGCGCTGTCAATTTCCCAGCTCTTACGGATTTCCTTATCCGCGACGCTGGAATCAGGATCTGGGACGGCGGGGGCTTTAGTAGTAAGAATATAGCCCAATTTGTCATATGTGATTGCCATCTTGACATTCCTGAGCCAATCTTTATAGTTTGGCTATGTCAATATGTTTTTATCTAATAGTAACTTAAGGCCAGTTATCTTAGTCGCAGCAATTAGGAGAGAGAGAAGAAACACTCTAGCATGATGCTCTTGCAAGTTTAGATTGGTTTTTAATTTATCTAAACAGGATCCTTCCTCAAACCGTAAAAGAAGAATTATTCAGGATTAATCTCACCGTACAATTCTTGCTTAACCTTTAAGTCAGGCCAGTGTCGGTACTTCGAGGGAGGTTTTACGACGCCTTCGCGAAGTTCCTTAATTAAATTGCCTCTTTTCCCTGGAGGCAAAGCCCCGCTAGCACCTTTCTAGACACCTACTTGGTTTGTAGCATTGATCGTTAAGTGAAAAAATCTCCCAAAGAGTAGCATATACTCACAGAAGGATCGGGATCGAAATATCATCATGTAAGTCTACGTTACCTCTCCCGGTTCTTTCGGGCTTGCGGAAACGGTAAAAAACAATTTTTTAAGACTTAGGTAACACGGACTACAAAAACGGATCTTTGCTAAATTACACACTAGCAACTAACAAGAGAGAGTTATCTACTCGGTTAGGGGTTATACCTCACTTGAACTCCTTCTTCTTGGACTCTTTGTAGTGGTCGGATGGTGCTTTCCTCGTTGCCTTCTCTTGTCGAAGATGGATCCACCTAAGGGTTTCTTCCTTGAGCTCCTTTCTCGAACTTTGAGAAAACTAAAGTCTCCGGCTTGCTAGACCTTCAACCTTAGGATGAGTAGAGAGTAGCTTTGGGTGTTTTATCTTCAAGGAGATATTTCTCAACACATGGGAATTGTTCTCCTTGAACTAGAGGAGGAAGAAGAAGAAGAGAGGAAAGAGAATGGTTATGATAGAATGAGATGGTTTTTTAAAACCATAACAAATATATGTGAATTAATCAATTAACAAAATTAATCAAAATGAAAAAGGTGATGGTATGTTGAAATGACCATTATCATTTCACATTAAATGAGTTTTGCAAAGATCAAAGAGCATCTGTGCTTGAAATGATGATGGTCAATCTTTCAACCTTGGTCAACAAGTCAACCTTGGTCAACAAGTCAACAACCCTAACCATGACACAATTTCATTTAATTAAAATTATTAATTGATATTTCACATATCCATTAGGGTTTGGAAAAAGACAACTGTCAACTGTGCATACACACCCGTTCCGAAACCCTAATGAAAATCCTCTTCCTCCGCCTCAATCAACTGTGCATACACACCCGCATTCGTGTTCCGAGGAACATGAATACTATGAGATAAAACTAACCCCAAAACATATACTAGGATCTGGCTCAAAACAGAGCCCGCTAGTAATGTCTGTCCGGACACCAAACATGCACAAGTGCGCGGATGTGAACGAACCCTATCGCAAAACCATGCGACCTCTACTCAGTTCTGCCCAAAGGCCAATAACCCTCTGTGTGGGACTCTAAAGACTCGACACTATGCTGGCAGTGGGTTTAACCACAGACCGCAAGCGGTACTAGCTGTACTTAACGGTCCCTAGGTTGATGCCGACAAGAAGACTGACGAGGTAAATCCATCTAAACTCCTACTGAGCCTGTATGTGACAGTCTCCGTACAGTCAGGTCTGTTCGTCTAAGAACATCGCATGGCGGGCCTATGGGGCGGTAAACGTCAGTCCCCTACTAGCGGTACAAGTCGTACCGGAGTGTAGCCCAGAACACCTAAGATAACACTGGAAACCTACCAGTCTATCTCGCTTGCCCTGGCCAGGGACTTTGTGTAAGGGCTCTCCTAAACACAGCGCGATATCAAACCCCAATACCGGGAGAGACGAATCCTGTCTAACCATCACTGCCTCTAAGCGCTTCGGGAATGCACCCAAAAACTACCTGTTTGCACGACTCCTTTGAGCCGTGGTAGGGTAGTAATCAAAGTACAGTGGGAACACACTCGAGGCGAAGTGACAGTGTCAAGTCAACGGACTAAGCTGTACTCATGTCACCTGGGAACTGATAACTGACGATAGGTATAATACCAACCAACAGTTCCCGACGAGTCCTGTCCAGTTTACTCGTAACCTAACGAGCACCCGCATACTATCTCAAGTACGACGTACTGACGGCTGTGGGACAGACCGACTCCCAAGCTGGGATAAGAAGCGCATACGCTAGTCTACTCCGGAGTATCGATGCCCTGTCTCGATAATCCTGCGACTAGGGACCTGCATAAGGATGTGCTTATAGATTACCCAGCCCCCACGAGTGTGACTGTCATCACAACGCTGGTAATCAAGCAAAGATCCTAAGGGCTCCACTAATGTGCCAAGGCGATATGCTAAAAGAAACACATGCACACATTAAAGCAGAAAGAAACCAAGTAGCATACTACCATTTTGAGCAAGATTGTCAATACAAGGTGAATATCCCAAGCTTCCATTAAGTAATATACAAACTAGTATGATACAGTAATGGCCTCTAGGGCATATACACTAAAAATCTCCCACATGCACTAAGGCCATGTACTAGCGTATCGAAGACCTATCATCTCGATCAGCCGCTCGAACTGAGTCTGGGGTAAGGCTTTCGTGAATGGATCAGCAATGTTATCTTCCGTAGCAACTCTCCGAACCTCGATCTCCTAGCGACCCACGATCTCCCTGATCAAGTGATACCGCCTCAAGATGTGTCTGGACTTCTGATGGGACCTGGGTTCCTTCGCTAAAGCTATAGCTCCGTTGTTGTCGCAATACAGCGGTACTGAATCAACAATGGTAGGAACCACCTAAAGCTCCGTGAGGAACTTCTTCATCCAGACAGCTTCCTTTGCAGGATCAGCAGCAGCGATATATTCCGCTTCCATCGTCGAGTCAGCAACGGTTTCCTGTTTAGAACTCTTCCAACACACCGTCCCTCCATAGAGGGTAAATACATAACCCGACATGGACTTGGAATCATCCTTGTCACTCTGGAAGCTGGAGTCAGCAAAGGCCTCGATCTGGAAGTCTTTTCCGCCATACACCAAGAACATCTCCTTAGTCCTTCTCAAGTACTTGAGAATGTTGTTTACTGCTATCCAGTATTTCTCCCCAGGGTTTGACTGATACCGTCTTACCACACTCAGTGCATAAGCTACATCTGGTCTGGTACACAACATCGCATACATTATAGAGCCTACCGCAGAGGCGTAAGGTATAATAGACATGCGATCCCTTTCCAAATCAGTCTTGGGAGACATCTCTTTGAAGAGGGTGATCCCGTGACAAGCCGGTAGATTACCGCGCTTGGAATCTTCCATACTGAATCTTTTCAGTATGGTGTCGATGTACCTGGACTGTGAGAGTCCCAGTATCCTCTTGGATCTGTCATGATAGATCCGGAGCCCCAGAATGTATGAGGCATCACCCAGGTCTTTCATGGAGAACCTGTGTGACAAGAACCTTTTGACAGATTGTAGCATAGGAATGTCATTTCCTATCAAGAGAATGTCATCCACGTATAAAACGAGGAATACAACAGTTCTCGCTACAAATCTACTATAGATGCATGGTTCATCTGGAATTTTGATAAAGCCAAATTCTTTGACCATCTCATCAAAACAGATGTTCCAACTCCGCGATGCCTGCTTTAGTTCATAGATGTACTAAAGCAACTTGCACACCTTTCCGCTGCTCCCACTCTGAATGAAACCCTCTGGCTGGTCCATATAAACACACTCCTCTAAATTTCCATTCAGAAAAGCGGTCTTTACGTCCATTTTCCAGATCTCCAAATCGTGGAAGGCAGCAATGGCAAGAAGGATCCGAATGGATTTCAGCATAGCCACTGGAGAAAAGGTTTCGTCGTAGTCCAAGCCAGGTCTTTGACGGAAACCCTTTGCAAAAAGTCTAGCTTTATAGGTCTCAACCTGTCCATCTACACCAATCTTCCTTTTGAAGATCCACTTGCATCCTACGGGTTTTACCCCATCTGGAGAAATGTCCAATGTCCATACTTTGTTGGTGTACATGGACTCCATTTCGGTCTGCATTGCATCCAGCCATTTTACCGAGTCAACGCTCTGAATGGCCTGCTGGAAGCTAGTCGGCTCATCACTATCAATGATCCAATTCTCTCCATCACCGTCTAAGTGAAAACCGTAGTATCTCTCGGGCGGATGAGACTACCTACTACTTCTGCGGAGCGGCGTAGGAATGTCCTGATCTTTCGAACCCTCTGGTTCTACTAAGCTTTTAGTAATAGCTCGTGGTTCTTGAATTTCTTCCAGTTCTATTGCGCTCCCACTTATCCGATTCTCCAAAAACTGAGTTTCCAAGAAGTGGGCATGCCGAGAAACAAAAACCTTTTGTTCATCTTCGCAATAGAAGAAATATCCCTTGGAGTTCTTTGGATATCCCACAAACTTGCACTGTACTGAGCGTGCCTCGAGCTTGTCCGCATGCTGCTTTTTGACAAAAGCTAGACATCCCCATGTCTTAATGTGATTAAGATAGGGTCTCTTCCCACACTATATCTGATATGGTGTAGTAGGCACAGTCTTAGTTGGAACTCGGTTCAAAAGGTATGCCGCTGATTCTAGCGCATATCCCAGAATGATCGCGGCAACTCAGCGTTACTCATCATGGACCGTACCATATCCAATAGAGTTCGGTTCCGTCTCTCCGATACACTGTTATGTTGCGGAGTGTATGGAGGAGTAAGCTGAGAGAGAATTCCATTCTCTTTTAAGAAGTCCAGGAACTCGACACTCAAGTATTCACCACCTCGATCAGATCTTAGTGTCTTGATACTTTTTCCTGTTTGTTTTTTTACTTCATTTTTATATTCCTGGAATTTTCCAAAGGCTTTGGATTTATGTTTCATTAAGAAGACATAACCGTACCTTGAAAAGTCATCCGTAAATGTAATGAAGTAAGAATAACCGCTTCGGGCATGTGTAGACATTGGACCGCACATGTCGCTGTGTACGAGTCCCTAGAGCTCGCTCGCTCTCACTCCGTGTCCAGTGAATGGAGTCTTTGTCATCTTTCCTTTGTGACAGGATTGACAAGTTGCATATGATTGATATTCAAACGGATCCAAATATCCTTCTGTATGTAAGTTCGTCAACCTTCTCTCATTGATGTGACCCAGTCTACATTGCCATAAGAAATTCTGATTTATTTCCGGAGACTTTCTTTTGTGTGTATTCTGGACATTGAAAATCTGTGGTTGGTTTAATACGTATATACCATTGCTCAATGTACCTGACCCAATCAGAACTTGATTAAGGTGAATGTTTACAACATTACTTACAAACGCAAATTCATAACCTTCTTTAGAAACTAAAGATACAGAAATGATATTAGAAGTTGCATTGGGTACAAAAAAGCAATTACGTAAAACCAAAACATGCCCATCTGACATTCCCAGGTGATAGTCCCCCACGGCCTCAGCATCCATGCTAGCTCCGTTTGCAACTTTGAGGGCCATGTCACCTGCTTTCAAAAACCTACACTTTCTCAACGCCTGCAAAGAATTATAGATATGAGATCCTGATCCGGTATCCAATACCCAGGACGTAGAGTTTATTGATAGACAGTTTTCAATAACATACACATCTGAAGCTGAAGCCGCAACCTGCTTCAGATCCTGTGTTCTGGCTTTCCAAGCCCTGCAATCTTTCTTCCAGTGTCCACTCTTGTGACAGTAAAAGCATTCTTCTTTATCCACAAGTTTCCCCGCTACCTTTGTTGCTTTTGCCTTTCCCTTCGTATCCACCTTGCTAACACCACCCCTTGGTTTGGCGGGGGTTTTCTTCTTCTTTCCCTTGGCTTTCGCCTTGGACCTAGAAGAGGATGATCCTCCTACAAACAAAGTGGATGTTTTCCTACCTTTCTGTAGGGTGCCCTCTGCACTCCTCAGCAAGTTGAGGAGCTCTGAAAGTTCAACTTCCTTTTCTTGCAAGTTGAAATTCAGAATGAACTGGGCGTAAGTGGAAGGAAGGGACTGAAGAATCAAGTCCGTATAGAGCTCATTCTCCAACGTGGTCCCAAGGTCCGCGAGCTCCTCTATGTAGCCAATCATCTTAAGCACGTGTTCCGCTACCGATGATCCGACGGCCAATCTTGCCGAAAACAACTTCTTCGACACTTCGTATCTGGCGATACGAGATTGCTCTCCATACAGTTCTTTTGTATGGAGAAATATGGATTCGAGGTCCATATTCTCATGCCTCCTCTGATGTTCGTTGTCCATAGAGGCAAGCACGAGGCACTTGGCCTTCGTGCAGTAGACCTCCCAAATCTTACGGATTTCCTTATCCGCGACGCTAGAGGTGGGACCTGGGACAGGGGAGCTTTGGTGGTAAGAAGATACCCCAACTTGTCATAAGTGATTGCCATTTTGACATTCCTGAGCCAATCATTGCAGTTTGGCCCTGTCAGTATGTTTTTATTTAGTAGTAACTTAAGTCCAGTCATGATGTTTGGTCGCTGCAATTAGGAGAGAGAGAAGAAACACTTTAGCATGATGCTCTTGCAAGTTTAGAGTGGTTTTTAATTTGTCTAAACAGGATGGCTCCCACCGTCTCTCGAATCCCTCCTCAAACCATAAAGGAAGAACTAGTCGGGATCAATCTCACCGTACAATACTTGCTTAACCATTCAGCCAGGCCAGTGTCGGTACTTCGAGGGAGGTTTTCCAACGCTTTCGCGAAGTTCCTTAATTAAATAACCTCTTTTCCCTGGGGGCGTATCCCCACTAAGACCTTTCTAGACACCTACTTAGTTTATAGCATTGATCGTTAAGTGAGAAAGTTCCGGAGGAGTAGCATATACTCACAGTAGGATCGGGATCCAAATATCATCGCGTGACAAAACTGAAGGAATCCTACCAGAATCATCACACTCCAAATGGTATGCAGCACTAGCAAGTTTCAGTTCTTCTGAAACTCCCGATGTGGATTTTTGCTCCATGCTCTTATGACCTTGACTTTGGACAAAATATCATAAGTCACATGTCAAGTTCTACCCGTCATTCTCCAGGTTAATTTGAGCTCACCCGCACATACCCTTGACTTTGGCCAAAATGGTAGAACGACTGCCCCAAACCAACACATCTATCTATGCTGCACATAAATACCCAATAGCTACCAATCACTATGCCTTGACTTTGGCCAACATACATAGCTTGAATACTTATTGGCCATTCATGTGAAACGACGGAGGGCTATGAATGGTTTTGGCGAAACCGTGAACGTAGTGAACTTAATATAATCGAAAGAACGAGATAGCTTTCAAAAGGAGTGGTTCAAGCTCCACATTTAAAAGTTTGGTTTTGAAAAGAACCGAGTGGTTTTCAAAGTGTTCCAACGACTTTTACTTGATTTATTTTTTTTTCTTACATTAATTCCAATGCGTCCCATAATTTAATCCTACCATTGCAGAAAACAACGAAAATATGACGTACGCTTATGCCATCCGCATTCGCCACTGGGCCCCGTCATCACCCGTTAGGTTACTTAACTAACGACAGAGCAGGGGCTGGACTAGCGCGGATGCAAAACATAAGCAACGCCTAAATAGATATCATATAGATATATATAAATATTCATCACATGCAATGATAGCCATTCCAGATCACATATGAATACATTGGATATACTAGGAATCCGCAATTCGTACGGGCCTGTAACGAAGAGCGGATTACACGGTCGCGATGAATAGCCAAACCCCACCCAAGACCCCTACGGGTGCGGCAAACTACCCGCCAAGTATCCGAAGTGAAGCAACCTCCCTCAATGACGTGAATAGGCCACTCGGCACTTCGAGGTACCTGGTAGTTTGTGCACCCCACCTTGGGTCTATCCTAGGAGCAAAAACAATAAAAAGAAATTATACAATGACGGCTACAACCCTGACCCGGTTGTGCGGCCATACAAATAATATTACATCAATTTACATATTACAAGAATTGAAAGATAAACAAAACACTCATCTCACAATTCCTCCCCGGCTATTCATCCGCGACAATCCAACATATTCATATACACATACCATCAACATTACAGATCACAGATATGTATAACCCCTACTAATCGACGTATAGCGATTAGCAGACGTTCAATACATATAAAACATTACAGATACAACCCATTATCCAAAGTCAACAGAAAATCGATCAAAATACGGATTTGTAACTCCCCCAAAAACAAATTTGTTCTCTGGAAAATATGGGTAGAAACAAACTGTTTTAAAAATACCAAAACAACACAGTAAGAACACTGCAGCAAAACGGAGTCGCGGCCGAGTCAACTCGGCCGCCGATCCGCGGCCAGACGCATGGTTTGGCCGCGGTTCCGCGGTGAGTTGGCCGAGTCAGCGGCTCATTTTTGCTGTGTGCTCTATAAAAACTCTGAGACGATTTTTCATGTATGTTAAATATTTTTTTGAACAGTAAAAAAATCGACAGAAAATGGATTTTTCCCGGACGTGTTTTTTGTGATTTTTTTCGATCGATATTCTAAATACTTTGCTAACATGAAAGGGTGTGTTTAGTTAGGCTCTGATACCACTGTAAGTCCACGTTACCTCTCCCGGTTCTTTCGGCCTTGTGGAAATGGTAAAAAACGATTTTTTAAGACTTAGGTAACATGGACTACAAAAACGGATCTTTGCTAAACCACACACTAGCAACTAACAAGAGAGAGTTATCTACTCGGTTAGGGGTTATACCTCACTTAAACTCCTTCTTCTTGGACTCTTTATAGTGGTCGGATGGTGCTTTCCTCGTTGCCTTCTCTTGTCGAAGATGGATCCACCTGAGGTTTCTTCCTTGAGCTCCTTTCTCGAACTTTGAGAAAACTAAAGTCTCCGGCTTGCTAGACCTTCAACCTTAGGAAGAGTAGAGAGTAGCTTTGGGTGTTTTATCATCAAGGAGATATTTCTCAACACATGAGAATTGTTCTCCTTGAACTAGAGGAGGAAGAAGAAGAAGAAAGGAAAGAGAATGGTTATGATAGAATGAGATGGTTTTTTACAACCATAACAAATATATGTGAATTAATCAATTAAAAAAATTAATCAAAATGAAAAAGGCGATGGTATGTTGAAATGACCATTATCATTTCACATTAAATGAGTTTTGCAAAGATCAAAGAGCATCTATGCTTGAAATGATGATGGTCAACCTTTCAACCTTGGTCAACTAATCAACCTTGGTCAACAAGTCAACAACCCTAACCATGACACAATTTCATTTAATTAATATTATTAATTGATATTTCACATATCCATTAGGGTTTGGAAAAAGACAACTGTCAACTGTGCATGCACACCCGTTCCGAAACCCTAATGAAAATCCTTTTCCTCCGCCTCAATCAACTGTGCATACACACCCGCATTTGTGTTCCGAGGAACATGAATACTATGAGATAAAACTAACCCCAAAACATATACTAGGATCTGGCTCAAACCAGAGCCCGCTAGTAATGTCTGTCCGGACGCCAAACGTGCACAAGTGCGCGGATGTGAACGAGCCCTGTCGCAAAACCATGCGACCTCTACTCAGTTTTGCCCAAAAGCGAATAACCCTCTGTGTGGGACTCTAAAGACTCGACACTACGCTGGCAGTGGGTTTAACCACAGACCGCAAGCGGCACTAGCTGTAGGTAACGGTCCCCAGGTAGATGCCGACAAGAAGACTGACGAGGTAAACCCATCTGAACTCCTACTGAGCATGTATGTGAGAGTCTCCGTACAGTCCGGTCTGTTCGTCTAAGAACATCGCATAGCGGGCCTAGAGGGCAGTAAACGTCAGTCCCCTACTAGCGGTACAAGTCGTGCCGAAGAGTAGCCCAGAACACCTGAGATAACACTGGAAACCTACTAGTCTATCTCGCTTTCCCTGGCCAGGGACTTTGTGTAATGGCTCTCCTAGACACAGCGCGATATCACCCCCCAATACCGGGAGAGACGAATCCTGTCTAACCGTCACTACCTCCAAGTGCTTCGGGACTGCACCCAAAAACTACCTGTTTGCACGACTCCTTTGAGCCGTGGTAGGGTAGTAATCAAAGTACTGTGGGAACACACTCGAGGCGAAGTGACAGTGTCAAGTCAACGGACTAAGCTGTACTTATGTCACCTGGGAACTGATAACTGACGATAGGTATAATACCAACGAACGGTCCCCGATGAGTCCTGTCCAGTGTACTCGTAACCTAACGAGAACCCGCATACTATCTCAAGTACGATGTAGTGACGGCTGTGGGACAGACCGTCTCCCAAGCTGGGATAAGAAGCGCATACTCTAGTCTACTCCGGAGTATCGATGCCCTGTCTCGATAGTCCTGCGACTAGGGACCAGCATAAGGATGTGCTTATAGATTACCCAGCCCCCACGAGTGTGACTGCCATCACAACGCTGGTAATCAAGCAAAGATCCTAAGGGCTCCACTAATGTGTCAAGGCGATATGCTAAAAGAAACACATGCACACATTAAAGAAGAAACAAACCAAGTAGCATACTACTATTTTGAGAAAGATTGTCAATACAAGGTGAATATCCCAAGCTTCCATTAAGAAATATACATACTAGTATGATACAGTAATGGCCTCTAGGGCATATACACTAACACATCGTGTGATAAAGTCGAAGGAATCCTACGAAAATTATCACTCTAAATGGTATGCAACACTAGCAAGTTTAAGTTTCTTTAGAAACTCCCGATGTGGATTTTTGCCCCATGCTCTTATGACCTTGACGAAGGCCAACATATCATAAGTCACTTGTTAAGTTCTACCCGTCATTGTCTAGGTACATACCCTTGACGAAGGACAAAATAGTAGTACGACTGTTCCAAACCAACACATCTATCTATGCTATAGATGAATGTTCAGCAGTTACCAATCACTATGTCTTGGCGAAGGTCAAAATACATAGCTTGAATAATACTGAATATCCAACTGAAATGACAGAGGGCTACGAATGGTTTTGGCAAAACCGTGAACGTAGTGAACTTGATATAATCGAAGGAAACTGGTAGCTTTTAAAAGGAGTGGTTTAAGCTCCGCATTTTAAAAGTTTTGCTGTTTTAAAAAAATCGAGTGGTTTTAAAATTGTTCTAACGATTCAGCTTTGGATTGTTTGCTTTGCATTAATGTAATGCAGTCCCATCAATTAACCTACCATTGCAGAAAAAAGACAAAAATACAACATACGCTTATGCCATCCGCATTCGCCACTAGGCCCCGTCTTACACCGTTAGGTTAGATAACTAACGCCAAAGCTGGGGGATGGACTAGCGTGGGTGCAAAACATCAGCAACGTCTATTATATAATATATATAATAATATCCATTCGTCAGACGCAACAATAGGCATTCTAGATCACAGATGAATATATTGGATATACTAGGAATTCCGCGTTTCGTTCAAGCCTGTAATGAAAAACGTATTCCACGGTCGTGAAGAATAGCCAAAACCCCACCCGACCCCTATGGGTGCGGCAAACTACCCGCCAAATACCCGAAGTGAAGCAACCTCCCACAGTAAAATGAGTAGGCCACTCAGCACTTCAAAGTACACGGTAGTTTGTGCACCCCACCTTGGGTCTATCTTAGGAGCAATAAATAGTAAATGAAATAAAGCAACGGTGGTTACAACCTCAACCCGGATGTGTCCCGCAAAAAAATATTACAAAAAATTACAATTGACATTTGAATGAAAGAAACTCTTATCTCACATACCCGGCTATTCATTCACGACGATCCAAAAATATTCATATACACAAACCAATCATCACAGATATGTGTAACCCCCAACTAACTGATATATAGCTATTAGCGGAAGTTTACGAACACATATATCACAACATGAAACATTAAACGACGTTAAAACTGCGACTTCGAAACTCCCCATATTGCCACAGTAAAGAATTAACAGTATATTCATGATTGGCAAAAACAAACAACTCCTGAAACCCTAGATCTAAGTAACATGACCACAGAACAAAAAACGAAGCATTTCTCTTCTACAAAACCGGTAAGGCCGTATTTTTTGGCTATGTGGCCGGTCCAATTCAGAGGGAAATGTCTTGGTTTCGGTATGTGTTCATTTTACAAGTAAAGGAGAACTCTGCAATTATTTATAAAAAAATTAGATCCTCGTGAAAGATCAACAGAAACAAGGATCTACGCTTCGATGTTTTGGGGTTATTTCGGTTTCGTAGTTTTACTTGTCGTTTAATCTGTTAGTTATGATTTAGTTGGCTCTGATACCACTGTATGTCGATGCCATGCACCCCACGTGTTCGCGAGAAGGTGGAGTTTGCAAAAACCGATTTTTAAGTGCTTCGTATCATCGACTAAACTCCAGGATCGATACTAAACCCAAACTAACAAACTAACTCAGAGGTTTAACTACCATGTGAGAATGTTATACCTTAAGATACAAGTCCTTCTTCTCCTCACTGTCCTTCTCCTCTTCATGAGCTCCTCGAAGTGAGAATGAATCGCGCCCCCTCGTCGGTTTCTCCAGGTCGAAGAAGATCCACCCGATAGTGTCTACCTTGAGCTTTCACCTCCAAGATGAGGTACCTAAGTCACTTGGTGTGCTAAACTAAGTAGCCTAGAGTGTGTAGAGAGTGATTAGGGATCCAGTTGTCTCTCAAACCCAAGGATTCACAACTCATAAGACAATTAGGGTTTGAGAGGTTAGAAGAGAGCTTGAGAAGAATGAGAGTGTTCTTGTGATAATGATAATGATAAAAATGAAAACGGCTCATGTTTTTGACTTTAAACAAAAAAGAAAATATCTCACACAAATATCTTAGTCTTTATATCTCATATGAGTCCAAGAAATTCAACATGAAGCCGTGTTCATATTTCACTAAAATACCAGAAAGTATCGCACCACATTTCCTCCACCTCACAAAAGCTTTAATCAAAAAAGAAAAACCCTAATTGAGGTGTCTCACTTCTAGAAACAATCTTGATCAAATTACAATAATGCCCCACTCATCCGTATATATACTCCCGCATCCGTATTCCGAGAAAAAGGAATACAATGAGACGAAACTAATCCAATAATCAAATACAAGGATTTGGCTTAAACCAAAGCCCACTAGTATTGTCCGCCCGAACATCATATGCACACAAGTACACGTATGTGATTGAACCCTGTCGTAATACAATACGACCTCTACATCGTTTCGCCCGAAGTAGGGAAACCCTCTGTGTGGGACTCTAAAGACTCGACAGTACACTGGCAGTGGGTTTAACCCCAAGCACGTCAGCGGTACTGTCACGACCCGAAAAGTACGGAACATGACCGGCACTTAAATTATGAAACGTCTCGAGGCGTACGTAATAGAAGTAAGCCAAAACCCTGAAATCAAAACCAAAGAAGTATTAGAGTGAAGGAAAACCTAATTAAAATCAAGTAGTTTAACAACATAAGCCAAAATATGTATTTTAAAATCTCAAGTCTTTTCTGAAAATTTCGGCAGAGTCGCCCTTGTAAATACTGGCCCCAAACGGGATACAACATGAATATTATACGGAATGATAAAATGCATCCCCATGCGGGAGCTGGCTCTTCGTCAATCGACGGTCACAACCACGCAAGAAATATAATATACAACGCCGAAGGGCGAGGATCAAAACTCAAAAGAAACTCAAAACAGCATGAAAAACATAATAATACAACACGCGACTATAAGGTCAAAATAATAACAAGTCCGGTTTTCTATCTCTGTCAAATATACAATCTGGTTGATGGAGTTTTACTAGATACAACTGAAATAAAAATATACAATGGTGGTCCTGATGCAAAAGAACCCACCTGCCAAAGCAATCACCCGGAAGGAACAGTGTGCCAGCAAAGCCGCAAAGGAACCTGTACGGCAAAACCTGCAAGGAACTGTGGCACAACGAGGGTGAGTTGCCAACTCGTGAGTAGAAAACATCTGCGAGTAGAAATCGCATGCATGACGCTATCCTAGGCCATATCAAGTAATATCCTTAAATAATATCCTGATCCATCTACATATACGTGCAATACCACGTGCTCGTGTCAGTGCCTCAGATAGCAACATATCAGATATATGATGTATGAATGCATTACGAATGGAAATAGAATATATCAAGAGTGGGACAACTGTTTTCTTTAATCAATGAGATTTCTATATGTATATCAATCAAGTATCATCAATGAAAGAAACAGAGAAATTAGTGTCAAGCATCAACGCAAAACATAAATCTCAATATCTCAAATCCTAATATCTCAGGCATCCGTATCATCTGCGGGATCGGCCCGCGGGCTCCGGCAGAACGGATCAGCCTGTATCCATCTCATGACTTCGGTCGGTATCCTCCGGATAACCGCCAGGTCCAAATGCTATCACCGGTAGGCAGTCTGCCCCTGCCAGGATCATCATCCACCATGAAAATCAATCTCGCCCCGGGGTACCATACCGGGTCCACCATGTACCCGAGACGGTTCAAACGTCTCCTCGAATCGGGTCTCGAAATCTATCTCATAACCGAGAAAACATCACGGGGGACAATACTCATCATATCAAGGAAAAACGCATTTTTCTCTTTAAAATAACACATCAGTTTATAAAACATTCACATGCAGTTTCCAATCCAGAAAATATCATGAAAATCCGAAATCATATCATCAATTGCAAGTAAATAGTGAATAATAATATGCATGCAGTAGAAAGTAATAGCTGCAACGTCTAATCTAGCTTATAAAGACGAGTACGCTAATACCATATCGAACTATCAGTTAACAAGCTATGTCAATGAAAAGGTATTTTCTAAAGTGTACGTGACATGGCCATTACCGATGATGATGTGTGTGAGCCGGCAAGTAATTGTATGTGGAACATACGTATCATCGGTAATGGTGCCGGTGTCTTGACGGTATGATCTCAACATTAACATTTGAGCATGCAATGCGATGCGAACATCAATACAATGCGGGAGCTGAATAATAAATACAACGATAACTAATCTTCATTAATATAAGTATGAATCATACAGGCATGCCATTTGAAATAATACGAATCGTGTGTTTAGAAAATAGAGACTACGGTGTTTTTAAGAAAATGTACGTCCATTGAAATATCCATAGAATCCTTTGGATGCCTTTTAAATATTCACGATTCGTTAGTTTTGAAATAGGTACGACTCGAGTCTAATCTACCATTTACAAGTAAACTACAGGACTAACTAAAAGGCCGATCGAAAGGTAAGGAAACCGCCTAACATCTGAGTCGATACATACATATATATATATATATATATATATATAGTCGGTGATTCCGCCTCAATAGTACCCACACGATACCCTAATATAATATGACATCCTCGAGTCAAGGGTGCCGATCTATCATCAATATATAGCTCGTACGGTAAATCCGTCGTACGGCCTCCCAAATCTGAGTACGGGTCAAATATCACATTTATCTGATTATTCGTCTGGTAACCTTTTCGTCATATATCATGATCTGGGGGTATCGATCTAAGTCTAGTACAATATTGATACCATCTATGTAATGCATGCGTGTGTATGAAAACACCACACCTAAAGAACCCGCTAAAATATCATGTCGTATCTCAAATACGAACCATATCATATCACCGACCTCATGGCCCCAAGCCAAATCTCATCGACTTGTCTCCAATCCCAAGTACTTATCCTCAAAATCTATGTATATGTATACATACATACATATCTATATATATATATATATATATATACATATCCCCATATACGCATAAGTAAAATAAATGTATGTATGTGTGTGTATGTGTGGGTAAAAACTTATTCTAGGGTCCGCAACTAAGAAGTTAAACTAAGCTACTTCTAACTATCCTAAACTAAACCATAAACACAAAATCATATCTCGACAATCATCCTCGTATTATAAAACACCTATATAAACATATATATCATAAACTATATTCTACGGAATGCGGGGGTGCTATATGCCATCCACCCGACTTCCCCCTTAGATATGATCTACTCACCTAATCTTCGCTTGCCCGATGCCAATGTCGCCACGCGCTGGCTTGTCGTCTCGAAGTTCTCGTGAGGGCACCTACGTATCATATCACATCGTATCGCATTAAAATCCGACCCATTACCAAAACGACTCACGAATCTCACATAGGTCAAAACCTATGGTTTGCTCTCTCAAATCAACCCAAAAACCCTCGACATCGGCATACAAACGCCGATTGATCGAGAAAAACACCAAACGTACCAATCATGGTTTTACAACTCATTAAAAATATATGAAATAGGATGCAAATCATCAAAACCAATAAATTGAGCGAATCGGTTTATTTCCAAAAAGCCAAGTAAAGGGGTCGTTAACCGTTTTACTATAAGTCTTGATGTTTTAGCAAACTAGTGGTCACAATACTCACTAATTATCTTAATTAGGCCACATAAACATTTACAAGATTTTTAATATTGCTAAATTACATTAAACCAAAACCTAGTTAGCACAAGTTACCCTTTTGTTCAAAACTTGATGTTTTAACCAATAAATATATTTTAACAATTTTAGTGGTCTTAAAGCTCACTAATTTTTCTTAATTAAGTCACACAACCCACATTAAAATTTTATCTGACCTCTTGATATTAATAACAAAACCTAGTTATCAAATTTATTTAATTTGAACAATTTTGAAACAACAATGTACAATACAACAGATAGACTAGATTTTTCATTTCCTGAGATGATGAGCTACACATGATTATCCTAGTAGTGATAGTTAAACCCTAATTAAATTCAAACCCTAGTCTTGAATTTTCCAAACTTGCAATAAAACCTAATTAAACATCTAATAAGCTAACAGAAAGCAATTAAATAACAAATCCACTAAAGGGTTAAAACTTATACCTCCCAATTGAGTTCTAGCATGAAATCTAAACTTCCCAAATTGCTCCCTTTTCACCAAAATCCATGCTATATGGGCTAAGGAAAAATGGGTAGGGCTTGAATTTTGATTTAGCTTGATTTTTGAGGAAAATTAATGAATTTTTTTGAAGAGAAATGAGAGGAGAAAAAGAGGGGGCTACTGTTGAGGGAGAGGGGGGGCTCGGCCTGAAGATGGGGAGAGGGAAGAGAGGGTGTGGGTGATGTTATGAAGTCAAGAATTGACAAAGTCAACAAAGCCCACACTTATATATTTATTCTTTTCTTTTCTTTTCTTTTCATTAGTTTTCTTTTAGCAATTCAAGTGGGGAAAAGTGGGGAGAGGGCAGCATGTGGCTCGGCCAAGCAGCCTAGAGGGGAAGAGAGAGGTGATGGGTGAGTGCGTATTAGTTATATGTATGACCTAGAGGCCATTACTGTACATACGATGTATATTGTAGTGGATGCTAGGACAAATATAGGGAGGACTTTCTTGCTCGACATGATAGATGCTATCTGGTTGTACTTTATCTTAACATGTACTCTGATTGTCTCTATGTTATATGTTGATAAAGCCCTTAGGATATGTACTAGACTACTGGGACTATGATGAGATCATGCTAATGGGGCCACGGTAGTCGACGAGTACATCCTATAACTGTTCCTAGTCGAGGGTGTATCGAGACAGGGCATCGATACACCAGAGTAGACTAGCGTTTGCGCATCTTAACCCATATGATGGGTGATGGATGATCCCATATCCATCGGTGTTTGACATCAAGGATGGTGTATGGGTGCTCAGTGGAGACTAGGTACACCGGACGGACTCGCCGAGAACTCCCAGATGGTATTATACCTCACGTCAGATGGCAGTTCTCTGGTGACACTAGTACAGAGTAGTCTGTTGTCCCGAGATCGTCATAGAGTCTTGTGTGATTCCCACTGTGCTTTGATTTCCATCATACCACGTCCAAGAGGGCATGCAAAAAGGTGGCTTTTGGGTACAGTCCTGAATCACAAGGAGGCAATGAGCGATAGGAGGGGATTCGTCTCTCCCGGTATAGGGAGTTGATGTTGTACTGTGTCCAATTGGCTATAATTGGAAATCCCTGGCCAGGGTTGCTGAGATTTACTAGTAAATGTTATCAGTAGTTTCTCGAACTGTTATAGACCTCATATCGACACGACTTATCGAGCTACTGGGGTCTGATATTTACCACCCCTAGGCGAGATATGCGACATATCAGACGACGAGACCGGACTGTACGGGTGTATTACTGATTGGATCCACAGGAGAATGTACAGGCTTGCTTGTTGATCTTCTGAGCGCTCAATACCTGGGTGGCTGTTATGTTTAGCAGGCCGCTTGCAGTTTGTGGGTGTTTGATATGATCATCACCTACTGCCGGCGTATTGACGATTCTTTAGAGTCCTACACAGAGGTTTTTTGGCTCAGGAAAAACGGAGTAGGAGCACATATGTGATATGTGAGGGACCGAGGATAATGCGGTATGTGAGACCGTATTGGATTCTCGCGATATGAGATATCGACCGGGTAAATGTGATATAGCCGGGTCATCGTATTAGTCGGTTATATGCGATATAGCCGGATTGTCGGATCAAGTGTTGATTCGATAATTTAATGTATAATAATATATATGATATATTAAATTACATTAACTAATATTAGCTCACTAAAAGTTTCTTTTTCTCACTCGGGTAATACATTAATATATGCGATATATGTTAATTGTATTATTTTATTTTGTTACGATAAATATTATATATGTGATATATAATATTGTAACATGATATGGTTATTAATGCAACATGTTTTGTGGAGTTTAAACATGATTAGGGTTTGAATTAGGGTTAAGACTTCTAGTAGATTCTAGAAGCTTTTCTTTTGTCTTGGAAAAGATATTATGCTTGATATTTTCAAGTGACTCACTTTTAACCCAACCCAAACCCTAGCCCTAGTTAATTCTGTACATGGTTTTAGTTGACCATGGTTGCATTATTCATCATATTTATCTTTTCATTATTCATCAAAAAAGGATTCTAATGATTATTCATCTTCTTCTTCCTTTTTCTTTTTTTCATGGAAAAAGCTTTCTATCTTTTTTCCAAGTGATGAAAATGAGTGAGAATAAGAAAATAAAAGAGAGAAAAATTCCTACTTCATCATTCTCATCTATCCTTGCCCTTTAGATGAGAGTGTTCTCTTCATTTAGTGAGTGTTAGCTTGTGTTAATGAAACTTCAATGTAGATCATCTTTGTTGTCGAAGATCGGAAGCGAGGCTGCATCTTTCTCTTCGTGAAGCTGTTGGAGATAGTGCCCTCAGAGTCAATTGTTGGATCACAGGCACGTGATTGCAATGATTGAGGGGAGGACCTGTCCCAGTAGGACAGTCTTGCTCAAGATGATAGTATGCTATCTGGTTTACCTTTATCATCGTGTACTTCTTTAGGTGACCTGACAGGTCGCTATTGCACGTTGATAGAGCCCCTAAGATTCTTGCTTGACTGCCAGCAGTATGAGGGCGATCATATACGTGGGAGTTGGTAGTCTATAAGCACATCCTTAAAAGGTCCCTAGTCGTAGGAGTTTCGAGACAGGGCATCGATACTCCAGAGTAGACTAGTGTATACAGTCGAGACCCTGACGAGGGGCGGTGGCCGGTCTTACAAGCCACTGGTGTCAGTTGGTTCACCTAAGATGTATACAGGTGCTTATTGGGTTATGAGTACACCGGACAGGACTCACCGGGAACATGCTAGTTGGTCTTATACCTGACGTCAGATAGCAGTTCCCAGGTGACATGTGTACAGGTTAGTTCATCGACCTGGGGATCGTCATTTGTCTCGTGTGAGTTCCCACTGTGCTTTGATTACTACCCTACCACGGATCAAAGGAGTCGTGGAAACAGGTTTTAGTTGGGTACAGTCCCGAGCCACATGGAGGCAGTGAGCGGATCTTCAGGGGTTCGTCTCTCCCGGTATTGGGGGTGAGGTCGCGCTGTGTCTAGAAGAGCCATTACACGTAGTCCTTGGCCAAGGCAGGAGATTTACTGGTAGGTATTCCAGTAGTATCTCAGGGTGTTCTGGGCTACACTCCGACACGACTTGTACCGCTTTTGGGGGTCTGACTTTTACCAACCCCTTAGGCCCGCCATGCGATGCTCATAGACGAACGAACCGGACTGTACGGATATTGTCACTGACAGGCTCGGTAGGGTGTCAGGATGAGTTCGCTCATCGACGTCCCTTTTGGTCAATAGATGGTGGCCCGTTACGTATTGGCTTATATCTCTGACGTGCTAGTGGTTAAATCCACAGCCATAGTATTGACGAGTCTTTAGAGTCCACCACACTTTCAGTTACTCAAGCTTTCGGGCGAAACGCTGTAGAGGCCGTATGGAGATATGGCAAGGTCCGATCAGGTACGTGCGGTATTGCACGGATCAGGATCGGACAGTTTGTACTAGACGCCGTATGCATATATGGCAGGGTTCGATCAGATACGTGCGGTATTGCACGGATCAGGATCGGGCGGATATTGCTAGCCGGCTTTGGTTTAAGCCGGATCCTAGTATAGTACAGTATAGATTTTGTCTCTTTGCATTTGTATCCGGTCGGAATTCAGATGCGGGTGTGTATGCACAGTATCGGGGTTTTTCCTGTAATTTATTACGGGACCAGTTTTCTGGAGTTGCCAGTTTGTATTCCGTTCCGGCCGGTATTCCTTTGTTCTTTCCCGGCCGGACTTTTCTGATGGAGGGTGTTATTTGCTAGTTTGTAAATAACACATTGTGGAGGGGTTTCTTGCAAATGTATTGATTATGATGGCATCTTTTCTTTTCAACCATCATTTGATTCTCTTTACATCACTTGATTTGTATTAATGGTGATTAGAGTTGATTAGATTTAGAGATGACATTGTTATCATGATTTTTGGATATGGTCACCCTTTCTCTTTTCCTACACTCACCTTCCTTCTAGTGTTGGTTTTTATTCCTCCACCATTCTCACTTGATGAGAGGGGCTACACCTGAGAGAAGAGAAGGAGAGAGTTTCATTTTTTTTGAGCTTGTGGCATTTTTCTTGATCTCATTTTATGCTAGGAAAAATGCAAGCACCATTTTTCCTTATCCTCATTCCTCCATCTACAAAGGCAACAAAAATCCCAAATGAGACACAACTCTACACATTCTACAGCAAATCTTGGGCATGTCGACTTGCCAGCTTCATGCCCGAGTTGCCTCGGTATAGAGGTGGGAGCCCGTAAAAGATGCAGGCGATGTGGTGCCCTTCCGGCGAGGAGGCGACGACATGGAGACAGGACTTTCCGCGGGAGATCGGGACGACGACGAGAAGACCGGAGGACTCGGATCACTCGGTATATCTCTTCCCCATCTTGTAGTTAGCTAGGACTAGTTAATGGTTCGATCCGGGTGTTTAGTGCGCGGTGGTGCCGGTTTGCTGGTTTGCAAAATTAAAGTTTTTGGCTTCCGCATTTTGGAGTCGGAATTGACGGCCGGGGCGCCGCCGTGCACTTACAGTGGTATCAGAGCCTCGCCATTAACTTAGTCTAGCTTTGTTTAATGTGTTTACATTTCCGATCGACCAAAATTCCAAAAACCCGCGTTTTCACATACATCAGTTTTCTGTTGAATTTTTTCTTGCTCGAAAAATTTTTCAGCTTGTGGAAAAGTGATGTACTGGAAAATATAAGGCTACTGTAGAAATTCGACAGAGTGATTCCATAGTGGGAGCGCAGAACCGCGGCCAAACCCCCCTTTGGGCCGCGGTTCCGCCGCACTATGATCAGATCACTGTGTCATTTTTCTTCAGTTGCTTTCTGGGATGATTTTAGGGGTTTTGGAATATTAATATTGGGCCCAGAATTTCTTGATGTGCTACAGTAGTGCTTGGGGCCCACTTGTTAAAATTTTATCGATCGGATATTTTAAACACATTATTTCACCGTATTTACATTATATCTGCGACCGTGAATGTCACTTGATCGGTAAATCATGTCTAACTGCTATAGCCCGGTTAGACGGATTTGCGAACGTGACTTTCACGTTGATGTTCTGTGTATTGCTGTGATGTTGCGGATTAGTCGTGGGGGATAGCCTGGATGCAATGTTAGTACAGTTTTGTTTTATATGTATATTTGATATTGCGGGGCGAGCGTCCGACAAGTGGACTGCCGTCACTGCCTGTTTGTATTATTCTTTTGGGGCACGACCTGGTTGCGGTCGATGTACCCGTTGTATGTATATTTTACTTTCTGTACTAGGATTACCCCGCGGAGGGGTGCACGGATAGCCGGGTTCTAGAGGGCAACAAGCCCGCATCTCATGGCATTGAGACGGAGGGGGCTTCACTCTAGTATTGGCGGGCTATTCGCCACACTCGTAGGGGGTACAGGTTGACCCAGGAGGGGTGCCCAAGTTACCTGATTCCGTGAAGTGCTGGTTGGTCCATTCACGGTGCTGAAGGGGGCTGCCTCGCTTCAGGTTTTGGCGGGTAACTTGCCACGCCCGTAGGGGTCTAGGATTTCATTGTACAGGCTATCCACACGACCAGGGGAACGTCGGGTTTCAGTAGTGGCTCTATGAAACCCGGGGATCCCAGATATCTGTATTGTTTCTGTGATGCTGTACATTTCTGTGATGTTGCATTTTTATCACGCCTTGAGCGAAATATAATATATTAGTATATATATTAGTAGATGTTGTATATGTTTTACATCCGCGCTAGTCCAGTCCCCGCTCTGTCGTTAGTTAGCTAACCTAACGGGTAATGACGGGACCCAGTGGCGAATGCGGATGGCATATACGTACGTCAGTATATTTTCGTTCTTTGTGGTGTGATCAATTGATGGGACTCGTTGATTCGGATCAATGCAAGTTAAAAAAAACCTAATCTGATGTTGTTGGAACACTTTTCAAAAAGCTGTTATTGCAAGGACGTTCACTTTTGTTTTGCATCGTGGTATTCATTTGGAATATCCTGCTCCTCAGTCGACGAGGCAAGGGCCGAGATCCCTTCACCGGGAGTGACCCCTTGGACAGAAGTTTGCGTCAGGGCATTAACTTCACTATAGCCGATTGCTTTTGCTTTGCATCGTGGTATTCAGTTGGAATATCCTGCACCTCATTCTACGGGGAAAGAGCCGAGATCCCTTCACCGGGAGTGACCACTTTAGTAAAGGTTTTCGTCACTATATTTTCTAAAAAGCTATCAGTTCCTTCAACGATATCAAGTTCATTACGTTAAAGGTTTTCGCCAGAAACCATTCGTAGCCCTCCGTCGTTTCAGACGGGTAGCACGTAGTATTCATGCTATGTTTGTTGGCCTTCGTCAAGGCATAGTGTATGGTAGCTGCTTGTTGCTTTTCTGCTGCATAGATAGATGTGTTGGTTTGGGACAGTCGTATAGCCTTGTTGGCCTTCGTCAAGGGCTTGTACGGGTGGGTTCAAATCAACCTGGACAATGACGGGTAGAACTTGACATGTGACTTATGATTTGTTGGCCTTCTTCAAGGTCATAAGAGCATGGGGCAGAAATCACATCGGGAGTTTCAAAAGTACTGAAACTTGCCAGATATGCGCATACCTTCTGGAGTGTGATGATGTGAGCGGATTCCGTCACGTTATCCTGCGATGAGAGTTGGATCCCGATTCCCACTGATGAGTTAGTTTACTCCTCGGGTGACCCCGACTAATTCTTCTTTCGGGTTTGGAGGAGAATTTGAGGTACAGTGGGAGGTTTCCAGATTAGATAAATTGGTAACCATTCTGATCTAGGTTAGAGTGCACGCTGAGTGTTTCTTTTCTCGCTCTTTGGCACCGACCATTGACCCGACCCTAGACTATGACTCAGTGACCAAGTTGACCGAACCTTCTTAACACTGGCTTTTGGATTGTCAGAGTTGCAAACCTCATTGCCACTCCTACTTTTACCCTTTTTCTCCAGGACACCCCGTATTACTACGAACGCCCACTTCCATTGGACAAAACCATCGTATGGTTAGATACGAACTCGAAGGAATTCGAGAATGGTTTCCGGTTCTGGAGAAAACGGATAGGATTATTCAGTTGTCTTTTCCTTTTACCTTCTCTCAAGTTGTGAGTACTCCTTGGTTTAGGAGATAGTACACCTATTACGCAAATTGGATAGTCTTCTTCCAAACCTTAGGCTGGTGCCGAACGGTGGGGAATGAAGAAAACCAATTAGCATAACGATGGTGTGCAGAAGGTTTTAAGTTAAGACAAAATAAAGGGATTAGTAAGAGGGCATTGTAAATTGCGACTGCTATTCACGACCAAACCAAGTATTTCTTCGCCAATCCTAAATCACCTTTGTATTTCTCCAGGACACTCCGTATCACTACGAAGATCCCAGTTTATTGGATAATCCATCGTATGGTTATATACGAACTCGAAAGGAACTTGTTCCAGTTCGGGGATGGATCTTGGTTCAGGAGAAATAGGAATAAAGTACATTCAGGTGTCATTTATCTTCACCTTCTCTCGCGTTGCGAGTGCTCCTAGGACTAGGACAGTACACCCATTATGCTTATTGGATAGTCTTCTTCCAAACCATAGGCTGGTGCCGAACGGTAGGGAAGGAAGAAAACCATTTGGCCTAAAGGGGTGTGCAGAAGGTAATGACTAAAGACATATAAAGGGATTTGGAGAAGTGGCAAAGAATTATACGGTTATAATTGTGAATCTGGATAATGGAAGAGGCATTACTATGAATACCAGGATACCCCATCGAAACATTTCAATGTTTCAGATTCACTGTGTACTGTTAAAAGAAAACTGATTTCCCGATTAGACACTTGCTCCAGGGTATGTATTTACCAGGTATGATTCTCACATCTGTATGGTTTTACAGATGATGAGTGGGAGTAAGTTATTGGGAATTAGGTGACCATCCTCATTATATCGGGATTCGTTAGAATTGGTGATATTTGAGGAAGCCACCTGGGTTGTTTGCCGGTCGGCAAGTATTTGGTTTTGAATATCCGCTGTTATGCACCAATTACAAATCGATATATCTGTACGTCTATTTTCATAGAGTGAGATATATCTTTTTGAAATTATGTCTGTGACATTTACCTATATCAGTGGATGGTTAGGTAAGGAGCATTGAACAGCGGTGTAATTCTTCTAAACCATAAGTACAGTTTTCAACCTACGACACACAGTGAATGAGTTGCTAGACTCAGGGGACTTATACAGAGTATTGTATATTATACAGGGTCCATTAGGACAGAGGGGTTGGTCCTCATACTATATTCGGTTTACTTATACCTTCTCTGATTCTTAGACAAGTGTTTCGTAGAAACACAAGGTTGAAGTTTTGAGAAGTTATAGGTATAAGAATAAAGTAGAGAACCAGATATTGCAAGTATCGGGATTCTTCAAAGTGATCGAAGATGTAGATACTTGTATATGGTATTCAGTTGATAGTAATGGTTAAGAGAAATTGCTTCTCTTTCAGGTTACTCATGATTGGAAGTATTCCTAAGTTGAGTAACGCTGATCGTCCTCCTTCCATTTAGTTGACATGCACTGGAGACAGCTGCATGATTTGAATCTGGTTCAATTAAATCAGTGCCTCTGTTTCTGTATTGGATATAGAACAGTTCGTATCTTAACGATGTTAAGGTATGGGGAGTTGTCCGGCTTATGCTTAAAACCAGATTCTGGATAACTCAAAAGCACGTTTCTGTAATGGCTATTTGTGGGTTGACCCAGGCTATGACGAGGGTTGATTTTCTACCATCTGGAAGATCAATAGTGATATTGTTCTAGACTCACCACAGTTTTATTAAAAATGGATTTTTTCAGAAAACAGTAGTGGGAGTATGGTAGAACTGGAAGTGATTCCAGAACCACAAACAATTACTGAAGATTTGATAGGAACCTAAATATTCAATCTGATTTGACATTCCATTGGCCACTCCGCAGATACGGTGGGCAACTTCAGGCACCCGAGAGGTACTCCGGTAGCCTCAAGGACGGTGACAGGGAAGTTCTTGTTTACCCCACTTGCCATTGCTGTTGTTCCAGGCTGCGAGACCCGGCAGGAGGATGAGTATAGCGTCGTTCTAAACTTGCTTTAGAAGTGTACGTCTATATAACTCTGCCAGAGGGTTGTCGTAGTCAGTAGGAGCAGCGGAAGCACTGGTGGACAGGTAGCTTATGTCTATTTATAGACTAAAGCAAATATAGCGGAGATAGATCATTTATTTCTGATGTGACAGTCTTAGGTTTGACTTCATCAGAATAGGGGATGGATCTGTTAAGAAGGTAGTAGGGTGTGATGTCCTGGTATTTGATGACATACACAGAGTAGGAAGTAATATTCTTATACTACGATCGGTTATACTTTGGTCGTCACACAGTAGTTTCTCCACACAGGACTTGGATTTTATATCAGACATTCTGGATACTAGATCTATGGTTTTAGATCTAGATTTGGGTGGTTTCCCAATCAGGGTACTTTGACCGCATTCTAAGAGTATTTAGAATGGACGACTCCTAGCACGGTAGTATACCTGCAGGTGATGGAGTCACCCTCTCTAAAGGTGTCTTATAGACTAAATGGGAGAGGGATGTGCATGATTAGCATATCACTTACTTAGGCAATTGAGTCAATCATGAGATGTCAAGTACCACACCAGATTTTGTTCTTGAAGTAGGTGCAATAAGTTGATATTGATCCAATCCTGGAGAAACAATCGGAAGCAGTTTTACAACATAAGTGAATGTTTTAGGAATTTGATAACGGCAGCCTCCTTTAGGAGACGGTTATCATTCCAGGCTTCCAAGGTGACATGGATAGCAGAGAGTGGCTGTCAGAGTTACAGTTTTCCCTCTGACGATGGGCAGTATTTTGGACAGTTGGTCTAAGTGGATACTGAGGGAAGGCATGGCGCAGGATACTGATTAAGTTCAGTTGACGATACAGTCTAAGAAGTTTGGATTTGGAGTTCATTTATGAGCTAGGTCCCATCAGACATCCAGACATTCTAAGACAGGTATTGCTCATTTCGGGAGATAGCTTTCTCCGCGAACTTGAGATATAGAGAGACATAGAAAGAAATACCAGAGCAGATCCACTCACTGAGGCTATTCCTCGAACGCAATAGTTTCGCAAACGAGCTTTGTGAGACTGACTAGTAGAGGAGTTGGGTGTTCGGTGTCACACGGGCTGTGAGTATGCGACATCGCATTAATTAGCCTTGAGTGCAAGTGGGAGATTGTTGGAGATAGTGCCTTCAGAGTCAATTGTTGGATCACAGGCACGTGATTGCAATGATTGAGGGGAGGACCTGTCCCAGTAGGACAGTCTTGCTCAAGATGATAGTATGCTATCTGGTTTACCTTTATCATCGTGTACTGCTTTAGGTGACCTGACAGGTCGCTATTGCACGTTGATAGAGCCCCTAGGATTCTTGCTTGACTGCCAGCAGTATGAGGGCGATCATATACGTGGGAGCTGGTAGTCTATAAGCATATCCTTAAAAGGTCCCTAGTCGTAGGAGTTTCGAGACAGGGCATCGATACTCCAGAGTAGACTAGTGTATACAGACGAGACCCCGACGAGAGACGGTGGCCGGTCTCACAGGCCACTGGTGTCAGTTGGTTCACCTAAGATGTATACAGGTGCTCATTGGGTTATGAGTACACCGGACAGGACTCGCCGGGAACATGCTAGTTGGTCTTATACCTGACGTCAGATAGCAGTTCCCAGGTGACATGTGTACAGGTTAGTTCATCGACCTGGGGATCGTTATTTGTCTCGTGTGAGTTCCCACTGTGCTTTGATTACTACCCTACCACGGCTCAAAGGAGTCGTGCAAACAGGTTTTAGTTGGGTACAGTCCCGAGCCACATGGAGGCAGTGAGCGGATCTTTAGGGGTTCGTCTCTCCCGGTATTGGGGGTAAGGTCTCGCTGTGTCTAGGAGAGCCATTACACGAAGTACTTGGCCAAGGCAGGAGATTTACTGGTAGGTATTCCAGTAGTATCTCAGGGTGTTCTGGGCTACACTCCGACACGACTTGTACCGCTTTTGGGGGTCTGACTTTTACCAACCCCCTAGGCCCGCCATGCGATACTCATAGACGAACGAACCGGACTGTACGGATATTGTCACTGACAGGCTCAGTAGGGTGTCAGGATGAGTTCGCTCATCGACGTCCCTTTTGGTCAATAGCTGGTGGCCCGTTACGTATTGGCTTATATCTCTGACGTGCTAGTGGTTAAATCCACAGCCATAGTATTGACGAGTCTTTAGAGTCCACCACACTTTCAGTTACTCAAGCTTTCGGGCGAAACGCTGTAGAGGCCGTATGCAGATATGGTAAGGTCCGATCAGGTACGTGCGGTATTGCACGGATCAGGATCGGACAGTTTGTACTAGACGCCGTATGCATATATGGCAGGGTTCGATCAGATATGTGCGGTATTGCATGAATCAGGATCGGGCGGATATTGCTAGCCGGCTTTGGTTTAAGCCGGATCCTAGTATAGTACAGTATAGATTTTGTCTCTTTGCATTTGTATCCGGTCGGAATACAGATGCGGGTGTGTATGCACAGTATCGGGGTTTTTCCTGTAATTTATTACGGGACCAGTTTTCTGGAGTTGCCAGTTTGCATTCCGTTCCGGCCGGTTTTCCTTTGTTCTTTCCCGGCCGGACTTTTCTGATGGAGGGTGTTATTTGCAAGTTTGTAAATAACACATTGTGGAGGGGTTTCTTGCAAATGTATTGATTATGTTGCATCTTTTCTTTTCAATAATCATTTGATTCTCTTTACATCACTTGATTTGTATTAATGGTGATTGGAGTTGATTAGATTTAGAGATGACGTTGTTATCATGATTTTTGGATATGGTCACCCTTTCTCTTTTCCTACACTCACCTTCCTTCTAGTGTTGGTTTTTATTCCTCCACCATTCTCACTTGATGAGAGGGGCTACACTTGAGAGAAGAGAAGGAGTGAGTTTAATTTTTTTTGAGCTTGTGGCATTTTTCTTGATCTCATTTCATGCTAGGAAAAATGCAAGCACCATTTTTCCTTATCCTCATTCCTCCATCTACAAAGGCAACAAAAACCCCAAATGAGACACAACCTTACACATTCTACAGCAAATCTTGGGCATGTCGACTTGCCAGCTTCATGCCCGAGTTGCCTCGGTATAGAGGTGGGAGCCCGTAAAAGATGCAGGCGATGTGGTGCCCTTCCGGCGAGGAGGCGACGATATGGAGACAGGACTTTCCGCGGGAGATCGGGACGACGACGAGAAGACCGGAGGACTCGGATCACTTGGTATATCTCTTCCCCATCTTGTAGTTAGCTAGGACTAGTTAATGGTTCGATCCGGGTGTTTAGGGCGCGGTGGTGCCGGTTTGCTAGTTTGCAAAATTAAAGTTTTTCGCTTCCGCATTTTGGCGTCGGAATTGACGGCTGGGGCGCCACCGTGCACTTACAGAAGCCTCTAGAGAGTCCGGAACACGATGATCGCAGTGAAGGGACCTCAACACAGAGCTTAAGAAGTGAAGCACCGGATCTACAAAGGTTGTAATCCCTCTCACTTAGTGTTAAAGTGTTTAACATGCTTGTTTTAGCCTAAACTCTAGTTTAAAGATCCGGCTTTGGGTTGTTCGGCACAGCTAAATTTTAAATCGGGCATGGTTTATGCCTCGTAGACCCTTGTGCGTGTGCCTAGCATCCCTACAGTGGTATCAGAGCCAAGTTAGAGCTTTAGACGAAGTTTGGGTGAAGTTTAAAGTCCGATCGAACCCGGAAACCCCGACACGAACCCTTCCTCGGCTGGACCATTGGTACTGTGGCATGTGATGGATGTTTTTAAACTGATTTCAAGTGTTGAGCTATTTGGGAAATCTTGGGTGTTTGATTATTCGATCGGAAAGTTTAACACTGTCTATTTATCTAGAATTTGATAGAATTTTTGGAATCCACAAGTAATTATGAGATAATTAATTTGAATGTTATAAATCTAGCAGTTCAGTCTCAGATGATCGGTTGCCACGGAATTTTGATGTGATCAAAAGTCCGTCACAATCACGTACCGTGCGGATACTCACCGGGTAAACTGAACAGACAGCCATGCCCCATAGCCCCGACCAAGTGACTGTAGGAGAACCACGTCGCCAAAAGAATATGTTCGGGTGCTCGCGGCAGCGGTGTTCCGCCTTATTGCACTTCGTCGACGGCATCCGGGGGTGCGGCCGTCTACTAAAGTTTGCGACGAGCATTCGATCAGGATGTCGGGAAGCTTGTTGAATTGTCTGACTTGATATTGAAAAGAGTTTTCGATAATGAGACTAAAATGCGGGGTTTATAATTGTTAGGCATGTGATGTCTAAGGAATTCATTTGGTTAGGCATGCGATGTCTAAGGAGGTTGTGGATTCCAACTGTTGTAGTTTTACATTTTCTTTTCTGTGACCGTAAGTGCAGTATGTGGTGTATCGCCGGCTTCATTGCTATACATCAACGGCAATCGGGATACGCATACTTGCTTATGTTGATGTTATGAGATATTATATGTTGCTGTGATATGTTATATTGGATCGTCGCGTTCTGAATAGCCGGGGTTTTTATGTGAGATGAGAGTTTTTCTTTTTCATTCATGTAAAATTCATTTGTGTAACACCTTAGGATGTGTTTAGTGAATAATCATACTTAAATAATGGTTTTTAACAAAAAGTTTACCAAATTGTGTTTTAAATATTTTTCCTAATTTAATAAATATTTTTCCAAAATTTTCCTAGGCTTGCATACACATGTGCATGTAAACTAGGGTTTTTAAATTGAGTTAATACCATGATTATTAACCATGGTGGGTTAATCATGGGATTAAGCCTTTTGGGTTTTAAGTGGGTTAATTAGCTAATTAAAAGTTACTTTAATTTGAATTGTTTTAGGTGTTGACTTGTGAGAGAGAGGGAGGGTGCATCATGGCTCAAGCCATGCTTGCATTAAATGAAGAGAGAGAGATGAGGGTTGACACTTGAGTGTTGGTTGTTTTTCTCTCATTTCATTGCTTCTCTCAAACTCTCACACACTCACACACACACTTACCTCTCAACCCCTCAGCTCCAGAACAAAGTAGCAGCAGCAAGCATTCAGCAGCAGCAGCAGAGGCCAGTAGCAGCAGCAGCAGAGATCAGCAGTAGCAGCAGTGAGCACCAACAGCAACAACAGCAACTGCAGCTTCTTCCCCTCATTTCTTCTGCTTCCTTCAGCTACCTAGGGTTAAGTATGAGCTATAATTCCTAAACTTACTCCCTAGCTTGCTTAGTTAGTGTAGTTTTGCATCGGTTAATGGTTTTTAGTGCGTTTTAGTGTGATATGAGGTGTTTAGGGGGAACTTTGTGCTAATGTGATGTGTTATGGTTTCAGTAGGTTGTTAGTGGGTTGTTGAGACCATATTAGCTTAGCTTAACCCCTATTACACTAAAATACCACCAGTTTCCCTAATTGATGCAAATTTGTCGTTTTTAAGCAAATTTGAGCTTTTCTGGATCTGCTTTTGACCCGTTGAGTTTTGAATGATTTTGAGTATACTGCAGTGTAGTGGAGATGTGCTGATACCCTAGATTTAACCCGACCCCCTAACTGCTACAGTAGGCCGCCAATTAATTCGTTCTGGCCGCAATTTGCGGCCAGATAGGTAGGGTTTGGGTTGGGGTTTGATCCTGTAGGTGTCTGCTAGTGTGTAGGGTGCTGTGATATATATATTTTTATAAGTTTAGTTCTGTAGTAAAATCTGGGACTAAATACCCGTTTTGCCGTTTTTCTAAACCTTCGCGACACGCGTGATACGTGAGTAGGTTTAGGGTCCCTGCGTATCGCGACGCGTCGGGGTAGTTTCAGGTGCGTGATCACACGTTTTAGCGTATCGCGCACACGCGCGATTGGTTTGCGACACGGGTTTCTAGTTGGACTGTAATGTCGCGTTTCTGTGAAATTGGGCTTATGTGTGATATATGTTATGTGATTCTAGGTTCGCAGGCCAGTGAGACGGACGCTGCGAAGAAGGACAAGCAGGTGGTTGGATACACTTAGCGCGAGACTCGGTGAGTAGATTTCACATCTACGGTGATATCGCCCGCATGGCGTTATGCGTCAGGGCTGATAGGACCTTATTATTATTTATTGCATTACCCCATGGACTGTCATCGCATATTGCATTCCCTGCTGTATTTATATATATATGCTTAGAACGGATAGAACACCGCACTATTACTAACGGCTTATGTTGCACGGGCACTATTTGCATGCTACACACACACCGTTAGTAATTGCCATGCCACACTCACTGTAGAACTGCCATGATTACATTGCTGTAGTTTATCTTACATATGATTGGTGATGATTTCTTAGAAATTGGGAGCCGCATGACATCTTTAAAAACGGAAACTATTTTAAAAAGCGGTTTTTCCCTTATACTACTACCATGGATTAATTACATTGTACCTCGCATTGGATTTATTTATTAGTGATGGATTTTCATGTGATTTCTGGTTTTAAGGACCGTGGAATTATTTAAGAAAAGATGTACTATTTTGAAAAACCCGGTACCTCATGATATGATATTTTGGTGCGTCCACCACGCGTTTTCTCGTTGCTGAGACGTGTGCTTGAAACCCTATTCGAGGAGTGATGATCCGTTTTCGGGTTCGTGGTGGGTCCGGTATGGTTCCCCTCGGCGAGATGATCGATGGGTTTCGCCGATTGAGCCTGGAGGCGGGCGAGTACCTACCGGCGATTGGTTGGACCTGGCAGTTGTCCGGAGGATACTAACCAGAGTCGAGAGATGGATGCGGGACGATCCGTACTGCCGGGGCCGAGGGCCGACTCCGCAGACGGACCCCGTGGGGCCGATCCGGACTGACGGAGCCCGATATATGAGGATTTGCGTGTCGATGCTGGACACGAGTATTTTATGATATTTTGGGTGCCGATGTTGGGCACTCGTGATTTCTCAGAGATGTACAGGATTTGAGGGCCGATGGGTGTGCCGGCGCCTGAGTGTATTTGGGATTTGGGTGCAGCCTGTGGCACCGTCTAGTGTTTTCCATGTTGACATATTCCATGTAGATATTATTTATCCCATGCTCGGTATTGATTACTATATATCTCATCCTATAGCATTTACCTGATAGAGCACTTGTATTATTATTGCATCCACTGTTTGGTATGCATTGATATCATCTGCTGGCATTAGTAGAGCCACGCTGTATGTGCATGCTCGCGACTACCTTTATATGTTATGTCTATTCACGAGTTGGCAACTCACCCCCGTTGTGCCACAGTATTTGCAGGTTGCCCTTGGGAGTAGTCGCGGCTGGCTGTTTACCGCATCTTTTGGCACAGATACCCTTTCTGAGGCGAGTTAGCCTTTTTGCTGATTAGGTGGGTTTTTGTACGGTATCTGTTATCCTCCAGTTGTATGTTGATGTATCTAGTATTCTCCATCTACCTTTCTGTATTGACTTAGAGACAGTTGTAAGGACGATGTGTATGATTTATATTCTGGTGTCGAGCTCGCATGTGAGCCGACTTTATTTTATGCAGTCTTACCTTTTGTGATATTGTCCTTGCTTTACTGTGTATTCTTCGCTACGGCGTCGTATATCATATTGGGATGCTTTATTTATTTCGCTTGTTGTTTCTGCTACACCTTGCTTTTACCCGACTTACGGGATAAATGTTTTAAAAGGAAATGTTGCCAAAATTATAAAAGTTATACTCCTAAACTTAAAAAGGATTTCTACTAAATTAATTAAAGTTTTCTAGACATGTATGACTGTTTTTACAAAATGTTTTAATCACTCTTTAATTTTTGGTTTTGATTTCTGGGTTCGGCTTACTTAGCCGCGTTACGCCTGTAGACGTCGCGTGATTAAGTGCCGGTCACGAGTCGAAACTCTCGGGTCGTGACAAAGTTGGTATCAGAGCGTAGGTTTTACCTTCGCAGTGTAGGATGACCCTGGTATGATGGAGTAGGTAGCTGCAGCAGGGTAGCGTAGCGTGTGTATGTTCCGCGGCATACTCACGACACGGTACTCTGCCTACGCGACCTTAGGACTTGTTGATTTAAATTCCTTTCTGAATACATGCATTCTTGCGATTCGATTTCCGTGTTCTTATCGAATCCTAATTTTCTTTCAGCCATTATGCCGCCTAAGACTACGAGGGCACAGAGAGCGGCCGAGATTCGTGTTGACTTGTCCGAGACGAGGACTGATCCGGGCAGTGCACCCGTTGTACCCGAGCAGACTGTTCCTCTTGTGATAGAGCAGATCGCCACGCTAGGGGCTGGTATGCAGGAGATGCACCAGACGGTGGGATCTAGCATGCAGGAGATGCGCCAGATGATAGGATCGCTAGTTGAGACGCTTCGAGCCCAGCGACCAGAGATAGCTCCACCCGTTCCAGAGACCGCGATGGTACCTACCGCACAGCCAGCTGCCCCTGCAGCCACGGAGGTGATCACCGTATCGTTATCAGAGTTCATGAGGCTGAAGCCTCCGGTATTCACAGGCACCGACACAGCCGAGGACCCCCAGTCTTTCATTGACAGGATGGCCCGGATATGCCGTTTCCTCAGATGCGCAGATTCGAGGTGGGTCGAGTTCGCGAGCTTTCGCCTAGAAGGTCTTGCGCAGAAGTGGTGTTACTCAGTTGAGAAGGGCAGAGCAGCAGGTCTTCCTCCTATGACCTGGACGGAGTTCGTGACAGTATTTCTAGCCCTTTTTCTTCCCCAGAGTGTTAGGGATGCCCGAGCACGTAGATTTGAGTCCTTGTGCCAGACGCCAGGGATGACTGTGGCAGAGTATGACGTGTTGTTTACAGAGTTGGCAGTCTATGCCCTATATTTAGTGGCTACCGAGGAGTTGCGCGTCAAGAGATTTGTTCGAGGCTTGCTTACACCATTGTTCCTTGCGATCAGCGCGCAGCACTACGAGACCTATGCAGCAGCTGTAGACGCAGCCCTAGTAGTCGAGGAGCACCTTGCTGAGACTTCGGCAGTTCCAGAGCCGAAGAGAGTTCGTACTGGCATATCCGCATGGAGACAGACATTCTGACGCCGCGACAGGTATCGTCAAGGTACGGGGAGTGGCAGAGATTCGGGACGGAGCCAGATGTTTAGTTCATATCCACGAGAGGGTCAGCAGTCGCCGCGGGGTTGCTTTAGATGCGGCAGCCTACATCACCTTGTTAGAGATTGCCCTGAGACACACCGGAGGGAGGCAGCAGCACCGCATGTTACCTTACCACCTTCACCACCCCAGAGGGCGTTGCCCGTTGTACCTACCGTTGCTCCGCGCCAGACTCATGCACAGAGAGGTCGGGGGCATGGAGGAGTTGCTCAGAGGGGGCGAGATGACCGAGGCAGAGGGCAGTCAGTCGCAGGTGGTGGACAGGCGAGGGTTTTTGCTTTGACACATCAGGACGCGCAGGCGTCCAATGCAGTGGTTTCAGGTATCCTTCCTGTATGTTCAGTTGATGCACATGTACTGTTCGATCCCGGATCCACACACTCGTACGTATCCACACACTTTGTGCCGAGTTTGGGTAGAGAGTCCGATTTGCTTGATCAGCCGCTTGTGGTGACCACTCCTGTGGGAGAGTCGTTTGTTGCTAGGCACGTGTTCCGATCCTGTACCGTCTGTATTGGCGAGAGAGAGTTGCCTGTCGACTTGATCCTTCTGGAGATGTTGGACTTCGACGTTCTTATGGGTATGGATTGGTTAGCCACGTGCTATGCTTCTGTGGACTGCCGAGAGAAGACAGTTAGATTCTGTTTTCCCGGCGAGTCGGTTTTCGTTGTGTTAGGGGACCGTAGTGCCGCCCCTCACAATGTGATTTCTTCTTTTCGCGCTGGACAGCTTTTGAGGAAGGGATGTCAGGGATTTCTCGCCTATGTTTGCGATGCTTGCGCAACAGAGGTTCCATTGGATCAGGTTCCGGTTGTTAGCGAGTTTCCTGATGTGTTCCCTTCCGAGCTTCGAGGGTTGCCGCCCGAGCGCGACATTTCCTTCTGTATTGATTTGGTTCCTGGCTCGGGGCCTATTTCCATACCGCCTTATCGGATGGCCCCGGCGGAACTTCGAGAGTTGAAGGGTCAGTTGCAAGATTTGCTGGATAAAGGACTTATTCGACCCAGTGTTTCTCCTTGGGGTGCTCCAGTCCTGTTCGTTAAGAAGAAGGACGGCAGTTTGCGTCTATGTATCGACTACCGCCAGCTGAACAGGGTGACAGTACGGAACAGGTATCCTTTACCGTGTATCGATGATTTGTTTGACCAGCTTCAGGGGGCAGGGTACTTTTCGAGGATCGATCTATGATCTGGCTATCATCAGCTGCGGGTTCGACAGGAGGACATTTCCAGGACAGCTTTCCGTACGCGCTACGGCCATTACGAGTTTTTGGTGATGTCGTTTGGACTCACCAATGCGCCAGCAGCCTTCATGGACTTGATGAACCGCATTTTCCGGCCTTACTTGGATCTGTTCATTATAGTCTTCATCGACGATATCTTGGTGTATTCCCGGAGCAGTGAGGAGCACAAGCAGCACTTGCGGATTACATTGCAGACCTTGAGGGAGCACCAGCTTTATGCGAAATTTTCCAAGGGTGCTTTTTGGCTGGACAGCGTAGACTTCTTGGGACACCTGATTTCACGAGACGGTATATGTGTAGACCCGAGGAAGATTGATGCCGTTCAGCGTTGGCCCAGACCCATATCGGTGACGGAGGTTCGCAGCTTTTTGGGGTTGGCCGGTTACTACAGGCGTTTTGTGCAGGACTTCTCCCGCATTGCTACACCGTTGACCGGGTTGACCCAGAAGGGAGTCCCTTTCGATTGGATGGAGGAGTGCGAGCACAGTTTTCAGCAGTTACGGACTCGGCTGACGACGGCACCGGTGTTATCCTTACCTTCCGGATCGGGCGGATTTGTGGTCTTTTGTGATGCTTCTCGAGTGGGGTTGGGGTGCGTACTGATGCAGCATGACAGGGTGATCGCGTATGCCTCGCGACAATTGAAGAAACATGAGCAGAACTACCCCACTCACGATTTGGAGATGGCTGTAGTTGTCTTTGCACTTAAGATCTGGCGATATTACCTATACGGCGAGTCGTGCCAGATATTCACGGATCACAAGAGTCTGAAATACATATTCCAGCAGCGGGACCTGAACCTTCGACAGCGTCGATGGATGGAGTTAGTGAAGGATTACGACTGCGAGATCTTATATCACCCGGGCAAGGCAAATGTGTTGGCGGATGCCTTGAGTAGGAGGCCCGGTGGTAGCCTATCTTGTTTGAGCGCAGTACAGGAGCAGTCATCCGCAGACTGGCAGATATTATGCGACAGCCGGATACAGTTCGAGTTCACACCGATTGGAGGACAGATAGCGCATGTCTGTGCACGCCCACAGTTGATCGATCGTACACGTGAGGCATAGCTCAGTGATGACCGATGTTCAGAGATCATGGCACAGATTGGACAGGGCAGATTTTCCGAGTTCGTGATCGATGGTCAGAGGATACTACGATTTGGAGCTAGACTGTGCGTACCAGACGCTGAGGGACTGAGACGCGAGATTCTTGAGGAGGCAGATCGATCGGTATATAGCGTCCATCCTGGTTCCACCAAGATGTATCATGATATAAGAGGTGTTTACTGGTGGGAAGGAATGAAGAGGGACATCGCAGATTTTGTGTCAAGATGCCTGACTTGTCAGCAAGTCAAGGCTGAGCACCAGAGGCCCGCAGGGGAGCTACAGCCGTTGCCCATTCCGGAGTGGAAATGTGAAAAGATTTCGATGGATTTCGTGGTGGGTCTACCCAGGACTAGTCGGGGTTATGACTCCATCTGGGTGATCGTGGATCGTTTGACGAAAGCGGCTCACTTCCTACCGGTGAAGAAGACTTTCGGATTTACTCAGTATGCCCAGATTTACATTGACGAGATAGTGCGACTACACGGAGTCCCGACATGTATTGTGTCCGACAGAGACACCCAGTTTACCAGTAGACTATGGCAGAGGCTTCAGGAGGCTTTGGGCACTCGCTTGAGTTTCAGCACGGCGTTTCATCCGCAGACCGACGGCCAGCCAGAGCGGACCATCCAGACTCTCGAGGACATGCTCAGAGCTTGTGTATTAGATTTCGGAGGTAGCTGGGATCATCATTTGCCCTTAGTAGAGTTCTCCTACAATAACAGCTACCAGGAGACCATTCAGATGGCACCATTTGAGGCTCTTTATAGGAGGAGATGCTGGTCACCCACTTGTTGGACCGAGCTCAGTGAGAGCAGTATCTTAAGACCACTGATCGTTGAGGAGACGACCGCGAAGATCCAGTTGATCCGCGATAGGATGAGAGCAGCCCAGAGTAGGCAGAGATCTTATGCGGACCGTCGGCGACGCAGACTTGAGTTTTCTGTTGGTAATCATGTTTTCTTGAGGGTCTCCCCAATGAAAGGTGTGATGAGGTTTGGGAAGAAGGGGAAGCTCAGTCCCACGTATGTGGGCCCCTTCGAGATCCTCGAGCGTATTGGTGCAGTAGCTTACCGGTTAGCCCTTCCGCCCAGCTTTCCAGAAGTGCATCTCGTATTTCATGTCTCGATGCTCCATAGATATCTTCATGATCCTTCGCATGCGATTCAGCATCCGACGATCCAACTTGAGCGCGACCTTTCCTATGCAGAGCAGCCGGTGAGGATCTTGGATCGACAAGTGAAGAAATTAAGATCGAAGGACATTCCATCAGTTAAGGTACTTTGGCGTGGTCAGAACCGTGAGGAGGTCACTTGGGAGACCGAAAGCGAGATGATGAAGACGTATCCCCATCTTTTTGAAGGTACTTGTAGTTAGATTTTGAAATTCGGGGACGAATTTCTACAAGGGGGAGATATTGTAACACCTTAGGATGTGTTTAGTGAATAATTATACTTAAATAATGGTTTTTAACAAAAAGTTTACCAAATTGTGTTTTAAATATTTTTCCTAATTTAATAAATATTTTTCCAAAATTTTCCTAGGCTTGCACACACATGTGCATGTAAACTAGGGTTTTTAAATTGAGTTAATACCATAATTATTAACCATGGTGGGTTAATCATGGGATTAAGCCTTTTGGGTTTTAAGTGGGTTAATTAGATAATTAAAAGTTACTTTAATTTGAATTGTTTTAGGTGTTGACTTGTGAGAGAGAGGGATGGTGCATCATGGCTCAAGCCATGCTTGCATTAAATGAAGAGAGAGAGAGAGGAGGGTTGACACTTGAGTGTTGGTTGTTTTTCTCTCATTTCTTTGCTTCTCTCAAACTCTCACACACTCACACACACACTTACCTCTCAACCCCTCAGCTCCAGAACAAAGTAGCAGCAGCAAGCATTCAGCAGCAGCAGCAGAGGTCAGTATCAGCAGCAGCAGAGATCAGCAGTAGCAGCAGTGAGCACCAACAGCAACAACAGCGACTGCAGCTTCTTCCCCTCATTTCATCTGCTTCCTTCAGCTACCTAGGGTTAAGTATGAGGTATAATTCCTAAACTTACTCCCTAGCTTGCTTAGTTAGTGTAGTTTTGCATCGGTTAATGGTGTTTAGTGCGTTTTAGTGTGATATGAGGTGTTTAGGGGGAACTTTGTGCTAATGTGATGTGTTATGGTTTCAGTAGGTTGTTAGTGGGTTGTTGAGACCATATTAGCTTAGCTTAACCCCTATTACACTAAAATACCACCAGTTTCCCTAATTGATGCAAATTTGTCATTTTTAAGCAAATTTGAGCTTTTCTGGATCTGCTTTTGACCCGTTGAGTTTTGAATGATTTTGAGTATACTGCAGTGTAGTGGAGATGTGCTGATACCCTAGATTTAACCCGACCCCCTAACTACTACAGTAGGCCGCCAATTAATTCGTTCTGGCCGCAATTTGCGGCCAGATAGGTAGGGTTTGGGTTGGGGTTTGATCCTGTAGGTGTCTGCTAGTGTGTAGGGTGCTGTGATATATATATTTTTATAAGTTTAGTTCTGTAGTAAAATCTGGGACTAAATACCCGTTTTGCCGTTTTTCTAAACCTTCGCGACACGCGTGATACGTGAGTAGGTTTGGGGTCCCTGCGTATCGCGACGCGTCGGGGTAATTTCAGGTGCGTGATCACACGTTTTAGCGTATCGCGCACACGCGTGATTGGTTTGCGAAAAGGGTTTCTAGTTGGACTGTAATGTCGCGTTTCTGTGAAATTGAGCTTATGTGTGATATATGTTATGTGATTCTAGGTTCGCAGGCCAGTGAGACGGACGCTGCGAAGAAGGGCAAGCAGGTGGTTGGATACACTTAGCGTGAGACTCGGTGAGTAGATTTCACATCTACGAGGATATCGCCCGCATGGCGTTATGCGTCAGGGCTGATAGGACCTTATTATTATTTATTGCATTACCCCATGGACTGTCATCGCAAATTACATTCCCTACTGTATTTATATATATATGCTTAGAACGGATAGAACACCGCACTATTACTAACGGCTTATATTGCACGGGCACTATTTGCATGCTACACACACACCGTTAGTAATTGCCATGCCACACTCACTGTAGAACTGCCATGATTACATTGCTGTAGTTTATCTTACATATGATTGGTGATGATTTCTTGGAAATTGGGAGCCGCATGACATCTTTAAAAACGGAAACTATTTTAAAAAGCGGTTTTTCCCATATACACCTACCATGGATTGATTACATTGTACCTCGCATTGGATTTATTTATTAGTGATGGATTTTCATGTGATTTCTGGTTTTGAGGACCGTGGAATTATTTAAGAAAAGATGTACTATTTTGAAAAACCCGGTACCCCGTGATATGATATTTTGGTGCGTCCACCACGCGTTTTCTCGGTGCTGAGACGTGTGCTTGAAACCCGATTCGAGGAGTGATGATCCGTTTGCGGGTTCGTGGTGGGCCCGGTATGGTTCCCCTCGGCGAGATGATCGATGGGTTTTGCCGATTGAGCCTGGAGGCGGGCGAGTACCTACCGGTGATTGGTTGGACCTGGCAGTTGTCCGGAGGATACTGACCAGAGTCGAGAGATGGATGCGGGATGATCCGTACTGCCGGGGCCGAGGGCCGACACCGCAGACGGACCCCGTGGGGCCGATCCGGACTAACGGAGCCCGATATATGAGGATTTGCGTGTCGATGCTGGACACGAGTATTTTATGATATTTTGGGTGCCGATGTTGGGCACTCGTGATTTCTCAGAGATGTACAGGATTTGAGGGCCGATGGGTGTGCCGGCGCCTGAGTGTATTTGGGATTTGGGTGCAGCCTGAGGCACCGTCTAGTGTTTTCCATGTTGACATATTCCCTGTAGATATTATTTATCCCATACTCGGTATTGATTACTATATATCTCATCCTGTAGCATTTACCTGATAGAGCACTTGCATTATTATTGCATCCACTGTTTGGTATGCATTGATATCATCTGCTGGTATTAGTAGAGCCACGCTGTATGTGCATGCTCGCGACTACCTTTATATGTTATCTCCATTCACGAGTTGGCAACTCACCCCCGTTGTGCCACAGTATTTGCAGGTTGCCCTTGGGAGTAGTCGCGGCTAGCTGTTTACCTCATCTTTTGGCACAGATACCTTTTCTGAGGCGAGTTAGCCTTTTTGCTGATTAGGTGGGTTTTTGTACGGTATCTGTTATCCTCCAGTTGTATGTTGATGTATCTAGTATTCTCCATCAACCTTTCTGTATTGACTTAGAGACAGTTGTGAGGACGATGTGTATGATTTATATTCTGGTGTCGAGCTCGCATGTGAGCCGACTTTATTTTATGCAGTCTTACCTTTTGTGATATTGTCCTTGCTTTACTGTGTATTCTTCGCTACGGCGTCGTATATCATATTGGGATGCTTTATTTATTTCGCTTGTTATTTCTGCTACACCTTGCTTTTACCCGACTTACAGGATAAATGTTTTAAAAGGAATTGTTTCCAAAATTATAAAAGTTATACTCCTGAACTTAAAAAGGATTTCTACTAAATTAATTAAAGTTTTCTAGACATGTATGACTGTTTTTACAAAATGTTTTAATCACTCTTTAATTTTTGGTTTTGATTTCTGGGTTCGGCTTACTTAGCCGCGTTACGCCTGTAGACGTCGTGTGGTTAAGTGCCGGTCACGAGTCAAAACTCTCGGGTCGTGACAATTTGTATGTAATATTCTTTTATTGGGGCACTTCCGGGCTGAGGATGATGTCACCATTGTATATTATTTACTTTTCCGCATTAGGTAGACCCAAGGCGGGGAGCACAAGTAACCGGGTTCTAGGGTCTAGTGGAAGACCATCTCGAGGAGTCGAGACCGGGTCTCCTAACCCTAGAATTGGCAGTGTTGCTTGTCGCTCTCGTAGGGGTCTAGGGATGTGGGTTTGACTATTCATCGCGACCTTGGAATCCGTGTTTTATACAGGCTCGTATTAAAAACACGGACGTCCTAGTATATCCAATATTTCGTATATGTTCTTCTGCTGCAATGTTCTGTGATGAGATTATATTACTGCCTGAGACGAATATTTATATTATATATATGAGATATATGTTATATAGCAGATTTCGTTTCAAAAGAGATGCTTGTGAAGCATAATAAAATGGGACTTCATTAATGAGATTAATGAAATAAAAAAAACCTAAAGATGTTGTAGAAACTTGTTTAAAAACTGGTAGCTCTAGTTCTTGCTTTGCATAGCGGTGTTCCTTGTAGAATATTCAGCACCTTATTCGATAAGGAAAGAGCCGAGATCCCTTCACCGGGAGTGACCTCTTTAGTGAAACTAGCAGATGCTACAAACTCCGATTTGTCTTTTGATTGCTTCTATAGTTTTTGCTTTGCATAATGATATTTGTGAAATATCCTGCACCTTATTCGATGAGGAAAGGGCCAACGATCCCTTCACCGGGAGTGACCCCTTTAGCAAAACTAGAAAAGCCTCAAAAGCACTCCATTTAAAATCACTCAATTCTACAACGATATAAAGTTCATTACGCAAAGGGTTTTCTTAAAAACCTGTCGTAGCCCTCCGTCATTTCAGATAAGTAATAGTTAGTATTCGTGTTGCGTTTGTTGACTCAGTGAAGGCGTAGTGTGCGGTAGCTGATTAGTACTTATCTGCAAAGTATATGATGCGATTGGATTAGGGTAGTCGTGCGGCCTTGTTGACTCAGTCAAGGGTCGTGCGGGTGGGTTTAATTCAATCGGGAAATGACGGGTTGAACTTTACTTGCGGTCTATGGTTTGTTTACTCAGTCAAGGACACAGATCGCTTGGGGTAAAATATTATTAGGAATTTAAAGTGTTGAAATTTGCAATGATATTGCGTACCTTCTATGAGATAGTTGGATCCTGATACCCGCTTCGAGTAAGAGTTACTCCTGGGAGAGTTTTACACATTACAATTAGCCGATCAAGTAGGTGTCTAGAATGGTGTTAACGGGGTTATGCCCCTGGGAAAACGGGGTTACGCCCCTGGGAAAACTTGTAGGTTTACTTTAATTAGGTCCGTGCGAAAGCACGAGGAACCTCTCTCAAAGTACCGGCACTGGCCTGGCTGAAAGATTGGCAAACTTGTAGGATGTAATTAATCCCGGCTAGTCTTACCTTTTAGGGTTTGAAGGAAGATTTGACTAAAACAGTGGGAGACATCCGGATTAGATATATTAGATAACTAATCTAATCTTAGAAGAGCATACGCTGAGTGTTTTCTTCTCTCTCTCTCCAGGTAGCGACCATATCACGCCTTAATCAAGATAATAAAACGGATATATTGACCGAACGTGCTTGTTATACTGAGCTGGGGAACGTTGGTCCCGCTCCAAATTGTAATTGTTATAAGACAGAGCAGGAAATAAAGGAATACCAAATTTCCCGTACCGCCCAAACGAAGAAATTGAAAACTGATGCATCATCTTCGGGTGTGTTCATTACAGAGAACTGTTTCTCAGTATCCTTTACGTCCTGGGTATTTGATACCGGATCAGGATCCCACATATGTAATTTGTTACAGGGGCTACAGATAGGTAGAGGATTGAGAACGGGTGATAAGTTTCATGAGATAGAAACGGTGCAAGAGTTGCAACCAAGTCTATTGGTCACTATCACCCTGTATTACCAGAATACATTGATTCTGAAAAAATGTTATTAGATACCGAGCCTAATGTACAACATCATATCAGTCTCTTTATAAGTAAAGAAAGAATATAATTTTGTATTGTTGGATAATGTTTTGAACATTTCCTATATCAAGAGTTGATCGGTTCAGGCACGTTATCTAAAAGCATTGACATTCTAAATCAAACTACAGTTCTTAGTATACAGAACACACACGAGAGGAAGAGTTTAGAAATGAACGAATCCTTCTTGAGGCATTGTAGACTAGGTCATATCAATGCGACCTGACTAGCTGAAGTAACATTAAGATGCATATTTAAATTTTTTGAATTTACATCTTGTGAAACTTGCCGGTCATGTCACAAATATAAGATGACCATAGCTCTGTTTATTGGAAACAGAGAAAGAGTTAGTGAACTCTTGGGATTGATACATGCTGATGTATGAAGGTCCTCGGTCTACACATGCCAAGACCGGTTCTTTGTACTTCATTACATTCTCTGATTATCTCTCAAGATTCAGACATATGTTCCTGTTGAAACACAAGTCAGAAGCTTTTGAGATATTCACAGAATATAAATTAGAAGTAGAGAACCAACAACGGGTATAAGCATTATGTCCTTTGATGAGATCAGGGAGGAGAATACTTGAGCACGGAATTCCTGGACTATTCTAAAGGAGAATGAGATTCTCTCTCGGCATTACTCCTCCGAATACACCATAGCACGATGGTATATCGGGGCGGAGCAATAGCAACCTATGTGATATGGTGTGCTCTATGATGAGTACTATTGGGTTTCCTATTTTCTTTTGGGTTATGCGCTTGAGAAGCTGCATACCTATTGAATAGGGTTCAAATCAAATCAGTTGCCTACCACTTCATATGTGATATGGAAAGGGAAGAGCCCATATCTTAAGTTTGTTAAGATTTGGGGTTGTCCGTTCTATGTCTAAAAAGCAAAATCCGGACAAGCTCGAGGCAAAGTCAGATCTATGGAAGTTTGTTGGATATCCCAAGCATTTACAAGGGAATATCTTCTACCTAACCGAGGAACAAAAGATGTTTTTGTTTCTCAACATGCCACCTTTGTGAAGGGGAATTTCTTGTGAAGAAATTAGTGCTCATGAGGTAGAACAGGAAGGAGTTCCAGCTATACAAACTATAGCAGATGATTTGGTAGAACTAAAGGATTCAATAGTTTCCAACGAACCTGAGCCTCTCCGCCGATCTAGTAGGGTTCCTCACCCACCTGAGAGATGCTTCGGTTTCTCTATGACAGTGGGAGCGAGGATTGCATCATGAGATGATGACCCAACTATGTTTCGAGTGGGACTCTTTAAGAATGGCTGGATGCTTAGTGATCTGAGATGGAATCCTTATACACCAACAAAGTATGGACTTTGGTTGCTTTATCTGAAGAGTTAAATCCCCATCAGGAGCAAGTATATCTTGAGAAGATTACATGGTGTACATGGAAAAGTTAAGACTTTCAAAGCTATGCTTAAGTCCATCCAGATCCTACTTGCCACGGCTACATACCATGACTACGATATCTGGCGGTTGGGTGTCATGACTGCTTTTCTAAATGATGTTTTAGAAGAGAGCGTCTATAAGTACACAGCCAGAGGGCTTCGTAGACAGTGGGAGAAGCGGAAATGTGTGCAAGATGTTTTATGTGATAAAGCAGGCATCGCGGAGTTGGAACATCTGTTTTGAACTGGTAGTCAAAGAGTTTGACTTCATCAAAATGGTAGATGAACTTTAATATACAAAAAGGTAGTAGGGAGTATGGTGGTGATCTTCGTAGAGTACGTGGATGACATACTCTTGATAGGGAAGGAGTTTCCTATGCTACGATCGGTCAATCTCCGCTTATCACAAGGATTCTCCATATAGGATCAAAGTGATACCTCCTATATCCTGGGTTTTGGATCTATGAGATAGATCTAATTGGATGTTAGGATACTTACTAGTTGTAGTGAGATGGTATCAGTCGATCCTGGGGAGAATCACTGGAAAGGTTCCTGGGTGATAAGGACGACTAAATGTCAGTCCCAGGCATTGTCTTTACCCTCAGTGGAGGGACGGTATGTTGGAAGTGTTCCAAGCTAGATACCGTGACTTACTAGACGATTAAAGGCAAGATACATCGTTACCAAAGATGCTACCAAAGAGGCAGTCTGGATATATATAAGTTAATGAGATGAACTTCCTTCCTACCTTTGTGTGACAATAGAGTTGTGGCTTTAGCCAAGGAACTACCGTCCCATCAGAAATCCAGATATAATTCTTAGGCAGTATCACCTAATCATGGAGATGGTTGATCTTCAGGGAGATCGAGGTTTGGAGAGTAGACACAGAGGACAACAACGCGAATCCACTCACAAAGGCCTTTTTCCCAGTAGAGACTTTTATGAGATGGTTGAGTATGAGATACTTATACCATAGCTAATTGTTGGGTATGTGATACCACAACAGATGGCCATTGTACAAGTGGGAGATTGTTAGTTATATGTATGCCCTAGAGGCCATTACTAAACATACGATGTATACTGTAGTGGATGCTAGGACATATATAGGGAGGACTTTCTTGCACGACATGATAGTATGTTATCTGGTTGTACTTTATCTTAACATGTACTTTGATTGTCTCTATGTTACATGTTGATAAAGCCCTTAGGATATGCACTCGACTACTGGGACTATGATGAGATCATACTAGTAGGGCCACGGTAGTCGATGAGTACATCATATAACTGTTCCTAGTCGAGGGTGTATCGAGACAAGGCATCGATACACCAGAGTAGACTAGCGTATGCGCATCTTGACCCATATGATAGGCGATGGATGATCCCATATCCATCGATGTTTGATATCAAGGATGGTGTACGGGTGCCCAGTGGAGACTGGGTACAGTGGACGGACTCGCCGAGAACTCCCAGATGGTATTATACCTCACGTCAGATAGCAGTTCTCCGGTGATACTGGTACAGAGTAGTCTGTTGACCCGAGATCGTCATAGTGTCTTTTGTGATTCCTACTGTGCTTTGATTTCCATCATACCACGTCTAAGAGGGCATGCAAAAAGGTGGCTTTTGGGTACAGTCCCAAATCACATGGAGGCAATGAGCGATAGGAGGGGATTCGTCTCTCTCGGTATAGAGAGTTGATGTTGTGCTGTGTCCGATTGGCTATAACTGGAAATCCCTGGCCAGGGTTGCTGAGATTTACTGGTAAGTGTTATCAGCAGTTTCTCGAATTGCTATAGACCTCATATCGACACGACTTATCGAGATATTGGGGTCTGACGTTTACCACCCCTAGGCGAGATATGCGACATATCAGACGACGAGACCGGACTGTACGGTAGTGTTACTGATTGGATTCACAGGAGAATGTACAGGCTTGCTTGTTGATCTTCTGAGCGCTCAATACCTGGGTGGCTGTTACGTTTAGCTGACCGCTTGCAGCTTGTGGGTGTTTGATATGATCATCACCTACTGCCGGCGTATTGACGATTCTTTAGAGTCCTACACATAGGTTTCTTGGCTCAGGCAAAATGGAGTAGAAGCACATATGTGATATGTGCAGGACCGAGGATAATGCGGTATGTGATATCGTATTGGATTCTCGCGATATGAGATATCGGCCGGGTATATGTGATATAGCCAGGTCATCGTATTAGTCGGTTATATGCGATATAGCCGGATTGTCGGATCAAGTGTTGATTCGATAATTTAATGTATAATAATATATATGATATATTAAATTACATTAACTAATATTAGCTCACTAAAAGATTATTTTTCTCACTCGGGTAATACATTGATATATATGCTATATATGTTAATTGTATTATTTTATTCTATTACGATAAATATTATATATGTGATATATAATATTGTAACAGATATGGTTATTAATGCAACATGTTTTGTGGAGTTTAAATATGATTAGGGTTTGGATTAGGGTTAAGACTTCTAGTAGATTCTAGAAGCTTTTCTTTTATCTTGGAAAAGATATTATGCTTGATATTTTCAAGTGACTCACTTTTAACCCAACCCAAACCCTAGCCCTAGTTAATTCTCTACATGGGTTTAGTTGACCATTTTTGCATTATTCATCATATTTATCTTTTCATTATTCATCACAAAAGGATTCTAATGATTATTCATCTTCTTCTTCCTTCTTCTTTCTTTCATGGAAAAAGCTTTCTAGCTTTTTTCCAAGTGATGAAAATGAGTTAGAATAAGAAAATAAAAGAGAGAGAAAATCCTACTTCATCATTCCCATCTATCCTTACCCTTTAGATGCGAGTGTTCACTTCATTTAGTGAGTGTTAGCTCGTGTTAATGAAACTTCAAGGTAGATCATCTTTGTTATCGAAGATCGGAAGCAAGACTGCATCTTTCTCTTCGTGAAGCCTCTCGAGAGTCCGGAACACGATGATCGCAGCGAAGGGACCTCAACACGGAGCTTAAGAAATGAAGGAACGGATCTACAAAGGTTGTAATCCCTCTCACTTAGTGTTAAAGTGTTTAACATGCATGTTTTCGCCTAAACTCTAGTTTAAAGATCCGGCTTTGGGTTGTTCGGCACGGCTAAATTTTAAATCGGGCATGGTTGATGCCTCGTTGACCCTTGTACGTGTGCCTAGCATCCCTACAGTGCGGCTGAGGAAAAAATGATAAATGTTATACCCCAATTTCCATTTAATTTATTTTCACCATTTAAGCCTTTTTCTTTGATATTTTCTAAAACCATTTGACAATTTCATTTCATTTCAAAAACAATATTTTACCTGTTAGTTTAATGTGTCATGATGCACAAAATTTGTATCAACCCATTCCAATTTGTAATTATCCCTAATTAAATGTATTAGTGACGGCTTAAAATAAAATTAAAATAATTAATTTTGGAAAAATTTTCAGTAAACTACAAATTTTACAAGCGGCTCAATAAACAGCAAATACTAGCAATTACATAGCTAGATTATGTATATTTAATTTTATATTAAAAGATATTTATATCTCGATTTTTACGGAAAACACCCGTTATTTTACCGATTAAACGAAATTTCACCTGAACGATTTTCAAAACGTTACCATCTTCCCCTCTTAAAGAAATTCGGTCCCCGAATTTAAATTAAAACTCCTCCAAATACTAAAAAATTTCAGCAAAACAATCAAGTCGTCGGGGCTCCGAAATCATAAATACATAAAACATATCGTAACGTAATGCATGCGCATGAAAAACAGATATATAAACCAAAATTAAAACTCCGTCAAGCATCCCGCAATCATCGGAGTTATGGTGAAGACACCAATGTCAAGATAAAAAACGAAAATCAATATGGTATACATCAAAACTATACCTGTAATCGTGAGAACTATACAGGTAAACATCATTAAAACATCTGGAAGCAATGCATGCCAAACCTTTTTCAATTCGCTGTGCGATGTGTGTATCACTACACAGTGGCGGACGTCCATTGTGAGAAAATAACTATATATATATATATGTATATATATATTTATATATATATATATATCCTTTGTGTAACATACACGTCCCGCCGTTTTGAAAACAATTTATAAGGGTTTCCCTTTTAAACAGTTTCTTGTCATCACTGACATGTAGGTAAATACTGAGACTATAGCTTCTCCTTGGAAATCCCTTCGATAACTATCAATGCATGCAAAAATATACTCAGGCACTGTCCTCTGACTAGTCGTGCTCAGTACTAAATCAAATAGCAAGTATCATAAAATATACTGCTCCAAAAGAAATCAATCCCAAATATATATGAATGCCACGTACGTCTGGTGCGCACGGAAATCGAAATCCATGAATGTGCCATACATGTGCACAAAAACAAAATATGAGTGCAACGGGTGTGCACGAAAACACCTATCAAGGGCAATGTGTGTGCCTGACAGCAAAAACAGGTGCATCTGATATGCACGAAGAATCTCGATTTAGTGCATCTGGTGTGCACCAAAATCGGATCAAGCGCGTCAAGTATGCGCAAAATCCAAGTCAAGTGCACAAGGTGCTCGAAAACAAATATCGAATATTATAATCAAAATTGACTGTATACAACATATCTCAATCCAAATCCAAATCAGGTATACCGTGATATATAATCTCACAACTATGTGCATCAGCGTGCACAAAATCGAATCGAAATACTAAAAGTGCATGAAAACTATGCCGAAAGCATAAGTAAAATAACATGCATACTATAGGCATGAAATCAAAATCAACATCTCTAATGAAATCAGATCAAAGTCAAGTACAACTGTGGTGCACAAAATCTCAATCATGCAAATAAATCGTCCAAATATACGGAAATCCAAATTGACGGATACGTGATAGTCAACTCATGAAATCACAAATCATAAATACTGTCGTCGATATGTCCGTCCTTCAAAGTCGAGAAGGTGTTGGTGCATCCAATGCTAGCAAAGCAAGATATCTACTTGCCATCTGATCATGGCCTGTCGTCTAGTGCCCTTAGGCTCTTGTCTCTCACTGAAGATTGCTAAGTACATAGCTCCTTGGCTCAACGGTCCAAAAAAGAAACGGTAACGGAAGCAGTCCGCTCTAACACATCCTCTAAAGGTCTCTGGCCAACTATCATGGTTACTCATAACATGTCTCGTCGACGATGGTGAACTCTGGCCTGCTGGGCATGTGCAATACAACTAATCCTGGGTCCAAGTCTTCTCGTATAGTATTCCAGAAAGGTCCTGTCGAGGTCTCTCCCCAAACCTCGTTTCTGTCGAACTGCCCGGAAGTCATCATCATTACTAAATCTATTTCTTATTCCGGAACGGCTGCATACTCATCAAGACTCCTCCTGGAAGATATATCCATAGTCAACGCTTCTGCTTACGTATCACATCTCTGATGTTAGCGGAGTGGAACGTCATCTTATCAAGATCTCGTACGAACCTCTTGCTCCTCTTTTCTCTAATGTTGACTGATTCGGAATCGTCTCCTCGTGGCTGCATGGAAAGCGCCCCAATGGCTATACCCATTTCTGGAGTCTCCCAAGCAATGTATCCCATCATATGATATCCGAATGATGTCGAACTTTTCGATCAATTCGTCGAGGTTCCATAATTCCACGAGAGCTCAACATCTTGGGTACAGTTTAATAGTATCGAATATATGCCATAACACCTATAGACCAACCGTAGAAGGGCAAACCCAAGCCTCATTAATGGCTCCGCTGAATTGCCGCAAACCCTAAGGTTCAAAGGCGTTCCATGGTCATTATGTCGAGTTAGGGTTTCATTCTTCTAGAGGATCCATAGAATTGCTTACATTGTTTTCCGAATACTTTAAACTTAGAAAATGGGTCCTTGACATTCGATCGTCTATATCGACTCAACGTATCAGCGTGAAGTCGTCTCTAGCTGGAATCAATCAATCTGATGACCTCGCATCGGGGTAGGCAATGAATCACATGTCCTAGTCTTCCATGTTGGTGACTAGCGATCTTCTATCATATCTCTAAGTATAACTCGTGCGGCATTAGCTTCAAACAACTCGGGCGATATCTTTTCATTCGCCAAAATCACTGGCTCATTCATCCGAATACTGAACAGTGCCTCAATCATCAAAATAATCTGTGTTTTGACGGTCATCACAATCTGGCTGGCCTCTTGCAGTAGCCCAATACTCTGGTGCTGATCTGTACGTCCGAGAATCTCGTAAAAGCGATCCATCAAACGCTCATGGCGTAGAAACACAATAAAACGACGCCTCTATGCAATCGTATGTCCCTAGAATCACGCTCTGGTCAGTCCTCATCCATGACGAGCTCATGCTGACCGCAACTCTAGCCATAGCTCTCCATGCCTGTACAACCGTGATAACAAAACCATTACAGGTACCGATGAGGCAAGATCATAGGAATGAATATAATACTATGCAAGGAAATGTACATCCTAAGGCTTCTTAAGCGGAGTATCATATCGTAAGTATGCCGTGGAACATACACTCGGTACGTCACTCTATTTGAGTCACCTACTCCATCAACCAAGGGTCATCCTACACTCCGAAGGTAAAACCTAACGCTCCGATACTAACTTTGTCACGAACCGAAAAGTACAGAACATGACCGACACTTAAATTACGAAACGTCTCGAGGCGTACGTAATCGACGTAAGCCAAAACCCAAAATCAAAACCAAAGAAGCAGTAGAGTGAAGAAAACACCAATTTAAATCAAGTAGTTCAACTACATAAGCCGAAATATGCATTTTAAAATCTCAAGTCTTTTCTGAAAATTTCAGCAGAGTCTCCCTTGTAAATACTGGCCCCAAACGGGATACAACATGAATAGTATACGAAATGAAAAAAGGCAACCCTAAGCGGGAGCTAGCTCTTCGTCAATCGACGGTCACAACCACGCAAGCAATATAATATACAACGCCGAAGGCCGAGGATCAAAACTCAAAAGAAACTCAAAACAACATGAAAAACATAACAGTACAACGCGCGATTCTAAGGTCAAAATAATAACAAGTCTCGTATTCTATTTCTGTCAAATATACAATCTGGTTGATGGAGTTTTACTAGATACAACTGAAAAATAACATATAATGGTGGTCCTGATGCGAAAGAACCCACCTTTCAAAGCAATCACCCGGAAGGAACATTGTGCCAGCAAAGCCGCAACGGAATCTGTACGGAAAAACCTGCAAGGAACTGTGGCACAACGGGGGTGAGTTGCCAACTCGTGAGTAGAAAACATCTAGTAGTAGAAATCGCATGCATGACGCTATACTAGGTCATATCAAGTAATATCCTCAAATAATATCCTGATCCATCTACATATACGTGCAATACCACGTGCTCAAGTCAGTGCCTAAGATAGCAACACATCAGATATATGATGTATGAATGCATTACGAATGGAAATAGAGTATATCATGAGTGAGACAACTGTTTTCTTTAATCAATGAGATTTCTATATGTATATCAATCAAGTATCATCAATGAAAGCAACAGAGAAATCAGTGTCAAGCATCGACACAAAACATAAATCTCAATATCTCAAATCCTAAAATCTCAGGCATCCGTATTATCTGCGGGATCGGCCCGCGGGCTCCGACATAATGGATCAGCCTGTATCCATCTCATCACTCCGGTCGGTATCCTCCGGATAACCACCGGGTCGAAATGCTATCACCAGTAAGCAGTCTGCCCCTGCCAGGCTCATCATCCATTATGAAAATCAATCTCGCCCCGGGGTACCATACCGGGTCCACCATTTACCCGAGACGGTTCCTACGTCTCCTCGAATCGGGTCTCGAAATCCATTTCATAACCGAGAAAACATCATGGTGGACAATACTCATCATATCAAGGAAAACAGCATTTTGCTCTTTAAAATAACACATCAGTTTATAAAAAATTTCACATGCGGTTTCCAATCCAGAAAATCTCATGAAAATCCAAAATCCCATCATCAATAGCAAGTAAACAGTGAATAATAATATGCATGCAGTAACAAGTAATAGCTGCAAAGTCTAATCTAGCATATAAAGACGAGTACGCTAATACTATGTTGAACTATCAGTTAACAAGCAATGTCAATGAAAAGGTATTTTCTAAAGTGAACGAGACATGTCAATTACCGATGATGTGTGTGTGAGTGTTCATCACAGAATACTGCATTTTATACCGCCCATTTTTACGCTCGGTTGTTTATAGGTAGGTACTTTTAATCCGTGTTTGTTACATATTTACAGAATACAGGTTTCCAGTACAAATATTGCAATTCAAGACAAAATCTCCACAGTTACACCACATACAGAACATCTGTTGACAACAGATAAAAACCGGATTCCGGTCATCCATATCCGTCCGGTGCTGCGTACCGGTCCCAGGGACAAGACATATGACAGCGGTCATTCGTGTCTCGGACAAGCACAGAGCACGAGAGGGGCTGCACAAGAATCAATGGGTGCACGGAGCTCGAGGGAGATAGAAGTCAAAAGTGAAAAAGATAATGCAATCTTGGACTTGGAAATCTGCTGATATTGTAGAAGACTTTTGTGCATTTTGAAGTTTGCAAACACGAGGAAATACAAGACCAGGGAAGTACACCAAAATTGACCACACAATCCCACCACATGGCCGCGTTTCCGCGGCTAATAGGGGTATTGGCCGCGAAAACGCGGCCGTACTGGCGCCGCACTCTGTGGGTTTTTGGGGGCTGTTTGGGTATTTCCCATGTGGTCTGGTGGTTGCCCTAGAACTCCATTCTCCTGCCTATAAATACAGCAGAACTGAGCTTAACCAATGGAGCTTTTCTTTAGCCTCTTTTTTGTGTAGTTTTGTTCTTTTCTTCTTCTTCTTCATTCTTTCTCCATTAAAATTGTAGTGAGAGCTTTTTGAGTGGAAGATTAATGAAGATGAGGGTTTTTTATCTTTCTTGTTAGTTTGCTCCCCCTTGAGATTCTTGCTTTCTCTTGATCATTCAACCTCTTCATTGAGCTTGAATGGTTAAGGGTTAGTTATTGATCTCAAGGGTCGTATTTTCTCACGGGACTGGCACTTCATTTCACATGCGTTCTGTACCCTTCCCTAGATCTTGCAACCTCTTCATTGAGCTTGCAAGTTTAAGGGTTGGCTATTGATCACATGCTTGTCTTGAGTCCTAGTTTCGTATTCTTTTTATCGCTTTTTCTTACTTGCAATTTATTACCTTGTCTTTAATTACCTGCAATTTATTTTCATGCACTTAATACTTGTAATCTTTTCTTTTCTTTGTTCTTTTCTTTTGCTCTTTTTGGTTCTTTTTGTGAATGGTTGTAATTATTATCGTTGTTAAGAATAAATACGGTATAGTAAGTTAATATCTCTTTGCTCATTTCCTTTTCCCGTTATTTTCCATTGAACTCCGCCCAAACGATACGCAAGCGCTCCGTTAGGCACCCTACCCTGACAAGGTAACGGTGATTCCTAACCGCGACCGGTTGCGTTCGGTTTGGCCGGAGGCGAAAGCAAGAGACAAGAACGGAAGGACAAGGGTAAATAAGCCGGATTCCACGAATACCGCGCTTAAATCCCCTAATCCACGTTGTTGCCGATTGCTCTAGCTTCAATTGGTCAAGACTCGGCTCAAAGGTTTTGAGTACGGATTTCTTAGCTTACAATTTCGTATCTTTTCTTAACAACTTTATACTTTCAAATAAACACATAGGTTAGATTGAACAAACACATACAAGATTCTTTATTGACTCGTCTAAGACAAGAAGGTAAGATAACACCATCTCCCTGTGGACCGACCCGTGCTCAACCGGCTAGCTGCAAAGCGACACCGTCCTGATCGCGGTTATACTTTAATTCTTTGAACATCCGACACGCCAAAAGCGTGCGATCAAATGGCGCCGTTGCCGGGGAGACGGTAGCGTATTTTCTTTCTTGTTATTCGGTTTAATATTCTTTTTGTATATATATAAAAAAAAAATCTTTTTGTTATTTTTGATCAATTTTGTGGGCAAGTGTGCAGATTTTTGCGTATTTGCAAACTGCAATTGTGGGGAGCAAAGTGTACATTCAAGGCTAAGGTGTTTGCAAAGTACAGTGCCAAAGATCCGGGTAGTTTGACCCGCGGAAGCGAACCTTTCAAGCTTACCGAATTTTATTCAACGAGTGTTTCCTAACCCAAAACTTAACGGTACGTATTTTACTAACACCTTCTTCTCAAATCCGACGCATCCAATATACTATTCTTTTGCAGGATTCTTTGCAAGTTCGCTAGCAAACGCTAAAAATTGACTAACCCGTATTTGTTGCAGCGCCGCGCTTAAACTAAAAAACGATTGTTTGATTCTTTATAGAATTTTTTTTTAAATTGCGCATTGCATAAATTAATACGGACTTAAGGGCAAGCGAACCCCACAACATACGGTAAAGGATTTCATCACCTTTTCCGTGGCCCACAAATCACGAACTTGAGCATAACGATTACCCGCACAAATTTTAAAAGAAATTAGACTTTAAGCCTTAAGGACTTCGCGCTCATTAGGAGAAGTTAACTGTATTTAGAAGCTTGCTTAACGGTATATTGTTTACGGGGTGTCTTGGAAAGTGTGAACGGCGAAACCGCCAAAAGAGAAAGGGTTATTTAATTAAGGAACTTCGCGAAAGCGTTGGAAAACCTCCCCTTATCTCTGCACTTACCTGGCCTCGTGATCAGTGTATCTTGAGCCTGTTTCTCGACACAGTTTTACTTCGACAATCAAGTTCTGGAGCAGGTCTAGTTGACCTAGGTGAACCCTAGAACGATTAAGTGTGTGGTATTTTTGTGTCGTGATTATTTTTGTCCATATTCTTTTTTTTGTGTATACTTCATTCTTTTGTTAATATATTAAAAAAAAAATCACATTCTTTTTTCCCCTTCTTTTCTCTGCCTTTCTTTCTCTCTCTTCATATCATGGGTACCCCACCTCGCAAAACACTTGCCGAACATTGGTACCCACAACCAGACATAACTTCCTACGGTTCTTGTTTTGGTCGAACTTCGAACGACCCCTCCATGCCCAAAATTTCTTTGAAAGATCGGATAGACGCGTCTAGGACGAACAACTGGACCCCGCAATCCACTTCGTATCAACCATTTCAAACATTCACCCCTTCTTGCGTTGATACCCCTTTTGAAAGTCCAGTTGTAGCCACCAGACCCTTGTCTCTTGCTGAACGTATTGAACAATCCCGTAGCCGATCTTTCACTCCTTTCACCACTTCAAATTCTCGGGATCAACAATTCCATTCACCTTCTTATCCCAATGTTGATCCCACGCCTGTCCAGCCATTCAATTCCTACCAATCCAACCCTACTTTTGCACCTTCCCTAGACATTGCTTCAGAACCGCTATTTGGGAGTTTTCAGTATCCAAACAACTTTGAATCTTTTACTTAAACCCCTGCACAACCTATGTCTAGTATAGAACAATCGTTGGAAGATTTTAGGGTAGCGTCAAGCCAACAGATGATGGATTTGAATGCGTCCATGGCCGCCCTCATGCAACCTAATGACCCGGTAGCTAGTTTTCAACTAGCTCCAACTTTTTCAATGTATGATGAGGCGGCAGGACAGGCTGTGACTTTGAGTGGAGAGAGTGAGATGTACCCCCTTCCAATTCAAACCTACCCGTCCCAAATTGAATCCCACAACTCCTGTTTTGAAAGTCTATCGAGTATCCCACATGATTTATCAATTGAAGATAGAATGATGAATGAGTTGTGCGACTTCGTAGTGTTTGATTTGCCCGATTGTGAAGGGTCCCTTCCAAGTGAAACCATACCTAATCCTTTTGACCTCTACACCTATATCTTAGAACCAGAATCGATTAATATCCATGCTTTTGATGAGGTGTCAGAGAATTTTGATTTTCACTTGATTGAGGATATTGACGCTGGGGATATTTTGGATGATGAACCCGTAGATTTGGCTGAGCTTGTCTCTTCAAATCATCATCCCGAGTCATTAAACGTTTTTCCCGAACCCCATATGCGTCTGGACTTTGATGAAATATGCATGGATGAGCTTAACTTTGAGGAGAATTTTGAGGATAGTTTTGAGGATGAAACAGTTTTAATTGATGAGTCAGATTTTCCAATTCATCCTATCCCTTCCACTGACTGTGTACACCCTCCTGAACCTTTAACCGATAACCTTCCTCAATCACTCCCCCCCACCCTTTCCATCGTTCCGACCTTGCAAGAACCCGTCTCACTTTCATTTCGTATGTCTGGTTTACCAAGTTCGGCGTACCCATGGTTTCTCTCGAATCTTGAGGGATTTGACCCCATTTCTCGACGGGTAAATATATTAGCACAATCGCTTTTCACACATCGTTCATCACAAATTGTGCTAATCTATTTACTCCATTTGCACCCTTAAGTTCGTATTCCACTTCTTTTTCCCTTCCGCCATTCTTCTTCTTCTGATATACCGAGACCGTATCCCGCTTCTTCCTCCATACGGTCTCGCGTAGTCTCCATTTCTTTTCTCTACGCCTTCTTCCACCAACCGGTACATTATAGCGATAAAATCTTTGAATGGTTGGTGCTAACTTTTGGCCTGTGTAAGGCCTTGTATAGATTGGTACTGTTCTTTCCCCCCTAATCCTGAACTTCAACGCTTAACAGTGGAAACACTGTTTTACTTAAGTTTGGGAGGGACACCTTTTTTGTATATATCTTTTTGGTTTTTGTTTTGTATATAATTTTTTTTTAAGGAGCGCCGGCAATTTTGACCCTCTTGGTATAGCCTGACAGTGAGGGCACTGTCAAGTTTAAGTTTGGGGGTGTGCTCGGTAAGCTTTCTTCCTTCGCATTCATTTGTATATTTTGCATCTGCATATTAAATACATAAAATCCATAAAAATCTGAAAATTTTCTAAAAATATAAAAACTTTTTTGTCAAGTTAGCTTGTGAAAGAACTCTGATTCAACATTTCGACGGTTTTTGTTTGAAAAAATAGGAATAACTAGATCTTATGTTTGGATTTTGAAAACCTGAAAGATAACTCTCCTTTGATGTTAACTATAGCTGATATACGTCTTTACATCACACTACACGTGTCGTGAATTTTGGGAATTAGATGACAAGTCTTTCATGTTTAAACTTTTAAACAGATAAATGATTTTCTGAGGATCAAATAGGTTTGTTCTGAAATAAGTAATGTCAAGAATAGTTTATGAAGTAAAGCGAATATGAAGGAATGTTATTGATGCCGTAATTGGAGCTAAGTCTGAAAAATAACCCATCTGAAACTTGATTGGAATGATTACACACCAAACTCACTAAACACGTCTTTTATCCAAAAAAATATTTGAACTGCCGGTTATATCTCCGTTCGTATCAAATCATCTGATTTTTACGCCAAACTGTCTTTTGTTTTTAGACCTAGGTAACTTGAGTAATTAAGTACGCTGGGGTGTTTCTACACCTAATGCCCTAAAACCAACTGGTTTGGGTGCATTGGCCCAAAGCTCGCTAAGAATCCTAGAAAGTCCAGATAAAAACAAGGTCAAGCAAGTGTTCTCTCCGAGTTAAAATTCCTAACGGTTCTTTGTGTGAGAATAATCTTGATAAAAGACAGGCTTTTATAAAAAAATTTAACGGAAATATGAAGGTTTTATTCTATGATAAAGACTATTGCACGTTCACAGAGGTGTGTATGAAATGAAAACAAGAAAAAGGTGGAGTGAAGAATAAGACCTAGTTTCCTGTTAGGGAAGATAGAAATTCTGAAGTTGAAACCTTACTGGAAAACGAAACTTGAAAAATACTTAACTCTTTATAAAACTTATGTGATCCTTTTAAAATTGTTATCTGGGCTTTATTGTGCGACATGATGACTTTAATCGACCTTTCTGGAACTTAACGGCACTATTTGCACTACACGTAAAGACATATAAAACCTGTAGTTAAATAAGAAGCGAGGTGTGAAAACTAAAGGTTCGATAGTCTAGACTTAGGATTATAGAATTGTTATTTTCTGAAACAAAACTTTAGGGGCTTGAATCTTAGTTATTTTACAAAACTAGCTTGACCGGATTTTGTGGGTGTAATCCGCTGAAAACCCTCAGGAGACAACACTCCTCCTACTAGGGACACCTAGAGGTTTAACGGCTTGTTGCACGCGCTCAGTGCAATCGCGTTCCCTGCGAAAGTGCGGTTAGGATTTTATTTTTTGTGAATAATTGGTTTTGCTCGGGACGATAAAAAGTTAAGTTTGGGGGTATTTGTTCATCACAGAATACTGAATTTTATACCGCCCATTCTTACGCTCGGTTGTTTATAGGTAGGTGCTTTTAATCCGTGTTTGTTACATATTTACAGAATACAAGTTTCCAGTACAAATATTGCAATTCAAGACAAAATCTCCACAGTTACACCAAATACAGAACATCTGTTGACAACAGATAAAAACCGGGTTCCGGTCATCCATATCCGTCCGGTGCTGCGTACCGGTTCCAGGGACAAGACATATGACAGCGGTCATTCGTGTCTCGGACAAGCACAGAGCACGAGAGGGGCTGCACAAGAATCAATGGGTGCACGGAGCTCGAGGGAGATAGAAGTCAAAAGTGAAAAAGATAATGCAATCTTGGACTTGGAAATCTGCTGATATTGTAGAAGACTTTTGTGCATTTTGAAGTTTGCAAACATGAGGAAATACAAGACCAGGGAAGTACACCAAAATTGACCACACAATCCCACCACATGGCCGTGTTTCCGCGGCCAATAGGGGGTATTGGCCGCGAAAACGCGGCCGTACTGGCGCCGCACTCTGTGGGTTTTTGGGGGCTGTTTGGGTATTTCCCATGTGGTCTGGTGGTTGCCCTAGAACTCCATTCTCCTGCCTATAAATACAGCAGAACTGAGCTTAACCAAGGGAGCTTTTCTTTAGCCTCTTTTTTGTGTAGTTTTGTTCTTTTCTTCTTCTTCTTCATTCTTTCTCCATTAAAATTGTAGTGAGAGCTTTTTGAGTGGAAGATTAATGAAGATGAGGGTTTTTTATCTTTCTTGTTAGTTTGCTCCCCCTTGAGATTCTTGCTTTCTCTTGATCATTCAACCTCTTCATTGAGCTTGAATGGTTAAGGGTTAGTTATTGATCTCAAGGGTCGTATTTTCTCACGGGACTAGCACTTCATTTCACATGCGTTCTCTACCCTTCCCTTGATCTTGCAACCTCTTCATTGAGCTTGCAAGTTTAATGGTTGGCTATTGATCACATGCTTGTCTTGAGTCCTAGTTTCGTATTCTTTTTATCGCTTTTTCTTACTTGCAATTTATTACCTTGTCTTTAATTACTTGCAATTTATTTTCATGCACTTAATACTTGTAATCTTTTCTTTTCTTTGTTCTTTTCTTTTGCACTTTTTGGTTCTTTTTGTGAATGGTTGTAATTATTATCGTTGTTAAGAATAAATACGGTATAGTAAGTTAATATCTCCTTTCTCATTTCCTTTTGCCGTTATTTTCCATTGAACTCCGCCCAAACGATACGCAAGCGCTCCGTTAGGCACCCTACCCTGACAAGGTAACGGTGATTCCTAACCGCGACCGGTTGCGTTCGGTTTGGCCGCAGGCGAAAGCAAGAGACAAGAATGGAAGGACAAGGGTAAATAAGCCGGATTCCACGAATACCGCGCTTAAATCTCCTAATCCACGTTGTTGCCGATTGCTCTAGCTTCAATTGGTCAAGACTCGGCTCAAAGGTTTTGAGTACGAATTTCTTAGCTTACAATTTCGTATCTTTTCTTAACAACTTTATACTTTCAAATAAACACATAGGTTAGATTGAACAAACACATACAAGATTCTTTATTGACTCGTCTAAGACAAGAAGGTAAGATAACACCATCTCCCTGTAGACCGACCCGTGCTCAACCGGCTAGCTGCAAAGCAACACCGTCCTGATCGCGGTTATACTTTAATTCTTTGAACATCCGACACGCCAAAAGCGTGCGATCAGTGAGCCGGCATGTAAGTGTATGTGGAACATACGCATCATCGATAATGGTGCTGGTGTCCTGACAGTATGATCTCAATATTAACATATGAAAACACAATATGAGCATGGAATGCGATGCGAACAGCAATACGATGCGGGAGCTGAATAATAAATACAATGATAACTAATCTGCATTAATATAAATATGAGTCGTACAGGTATGCCATTTGAAATAATACGAATCGTGTGTTTAGAAAATAGAGACTGCGGTGTTTTTAAGAAAATGTACATTCTTTGAAATATCCATATAATCTTTTGGCTGCCTTTTAAATACTCACGATTCGTTAGTTTTGAAATAGGTATGATTCGAGTCTAATCTACCATTTACAAGTAAACTACAGGACTAACTAAAAAGCTGATCGAAAGGTAAGGAAACTGCCTAAAATCTTAGTCGATACATATATACATATATAAATATATATATATATATATATATAGTCGGTGATCCCGCCTCAATTGTATCCCACACGATACCCTAATATAATATGACATTCTAGAGTCAAGGGTGCAGATCTATCATCAATATATAGCTCGTACGGTAAATCCATCGTACAGCCTCCCAAATCTGAGTACGGGTCAAATATCACATTTATCTGATTATTCGTCTGGTATCCTTTTCGTCATATATCATGAACTGGGGGTACCGATCTAAGTCTAGTACAATACTGATACCATCTATGTAATGCATGCATGTGTATGAAAACACCATGCCTAAAGAACCCGCTAAAATATCATGTCGTATCTCAAATACGAACCATATCATATCACCGACCTCATGGCCCCAAGCCAAATCTCATCGACACATCTCCAATCCCAAGTACTTATCCTCAAAATCCATGTGTGTGTGTGTCTATATATATATATATATATATATATATATATATATATATATATATATATATATATACACATATCCCCAGATACGCACAAGTAAAATAAATGTATGCATGTGTGTCTGTGTGTGTGGGTAAAAACCAATTTTAGGGTTCGCGTCTAAGAAGCTAAACTAAGCTACTTCTAACTATCCTAAACTAAACCATAAACACAAAATCATATCTTGATAATCATCCTCGTATCATAAAACACCTATATAAACATATATATCATAAACAATACTACGGACTGCGGGGGGCTATACGCCATCCACCCGACTTCCCCCGTAGATATAATCTACTCACCTGATCTTCGCTTGTAGATGCCAATGTCGCCACGCGCTGGCTTGTCGTCTCGAAGTCCTCGTGAGGGTAACTACGTATCATAACACATCGTATCGCATTAAAATCCGACCCATGACCAAAACGACACACGAATCTCACATAGGTCAAGACCTATGGTTTGCCCTCTCAAATCAACCCAAACACCCTCGACATCGGCGTACAAACGCCGATTGATGGAGAAAACACCAAACGTACGAATCATGGTTTTACAACTCACTAAAAATATATGAAATAGGATGCAAATCATCAAAACCAATAAATTGATCTAATCGGTTTATTTCCAAAAAGCCCAGTAAAGGGGTCGTTAACCGTTTTACTACAAGTCTTGATGTTTTAGCAAACTAGTGGTCACAATACTCACTAATTATCTTAATTAGGCCACATAAACATTTACTATATTTTTTATCTTTCTAAATTACATTAAACCAAAACCTAGTTAGCACAAGTTACCCTTTTGTTCAATACTTGATGTTTTAACCAATAAAAATATTTTAACAATTTTAGTGGCCATAAAGCTCACTAATTTTTCTTAATTAAGTCACACAACCCACTTTAAAATTTTATCTCACCTCTTGATATTAATAACAAAACCTAGTTCTCAAATTTATTTAATTTGAACAATTTTGAAACAACAATGTACAATACAACAACTAGACCAGATTTTTCATTCATACGATGATGAAAAACAATTATCCTAGTAGTGATGGTTAAACCCTAATTAAATTCAAACCCTAGTCTTGAATTTTCCAAACTTGCAATAAAACCTAATTAAACACCTAATAAGTTAACTTAAAGCAATTAAACAACAAATTCACTAAAGGGTTAAAACTTATACCTCCCAATTGAGTTATAGCATGAAATCTAAGCTTCCCAAATTGCTCCCTTTTCACCAAAATCCATGCTATATGGGCTAAGGAAAAATGCGTAGGGCTTGGATTTTGATTTAGCTTGATTTTTGAGACAAATTCATCAATTTTTTTTGAAGAGAAATGAGAGGAGAAAAGAGGGGGCTGCTGTTGAGGGAGAGGGGGGGGGCTCGGCCTTAAGAGGGGAAGAGGGAAGAGAGGGTGT